>ML675649.1:22219025-22368179 GCA_007922155.1 Mesoclemmys tuberculata | reverse complement strand
ACACACACACACACACACACACACACACACACACACACACACACACATCGGTAATTAGCTGCATTAGCGCAGTCAATAGGCAGTTTACTTAAACCTCAAAGAGAAATACAGGCAAATGATGTTATTACACCAAAGGTTCATCTAGATTTTAATAATCCCTCTTGATCTCTTAATCAATAGAATAATAATAAAAGACGGGAAAAGCAGTTTATCTACATTGTTAACCTCCAACAAGATATATGTAAACATCATCAAATAATTACCAACACTACACTTGCATATATCAAAGTTCTAGTCAATTTATAAGGAATGGCCCTCATTACCATTTGTATTTTCATTTAACATGTCTTTAACGGTTGGATTTGGGCCACACAGCTTTTGAAGTTGCTTAGCCCTTTCTGGCCCAGTGTCACAGGTTGTCTAAATTTGTTTTAGACTGTCCAGATATAACAAGGGTATTGCTTTAAACATATAAAAGAAACTAATAGAATGCACTTAAATTTTAAGGTGAATGACTCCAATTGATGGAAACAAGCTAATCATTTGGCTCGAGACCCATCATCATTCAATCTGCAGAGCTAACCTGGATTCTTACAAGTGAACATGACAGAAGGAAAAAAATGAAGACACTATTATGGCAGAATGTAGACTTATGTTAAAGTCAGAATGACAGGGGTTGCAATTCCTTCCTATGGTCTGCTTCCCACACCAGACTGAATGGTTCCCATAGCTGTAACTTGGTATTTTAGTGCCAGGGGCGAGCAAGCATATTTATGCCTTCAACCATTTTTTGGTTGTCATTTTTCAATCCCTGTGGCTTCCTGTCCTGGGCGGCTGGCCCACTTACTCTGCCCTGGCTATGACCCTGGCAAACCCTGATTCAGAAAAAAGGACTTAATGAAGTCACATAAGCCTGTTTACAATTGTGTTCTTTTATAAACAGGCTCATTGACATACAAGAGATACAAATGAGGGACACACAAAAATAATAACAACACTGCTTTTCTTTAAATGATGTAGGATTCATTCATTAATGTTTCCTGCAGCTGGGTCTCATGGGTTTGCTTTCTGAAGGATATACCTTGCAAGAGTTTATACTAATAACAATAGGGAACACCAGACTTGTGAGACACATAGGGAAATTTGGGTCTATAAAGAATGACAGCTGTTTTAATGAAGGACAATGAGCCCTTATAAGCAGTGACAGATCAGAAGAGCTGGAATACAAACTATCAAAGAAAGCCATACGGTAGGATTTTTTTAAAGGCACTTGCTTTGGCCAACTGTGCTCCACACTAGAGTCAATAGGAGTTGTACCATTGACCTCTATGGGAGCTGAGTTATGACAATGCTGAATACTTTTTAAACTATAAAGTATGAGGAAGATATACCCACAAAACAGATTTTGTAAGAGTATTTTTGTTTATCTCATTAAGGCTTTTTTTATTTGTGAAGCATTTACAAAGCAGGCCTCTCTCTACATATTGCATTTTATCTAGCCCAACAAATCCTTCCTCTTGATTTCCTCTTTGATTTCTTTAAATCTATTTAATTTTATGTTTTCAGGCATTAAGATCCTCCAGGAAAGCATCTTTATTGTTATTGCAGATTGGAATCACAGAAGAACCATCTAATAGCTTGCATCAACAGATACATTGGGGTGCTTCCTATTTACAAGTTAAGAATGCCTCATTGGATAAATCCACTCAAAAGATCAGATTTCCATTATCCCAGTGTAAATCCAATAAAGATTAGTATAAGTGAGTTGAAGCAGACTCCAAGGCAGAAACAAGATGTATATTAGTTCAGGATAAGATTTTTAGTAATAAGCTAACAGGAAGCACCCTTGGTATTATTAAACAGAAAAAAAGCATTTATATGCCTATTACATTATATATATTTTTCTTTCATTTAGGATGAGAAATATTATGCTTCTGTCATCTAGACTAAATTTGAAGCTGGTGAAACCTTTTTTGTAATAAGCATATGGATGCTGAGTTCTCAGGGCTGTAGGGAATCATGATACAGAGATTTGCATGTTTATTCAAACCTGCCACAATTGTGAGTCAGTATTTATGTAGTCTATTTTGGCTCTGATTGGCTGAAATCTCAGTGTCATCTTAGAATTATTGGGTAGGAATGAACCTCTAGAGAATCACCTAATCATCTAGTTGACGAAGCAGCATCTCATTCAGATAAGATCATATGGTCCAGGGTATATCTCCTTTGTCCTTTCAAAACTGCTTGGAGAGAGGCTAAGATTATTTGATAACCGTCCAAGGCTAGTTTAATGGTCCTCTAAACCGTAAGGACAAAACTACTGGTAGAAAGGCTTTCGTTACTAAAATCTTATATCAATGGAGTGTTTGTAGTGGAAAATACCATAAGCATCCTTTCTGCATTACCTAGGTGTTGGTTCATGGCCACAAAAATGTAAAGGGACATTTAGCTATTATGGGCCTGTTTCAGATCTCATACGCCAGATTTATATTGGTATAATCAGTTGACTTCAGTGGACTTACTCCTGATTCACAATGGTATAAATGTGATCAGAAAGAATAAGGGCATATATGTAGGACTGAATTTAGAGTATATCGAGCTGTAGAAGTCCTAGCAAACCAAAGAGTCAATTTATAACTCAAGGAAGATCTAGCTGGAAATATTACTCCAAGAAGATAGAACATTATTATCCCTAGAAACAACTTTATTAACATTAAATAACACCTGGTTCCAGTGATCCACCTGGTTCCTGGCCATTTCAGAACAAGTCCCATACAGGTTTACATGCCAAGTTCCATACATATTTATAATACATGGGCCAGGTTTTCAAAAAGTCAGCAAACAATTATGTGCCTAATTTACACATGCTGGTACCACTACTGCATAAGCAAATTAGGTGTCCACTTTTATAAATGGACATTTAGATTTGCCTATACAGTCATGATTAACTGTACACATGAATTAGCTGTGCAATTAATGAGCTTGAATTGTTGAAGACCGGACTAACTCTTCTAACCACTGGTGAAATACAAAGCCATCTCAGTGTGGAAGACCACTGAAAATCTTTTGCAATAAGTGAAGCAGTTCACAACACATTCAATATCTCATGCAACTCACGAATGGCCCACAAAACAGCACTGAATAATTTCCTTTCTGTAATACTCTCGTTTTGAGTTTGTAAGGAAACCATTTCTTGTATTCAAAACTTGAGCAAAAGGGTTATTAATAATATCCCTGGAATAATTTTTTTAAGTCTCTGACAATAGGATTTTATATGTCTCTAAATAGCATGGTAACTTGCAGACATTAATGTTTAAATTTACTGGAGACCTGAAAAGACCATTTTCTTCACAACTTTGAGTTATGTGAATCACAGCAGGAGCAGCAGCACTCTGGCAGTGCCAGGCTTGGTGAGGGCATGGAACAAAGCTTTGAAAACCTATATATGTTCAATGGATGTCCCAAGACTGCTGTTGCTGCCATTGTGCAATACCAATGAAACTCCATTTTTATTTTTTCTCTTCCTCAATTGTCATTTTGAACCACGGGATTCTACTGTGAGGGGGGCTCATTTCCAGATAAGGGTGATGAATCTCTGGATAGCTCTTAGACACCATGATCATTGTTACTTACTTCTGTTACAATTTGGGGAACCATTTTCTGTACAACTTGTTAATTATATGTACAGTTATGAACTCTGTATTTATCTTTGTCAAGCTGCAAACTCCATTTTGAATGTGCAGTTGCTTTGCCTTCGCTGTTGTCCTTTACTTCCATGTTGGATTTGCAGTTCCAAAAGGTAGTGGATAGAGGGCTAAAAATAGAGAGTTTGGATAAATCTGGATGATCCTCTATTCAAATAAAAGCCCTCTAGACAATAGCCGGTCTCCTACTCAGGGGAAATAATTTATCAGGGAAGAGATTGCCTGGCAATAAAGTCACATGGTAGGGGTCTGTGGTTACTTGGTGAGGCTGATTAGGGAGTCATCTGACAAAGCTGACTGGAGGTTACAAAATAGAGGGTCTCTCAGCAGCCATTTTGAGAGAGAGAATGAGAGAGAGAGAGAATATGAATATGAATGACAAACCTACACCCTGAAATTCTATATTCTGGATGAAAAATGACATTCAGGAGAGTAGGAGGGAGAGGAAGGATACTGGGCTCTTTCTAGGACTCTGGAATATGCCCAAAGAACTCTCCCAAGTGGTGAGGGATTCAAGTAGGGGAAATGTGCATACTTGTGTTTATTATTTTGTACAGGTCTGTATATTTCCTGTGCAACCTAAGTAAAGAGTAATAATGTTTTAGAATCCTGTGCAAAGTCTGTATCTGTTGACTTTCACTGTCACATCTCTCTGAAGAGGTATTCTGTGAAATTCTTCAGTGGAATTCTGGGGAAGATGCTAGAGCTGACTGGGAGCCTTGTAGGAGACAACACTAGTTTCAGCATCTATGCAATTGGACCAGGGAGTCCCCACTACCAAGAGGGGCGTCAGATATTAGGTCTGTACCTAGAACACATGCCTAGAAAGCCAAAGCCAGAACAGTGTCTAAACTGCCCAGCTACAGCAAGTTAATGGCATGTGGCATTCAGTATTGGGTTTAAGTCACAGTAGTCTGGGGCATGTCCAATACAAGGAGTGCGACCAGATCTGTGACAATTTCTTCAATGGATGCAAAACAAACAATGAATTTATAGATCCCACCATCAGGTGGTGTAAACTGGGATAGCTCCACTGATTTCAAACAACTGAAAATTTAGTCAAGAAACTCCAGTTCAAATACCGATCTTTACCACACATATACCTATCTGATAGACAGTAGTATGAAATCGTCCAAATTATAAACTAAAATCTCATACAAGGAAACAATTCATAATGTGATACAATCCTGCTCACTCAAGACAATGCTATTTCATGAATTGTTCAACCAAAGGAGTTTTGCTATGACTGGGTGTTTGTGCTCTCTGAGGCATATGCGGCCAACCACCTGCACTTGACCCAACCACATTTGCAAAAGAATCATTTGATTATGAGTCAAGTCAGTTTGATCAAGTGCCAAACACTTAGCAGCCAGCTGAAAACTAAATGAAAAATGTCAATGAGGATTCTGCTTCTCCCTCAATCACCATTATGGTTTGTAGGCGTCTTCTTCATCCTTAAAACTGCATGGCAAATCTGAAAGAGACGTAAATTAATTCAGTACAATTCAAGGTTTTCATATATTGTATATAAAGCCTTTCATAATCTGGGGTTTAAGGTCTTGAATCATGCCCTCTCCATAAGTCTCTAGCAAGTAGTCAGTCAGTCAACCAGTGGATAGGGTCTTGGTCCCTAAATCCATTCAGAACCAGGACTAAGCCAGCAGCACAGCTTTCTTGTGGAATTCTCTCCCAGGGGAGAACTAGGAATTCCTTGATGTGGGGGACAATGGGAGACAACAGTCCTGACTCTGTCATTGATGATGTTGGGGTGGATGGCAGGGAATGTGATGTGAGAGAATTAGACTTCTTCATTTTGGCTTTTCTTAAATATTTTGCATGTGAATTGAGTGTTGTTGCATTGTATTTGACAAGATGGCTTGCCTGAGAACTACAGTATCTGCCCTTTGATTCAGGCTAGGGATCTGTTTGACCTATTTGATTGTTTTTTTATTATTGTTGTCTTTTAAGTTGTTATTATCTGATTGTGCTGCACTTAGATGAAGGTGCCTTATAAATCTATTAAATAAATGGTATTTTTTAGAATTAGAACATCTCACCATCTTAAAAGCTAAAATGAAAAGCACCTAAAGACACCAACATCCTGACCCTTATCTTCTAATAGCTATGCAGGTATAGTTGATAGGCTTTACTTGGGCAAAATTCTGGGTCAACAGGAAGGCTAGAAAAAACTTCAGAGTTGTCTTCTCAGGCTATGTTCCAACATGTTTACTTCAGTGACACCACCAGGGATCAAGTGTAAAAGTTAATATCTTAAGTTATTCCTTTCCTGTAGTGCAGCAGGAGCAGTGGTTAGGCTGCTAGTCATTTTTGATTGTGCCCTTCAGCTTTGAAAATTCAGGTCAACCTGTTCTGTGCCTGTAGCACCAACAATATTTCCTCTTCTAATTTCATTCAAAAAAGGCAGAAGTTGTGGTAGTATTGCTGCCGAAACGCAGTGCTCTGATACCCCCCTACACAAGTGTAATGATATCGTTGACCTCAGGGGCAAATAGAGTGATCAAATAGCAAGTGTGAAAAATTGGGACGGGGGTAGGGGGTCATAGGCTCCTATATAGGAAAAATTGCTAAATATCAGGACTGTGTCTGTAAAATCGGGACATCTGGCCACCCTAGGGGGAAGATGGAAGTGAAGTGGAGGTATGCACAGGTGTGTAAACACTGGCCTGCAGGACATCTTTGAAAATTGAAAGCCTTTCATTAAGCTCAGTTATTCTTCACAACAAGATGTCACAACCACATCAGAGATTTTGACTCTTATCTGTCATGCTTACTAGAGGGTTGCCTGCCTGCTACTTTCACCCTTTGATAGATTGATTCGTCATCTGTCACTATTCTATATCTGAAATTTAGGAAAATAGAACAGTTTACCTGAGGTGCTGAATGGAAATATAACATTAGTACATCCCTGAATATTTCTGGACAAGCTTCAGACTTAATTAAAATCTGTTGATGATAATAGAGAATGAAACTCTATTGCATCAGTTTTTACATTAATACATTTCCTCTATTTATCAAGGAACAAAAAAAACTTGGATATGTATTCCATAAGTAATGAATGCCTCATAGGCCCTTTACTGTCACTTGTACCACTCTGAAATTACACTGATTAATACAATACCTATAATTTATTGTTGAGGCAGAGGGGGAGAAGAGAGTTGATCTGAGTGTCAGTTCTGACTGTTTTTTCTAAGGGTATTGGAACATAAGAATTGCCGTTTTGGATCAAACTCATGTAGGCAATTACAGAATAACCAGTCCATAAAGGAAGTTACTTTCTAACCTCCTCAGTCAGAAGTTAGTTTATGCCCCAAGCACGAGACTTTAATATCCTTTATGTTGTTTTATTCTATCGCATATACCTACAGATTTTCTCATTACCCATATAAATATTGAATCCTTTTTTGAATCTTTCTAAGCCTTTGACCTCAGTGAATTCCTGTAGCAATAAGTTCCATGGGCATATTGTGTAACATATGTGGGCATATTGTGTAACATATGTGGGCATATGCAAACTGGCGCATTGGAACAGCTACCTCATTATCTTTTGGATTATATAATTTTCCAGCTTGTGAGAGCACACTGGGTTTTACCTCTTTTGTATAAAAAAGAATCTTTCACTATATTGAAAGATAATGTTTTTAATATTTTCCTCTATCGCCAATAGCAATTATATCGGTGGCAATTTTTGTCCTTTTAGCATTGTGCTGACCAAGTTTTTAAAATTCTGATTGACGTTTTAATGTGTTATTTGTAGTATATGGATGTTGGCGGGATGTTTTACATAGTGTATGTTTTTTTCTTTTGTATTTGCAAAAGACATACGTCATATGTGATTTAATAAAACTGAATTGTAGTTTTAAAAGTATTTTCTTTCATCAATTTTAAATGTTTCCTTTAAATTTCATTCAGTGCTTCTTGTTCTTGAATATGAGACAGAGTAGATATCGGACTGCCTGATTTACCTTCTTATGCCAGTCATTCTCTTCTCTCTAAACAGTCCCATTATTTTCAATCTTTCTTTCTACAGAAGTTTTTCCATACCACTACTCATTTTTGTTGCCCAACTATGAATCCTCTCTATTTCTTCTACAAATGGCAGCTGGTAATATGTGTGTGTGTGTGTGTTTGAGTGCGTGAGCCTCACCAATTACATCAGCTGCCCTTTATTTCTTCAGACAAAAAAAAATCTTTATTGATAATCTCTCTTTCCCCTCTTCTTTCCAGCAACATAATGGGGAGTACTGCAGGGAATGGGATGGAGAAGGCTGATGGTGGCATCTAGAACTTTCATTACCACAGCACTACTGAGATCGACCAGAGGCGGCTGATAATGAAGTCATACATGAGAGTTTAGGCACTGGGGATAGAAAGAATGGTCTGGATTTGGGTGCTATTGTAGAGGCAGTAGTAACTGAAACTGGCAAGAGTTTGGGTGTGACTCAGGGACCCCTTGGTGCCAAACAGCAGAGGGAAATGGGGGTGCATATGGTTTTAGAGAGACCCCTTGGGCCTGATAAATGTGCAACAGCTCACTTAAGGATGGCAGGTGAGGTCTCTACCAAGAGCCTGTAGCCCATTGGGCATCATAATCATTGTGATATGCATGAACAAGTTATGCATCTATATTGAAAATTGTGTTCTTAAGGTCACCAGGAAGTGATGTACCTCAGAAATGTTCCTTTCAGGCAGGAGGTAAGGGACGCCTGTCTCCCTGTCTGTCTATTTGTGTAGTGTATATTGGATGCCTCACACTGTATGCCTATATGCATACTGAGCCAGGTGTGGAATGAGAGATTGCAAATCTACAACAAAGGACATTTACAAGATGAAACAAACAGCAGAGGGTGTCCTGCTTTGATAAAGACAAAGGATTGTTCTGAGATAGCTCAGAACACAAAACGACGCATGTTATCCTTCACCTAGGAGGCAAAGTGACAGTGTGTTTCTTTCATGAAAGGAGGATCACCACCAGCCTGGCTACAAAGTGCTGCAAGGATTTGGGGTGAGCAATACTCTACAGGACATGAGGTGCTCTTGTTAATTAAGTCTAGGTGCTAGAATGTGGGTTATGATTTTATTTTATGTGTAATCATTTGTGTCGAATACTTCTACTTGAATCTTTATGCTTTGTGAAATAAACATATATATACATCTAAGTGCTGTGTGTTAAATGGAGCGATGATCTGATGTCGATGTGGCAAACTGGGGTGCACAGCTTCTTTAGAAGCAGCAAACCTGTGAACATTGCGAGTGTCCAGTGGACCAGGATCTGGAGACTCCAAGGGAGATGCTCAGAGGGCTGGAGGGTTGGTCTGTGCCGATCACTAACCTGTAAAGTAATAGGTGGGCCTGCCAGGCCAAGAGGGGAGGGCTTGTGCTGTGTGTGGCTGGTGGAGTGGGGAGCTGAGGCTTCCTCATGCTAACAGCGGGTGGTAGGTGCCTCACAGCCCCGGTCACCCCCGGGAAGCATCACACTGGGTGTGAAGAGAGAGGGACGAGAGGAGTCCACAATGATTCCAAATCTGAGAGTCGTGGTGAGGAGAAAGATGGGGATGGAGAAAAGGAGAGAGAGGACTGGATATAGAAGGGAAGATTAGAAATTCAGTTTATTAGAGGAAAGTGAGGGAACAAGGTAAAATTTCCCTCTTGCTCTGCTCTTCAAATATGCTGGCTGCATTGTCAGCAAAGAAATCTTTGCAAATGTTTAAATGTTCGTGGTTCAGTATTTCAGTTGCCATGTAAACTTTTTTTTAAAGCTAGAGGGCTAGAGCTTCAACTAGTTTAAATGGAGCTATGACCATTTATACCAGGTGAAGATCTGCCCCAGAGATGCAACTAGCTCTTTATATTTGAAAAGCATCCACCACTTACTGCAGTTAAAAGGCCAAAAAATTTCCTATTCAATAGGCAATGGCAATATGACTATATTTACACTCACTTTGTTTTTTTAACAATAAGGCCAGAAGCATAAAGCTGTCAAAGCATTCCAGTGAATATGATCTAAGGCGTTATTCTCATCAAGAAAGATCTTAAAGCTCTTTAAATGTTTCAAAGCTTGTTCTTTTAAGTTGAGTATAGTGGTGTCCAGAGGAAGCACTGTGCAGATTGCAAAATATGTTTGTGATGGTATCTTTAATTATTAAACTACATAGCCACAGTCACTCCACATCTATTTTTAATTTAAACTACTTAAAAGAAACATAAGCTCTACATATTTTAGAAGATTCAAATGTTTACAATCAATATCTCTAATATATTTTAATACATGCCCATACATTGAATTATGCTAAGAAAATCCTTAGGGCTCAGCCATACACTGGGGTTGATTAAGAAGCTGCAGCACACCCAAGGGAGCTTGTGGAAAAATTGGATTTTTGCCAACAGGAAGGGGAGTGAGTGCACCTGCTGATACAACTTTCAAGGTGTTGCATGATAATCCCCCTGCATCTGCCCCACCCCTTTTCTGGAGTCTTGTCCTCTGTTGGCTGCACAGGAAGAATTGTGCATAACAGCTACACAGTGATCCAGGCATCTGCACATTTACCCTCCCTCCTTGTGCCGAGCAGCTGGGCACAGACTGGCCTTTAACTGTTAAATCCAAGTGGCCTCAAATTTAGCTAATAAAAAGGCTGTGGGAGGAATAGACTTTTTAAATTTTCCATTAAGAAAATCACAGAGCATGTTAGCACTCCTGTGTCCCTGAAGAGCATACTGAAGTGCAAGTGTTCCTACTCTGCCAATAGGCTTCAACCCTGAATCGGAGGAGACACAGCTTGTAAAAAGAACAATTTATCCTTTGTTCCTATTCAGTCCTGGGTTTCTCTACTGACACTGCCCACAAGAGTGCCAATGGGAGTCCGTTCTGTCAGTGAGTTTTGTGATAGACGCTGGTCCACAAGGAGTGGAGAGGACTCAGACCTAAGGAACTCATTTGACACAGGGCTTTGAACAACTGGAGGGTGCTGGTTTGTCACTAGGCCACGAGCCAACGTTGTGCCAGTGACCATGTGATCCAAGGTTCTTTATCTAGGCTTTTTTTCCACTATTACAATTCCCTAAGAGTTCAAGGTCATTTGAGTCACTGGACAAAAGTCAGCCATATCTAAACAAACAACTCCATCCACATCTGAATGTGTCATCAAAGTCTATAACGGTTACCCACAAGCAGAACTTTCCCTTAGTTTTTGGAAGACTGAATGACTCTGATATTTTCCCTTCTGCTTTCTTGTTAACAGTTTGCATCGTTTGCCCAGTGGTTGTATTGAATTCATGTACTTTGCCTTCAGGCCATTCAGTTGATGGCTTGATTTGACTCCAAAATGATCTTTTACTTAAGGGCCACTGACAACTGATGCAGTAACCCCTAAATGTCCTCATGCTTGAACAGTGGAACTTGCATGATCTTGCATGATACAGTTGTCTGCTCTTGATGCCCAGCTGGTGGCTGTAGCAGAGTGTTACTTATCATTTGTGTGTATCTATTTCTATCCAATTGCTATGATAAATCATGCATTTCTTACCTCAAGGCTGCAATGTGTTCTACTTGGGGCTGCATCGTGGGATCACTGCAAGACTGAAGCTGGTGCAGAATGCAGCTGCCTACTGTCTAAGTGGAACTTCACTCAGAATACATTAAACCAGTATCCTCTATAAACTGCTCTCACTGTCTGGATGTTAACTTAAGATGTTAACTTTAACCTATAAAGCTCTAAATGGTTTAGGATGCAGCTACCTAAGCAATCACCTTTCTCCCTTACAATACATCCACAGTTGTGATCCGTAAGGGCATTCAGCACAGAATGCTAGAAATGAAAGGAAGCTGCTGGCAGGGTATTCTCCATCAAGGGCCTTGATTCAGGATTGTACTTTCCCTGGATCATCTGGAGACCAGATTTGTTACCATTCCATGCATAGTGAAAAAACCATCTGTCTCTCGAGTATTTCAGAGGTGCTTTGACCTTAATCCACAGTCATTAGCTGGTCGGCATTGGAAACTGTTGGGGGGGTTCTAGTCTACTGATGATTATATTTAACACTGGTTGTGACAATGGGTATGTGCCCACACCGATGTCTGGCATCTTCTTCATCTAGAAAGAGAAATAAACCAATAGACTAAATAAAGCTAGGGTTCCTTTGTACCATGAGCTGAATTCTACAGATCAATGAGGGAGAAAAAAATATATAGCTGATCAATTCTAAATGCTTCTAAAATAGGCTTTCTATTAATAAAAACATCAGTATGCTAGGCTGGAGGATCATGATATAATTTGACCTTAAACTTATCAGTGGTCCAGCACAAAATATTAGTACTTTGGGTTTCAAGTCAGTGTATTTTTTGGAAGGAAATTCCACATTTGTGCAGACAAGAAGGAAATAGTGGCATATTGCATTCCCCAGGGAATGTTAGAAATAGTCCCAGAGGTTTCTGGGTTATTATGCGGAGTGCAAATGAGCTGGTCAGAAGTTCATGATAAATGTAATTTGATACACCACTCTGTAATTTGTCACATGGATATCACCACCACATAGTTGGTGTGGATGTGTGCACAGCATACATACATACCCACTGATTAATGAATGTCAGAGGCCCACAGCAATTTCAATCCTGATGAGTCCCCACTTATATCACAGATGCTACCTTAACTGAAACAACAAAGACTGAACTAGGGACCTCCAGAACAAAAAGCATGAACTATATTTTGAGCTAAACAACCAAGAAGCGCTAGAGGGGGCTATAAGAGATTCCTATCCTCCGGGGATCCCGGCATAGAGGAGGACAAGGAAAGCAGACTCACTACTGTTTTTTTAATACAAGAAAACAATCTGATCTGCTTCTTTACATTTCTTTAGTTCTATTTAGCAGGCATTTAAAACATTTAAAATAAAATAAACACCGTGCTTTTACATTTGTGTGTCTGGATTTTATAAAACACCCTGGGCCAGGCTCCAGGTGCCTCAGTCACCAGTTTACAGTGGAAAAATTATTACAAAACCATAACATCAACACCTTCCTCACTATTCATAATACTATCAGGCTGCAAAATATTGCCCTACCTTCATAGACACAGACAGTTTGGTCTGATGCTAATTGATATTAACTGCAAAGTAAACAGAAATTTCTTCACACTGGGAAGACTCACATCAACAAATGGAGACAATCCAGATTAACGAAGGTAATCACCCCATCTGACCCAAATCTGCTGAACAAGATTTCAACGGACACTGTGCTGACTGAGGCAAAGGGTTAACAATCTTATCTCAATCTCTTTCCCTTTGATGAAAAACACAGTGTGCAACCCATCATGTCCCAGACTGTCTTCTCTTCTCCATGACTATCAAAATTCTGTAGGTCATTAATATCCTTCTAAAAAAAAGTAGGCGCTGTGTATTTTTGTCTTGTATTCATGTAACAAATTTTTAGTGTTAAAATTAAATAGGTAGGGCCAGATATTTGGAATTAGGGCTTTTATTTATTTATATTTGTGTAGCATCTGGCATAATTTGGGGCCCAACCTCGTGGAAGCCTCCAGATGTTACCACAATGTGTGTCTTAAACAAGAAACAGCAGTTTAGAGGAAGAGAGTTATTTTTCAGTGCCCCCGAGTGTACTAGGCATTTACTGGTCAAGGAAGTTGCTGGAGTCACTGTGGATTTAAAGTAGTCTCTTAGATCAGAATCTATCCTGAAATGAATAAGAAATAAAAATAAAACAAGACAGACAAATTTTCCCCAGAAAAACTAAACTTATTAGACGTGCTCTTGGGGAGGTTGAATACAGGGTTTCTTCTTGACAAATGTATCTAAAGCTCAGATAAAAGCACTGACAGGATAGTGGTTCTGTTGGGGCTTAATACATGCTTTCTCCTCTCTAAGTCTGCGTGATGTTCAAAAATTACACATCCACAAAAGTCAGCTTGAGAACTAGATCATAATGCGATGACCTGATTTTGACTGAGCACTACCTCAAGGTTTTTAACAGCTCCATTGTCTCTTGCACTTGGAATGGTTTGAAATGGTTGAGCACCTGACCTCATCCTAGTGTGACAGAGTTCAGGTCTTTGAAAAACAGGTCACAGCATCTGCATTTAATAACAGCTATTTTATGGAGTTTAACATGTAAAACAGAAACATAATACAGTGGAGTAACAAACCAAGGCCAGTATCAATGTTAACGAGACTATGATGGGACATCTCAGCAGAAAAAAAGTGTTTTATTTACAGATAAGTAAATAGTTTTATTTACATCAGGGCCGTCATTTATAACAAGCTAATTTTGCTATATTAATTTTAAAATATTTGCATAAATGATTTATTATCTTATTTAGTAAAAAAAACTGTCACTATTCAAAATGCAATTATTTTATTAACTCTCACTGACTTCTCTGGGAACAGAACCGGACGTTTAAAGTAACTTACAGAAATAAGAACTATTATATGCACTGTATCTATTCAGTTTGACTGCTGACATGTGGTTATGAAAGCTGTGCCCAGTACAATTGGCCCGGGGCTCATAGTGTGAGCTGGGAAGAGAACTCGGGAGCCCTAAATCACACCACTGTGCGCTGACCTCTGCTTCTCTTAAGCAAGCTGAAAGGTAATTTTCTTGCATGGATTGTTTTGTTTCTAACACCAGTAGGACATATACCTATGCTGACTGCATTGAAAAGACAGGGAAAACTGGCAGGTGATCTAAATGGTTGAAGACTATGCACGATGGGAGCCTAACTGAGAGACAAAAAAAAGGCTAGCATCTGAGAGAACTCTAGTCCCATGTGGTGCAATGTTGTGTTAAGAAGAGCATGCAGGTGGGGAGAAAAGAAATGGAAGGCATTTCCCACTTCTCCATGCCTTCCAAAAGAAAAGGAATGAAATTCTGTAAAGGATTCAAGCCATGAAAGTTAACCTGAAAGATCAACTAACACAAACCTCAGCACAAACTCCGAGTCTGCAATGCCAAGGGTTTCCCACAAGGTGCTGAAGCCTGTCCAGCTCCCAGGAAAGCAGCTGGGAATGGCGGGCACTCTGCACAGCGCAGGAAGCCCTCGTGTTTCACAGGGCTGAGTCATGCATGGCGAAGCTTCTGCCTCTGTAAGAATCTCTCTGCCCCTTACACGCCTTTCCTTTGTTTCTTGCTTCCAACCACTCCAATGGAAAATGGAAACTGTCTGCTCTCGGGAGTCTAACATCCCCAACAAGGAATGTAGGTGGTGCCTTTATAGTCTCTTGAATAGGACTGCCTTTAAGCACAAGCAGAGCAAACAGATTTTAGGACTCTGTGTTCTGATGGCTCAAACTCCCATGCAAGGTCTCCTAACTCAGAGTCCAGCCCTATCTCTCTCTCCTACAGTGGTAGGAAATGAATTATTTCCCGACACTCTTGTCTGCCACTGGGACCAGAGAGGAGGGAACCTTGTAAATCACAAAGACTGGCTGTGCTGAACATTGTGGCTGGAGAGAGAGAGAAAAAGGTGAGAGATTTCAGAATAAAAAAACAACTGGCCAGTTTAAGGATTTCAATTCTCCTGGTGTTCACATCCAATCTGGTGGTGTCAGTTGCTAACCAGTGCATGTGAGGCCATTCCAAGCTCCGAAGTGCCAGACATTCCACAGGCAGACCATGGGGAGCCATCCAAACCTACTTGTCATCCCAAAGGGAAACAGCCTGTCATGCTCTGCTGAAAAATAATCCACAATAAGTGACAGACGGAGCATCAGGGCTGTCGGAAGAGAATTTGAGCTTTTTGTAACAGCATCAAGTAAATCCCATTTGGTATTAGATTTAAAACTTTAAGACTGACATTGCAATTGTTCCTGAAATCATCGCAACCCAGCCCTGCTGTCAACAACATTTGACACTGCATCATTTGACTTCCTTGTCCTCTTTTGTGGAAATCTGATATACCTATCGCAACATGCGTTTCAAGTATTTGCCGTGCTGAGTACTCAGTTTTACAGATGGCAAAAAGGATCCACACATGCATATAAACATTGCAGCATGAATAACACTTTGATTAACACGTCTCTTATAAGACACTGGGTTTTGAACCAGGATATAGATTTTTTCATATCTAGGTCCCTGGCTAGAAACCAGTTCAGGTTGGTAATGACCAAAAGCTGCCACTGCCTTATGGTTCTAAGTCCTGGTCTTTTGTCAACACATGGAATGGACTGGGTTTGTGCGTAACTAACCATTGAATCAGGCATAGAAATCTTACTCACACTTTTATCAATCAAGTGATTAACCTAATTTCAGTGGTTACCCATTTGAATTGCTCCAGGTCCTACAGCCATTAAGAAGCACTATCCTGAGAGTGATTTGAAGATAAGAGGAAGAGACAAGCACTTCATTTTCTGCAGGATAAACTTTCCCTAATGCTCAACGAAGTGCTGATATCTGACAGCTCATTGTCTTCACAGTGTGATGTGAAGTCTGTTATCAGGAAACAGGGCTCCTTGTTCTCTTAGAAGGAGGATTTGGAATTCTTTGATACGTGCCAGTCTTTGGTTTTATTTTTTATGCTTAATGCCATGATTGGGCAATATTAATATTGTGTTTAACTTCAATATCATTTAACTATTTCTTGGTTTAAGAGCCTAAAATAATGAACTTTAATCTCCACTCCCCAAACTTAAGTGCTGGAGAAAAAATTGTATGGAAAATGATTATGATGGAAAGATGTGTGTAAGCACGTGAAAGAGAAAGACAATCTCCTGGCACTAAACAATTAACTGTGGCTCAGTATTCTAACCGTTCAGTAGAGCTACTTGTTGATATTCTTTCTATTACAGTAGAGTGGGAAAATGATGGCTACGCTGTGTCATTATTACTTAGCTCCTTAGATGGGTCCCTCTGCGTGTGTGTGTGTGTGTGTGTGTGTATAAAATATCCACCTTAAATGGAGGCCTATTGGTGCAAGCTGCCTTAAAACCAGGACCCTTGAGTTGTCTATTGCAGTCTCATGCATGAGAATTTTAAATAAATGAAGATTTTAAAGTTGCCCTCTGATGATGGAATTCCTTGGAAAGGGCAATATCAATATAAGAGTCACTGTAATCATCTAGCCTGATTTCCTGTATACCACAAGCCACAGTGCCTCCCTGAAATAATTTTTGTTTAAATTAGAGCATATTTTTTAGAACTATAGCCCATCTTGATTTAAAAGATGCCAGTGATGGAACATCCACCACTACCCTTGGTAAATTATTCCATTGGTTAATAACTTTCCCTGTTAAAAATGTATGCCTTATTTCCAGTTTGAATTTGAGCTTCAACTCCCATCCAAGATCCAACTCGGATCTTGTTATATCTTTGTCTGCTATTTTGAAAATCCCATTATCAAATATTTGGTCCCAGTATAGCTACTTAGGGACTGTGATTAAATCACCCCTTAACTTTTTCTTGGTTAAGCTAAACAAATTGAGCTCCTTGGCTCTATCACTATGAGGCATGCTAGTCTTGAATTCTCTCTCGAGTGTAATTACTTCCACACATGCACAGGGGGAAGCAAATTGCACTCCCTTAGACTGCATGTCTGTAGGGTGAATCTTGCCCATTAATGAGTGATGTTTCACACAACTTCATGGAAGAATTATCCCCAGTCAACATTTTCAAATGTGGTCAATGGGAACCGCACATACCTAGCACTACTGGGGGACTTCTTAGGACAAAGAAAACCTCAAAAATGGAGCAATCAGTCCATGGAACCTACATGCTCAAGCATTGCCTCTTTCTTAAGGTTCAGTTTGGGACCCTCCTCATTTGCCCTACTACCTGTGGCCCAGAGCCTGAGCTGCTGGACATATACAAGGCCCAGATTAAACCATAACTCCCCCTTTGGGTTTTTCTGCTTTAGATTTTTTTTGTTCAACTAACAGTCTGTGGTCACATTCCCTTCACACATTCCCTGTAAACTCTGCACAAAGAATATAATACCAAACAAAACTTAAATGGCAGCACTCTTTTTCCTCCAGCACTTCCTGATCTAGCTTCTACTTAGCAAACATCCCACCTCTTCAGACCAGCCTCTTTTCACTCCCTTTTAAGAGTCTGAGCTCAACTACACTCAGCTGCACCTGATTGCTTCAGCTCTGAGAGGCACAGGCAGCTGGGACGTTGGAAGCCCTGCTGCGATGTAAATCCCCAGCAAACCCCAGTCAGTGAGCCCCTTCCTGTAGCCACCTAATAGCACCCAAACACTTGTACACATCACCTAACCTGTCTGGCTTGTTGTCACCTCCTGCTTCTTTCAAATTGAGAAACAATGGAATGTGTATAAACCTAATCTGTGCTCTTCATTTAATTGTTAGAAAGCCTGCTAATTCAAAGAGCTGGGGCCCAGTATGCTCCTTATTTATGGGAGTCAGTCAGTAGCAAATGAGCTTTTATAGACAATGCTGAAGTTTTGTAATGCAGACCAGATCAGGCTCTTCCTACATCTGCTATTGTACACAGAACAGTAGGAGCAGATTGAAGTTTTTTCCTATTTTCTACCAAAAATGCAAGTATTTATTACTTAGCAATGACATGTTCAGAATGGGTCACCATACTTTTATTTAACCTAATCTGTGCATTCCATTTACTTGTTTTTCTTCCAGTATGAACTACTGTAAATTGCATAATTTTTCTTAATTGTTTACATATCATAGTGAAATAATTTTGTAATATTCAGGACAAATGGGTATGAAATGTCAAGTTCAGATCCAGAATTTGTGGTAACTAAATTGTCCCAGAATTCAGAGGGTTTTAGACCCAGTGCCCAGGCATGGCTCAGTCTATAATACAGAGTCCGATTTCCTCTGTCATGAGATTGATAAATATAATTGCATGCGGCTACCCAGCTATCTTGAATTCATTGCATATTTGAAAATACTATTTAGTATTTTACATAATAGATGTCCATGGTATGGATCTTTTAAATGTGACCACCTACAACAATAGTTCCATCAAACAAATTTAAACTAACAGATGGTAAGTGTTTGTATAGCATGCTTATGTTTTAAGACCTCTACATAAATCACTTTGGCACAAACTATTTTGTTTTATTACTCTTTATTTTGTTTCCAGATAAAGAACATGACAAAATACAAACATCATAGCAAATACAGTCTTCAAGGTCAGAGCCACAGCAGTACAACACAAAGCCTTGCTCTGAAGATATTTCAGACATTAACATTAATCTAAAGTATATCTGAGGTACATTTTCTTTAAGTAAAATAGGTAAATGTGGGAGAGGCAAAGAATGAGACTTGAGCATATAGCCAAATTGTAAGGGGTTCATGTATTAGCTTATTTAATTTTTAAAATGTTATTCTACTGATGTCACTAAAATGTTATTCAAATAGGAAAAGTGATATTTATCTCTGAAGATAGTATTAAAACACATCGGAGAGCACGCAAGAATTTGTAAATAAAGATTGTTGGTTTTTTTTAAAAAAGATTGTGGTAACTCTTTGTGAGGCCATGTTAAAGACCCACGTCTGATTTCCAGACTAATCTTCTGGTTTTCAGTGCTTTAGAGGTGAGGCCCGTAGGGGTAAGAGTGAAAGGTGAGCCTCGCATCACTCAACGACAACAGTGCTAACAACAATGGGGTTTGAAAACACCACTCTGTCTGCTGAAAGTTGGACTTATAGAAGGAGAAATTGAACCTAGGTCTCCTACATCATAAGTGAGTGCTCTAATCATTGGGCTAACCACGGTGAGGGCATTACCACTTGCTGTGGCTGATCTGTGTGGGTTCAGGGTAGCTCTGAGAACACCTATCAGCTCAGGCCCCGGAGGTGATGTAGGTGGGGAATGCTACCTGACTCTGAGGCTCCTACTAGGACTTAGGCATGAGGTAGGTGTGTGGACACTAGACTGGGGTCATTGTGGCAGAAATCTACACACCCACAGAGCAAGGCAACCACTGAGTGGAGGTTCTGAAGATCTCAGTTTTGCCTAAATATGGGACTTAGGCACCCAAGGTCACTCAGGGAACCGGTGGCCGTGCTGAGAACAGAATCTAAATCTCTGTATTTCCCCCCACAGGACCACTTTGCCCATAAGAGAAAATAAAACGCAGAAGAGGTTTTCAGGAGAAATGTGACGGACAGTAAGAACTTTTGGCACATTGGAAAATGGGTCCAGCTCCAAACATATGCTGTTGCCTTCTATTCAGGGCTTCTACGGCCTTCATCAGTGCAATAGCCAAGCACCTTCCAGAAATGCATTAAGTAATGTGTCTAGCATCTGTCATCCTTCATTTGTTCTTCCTCTCCCCAAGGATAAACATAGGAAGATAAACAAGGTGCATATAAGTGGGAGAATGGGAGGAAAGTGCATTAATAAGAAGGTTTAGGCAGATCCAAACCATAGAACAAAAGTGGAACAGTTATGGGACATATTTGTCTGGTTAAAAAAAACCCTGGAAAATCCTTAGGAAAAAAAATCCAAGACTCTGGAGTGGGAAAAACTGGTTGATTTGAGAATGTTATATGATTTTCATATCTGCAGGGCACTGTGATGGGAGTTGCAGGGGCACAGGACCTATTTAAATCAGGCCAGTAATTTTTAATAAAACAATAATCTAGGTTTGCTGGAAAAATGTAGACTGTTGCTAGCTGTTGAGACTAAATTCTGTTTCCACATCACTGGTGGTCTCATAAATAATTTGCCTTTTCCTTCGCAGGTAATGGAGTATTTCTACTTTATAGTCCCTTGTAAGGGAAGACGCTTGTATTACTGAGGATTTTGACAGTTCTTACTGGAGCATGAAGAAAATTCCTAAAGTAGAATCATAGAAATGTAGGGCTGGAAGGGACCCCAAGAGGTTATCCAATCCAGCCCACTGCACTGAGGCAGGACAAGTATACCTAGACTATCCTTGAAAGGTATTTGTCTAACTGTTCTTAATAACCTCCAATGATGAGGATTCTACAACTTCCCTTGAAAACCTATTCCAGTGCTTAACTATCCTACTTAGAAAGATTTTTCTAATATCTAGCCTAAATCTTTCTTGCTGCAGATTAAGCCCATTACTTTTTGTCCTAACTTCAGTGGACATGGAGAACAATTGATCACAGTCTTCTGTATAACAGCCCTTACCATATTGGAAGACTGTTCTTATGTCCCCCTCAGTATTCTTTTCTCAAGAATAAACATGCCAGTTTTTTTAACCTTTCCTCATAGGTCAGGTTTTCTCAACCTATTATCATTTTTGCTGCTGTCCTCTGGATCCTCTCCAATTTGTCCACATCCATCTTAAAGTGTGGCACCCAGAACTGTGCACAAAATTCCAGTTGAGGCCTCAGCAGTGCCAAGTAGAGCTGGACAATTATCCTTCATCCCAGTATGTTTCATACAACACTGCTATCAATACATCTCAGAATATCAGCCTTTTTGCAGCTGCATCATGTTGGCGACTCGTATTCAATTTGCAATCCACTATAACACCCAGATCTTTTTCAACAGCACAACTTCCTATCCAGTGTTTCCCCATTTTGTAGTTGTTCATTTGATTTTTCCTTCCTAAGTATAGTACTTTGCACTTGTCCTTATTGAATTTCATCTTGATTTCAAACCAATTCTCCAATTTGTCAAGGTCATTTTGAATTTTAATCCTGTCTTCCAAAGTGCTAGCAACCTCTCCCAATTTGGGCATAATTCATAAATTGTATAGGTAAACTCTCCATTTCATTATCCAAGTCATGAATGAAAATATTGAATAGTCCAGAACCCAAGACAGACCCCTATACGACGCCACAAGATATGTCCTCCCTTTTTGATAACTACTCTTTGACTATGGTCTTTCACCAGTTTTGCATGCACCTTATAGTAATTTAATTTAGATCAAATGTCTCTAGTTTGCTTATGAAAACATCATGTGGGACTGTGTCAAAAGCCTTGCTAAAATTAAGACATATCATGGCTACTCTTTCCCCTCATCCCCTAGGCCAACAACCCTGTCAAAGAAGGAAATTAGGTTGGTTTGGCATAATTTGTACTTGACAAATCTGTGTTGGCTATTAATTGTAACCCTATTATCTTCTAGGTTCTCACAAATTGATTGTTTAAAAATTTTTAATAGTATCTTTCCAGGTATTGAAGTTAGGCTAACTTGTCTACAAATTCTTCAGGTCCTCTTTATTCCCCTTTTTAAAGATAGGCAAATGTACTGCCTTCCTCCAGTCCTCTGGGACCTCACTCATCATTCTCAAGATAACTGCTAATGGTTCTGAGATTTCCTTAAAATGACTCATTATAATTTCTAACAATCTGATTTACACAGAATTAAGGCTAGACCTCAGTTTGTGTAAATTACCCTTAAGTCATTAAGTTACTGTCGTGTGGAGATACATGACATACCCTCCTGTCCCAGGCCTCTTTTACCATTGATGGCTTTTTTAATTTTACACTAAGGCTGGGTCTACACTGACGGTGGTGAATTCGCCGCCATCAGATTGATTGCTCTGGATCGACTGAGCGGTCTGTGTAGACGCACTCAGTCGATCCAGCAAGCAACGCAGGAAAACCACCCTGGTAAGTGGCGTAGCGCTGAGTCGAAGGGAACACTGTTCCCTTCGACGCAGCGCAGTGTGGACAGTGTGTGGAGCAGATGCAGCAAAGTCGACAGGAGATACGCAAGTGATTTACGTCACTTACGTATCTCCCGTCAACTGCTGCCGAATGCCGAAGGTAAGTGTAGACCGGGCCTAAGTTAGGATGTTTCCACTGCAGCTATCCCAAATAGCTTTAGAATAAGCTTTTCTGGGCCTGCTTCTCAGTCTTCTATTGTGTTCCTAAATGAATCTGACACTACTACAGGAAGATGCCCGTTCACAGATGTTCATGTTGCTGTGGCAGTGTCCCCTCTTTCAAAATGCCCCTTTTCAGTTCTGGAAATGTCCATGGAGAATTTCAAGGAATGTTTATATCAGTTAATTCATTGATGTTCTTATGCAGCATCCATTCTATAGTAGCTGGGCATCTCACATGCAGTTAAAACAAAACTGCTAAATACATTCAAAGAAACCACACAGTTAACTGAATGAAAACAAATACAAACCCCTCATGATGGTGGCAGTTGGCTGATTAATTAAGAGCCTGACCATGCCATATTCTGAAGATAGCTGCACTCATATTCTAATAGACAATTGGAGAAAGCAGAATTTATAGGAGAGGAGTGAAATTTTCAAAAGCACTTAAGTGACCAAGGAAATTTTATACAGGAGGTCAGACTAGATTATTGCAATGATCCACTGTGGCTTTATAATCTATCGATGTAATCTATGCAGGTCCATTGAAACTCAGTGGGACTTATGCTATGTTACTATAGCTGTTGAAAATCTCACCCAAGAGTTTTAAACTGAGAATGTCTTGCTACCTGCTCCTATATAATTCCATTTCAGGAAAGAGCAAGAATGTCCCATTTGTGACAGGAAACAGGGAGAAGGCACTCTCTCAGATACCTGAGTCCTAGACTTTAAAGGTTTGTCAGTATCTTGAATTGCATCCAAAAACAAACAGGAAGCCACAGCAGGTTATAAAGTACTGGAGTCATATGTTTACAGGGACTTTCATCCCACTTAAGAGTTAAGCCACTGCAGATTTTCAGACCTTCTTGGATTGCTTTTCTATCCTATCGGAGACTGCAGAAAAACTCCAGGGGTGAATGTCTTGGAAAAAATTGGCACCATTAGGGAAACCTGCAGATGTAGTGATGGAGTTGCAGAGAGACCTCTACATATGTGTTATACTGGGGCTGAAAACCTTTGTGCCTGATATTTTCAAATGTGGGGATCTACTCTTCCTAGGTGTTGGGAAATCAGCTCCCACTGACCTCAATGCCAGGTGCTCCAATTCAGGTTATTCTGATATTTGGGTGCCTAGTGCATAGCACCACATTTGAAAATATTGTCCTGGTGTGTCTTGTGTTTCTGACAAACAGTCCCTGCAGACCTTCACATGAACAGGGGTGGAAAAGAATTCCCTTGAAGGTTATTAAAGAGAAGAATTTAAAGGAAAAGAGAAATAGGATTCAGGATGGAAGTGAGTGGAAATTCATGCCTTCTGGAAACAGCTATTTGGCTTTCATGAGAAAGGGAGACATTGTGTTCTTTCAAAGGGACAAATGCCAACATTTTCCTTTGATGTGGTATTTTAAAATGATTCCATTTAGTTAAATTGATTAGTCCCAGTATAATCATGATTTCACAGCAGGGCATTTAATGCAAGTTCTCATTAAAGCATATATACAATGTATAAATTATGCTAAAGAAAGGAACGGTACAGTTCCATTTGTAAGCCATGTTTATATTATAGTGGCAAACTTCCATACAGGTTTTTCCAGATGTAATTTAAATATAATTTATTTATATCCCTACAATTTAGAATACTGCAAAACTATTGATCCAGAATTATTTAGAGAAATACAAATGATTAAAAATTAAATTTGGGGATCTATGTTGAACAGCACATGAACCAAGATCATGTGTAAAGAGCTAAAGGGGGTATTAATTCACAAGAAAGAAATAGTAAAAACAACAACTAAAACACAAGCTGAATTGACAGAGGTTGTTGAGAAGAAACACAAAACAGTGGACAGGACATACTATTAGAACCCCAGCAGTCAATCAAGAGACAACTGTAATTTTAAAATGAATGCAAATAAATGAAAGTTACAACAGAGCTCAAAGCTATTCCTTAGTTCAAGTTCAAATTTTCCATAGTACTTTTTTATTTTCAGTTGTATACTGTTAATTTCCTTTCCTTCTTTCTGTTTAAAGTTGATCATTTTCAAATTAAATTTCAGTTTGGCATTGCAAAGGTTGTGATTACTGCTAACATCTGCTGTTCAATATTCCCTTGTGACTTGGACAGATGACCTGAATCTTAAACTAACACAGATGTGTCAATCTGGTTTTTCATTTTGGCATCTACTGAATTCCATGTTTCTTTGCGTGTGTCTTTAAGGGGGTACAGGGTACTTTCAAGAACTAAGCTGGACACCAAACACAAAGTCAATTAATCTTCTCTCATTTTGGTTGATGGTTCCCATCGTGTGCTTTCCCCACTGTTCTTGATTGCCATATCCTACTTCAGCATTAAAGTCATCCATCACAAGGGGTAAGTCATGTTTAAGTATTCTGCCAATCATACTTTGGAGGAAACTATAGAACTCATCTTTATCCTCATTGCTATGTTCCTCTGTTAAAGTGTAGCATTGCTACCTCTAGGAATCTGATTTGGAGTCTGCCACATATTGGATATTAGAAAAATCTTTGGATATTAAGGAAAACTTTTTCACTAGGAGGGTGGTGAAGCACTGGAATGAGTTTCCTAGGGAGCTGATGGAATCTCCCCCCTTACAAGTTTTTTAGGCCCGGCTTGATAAAGACCTGGCTGGGATGATTTAGTTTTAATTGGTCCTGATTTGAGAAGGGGGTGACCTCCTGAGGTCCCTTCCAACCCTAATATTCCATGTTTCTATTATTCTATATGAAGCATTGGTTAATAGGTTCCTAGTTGATGTGAAAACACTTGAAACCCAGATGTAAAGCAATAACATCACATTAGAAGGCAAAAATATGAAACTAGAACAGTTTATCTACCTGGGCAGCACCATATTAGCCAATGGAGATCTCAAGAAGGAAGTGACATCAAGGATAGGAAAGGCATGTACAGCACTTACTAAAGTCAACAATGTGTGGAAATCAAATATATACAGTACCAGAACGAAACTGGGAATTTTCAGTTCAACCATAATCTGGATGCTAACATATGGCTGTGAGAGCTACTTACAAGGAGGACAGAAAACTAGATGCCTTTGAAAATAAGTACCTAAGAAAAATTCTAGCCATTGTTTGGAAAGCCTTCATCACCAATGATCTAAGAAACCACTAACTAGTAGCTCATTTTCATCAGAAAGAAGTGCTGGACATACCTGGAGTATGTCCTCCAGATGCTAGCACACAGACTTCCACATGATTCTGACTAATGGAATCCAACTGAGGGTGAGGAAACGAAGGTGCCCAAGAGAAACCTTAAAAAGAAAGAACCCTTAGAAGGGAGGACAGTGTGATGCTGGCAGATCCAATGACCCCCTGCCTCACTGAAACTGATAAATGCATAGCTGGGAACCAGCCAGGCTTACCTGCATAGCAGTATAGCAGTGTAAGATAGATACCGTAAGAATGTGTTTGGTGTTTAGACCTTCTGAATAGCTTGTAGGATGCTGTGCCTGTTAGTCTCACTTACCTGACCTCATGATATAAAGCAATAGCAGATGTTTGCACTGTAGGCCTTTGTAACTGTGTAACTCATGAAACAGGACAGAAGCCTTCTCTAATGTAAATGCTAGCTTTCCACTGAAGATGCTAGGTCCTGCCCAACGAGAAGGCCTTTGAAACCAAATGAGCCAATGTGAGACATCAAAAGAACAAAGCCAGTGTTAATTGCACTCCTCATCCCCTTTACCCAGAGGAGACCTGTGTATGAACTCATCCCATCATCTTGGGCTCAAGGGAGAAGGGGATAAAAATCCTGGAGAAGAAGGAACTTGGTTCTTTTTGCTGCTTGGATTCTAAAGAGACAAGAATCATTAAAGTATAAAGAAAAGACCCCCAGCTGTTTTGTTGCAGTTAGCACAAAAGGACAGACAGATTTGCTTACTATAGATGTTTCTAGTCTCTTTTGCAATATAAGACTGTAACTCCTTTGAGTGTGCATGTTACCTTCTTCAACTTTGTAAATAATTCTTTTATTTCTTTTTCCTAGTTAAGAAATGTTAATTTGTTACAGGACTGGCTACAAACTTTGTCTTTTGTTTGTCTGAATACAGTTGACCTGGGGTAAGTGACTGGTCCTTTGGGATTGGCAGTAACCTGACTATTGTTGTGATTTTTGGTATAAAGGACTATCTATCACAAAAGCAGGCTTTCCTGGGGTGGTAAGATAGACCAGAGTGCTCAAAGGGACTGTCTGCGACTCCATGGGAAGGCTGTTATAGGGCTTGTGCAGACCTCAATTGTTGCGTGGTTGGTAAAATCTAATTATAGAACATATAACCAATGTGGGGTTTGTGCCCGGACAGTGTGTGCTGAGTTTTGTACCCACATTCACAAGCCACTCGACAGCATGACAGACAGAATAATCAATCTCAACACCAGAAAGCAAATGGAAGCAGCAGCAGCAAATGACAGCGAGGAATAGAAGAGAATGGTATCGGCCCTGTGTGCCAACACTGGCATGGGAAGGGTATTTAAAAGCAAAGCAAAACAAAATACAGACAAACTAAAAACAGAGCTAGACAAAATACCCAGAGAAGAAATCAAACAGTAATTCTTAAGGGAACAGTCTAAGCATAAAATGATCTGGCTAAAGATGATTGGGCAAGACTTGGGAAGGCAGTGCACACATACAAAAAATTTAAATTTTCTGCTGGTGAGCTAAATTCTTAATGTGTAATGTTTATATATATAAGCAAGGCCTAGACTTCCACAGCCTGTGCCCAAGAGAGGGGTGGGGAAAACAGGTGAGACGAAAAAAGCCACTACTGCTGTGCTTCTCCATCCCTTACCCAGAAAGGGGACAGGAAGAGAAATAAGCCACTGCTGGGTTTTCCCACGTGTTGTTCAGAAAAGGAGGCATGTAGGGAAAGAAATGAGATATTTCTGGGTTTCCTCAGCCCCTGCTCGTGAGAGTAGGAAAAAAAGGAGAAACAAATTCCCACTGGCTGAGGAGATGGCAGCAAGGACCCACAGCAAATATATGCCCCGATTCAGGAAAGCCGATATGCACATGCTTAACTTTGACCAAGTGCTTAATTCCCATTTAATTCAATGGGACTTCAGTACTGGCTTTAGAGATGCTTATCTGATTCAGATCGGACTAGGAACCAAGAAGAGCTGCTGTAGCATGGAGCTACTGTGGTAGGAGCAAGGAGAAGAAGAGTTCTTGCAATGAATGCAAGCAGCAGCTACTTGAGAGTTATCTATGCAACCAGAGAGAGAAGTGAAAATTAGAGGCAAGAGAAGTGAAAATTAGAGTCTGGAGAAGTGAAATGGTCATGCTATGTAGGATGGAAAGAAACAACCTAGCCAAGCTGGTAGAACTTCCCATTCAATGTGATCAAAAGCTTTTTTTCGTAATGAGTGAAACTAAAAAGCCTAGGACCTCATGGGATTAGCAAAATGTATTACATTAAACACATCTGTCCAAACATTAGTATGGATACACGTTGTGAATACCATTCCCTATAGTATTTCAGGGGGCTAGCTCATAAATGGTGTATTGGCTTTGTGCTGGCTCTATGTACATGGGTGAATTTCATCCCATGTGAGGATCTCAAACTTGACTCTTGACCAAACATCTCAGTGTTTGTAGCTGGACCACCAGAGGAAGATAGCATAGCTGCAGCTTCTTGTTAGTAATGAAAGCAGTAACAAGAATACAAAACCCACCAACTTCTGCAGAGACACTTCTCACGCAAAATGCTAGCCAAAACATTATTATATGCAGACGCCAGATAGATTCAATTTTTTTGTATGTTGACAAATATGGTGCAAAGATAACTTTGGGTAGTAGAATAAGTGCCGTTACTTATACATCAAAACAGAATGTTTTACTGCTACCCAAATTTCCATTTTGTGGTCGAGTATATGTTCAGCCAAACTTCTCTAAATGCCAGCATTCAACCACACATTTCTAGATACTTTGATGATGAATACTAAGCAGACATGTTCATTTATTCAGCTGCAGAAAAATAAACTGATTTTAAGTGGCAATAAACACAGCTATAAAAATAGTAAACCACACACCCCAAAGATTTCTGCTTTACTGTTTTGTAGACTTGTAAATTGCAGTCACAAATGTATTTCACCCATCTTTGCTGATAATCTTTTAATCTCCATCCCATCCTCCAGAAACAGGACAGACATAATGGGGCTGATTCTCTTTTACATGCAGGATATGTCTACGCTGCAAAAAAGGGTTCTTTACTCAGGTTAGCTAACTTGGGCTAAAATAACAGGAAAGACATGGAAACTTGGCTTTTAATTTGGGTGAGCAGCTTGAGGCCACTCTAGGCTGCCCTATGGGCTTGAACTCAAGCTGTTAACCCAGGTTTAAAGCCAAGTGGCCATATATTCACTGCTATTTTACCCTAGTTAGCTAACTCAGGTTTAACCTTAGTGTTTTAACACCTTTTGTGCAGTGTACACTGACCCTAAAGCCCCCTTACTGCTCTCTGCAATATAAAGGTTACACCCTTTTACACTGCTAGAATGGTGTAAAGAAACTATAGTGTAAATAAGAATTCTGCTCAATGAGATTTATGGTAACAGCCTGTAATAAACCCTTTTGAAGCTAAATGGTTGTATAAAGACTTATTGGTAATGCTATTAAAACAGCCATGAGATAATCCGGATGACTAAATTTGGCAATAGTAAATTTTTAATGAGAACATTTATATAGTCTTCCAAGAAGGAAAAAATCCAGTACTAATATTGTACTTGTTTAACCTTTCCTAGTGAGAGCAATTGGGGGTGGGTGGGATGCAGGGTTCGGTGTATTTCCTTTCGTAAAACATTGGAACATTGTACCAGTCTAGTTTTCCATAAGTCGACTTAATAAACTATGAATGTTTAAGTTCAGAGACCAGAAAATCTGTTGGCAACTTTTTGGAATCATTTAGTAAAAGTTACTATGGCTAGCTGCAAGCACTTAATACACTGGATGTAAGTATCCCAGCTGTATTCCTTTGAGTTTATTTTGACAGATTCTACTTTTGCTTCCTTTAAACTTCTGTGTCACAGAAAAAATTATTTCCTGTGAAACAAACTCATTAATTTTCTCTTAACTAAATATCTATTCATGGAAAGTCAGTCACCTAATCTCCCTGGATGAGTTCTTGTTTAACCAAGGTGCCCTTTTTATATTGGTATGTGAGCTCCCTTTCTATAGTGGAATGTGAGCTCCCTTTCTAAATTTAGCAGATAGTGCAGTAATGCAAACTTAATGTTGGTCACAAGAACTGTTCTTTTTATATCCTCTCCATCACCTTCTTCCATTACGAGATGGCATCACTCCTCTTTCTTTTTATGATAACTTTAATCACCAAAATTGATCTGCTCACTCAGTCCACCTATATGTGCTTAAATTATAGTTTTGTTCATCCTGTTCCATTACTGTGCATAGCAACTTGTTTAATATTTAATTTTAATTGTATTTGATGAGAAAAAAATGGACCATAAGAAGAAATAGCAAACTGAATTAACATTCCTTAGCCAACAGGTCAACCGAATTTGATATACTATGCAAAAAACCAAGCATAAATATATTTTGTTGTCTGAAGAAGATAGATTGATGGGAAATTATACCTTAAATAAAGCAGGTCTGTGGAGAACAAGGTTTTGAATCAGCATGCTTGCAAATTCATATCTAATATTAAAAATGTGGGTGCTGCCTCTCCCCTATGTCTGTTACCATGCTTCCATTCTTCCTCATTAATTTAAATCTAACACATTCCTTTTCTGGTCATTCTATACCTGTCTTTATTGATGTCTTTTGGACTATAAGTTTCAAGCTAGCTGGGATGAATGGAAGAAAAAATCTTTATTATAGTCCTATCATACCTTCAGATTGCAGTCTCTTAAATATCTAAAACCTCATAGCCTACAAGTCATTACATCTTCTGAGCAGCACAATGGAACAGTGTGACAGTGAACACCAAACATCCAGATGAATGTTTTTCTACATCATGATTTATGTGGAAACTGGAAGTGTCGAAAGAAAATTTCTACATGCAGGAATGTTTTTAAAAAACCACACTGGGGAAAAAAACAACTGTATTATTTTAGTAAAGGAACGAGCAATTCTGTTTATCATGAAGGCACTGTTTAAAAATGGTATGATAATATAAGTGCACTTTGTCTTTTCTTCACTTTGAACATGTTTGATATGATAAAGTGACTATTTTGAAACATTTAAGAGTGTAATAATACATTGCTGCATGGTGTTGATATCATAACCAACTCTGAGTCCCTTTAACGTGAAGTTATGCCTTTTAAATTCCATATACATAATAAGATACCAGGATTGTCACTCTGAAGTCTAGAATGTCTGTGTCAATGTGAAGTGAGGAAAAGAGCTACAAGAAAGTTTAAGGGCTCTTTTTGTTTAGAATATCATCAGGTTCAACTATCAATGGGATTTGCTGTCTACTGCCATCCAATTTTAAGTTCTCAACCATTTTGACTTTATGAATTACACCCAAGCCATTTACAGCAATAGTAAGGCATGTATCTAAGGCCAAGAGTCATAGACCATTGTGATATCAGAGGTAACTCAACCAATCACCTCCCTCACTCTACAGGTAATTTGCATGTAACAGGTGCATGCTGTACTGTACAGATGGTAGGTTACTTGGACCAATTGTCATACTTGTGCCACAGCATGGGCTTTCAGCAACTAGTAATACAAATAATTTTCTATATGGTGAATAGCCATATGGCGCTTTCCTATCTAAAACATGAAGGCCAAACTTTGTAAAGTCTTCGGGACTTTGGGGTTTCCTCAGTCCTGTGGAGTCTAACACCTAACACCTGTGGAGTCTAAGAACCTATGGCAAAATTTTAAAAGCAGCCACCTATCTTGAGATGCTTTTATTTTGTGTCTCAAGATGGGAACCCAAAAATGGAAGAGCCAAAATTAGTGGACACTTTTGCGAATGTTATTCAAAATGGATATTTCAACCACAAAGATGGATTTGATTCTCTTCTGCAGCTGAGATCCACTAAGCACAGAGTCAAGGACGTCCTCACAGATCTCATTATGACTCCCTGATTCCATGGGTTAGTCTGGCCAGTCCCAACATGAGTTAGAATAGCCTCAGGGCTGGTCTAATTGATGCCAATTGGGTATCTGTGGCACCAATCAGAGCTTCATCCCACCCTTTCCCAGTCCATGGGTAATCCTAATTAGATGTGAGATTTTACAAGTCAGGATCAGTGGAAGACGTCTAGGACATAGCTGTATATCATCACAGTGGACTTCATATACTTGTAATAATATATGCATTTAATGCATATTGCCTATTTTTGCACTATGGGACACTTTTGGGCAAGAATTTTTCTAGCTCTACGTTCAAGTGTCTTCCTTTTGTTAATTTATTTTTTCAAAAAACAAACTTGATAGTATTTATGAGCAAGTGTCAAAAGTGTCCTTTTTTAAAAAGATAAAAAGAAATAACAGTGTAAACTGAAGACATCTACTTTTTAAAATATTACAGTTTTATTCCTCCCTCACCATCTGAATTGCATATTCTCAAATGTAATTAGGGTACAACCACCAAAACAAAAATGTCCCTTGAAGGACAGCACAACATCAGTTATGGCCTACTGAGAAAAGCCATGCTATGCTTTTTGGGGCAGGGTCTGTATCTGCCTCTGTATTTGGAAAGTGCCTCAAACATTTTGGGCCCTTAGCCATCTTTCCACTTGCCCCAATCCAATCCAACCCAATCCAATCCAATCCAATCCAACCCAATCCAGCTCTTAGTGTAAGTCAGAGTAGCCACAAGTCTGCTCAAGCTTACACTTGCTGGAATAGCTCTATGGACCATCCAGCCAGCCAAAATTCACCTTAACATATTGCTCTCTGGCTCCACCCCTCCCCAACTTAATATGTCTTCTCCCTGCCCAACATGCCACCTTGGTTGGTGGGGAATTTTCAGCTGCTTTAAGGCAGCTTTAAGTTCCTTTTTTATGGTGATTTTGTTATTTGGCCACCTGTCCACTAACACCACAAAACTGACCAATGGCTCATTCCACGGAATAGCCTTCAGAGGCAACAGTTATAGTTACAGCTGATTTGGGCTGGATTTAAACTTACGACGCCGGGTGGGCTGAGTGAATAATAAATTACCCAAACATACTTAAGTTGGTGAGAGTGTGGCTGTGAGGAATACCCGAACGTCACTAATATTCAGAGTTATTTAGCTAAGTCATGACTCAGGGACAGGATATACGATTCAGGCGAGCAGATTGCTTGGGACCCCCCACCAGGCAGAGTGATAGGCTGATCGGTGCCTCTTCATACCCAGCTGGTGTCCACTGACAGGGAGAGGCAAAGAAGCATAGATCTGCTCCTCACCCTGTAGCTCACAGCAAGTGTAAGCCCAGCAGTGGCTCATCTATACTTTTCCCCCTTCTCTGGCACACCTGACCTCTCCAAATCTCGGATACTTCAGTTACTGCTTTCCTAGCTTCAGTGGAAAGACAGTGACTGTTTAAGTGGTCTGGTTCCTCTCTTTGGATGGAAAGGGAGTAAGATCCTGGCAAGCCAGATTCCTGATGCTGCAGGAGGTGAAAATCCTGGGGCAGCTTGGCCCTTCCTTCCTGAAGGCTGGAAAAGGGGAAACTGAGAAGTTTGTTCCAGCCTGGGTGGCCCCTTCTCCTGAGGAAGGGAGAGAGAGAGACAGAGAGAGAGACAGAGAGAGAGTGTCTATGAGGAGAGATATCTGCAACCTAATAATTTCTTCCCCACGGCTATAGGAAGGAAAGGCAGATGAGCAGGACTGAGGGGTCTTCAGCCAAAGTGATTATTACCTGACTAATGAGAAGAGGCTCAATATTTGACCAAATATGGACCAGCTGAAGACGGGATCCTCATACTTCCAGAGACCTAGATTCATATCCCATTAGCAGTCTCCTAACCATCCAGTCCAAGGAAATTTGTTTCTGACGGACTATCTTTATGACATTATTCAAACTATGGGTTGCAGTTCATTAAGAACAACTACTTTCAAAGCTGCTCAATTCCCACTTAACTTTTCTGGGAACTGGGTATCCAAGTCCGCTAAGTCTGAAAATCCAAGTCTGAAAATCTCAGCCTAAATATATATATATATTGAATAGCTAATTCATCTACATCCTGAAAAAGGGAAAATCACCTAATAAAATATAACAAATTCCTGACATTTTTATTTAAAAAAATGTTTCTCTTATTTTAAAAAAAATGCATCTCTCTGCCCAGGAATCTTGACAGCAAAGTAAGTAATAGGTCTCAGATTGAAATCTCACAGGGGAAATCAAGTAGAAAATGAGGCAATAACTGACCCTATGAAAAACTGGGGTGACTATTTTGATAGCCAAATTATTGAATGGCAAAGATCAAATCAAAAGCAGCAACTGGAAATGGAGAATGGATTGTCAGTATAGACGGAAAAAGCAACTTTTGGCTGAGACAAGTTGAGCTCAGATCAGCTAGAGAGAAGTTCTATTTGGCTCATCTGGTAGAGCTACTTCACTGTTTGTGGACTGCTATAATAATACTTATGAAATACTTTCCGTTTTGAAATTACTGTACAAGCACTAAAGGTTTTTCTAGCCAAACTGTTAGTGCACAGCAAGCTTGAATGTAAATCTACAGCGCTCTGGCACACCGTGCACTAACTGTCTATGTGGATCCTGCTGCCATGCATTAAAAATTCCCTAATACATAATGACCTACTCCCATTTCAAAGCACAGGGAACCTCTAGTATGTGATAGCATGTCTGCTTGGACAATTAGGCCTGGTCAGTAGACACTTATTTGCAGCAGCACCTTGTAAGAGCAACCGCTGCTTACAAGCAACATTTCCCCTGGAACATTTTCCCTACTATGAACTGTCAACACTCCCTGTTATAATAGTTGCTTAGGAGCAATATAGCAAGAGGGCACTGATATGTTGCTACTAATAAGCGTCTACTGTACTTAAAACTTAGCTAGACTGCTCAGTGGTATGAAAAATCCACACCTGTGAGCACCGTAGGCAGGCCGACCTAACCCCTGCTAAAGATGCAGCTAGGTTAGTGGAAGAATGCTTTGGTTGACCTAAGTTATTGTGGCTCAGGGAGGCGGAGTTCCTACGAAGACGGAAAGCCCCCTTCCGTGCTATAGGCTGTGTCTAGGTTACAGGGTTATGCTGGCATGGCAACAGTGCCCATAGCTATTCTACTACAGTCCCCATAATGTAGACCTGTCTACTGTGCACAGCGTGCTAGTGTGCTGTTGTAGATTTACAACCCAGCGTGCTGTGCGCTATTGGTCTAAAAAAGCCCTAAGGCCCAATTCAGCGAAGTGCTTAAGCACAAGCTTATCATGAAGCATAAGACTACTCACATGCTAAATGTCTGGCACATACTTAAGTACCTTGCTGAATAATGGCCTAAATATCTAACCCTTGTATCATCACTGTCAAGTAGATAATTTTATCTCCCTTTTACAGAAGCGTAAACAGATTCAGAAGTGCAGCTACTTCCCATGACTACACAGAAGTTCAATAGCAGTCATGGCAATAGAATTCAGAAGTTTCTGACGTTCATAACTGTATTCCACAAATGAGACCCCAGAGCATCTTTGTCTGTTGAGTCTCAGGTATGGTCAGACGTGCGGTGAACATACAGCATGGCCAGCAGCAGAAGAATCTTGCTATTTGGTTATGTTTCCTCTGACCACCATCTGGCAGACATTATCTATCTGTGCATTTCCACCATACTCTTCACCACGGTAGCGGAGCAGCTGGACAGGCATATCTAAACTTGATTTGCATATATATATTTTGAGTTCCTCATGCAGATGGAGTCTTCTTTTTAAAAGATCTGACAGAACACATCTGACAACGGTCATTCTCATCTCTGATTATATGGAGTGATGTTAACATGTTATTCAGTCACATCAAGGGCAGACAGGGAAGAGCAACATATCCCTTGCCAAAATTTTTAACACACTTAATTCTGTGATCTCAAAATTCAGCTTTGCTCACCCCTGGAGATTATAGCAACTGGAATTCTGTATTTTAGGAATGGTTAATTTTTAGATTCCAAACCAATTTTGGTGTATTTTGCCTTACTCTCTCTTGGATCTGGCTCAAGATAGAGAGAAATGTTTTGTTTTGTCATAATCAGCAAAAACATTTCAGAGTATTTTTAGTCTCAAAATTAATATGAAATTAAATGTTGACTAGTATATCAGCACTAATATTTGTAAACATATGAAAAGCTTGAATCTTACCAGCTTGAGTCTTTCTAGCAGGACGAGAGAACATTAGTAGCCATTTCCTTTCAACTGAAATTATTTATTCCCTTTTTAATACATAATGCAAGTTTGTCTCTCTCAATAACTGAGTGAAACATGTTCAGAAACAGATTCACTTTCCCATAGGGCCATAATCTTGTACAAAAGCTTAGATTACATCTGGAAGGCTACGTAATTTCTCAACACATAGTGAAGATTCAATTGTTGCCATTGTTTCTTCTAAAAGATTTTGCGAAGAAACAACAGCAATCATACCTCCTAATCCACCTTCCAAATCTGTGTCTGAGATGTAACAGCTCTTCGTTTGTTTGCTTACATTTCTAACTCACGGTGTAAGACAACATTCTCTTGAACTATAGTGATAGCTAATGTCTTGAAATTATTTAAATCAGCTTTCATTTGATCCTGGTCTTGTGAAGACTCTAAATATCCCTGCTGCATATCCTCAACCTTTTCCTAAATTTTGCAATTTTAGGCATGACACGCAAAACTTCCTCTAATAGCCAGAGGGAAAAATCCTCCTGTTATTCAAAGAATCCACTGTAAATGTTCCAGATAAATGTGTATATAGAATCTGGCCAATTACAAATGCCCCTAAAGTTGTAGCTTTAGAAAATATTCTGCATTAACAAATGGCTTAGCTGAGGGTTATGTCCTTGAAGGGTAGCATGGCTGAACGCCCAGCAGGCAAAAGGGAAGCTGCAGCTACTATTGTAGGTTGTGCCTGTATTTATATAAAAGTCAGCCTGGTCTGGCACCCTTCTATGAAATATATATCAGATTGGAAAGATAAGAACCACACCAGTTCCACACAAGTGTCTTATCCTTATCTTTAAGGCCTTTCACAGTTTAGTCCATGCTATCTAGCTAATCTTTTAATTTATCACAACAACCTCACAACCTCTCCCCTGAAGTCCCCAGCTGTATCACCCAAGAGTCACCTTCTCCCTTAAACACCTCAACATTTTCCCCCTAAGTGAAACTAATGGAGCTCTCCATCTCTAGTTAATCGCTCTGTGTCCTGCGTAGGGTTTACATTCTCCATCAGACTCCCTTATGCATGGGAAAAACTTCCTGACAAAATCTGTCCAGCCTCTACCTTATCTTCCTTGAATTTCCTCCTTACGAGTCATTTCAGCTGTGATGCCCATGAAATCCAGATACATGATGGCTCGATAGGTGACCATCTGTGACTGTTCTTCTTCCCCTTCTTTCTTTTTCCTATTCTCTTGCTTCCTACTCCCACCTCAAGTTATATAGCACCTCTACCACATGTAATTAACAAAGCTGTCATATTCATTTGTTCATGTGTCATGTTTCCATCCTTTGCCCTGTGTTTGTGGTTTTTCTATTGTAATCTTGCTGAGACAGGAATTGTGTCTTTTATGTATTTATGTGATGCACAACACAATGGGACTTCAGTCAGGCTTGGGAGCTTTGGGCACAACCACAATATTTACTGATGTTACTTCTGCAAATCTTCTTTCTAGCTGGAACAAAAGCTTGATGTACCAAAATACTATGAGAAAGATTCTTCTGTGGTATTTCCAGGCCATTGAACAGCATGAAGTAAAGAATCAAAGTGATTTTGATAGTTTGGGTAAGCAGCCAGAAGTCAGTAAGGTTATCCTTACAAATACCAGAACCTTTTGAGGATCACCCATCAGCACCAGCGACTGTAGAAGGAGCTATAGGGCTTGATTCAGTGCTTTTACAATACTGATTCACTCGCCCTTTTTAAAATGCAGCTCAACACTCATTCATCTCTCCTGTGCAGTTTACTACCAATGAGCTATTAAACTGTTCCTGAAAATAGTTATTACTACAAGCTCTCATGCAACTTCTAGAATCATAGTCTATCCTTAGTTACTCTCTTGACTTCAGGGGACTTATTCCAGATTTACACCAGTGTAGCTGAGGGCAGAATTTGGCAGGATTCTGTTAGCAATTTACATGAATGATGTGTTATAAAATTACGGTCTTTTTCTGTAGCCATTACTAGTATGAACTACTGGATTTTCAAAAACACTGAACTTTGGGCTAACTCTGTCAATGGGAATTTTATTAGTGACTTCAATGGGAGCAGAGCCAGGCCAATTTTGAGCATCTTTGAACTTCCTTCCTGAGTAGTCCCAATGAAGTCAATGTCAAATGGTGAGAATAACAATATTTTAATCATGCAGAATCTTAAATGCTTGTGGAAATGTACGGAACTGAGACCAGCACAGCACTGTGTTAATTCCCACTATTTTCACAAAACTGACAGCAATTACCAGTAAAATCCACATAAAATGTGTACGATTTTCACACTGTTCACTTAAAGCAGCCATTTCTTGCACTTTAGAATTTGACTCTTCTATAGTTCCATGAAAGGTGAGAATTATTTTCATACACCCGAGGTAGTTAAGTATTATGATCCCCAATTTACAGGAGGAGAAACTGAAACACAGAGAGGTTTTAATAATATAAAAATAACATTAATGGTTTGTTCTTACTTTTAACACTTAGCACTTTCCCTTCATAGATCTGAAAGAGCTTTGAAGAGGTCCATACAGTAAGTACCATCATTCTCATTTTACAGATGAAGAAACTGAAGCACAGAGAGGTTTGTCCAAGGCTATATTGTGATTTGGAGCCAGATATAAAGCAGAAACCTCCACACAGCTATTTCTGTCCACAGGACTATTCTCCTGTGACTTATTCAAGTCCACATAGCTAATCAGTGTCAGAGGCAGAATTCAAACGGAGGAGGAGTTTCCTGGATTCCTGTACCATATTTGCTTCCTGTAATAACAGAAATAATTTATATCTGTTTCTTAGCCTCATGTATGGTCTGGCATGAGTTTATAATGTTTATGTACTTCTACTGCTCAAACTATACCAGCCGCACCACTGTAACACAATGTTTTGTAACTTTGTTCTGCAATTTCTCTGTGCATAAGGATGGAGATTGCCTAACTGGTCCACAAGTATCCTTGACTGTATCTACTTGCTGCCTAGCCAGGAGGTTATTTTAATTTTAACATGGTATTGCCCAGGGTTATCTCACAGAGTAAGAGAAAACAACAGCACACTTCTAGAAGGCTTAGGGCTCAAGCCAGATCCTCTACTCTCACTTCCGCCTAACGGAGTCACTCTCAGATCCCTGAGGTTTCTCCACAGCTGGGTGTCAGATTATTTTGGCTGGGAGTTATACTTGCACAGTTGGTACCACCTGCTGTAAATTCTTTAGTCTTTGTTATCTCAGCAGCAGCTCTTGGCCTTTCAAAAGCTAATTCAGTGAAGGAAGAGGAAGGGACAGTGTGTGCTTGGTGTTCAAACAGCAATTTAATTTTCCAGAAACTCTTCAGATTTATAGTTCAAGCTACATTTTGGGAATTCACAGTGTGACGATGAACTGCTAACTGCTGCTGCTACTACTATTTAAATAATAAGGGCCGAACGCTACTCACAGTTATCCGATTGTGGGTGTAAATCCAGTATAACTCCAGGGACTTCAATGGACTTTCTTCAGTTGCAGGTAATAGAGCAGCTCTACAGTTTTACCTATGTAACAAGCACGGAATTTGGATCTATGCTTCAGCCCCATGTCACATTAAACATCCAAGGCATCGGCCAATAGCCAAGTGAAAAACCCTAATGTTTTCCTGTATACCACAATATCAGGCATGATAGTATTATATATTTATTTATATTTTAATGAAATATTAGGAGTGTTCACTTTCAGTACTACGGATGTCGCCAGTCCAGTAATGAAGAAGCTGAGAGTGACACTGAGTAGCTACTGTAACAGAAGGGCTATTCGCGCTTAAAAACACTTTTTTAGGATACAAAGCTATTTTAGATGATTCTGAGACACATGGTGGATTGAAGTACTGCTGCTAGTAGCTGAAGCAAAGCTTAGTGATTTCACATTCATTTACATTCATTTCATTTATGAAGTCTGAGCTGTGAATTTAGTGGGAACGAATGCAGAGATCTTTCACCAGCAAGAAAGTCTGACTGGACAATAAAACTAGAGATAGACTCAAATCAGAACCCTTTGGGAAAGTTTGGATTTGGATCTGAATTTTACAGCTCCAGCTCATATCTAATTAGAACACAGATTTGGACAGTCCACGCATCAGTGACTCTCTGATGCAGTTCTTTGCTGTGTAAGTTGGCCATCTTTTATCTCTGTGACTTTGGTCTTTTTACAGGACGTTGACCAGAAGTGAAGGAGGAAGAGCCCATTTGCAGTTTGGACCATGCCCAAATTGGAAGAAAAGGCGATGTCATGCTGCCACAAACTATTCCCTCTACGTCTATCCCTTTACGCCAACACGCATATGTTGCTATTTTCAACTAGCAGCACTGAGAAGTGGGCTACTCACTTAAGTCTCAGTTAAAAAACTTGGTTTGCCATCCTCCTGGACAGGAAAGCTACAGTGGAGATCTGCCCTTGCAGTCAAGAAGAACATGACTGAGCTAATTACTCTTTAATGGTATTAATGAAGGCTAATGCACATTGGAAAACATCATCCCAACTCTGCATACATATGCTGGGGTCTAATTTAGCTGTTACCACTCAAGAAAGCGATCTTGGTGTCACCACTGATATTTCTGTGAAAACATCTGCTCAGTGTACAGCAGCAGTCAAAAACACTACCAGAATGTTAGGAACCAGTAGGAAAGGAGAGCTAAGAAGACAGAAAATATCATAGCACCACTATATAAATCCATGGTACACAGACACCTTGAATATTGCGTGCAGTTCTGGAGACCCATGTCAAAAAAAGATATATTTGAATTGGAAAAGGTATGGAGAAGGGCAACAAAAGGGGTATGAAACAGCTTCCATGCAAAGAGAGATTAAAAAGACTGGACTTATTCATTTTAGAAAAGAGACAGCTAAGGGAAGATTATGATAGGGGTCCATAAAATCATTAATACTATGGAGAAAGTGAATAGGGAAGTTTGTTATTTACCTCTTCACAGAACACAAGAACTAGTGGTCACCGGATGAAATTAATAGTCAACAGATTTAAAACTGACATAAGAAAATACTTCTTCACACAACGCAGAGTCAACTTGTGGAACTTTTTGCCAGGGGATTTTGTGAAGGCCAAAAATACAACTGGGTTCAAAAATGAATTAGGTAAATTCATGGAGGATAGTTCCATCAGCGGCTAGTAGCCGAGATGGTAAGGGACACAACCCCTTGTTCCAGGTGTTTCTAAACCTCCAACTGCCAGAAGCTGGGAATAGATGACTGAGGGATCACTTGATAGTTGCCCTGTTTTGTTCATTCCCTCTGAAGCATATGACACTGGCCGCTATCTGAAGACAGGAAACTGGGCTAGATGGAGCATTGGTCTGACCCAGAATGGCTGTTCTTATGTTCTTGTTTTCATAATAAAAACACAATAATAAAACTCAATGCTTGACAGACATCTTCCATCTTAGGATCTTATGAGAGTGAAGGTTTGGGGAGTGGGTCTCTTCCTGAGCTGGACAAACACTCACGCTCATCTCAAACTGTCACTTGGAAAAGGGAATTTGTGAAATTCCACAAACACTGTATTTTAGTACACCTATGAACCAATAGTGTGAGGTGTAAGGTCAGAGCAGTGCATTTTAACTTGCACATTTTTATTCATATGCAAATTTGAATATTAACAGAAAAAACAGACCATTTTGAATCAAACCAGCAAAGTTTTGCCAAACTGATTTTTGAAAGGCCCCTACAACTTTTACAAAGTTTTAAGACACTATTTTCCATTTTAAATGAAAAAACATTAAAACTTTCTCACTTTTATTTTCTTAAACTATCTTTCTATAAAATTAATCTCTTTATTTATTCCTTTAGGCTTTTGTGTGTAGTCTGAGGCAGGTTCATACAAAATCCTCTCTGATCTCAGCGTGTGGTATCTTTGGAACGCCTTATGCTCAGCTGAGCTGAGGGGCATTTAAGAGGCCTGCACTTTGTTAGCAGGCTACTAAATCCCCCTGCAAATTCTGGCAAATTCCAAGGCTGTCCTTTCCTCAGTAGTGATGGGTGGGCTAATTACAAACCTATTTAAACATTGTGGGTTCAAGGGTTTGGTTTAACCTTGAATATTATTTGGTTCACCTCTTACTTAGGAGATACTGTCAAAAGGGGAGAAGAGAGGGTCAGAGAGGACATAACTAATGTGAAAACAGAGTGAAAATTGGAGCAGAGAGTGGGCAGATGGAACACATGAGAGTAAGGTTGAACCCCCTCTGAAAGATTGGGGGGGTTGGGCCTGAAAACATTCTAATGACAAAATGAAGAATCTACAACAATGAACACCCGTTTATCATATCCAATCTTTAAGTGGGGGAGGAGGGAGGGATTCTGGCTAGCTTTCATACATTGCACAGGCTCTCTTTTAGTTAGAATAACTTTTTAAATTGAATCTCCCTTAGGAAATAACCCTGCTGGATTTGCACCATAAAAGATGCTGTAATGTGACAGAGACAATTAGCATGGCCTCTGCACAAGCATGGCATGAATATTTGCAAAGCATTACTTTTAGTTTTCTAAAGGATTTAAATTGCAAGAATAAGAAGTTCATACACTAGAGCAAGTTCTGTGAACTCTGTTAACCCAAAAGAGTACTTCAAGCAGTTTGCCAAATTTCAAACTCCACAAGGTTCAACCATCTCTAATTCTCACTTCAGATGAGTGTCCACATAGGAAGTGCAAAAAAAGAGACAGGACCCAGAAGCATGCAGCCACCATCACAGCCCAAAAAACTAGCCTCCCCATTTGTGAAAAGGCAGTCATGTGGTAATCATTCCCCACAACTCTACTGCCCCTCTTCTAAGGCTATGTCTACACTGCAGAGTGAAGTCAACTTAGTTTAAGTCGACTTTCAGCAGCCAATTGTTAGGAGTCGCAGCAGCGTGTATACACTATGCTGTTTGCACAGGTCTCCTGTGTTTACACTGAGCAGTGTTAATTTGAATTGCAAAGCACTGCACTGCGGGTAGCTCTCCCACAGTGCCAGCAGCCTCGGTGGCTGTTGAGACAAGTATCATCATCGAGTATCATCGTCTGCTTCCCCATTCCTTCTCCCTCCACCCCCAGAAAAACAGGAAAAGTTTTTTTGCACCATTTTTTTACTTCCCGCGATCGCCATTGCTGCAGAGACATGAAGCCAGCTCAACTCTACACTATAATTGTGAGCATGACCAATACATCGTGGCTTATCATCAATTATTTTCAAAATAGAGCAAGAAGCCAAAGCACACATGACACCGATGCTACCGAGGCTGCCCTGCTACAAGCCATCCAGCTGAACAATTCCCGGTTGCTGCGGGCTGTAAGTGATCATCTGCAGTCCATGGAGCACAGGTTCTGGTGCAAGGAAACAAGCACAGATTGGTAGGACTGCATCGTTATGCAGCTCTGGGATGGTGACCAGTGGCTGCAAAACTTTCATATTCAAAAGGCAACTTTCCCGGAACTGTGCTCGCACCTGGCCCCATCCCTGAAGCGCATGAATACTCACTTGAGACAAGCTTTGATGGTGCAGAAGAGAGTTGCCAGTGCTCTGTGGAAGTTGGCAACCCCTGACGGTTACTAGTCAGTTGGGAATCAATTCGGAGTCAGTAAATCTACAGTGGGCGTTGCCGTGATTCAAGTGTGCAGAGCCATCGATAGACTTCTGCTAAGAAGGATAGTGACTTTGGGAAATATGCAGGACATAGTGGAGGGGTTTGCCATGATAGGGTTCTCACACTGCTTGGGGGGGAGGGGGCATTGATGGCACACACATCCCTATCTTAGTGCCTGCACCTAGCAACAGGGTACATAAACCGTAAGAGGTACTTTTCCATGGTCCTACAGGGGCTTGTGGATCACAGGGCTCGTTTCACCGACATCTTTGTGGGGTGGTCTGGGAAGGTGCATGACACGCATGTATTTCAGAATTCGGGGCTGTTCTCTAAAATGCAGGTGGGCTCTTTGTTCCCAGACCAAAACATTCAAATTGGGGGGGTGGAAATGCCAATAGTGATCCTTGGGAATCCTGCCTATCCCTTGCTCCCTTGGCTAATGAAGCCATGCATCGGTCACCTTGATAGCGACAAGGAGTGTTTTAATAAGAGGTTAAGCAGTAGCTTATAGAATGTGCCTTTGGGCATTTAAAGGGTAGATGGAGGAGTCTCCTCACTAGGCTGGATATGACTGAGAAGAACCTCCCTTATGTGATATCTGCTTGCTGTGTTCTTCATAATGTGTGTGAAGCGAAGGGTGAGAGGTTCCCCCAGGGTTGGGCCGTGGAGGCAGAAAGACTGGCCACCAATTATGAGCAGCCAGATGCCAGCAGTAAGCTGAAAGCCAACTGCATGGCAGTTTGCATTAAGGAAGCTTTGAAAACCAGGTTCTGCAATGAGATGCAGGACTGATTTCTGTTTCTGTATGTTGTTTGCCTTTGTTTAGTCACCCCCACCATTGATATCTCTACCCACCAAATCCCTCCAGAACAAGATATGATTTAATAAAGAAACATGTTGAAAAGATGCTTAACTTTATTTATGAACATCCAAGTCATGGCCAGCTGTCAACATGTTGGCCGCTGCTTTCTGCCCGGCTCTGACCAGGTACTGCATCCTGGCCAGTCTCCTCCGAGACCTGCTGTGGGCAAGGGAGGGGATGGCCATCAAAGCCCTCGGTTAGGGAGCATTATGGAGGGGCTGCAGCAGGACTTTGTCCTTCTCCAGCTCCTCCTGAAGCTCCACAAGCCTCTGCAGCATGTCTGCCTAGTCCCACATGATTTGCAGCATGCTCCAGCGTTTCTCTGTGAGTCTCCCTGTCCATTTCCAAATTCTGGGACAAGGTGAGCCACCACGCTCTTTGTTCCACCTCTGCCGCCACTGAGGTGTTAATAAGCAGGATGAACATGTCCTCTCTTGGGGTTTTTTTGGGTTTTTTTCCTCTTTCTTATCTGAGATAGTTTTTCTGCAGCATTTCTTGATGGTGTGGCCAAGAGGTGTCTACAGAATGAAAGGAAAAAAGCACCAGGTTGCCACTATTAGCATATTGAGGAAAATGATGAAAGTGCTACAATGTAGCAAAATACTCTTCTTGTCTGCATCAATGTAGCAAAAAGATGTAACAATTTACCTAGTAATATAGCCAATAATCCCCATACACTGCACTGAACAAAAGCAGAACCTCCTTCCATTCCTGATGTCCCAAAAGGGCATGTTCGCTGTGCCCTAACCGTGGCACTCAGGAGAGGGTGGGGAGGGTGGAATTCCTCATGTGTTTGAAACCAGCACACAGATGAACCGCGGACAGCACAGGGAGGGGAGAGGTTCTTAAGGTTTTTGAAACGTGCAAGGTGTGCCCTTACGTAAGCAAGGTCTGAGTGGTTCTCTCCCTGCTCAGCAACTGAAAGGGAGGCATGTTATTTGCATGGGCTTTGTATTTACATGGGTATAATTAAGTACTCAGCATATTGCATAAGCACACTAGGTGCTGAGCATGATGGGAAATGGTCAATGTGTCTGGTATTGTGTTACGAGTCACTTTTGTGTTAACTGCAGGGGTAATGAAATGTTGTCCTTCGATTGTATGAACAAATGGCATCAGATCTGTGTTTAGCCTGTTCTGATAAAAAAATTCAGTCTCATCCAAACAGATCCCAAAAAGGGTGGTGGACAGATGTTTCAGCATTGCAAGGAGAAAGGGAGGGGTGAGGAGTCTCCTATTGAGATGGCACTAGCCCGGGCAAAGGGCTATCCTCAGGCATGGGTTGATGATCTCCTCCCACTGTTAAGTGGTAGGACTAATGATTCTTCTGGGAGTCTTTTGTTTGTTAAAAGCAGGGACATTGCTTCTCTGTCAGCAGAAGGTTTTCCCATGAGCTGAAATTCACCAAGAGCTGAATCACCAGAGAGACTGGGAAACCTTGACTGACAACCACCAGAGAGGTGCCAGCAGTGGGCAGCACCTGAGATGGCAGGATCGGTCGGCACCAGATGGCAGGAGCCCCAGCGGTCAATGCCAGCAGATGTTTGGTCAGCACCAGCAGACAGCGGGAGCCAAGCGTGGTCAGTACCTGCAGATGCCAGGATCGGTTAGCATCTGTAGACAGAGGGGGCCAGCAGACAATGGGAACCAGGAACAGTTGGTGCCTGCAGATGGTGAGAGCCAGCAGCGGGGGACTCAGTGAGGCCAGGAGCTGGCGGGAGGCAGCAGTGGAGGAGGCCTGGTCAAGCGTGCATCCAGCAGGAGCTTGTATGAGGGGGGTTGGCTGAGCCCCAACCAAGATGTGGACATTGCAGCTATGATGGTCAGTACAGGGGACAGCAAGAAGGGAGAGGTGAAGGACACGTCCCATACAGTGGGATGGGTTTGGCTCACTGAGTTCATGAATTCTGTTTGCACTGTTTCCCAGCCCAGTGCTGTGTTACCTCTCTTCTGTTATTAAAAGGGTTCTTTCTACACTCAGACTCTGTGCCTGCGAGGGGGGGAGTATTGCCCTTTGGGGCGCACAGCAGATAGTGTGTGATTTCCCAGGTGACTGGGTGGGGGCTTGAGCCAGTTTGATGTTGTATCAGTGACAGGGACCCCAGATATGAACCCGGCCCTTGCTGCTGCTGACTCTGTCTGGCAGAAGGGTTACGCTTACAAGGGGCACTCAGGAGAGGGTGGGGAAAGTGGAATTCTTGCTTGTGTTTGAAACCAACACACAGATGAACTGCGGACAGTATGGGGGGGAGGCTCTTAAGGTTGTTTAAATATGCAAGGTGTGCCCTTACAAACAGGCACTCAGGAGAGGGTGGAATTCCTGCTTGTGTTTGAAACCAGCACACAGACAAACTGTGGCCAGCATGGAGAGCAGGGGGGGGGTCTCTGCTAAAAAAAAAGATTTGCTGCACGCAGCAGGGTACCAGCAGTGTCCCGCCATGACGCAGGCTCCCTTGACTGCAGCAAAGTACCCTACTATGGAGGGAGGGACAAGGCAGCCCTCCCCTGAAAACTTTGGCAAAGTATATGAGATTACATACATGAAAGCTTCTGTGTGATATCACCTGATGGTAAACATAACATTTCTCATCACAGAAATAAACTGTTCCCTGAAAAACACCCCAGTTCAGTCACCGAAACGGCTGAAATCCCCTTCCTGACCCCCCACCCCTACCCAATGTAAAAGGACAGAACTGCTAAGAAGAAAAAAAACCTCACTAGATGTGCCTTCCACAGGATCATTAGTGCTGTCCTGTGCGCTGCTGGACTGCTCTGGGGTCAGGAATAGGTCCTGACTTTCAGGGAGAATGGACACCCCACTCTCCAGCACCCTGCTTTCCTCAGCCTCCTCCTCGTCCATGGACCCACAACGGCTGTTACCTTCCCTGGCTGTCTGATAAGACTGACACAGCTCCTTTATTTTCACAAGGCACTGCTGAGCGTCCCTTTTGTGCCCCTTCTCCAGTATGCCCTGGGATATCTTCCCATAAATGTCCAGATTTCTTTTGCTGGCTCTGAGCTGAGCCAGAACAGACTCCTCTTCCCACAGACCAATCAGATCTAAGACCTCTGGTCAACTTCATGCTGGAGTGCATTTGGGCCTTGCAGTAGCCACGCAGAGTACAGTCACAAAGCTCCCTCCACACTGGCAGCACAGGAAATGAAAATTCAAATCTTCCTGGGGTTTGAGGGGCGGGAACATTCCCTGGGAGTGTGACCACAGAGCAGCACACTGTGACTGTCCAGAGTGGTCAAAATGGGGCATTGTGGGATAGGCCCAGAGGCCAATAAAGGTGAATTAAGAGAATTTGTGTCTACACTGACACTAAATTGAATTAACAAATTCGATTTAGGTGCTACACCACTTGCAGAGGTGGTCTTATTAAATCAATTTTCAAGGCACCTTAATTCGAATTAACTGCAGTGCCAGTGTAGACACAGGTGTGCGCAGGTCAACTTAAGTGACTTTAAGGTCGACGTAAGTAGACAGTGTAGCCCCGGCCTAAGTAGGACACAATAGCAGCTTACTTCTGTCCCTCAGTCCCCATGCATACCTGACAAATTAATTAGTCCAGCAAAGACAGCAGGAGGCCAATGGCATCTCCTTCTCTATCGAACAACTATATCATGAGAAAAGCACAGGAAAATCCACTGGCCTCCCAGTCCTCCAACCTGAACCACAGGTCGGGAAACCCAGCAGCTCTTCTTCCACTGTCCTGTTAGACTGAGGTTGGGAAAACTTAGGGCATGTCTATACTACAGTTGAGTCAACGTAAGGCAGCTTACATCGACCAAATTGTGTAAGCATACAGATTACAATGTTCTTCTCTCTGCTGTAACTTGCCCATTATGCTGACCTAGGAAATCCATCTCAACAAGAGCCGTAAGGCTTAGATCGACTTAGTTCAGACAATGCCAGTGTCTGTATAAACACTGCCTTATTTGCCCTCCTGTTGGCTGTCAGCCTGGCTGACTGCTGGAGCTGTGGAATTGACAAGAATGTCAATTTCACTGCTTGTAGGGTCCTTGGTGTGAAATTGAAGGGTAGAGAGGTGGTGTTCCTGATGTGAGCCCCACAGTGCTGACAGCTGGAGCCTCGCTGCCGGCTGCCCCTTGGACTTGGGGAGCTGAGAGCCTGGATGGCAGACAGGCTCCAGCCGGGAGCTCTATGGTAAGTGGAGAGCCAAAAGCGCAGGCTCTGAGCCCCCACCTTGCCCCTCTCAAGTCGATGCAAGCGCTCCTGGGGAGGACACACACCACCGAAAGAAGAAGGGTAGTGTGGACATGAAAAAGGCAGTAATTACTGTGATGGCTGTAAGATCCCCTAACATAGGTTGACTCAACTGTGTGTGTAGACATGGCCTTAGTTAGAGGCTAGGCCCAGTCACAGAGAGCCTGGGAGAAAATGGAGAGTGCTTCAGGGTTCCAGACATTATTAGTATGACTTTTGGGGCAGAGGGTGGGTGTCTCTACAGCCCCCCCTGCCTGATACACACACACACACACACTGACTCCAATCTTCCACTGCATCTAATCACAGGAGGTAAATATACTGATAAACTGGATGTTTCTGCTAAAATGACCAGCAGTGAAATAGTTAACATTGGCTTTTAAATTGTAATCACTGAACTTCAGCGCTTACCCCTGGTGAGATGAATGGAAAAGTTGACACCTCTTCTATTGTGTTTTTAGGGATGCAGTAGGCAGCAGCAGTGGCTCATAATTGAAAAGTTTCTCTCCCAAATAGAAGAGCCAGGAACTTACACCAAAAATTTCAAATGTCTGCAGTTAGGCAGTTGAATCCGCTACCTGGGGATGTAAGCAAGTGGCTGGATTTTCAGAGTGATCAGTTAGGCCACTTAGGCCTGCATCATGAAAGTCAATGTGAGCTTTGCCCTGGACTTCAAAGAAGGTAAGATCAAGCCCTTACTTAGATGCCTCAATGTGGATTTAACTGTCTATTTTTAGGCACTGCAGTATGAAAATTTTGGCCTTGAAGTTTTTTTAGAGATTCTGCAGAAACTAATGTGGGCTGTTCAGAATGGCCATTCTCTTCCTCTCCCCAGATCTGTTGCTGGAAGTGATGTAAGAAGGATGATTTGGCCTTGATTACACGAGAACTCGCACTGTGGTCTGACAGACAGGAGATCCAAAGGGATAGGGATTTCTTTTCTCTATTTTTGCCCATTTTTGTGCAGGATTTATGCAATGCAAGCCTTGTATTTTGTCATCTGGGATTCAAAAGAGACATTTAAATAATGGATTTTGTTCAACTTATCTCATTGTCCAGGGATGTGGAGCCAGCTAATCTGTGACATTGAAATAGAACTCATTTTTTCTTGCAGGCTATTTGCCTACATCATTGGAAACGGGAAATAAGACTCAATATTGGGTTTAAACACAGTGTGAAGGGTGGGGGATGAAAGTTTATAGTTGCATTGATTTGTTGCTGCCGTGGGTGAAGTGCAGAGAATGGAAGGCCAGTTTGTTATTTTATAAACATATTTGTCCAATACTCTAGATGTTATTCTGAAACAATTTATATTTTTTTCCTTCATATATTTAGGCCAGATTCTGCCTCCATTACTCACATCAAGCAGTGCCATACTTCCTGAATAGTACAATTGATTGCAATGGGACTTAGTTGTAAGAATGACGCAATGTAGCCCTTAGCACTTTGCACACATATAAGTGTGCAATCAGTCCACGGCTCGTTGTATAACAATGAGAACTCTACCCAGTATTCTTAGATTCTATAAAGCTATGTCTACACCTATTGCAGCATGTAGGATATATACATTGTATGCCACACAACAGGGGTATCCATAGCAATTTAGACAGGGAGGCACTGCTTATGCAAGTAAAGACATGTCAGACGTTAGGGTATGTATCCTACACAGCCCTCTACATGCCCAACCAGTGCCTCCCCCACTGCAGTGGAGAAAAGCGCTGGCTGGCGGAGACAGCAGAGAAAGGCTCCCAGCAGCAAAGCATTGGTAACTATTCTTTGAGTGTGGTCTTTCAGTCTTAGACAGTCTGTCCCTCTTGCCATTGTCAGTAAGAAAAATCTGAGTCTTTTTTCCTCTCTTCTCCCTTTCTATCATATTTTCTTCTTTTCTTTTATAGGTTAATATTTACTGAATTTACTGCAGGTATGCATCCCTAATACTGAACAACTAAACTATCCCTTATAATGGTGTTAGGTCTTGATCCTTAGACTGTGATCAACTTTTTTTGATTGACCAAAATCACAGCTCACACTCTGTTGTGTTTATTTTTGTTTTCATTGAGATCCATATTAGATTATCCGGATATATGTAGCAGGATAATCTATTACTTTTCCTATGTTTATTAGAAGCCAGTATGCAAACTCTACTAAGTAGGGTAAAGCTGCATCATAGATCTCAGAAATGTTTTTAACAAAAATTTGGAACAATAGCTTGTAACTATAAGTGGCTGTGAATGAGTTACTTCAGATTTATTCTGGAGTAACAGAGTAGAATGTACTTGGGCCAGACTTCATCTTAAGCCAGTCTGAATTTACTGAGCACATTCTTGGAATTCAGTTATTCAGCCATCCAATGCAGCACAAGAGAACACTTTTTTTCTACATCATCATAGCCCAAATGGATCATCGCCACATCCCTGCATTAAAAAAAAAAGGTGCGTTTTTTTCCGTGGGTATCATTTAACAAGGCAGCAGTAGGGTAACCTATTCCTGCGTCTAGATTTTGTTGTTCATTGGTACTCTGATTCAAGATGTAGCAGGCAGAAGCAGATCTGCTCCTAGACAATGCAAGGTCAACGAAAGTGGCAAATCCTTTCTGTGTGGCATGCAGCTCTGAGTATTTAAAATTGCTAGGTCTTGAATAGTGCTAAGCGTTACAAAAAGTGAACATGATATTCAGTGGGTTTAGAGAATCCATAGGGACTAGGAGCCATACAAACGAGAAGTACACTTTATATGCAGTAAAAATATTAAAGAGGAATTTTTTACTTTGAAATGTACCAGATTGCAGGAAATGGCACGTATTATCCCCAAAAAAGAAAAAAGGAGGGAAAATGTACACATACAATCTTTCAAGATGGCTAAGGTATAATTTACCAGTAAATAGATTATCTCATAGCTTTCAATTCAGAATAAAATCCAAACATTAAAGTAACGGTGGCCTCCATATGCTAGGGGGAGAGGGGCAGGAAGACAGTATAAAAGTTCAGTCAACCATTGCATAACTCAGAAGGAACAAATGCAATTTGATCACCATGTGTGGGTTTGGAAAAAAATGTTTCCTCCAGGTCAGACTGGCAGTGACCTTGGATGAGTGGGTGTTTCTCTCTGTAGTGTGAGAGTGCTGGTCACTTGTCAGGATTATCTGGGCATATCTCACTTAATAATTTTCCTGCCATTGTAGGGGGGCCTTGAGTACTGCGTCCCTGTGGGATATAATAATTTAGTGTCTTGTGAGCTGTAATAAGTTGGTCTCATTTTTTTTTTTGCAGAGTTGAGTGTATGGGTACTAGTTGGTGTTGGTGGCCTGTGATATACAAGAGGTGAAGCTAGGTGATCCAGTGGTCTCTTCTGGCCTTAAACTCTATGATTCTAACTTTAATATGGCAAGCACTGTGAGTACAAAGTGAAGCTCTGCGTGTTCCTCTGAGCTAGAATACAGCAGTTAAGCACTCAAAAGCCAGTTAATGTAAAACAAGAGAGAGTTCAAAACAACCTCCCTCTCTCCCTCCCTGCAATGTTGATATGCCAGAAACTGTTAATGTAACAAAATAAGTCACTGCCATTGCTCCAGGTCTGCTATTGTATATGAACAAGTTTAAGTTTAAAAGTTAGGGATAGTAAAACAAATGAGAAGAGTTCAAACCAAGAGCAAATAAAATATTGAAGTGCTGTTCATTTTTCATACAAACAATGTATAATACCACAGGACTGGCACAGAAAAATACTAAGCACATTCCTGTGAATACCAAGCAGCAAAACCAAAAATATTTATGAAAATCACATCAAAGTACTCTCCTCATTCAAACGTATGGCGTACAATGTTGCACATTATGAAGTCTAACCATGCAAGTCCTCTGTGTCTGAGCCAAGGTAACCTTCTAGACCGTGATTTCTTCTAGTACTTTTTAGAAATAATGTTCCCTTAGCAAGCAGTTTCTTCATTATACGCAGTTTTAGCTTCATTTGCCAGCCTATACCGTAAATCCTCCTCAGCAGAAAACTCCTTGAGAAACATCAACTTCTTCCTTCTCAGCTAGGTTAATGCATTTAAGACCAAGATAGAACTGATTCCTTTATATTCCACTATCCGTTCATTTTCTTGTCTAGCAGGTACCTAGTATGTATGACCTGGAATTGATTTGTTTTGATATGGATACGTGTGTTCCCCTGAACAATTGAAGTTGCAGGCATGAAGTCAGCATACATGGTGCAAGAAGCTGACAGAGTCTGCAGTTTACACACTTGAATAAAGTCTCATTTCAAGGATTTGCCATTCCCTCTGAGTGTATATCACACTTCACAGCCTCTAAAAATCCACCCCCAACTACAAGAAGTGTTATAATCCCAAGTTATCCTGAATAAAGATACTGTATAACTAAAATATTTCCAGTGATTCAGGCCCGGATCCCTCAACTCCTAAAACTAGGAAGGTCCATTTTCACTATAATCTTCCTCACTTGATGAGAGCAATCTGGTTTCTTTCTTAAACTCCCCAATTAGTGGCTACAAAAAAGCAGAGCTATGTAACACATTCAGTCTGAAAATTAAATACACATACACACCTTTGATGAAATCCAGCCTTCATTCAGAATCTAGCAATGATTTGCGTGAGTCTGTGAACGCTCCATCCAAGTGGGATATGAGTTTCTTTGCTCAATCCCAGTCCACAGACGCTTCAAGGGTTTTGTGCATTTCAGTTCTGAACTGAAACAAGTCACATAGCATTTCTCCACTGTCCCTGATAGGTGGAATCTACTGTCAGCAATCAGAAGGGAAGGCAGACATTTTATCACTTTGTTTCTTAGGTTGTGGTTTAGCTAATGCTGCTTGTCCAGACAGAAATGTCAGAGAAAATAAACATTTTAATTCAGCCTCTGGAACGGGTCTAGACCAGTATATTATTAGCCTTAATTTAATCAGTTAGTGGAAACCTAATTATTATTTAACCTAATTATATGTATTTGTTGTATAACTTTGCAAGAGAAAAGTTCCATGACTCAACGTCCTTGTACAGCTCGTGCCACTATACCCTGTGCCACACAGGTCCAACCTTCCTACAGCTCCAGCTTCCTGCTCTGACTACCTGGCAAGTGCACACACATGCTTCTTCCTATGACTACTGGGTTGCTCTGCCACCCTAAGAGCACTGTTACAATCAGTTACATACTCATATGTTTACTTCTCCTTCCACAAAACTCTGATTCCCATGTTCCTTCCAGACCAGGGTTCACTTGTTGGTAGACGTGATTGTGAGTGACACTCTGATTGGTATCTCCTGAGGGGAAAGCCTCTGTGGTGCCTTCTAACAAGCACTTACAATAAAATTTTCCAACATGGCCAGTTGTCCAGCTTCTGGTCCCAGTGACCCCAGGTTAACTCAAATCTTGCCTGTGGGTTTGCAGTGACATTCAAACATAGGGCAAACCAGATGTGTTTGCATCCAAACCTTTTTGAACTTCAGGACTTGCAAACTCATCTGAACCAGTTTTAATATAAAACATATCAACCTGCTCACAATTGGAAGGGCTTGAAGTACTCTACTACTAAAGCCTGAATCATTTAGAAATTCCAACAAAGCTTTTGAGAGCTGTGATCCCTTTGGAATTCAGGCACTATAACCTCCAATTACTCTGCAATCATATGAAATACAAAGGAAGGAATTCTGGATCTTGCATATGTGGACCGTGTCATGGATTCACAATCTGTTTTACAGCAACCATCATCAAGTCTGTCAGCCTACTCGATGATTGCTCTGCTACTGAAGCATGAGGAAGCTGACAGAGATTCAAGACCTCATACCAAAACAGACCATCTTAAACCTGCCTTTCTTTACTCTTTACTGAGTCATTTGGCAGAAACTTTCTAAAATGAATAATTTACCAAGTAAAATAGCCAATCCACAGACTTTTTTAGCTACAGTAAAGGAGATATTACAATTGTACAGTGTTTGAGAAGAATGCAACATTGCTAGTCAGGAGCTGAATTAAAGTCTGGGAAAGAAGACAGAAATTCTAGAAATAAGTAAATAAATCAACCTCAAGCAAAACAAGCTGGAGTACTGGGGACAGCAGGGAAAGAACAATCTGAGTGAATTGACAGCTTCTTACTGAGAAAATGTGTCCCTAAATTTGGGTGTGGAGAAAAATCATTTAGGAAGCATGGCTAAAAAAGAGGACATGAAAGTCGTGAGATGAAAGTTCAATTCCTAGTTCTTCTACAGACTTTGCTGTGTGACCTTAGACACGAAATCTCACCTGTCTGTGTCCGTTTCCACATCTGTAAAATGGCGATAATATATATAATATAACAATAACCCTATCTCACTGGGAGGATTAATTTATTAACAATCACAACAATTTTGAAAGGTTCAAATGGAAAATGCTAGATGAGTGCAGAGAATTGTTATTACTAAAGGCATTACAGCCAGCAATGCCTATTGTTGCCTGACACTTTCCATAATGAGATCCTATTTCAGTTGTTTATAACCTTGCCAAACTTTAACCATTTCAGCTGAAGTTTTCCATCCCAGGTGACTACATCAGGCTGACTTTTATTTTATTTATTTTATTTTCTTCAAATACCAGCTAAAATGGTTCAGCCATTTCCGAGAATGAAGTTAAGAAAAATATGTTGTTTTGTCCATGTTAAAAAAAATTCTTACAACCGTTTTGTAGAGAAGCTCTATTACCTCCACACTGTGGAGCATAAACTTATAATTTGCCCAGTCGTGGATGGGAGGAGTTGACATGATGCCAGGGTTGTGACTTTTTCTGTCCCTGTGAAAATTCACATGAATTTGGACAGGTTATAAACCTCTGACAAATCTGTTAGCACATGCTCAGTAGAGACTTGTTGGAGATTAGCAGACAAATTCTCTGAAAATTCCATGTGCTCTGAGCATGCTCCATCCTCGGAATGCAGGGGCTGAGCAGGACTTTCCTTGCAATAGCTGCTCCTGGATGATGCGGATCACTGTGGCACCATGCACAGGCTCTGAGAGGAGGTAGACTGTCTTATAATTAATGAAGGTACCATAATGCATACAGACAAAGGGGCACAGTCCAGGCAACCCAAATTTTGGCCTTTTCTAACTTTTCAATGCTTGTCTTTTCAACCTAATATTCTTTAAATGTATTTTTTTGTAATGTAACTTATATACTAAGGGTGGACATTAGATCTCATCAAAATGACCAGCATCCAAATGCAACGTATACATTTCTCTCAGTGTTATCTCATAGTCATTTTAAATGGTTACTGAATTTGTAAAATGTCTTTGAGAGCACCTTGACAATGAAATGCCTCGTTGTTGCTGAACTAGTCATATGAGACAAAAACAATATTGAATGAGTTACTGGCTATTCTTCCATTGATTGCATGTGAAGGCAAGTTGAGCTGTTGTGATGCAACTTGTTCCGAGTGTACGGTAAAGTGCTTCTTTCTATTATAGATAGTGCTGGATTATCTGTAGGCATATTACTGAGAGTAGTGTTAAATGAAACGAAAGTAGACAAAATGTGGAACACAAGCTTAAGTTCTAAGCAATGGGCCCAAAAGAGTCTTCCTCCAGTGGGGCCCTTTTCAGATCCAGTGCTGCAGACCCTAGTACTGGGGATGGTTCTCAAGAGGTTGCATTTCAGTATTGAGGGAATATCAGTGGTGAAAAGAGGTATCGTCCTCACCTAGCTACAAATCTTATAGAACATGGAATCTTGCTTTAGGACGTGCAATTGATCACTTACATGCAACTTTCAGTTCCAGGCAATGCTGTCATGACTCATCAACATAACAAGCAGTATGGGATGGCATCTTATGTTAGGAAAGGATTGTTCACTGTCCCTATATTGACATCTGGTCCAAATGGCAGGCAATAAAAGAGAATGAGTTTGCATTGATTAGTGTCTACACGTCTCTGTCAGATAACTGGCCAACCCCAGGTATGCCCACCTTTCCAGATGCTTCCATCTACTGTGGTGACTTCAGTTCCCACCATGTCAACTGGGGAAACCCTGTTAACAATGCAGATCGAGAGATTCTAATGGAGCAGGCATTAATTGCTGACCTATAACTCCTCTACAACCCAAAGCAAATGCTAAGTTTTCACAGTAGCAAATGGATAACAGGCTCTTCACCCAACATTGTATTTTCATTTACTGGGCATCTGCTGCCAGTGGTCATAAAGCAAAAGGTGCTTGAAGTTTTCCCAGAGTCTCAGCATCAACTATCTTTATCACCTGTGTCTGTGGATATCAATAAGAAACAGCTTACAGAAGGCCCAGTGAAATTTTTGGAAAGCTTAGTGGCAGGTCTTTCAAGCAGAACTAGAGAGGTCTTTCAGTGAACTGGCTGAGTTGGACTTCACAAATCCAACCAATATAAATAATTCCTATCAAATTTTCTGTGAATTAGTTCAGCCAGCTGCTATGAAATCAATCCCTAGAGGCTATTGCTGACAATATATTCCTGGGTGGTTGTCAGAGGCAATTATGGTCAACCAGGAATTCAATATGCTGATAACAAATGTGATGCTGTTAATAAGAGCAGGGAACTCATTCAACTGCTGGATGAAACTAGGTACAATAGATGAAGAGAGACAGATGGACATTATTCATTCTAGCCAGAAAGCCTGGCAGACCATCAGAATACATTCTGGAGATTCCAGCATCAGCAAAATGAAGTTTCCAGTCTCCGCAAATTCTATCACAATCCAACTAGTAGGTAATGACCCTACATTGAACTTGAATAAGTCTTTCAGCTGTGTGGTCGAAGCAGAGATTACGGAGTGGTGGCAAGCTCTGAGTGTGGATTCAGACCTGATAGTTCCTTTTTCAGACAAAGATAAACCAGACCATAAATCATATGAAAACAGGAAAGGCTCCAGGCCTGGATTATATCCATATAGAGATCCTACTTCACTGAGATCTAACAGCCAAAATCTGGCTGCTTCAGTTTTTCAACCTATGTTTCCAGGACAACCGCATCCCAAAAATCTGATGCAAGGTAAAAATCATAGACATTCTGAAACCAAAAAAACTGGTGGCAGACCCCAAGAACTATCAAACCATCCTTCTCCTTTGTGCCACACACAAGCTTATGGAGAGACAGATTCTGATGTGCATCAGTGAGGTTATCAAATCACAACTGCCTTCAAATGAGGATAGTGTACCCAAGATCAAATCATTTGCCTAATACAAGACATTGAAGATGCCTTCGAGAAGGGCAAGAAAGTTGGCTCCATTCTGGTGGATATGTTAGCTTCATCTAACAGTCTCTGGCCTACAGGGCTGACCACCAAGTTGTTCCAGACTATTCGTTGTAAGCCCATGGTAAAGTTGCTCATGGAAATCATAATGAATCGGTGCTTCATCTTACAAGCTGGAAACAAAGTCAGCTGCCTTAGGCATCTCTGTATCAGACTTCCACAACAATCAATTCTAGATCCTCTCTTTTTCCATATATATATACACTTACAAACTACCAACACCTAAGCCAATAAGTATGTGGATGATATCCATCCCAGTGGTGTCGGTAACACTTTACACAATATTGAAGAGTTACTCTTCCAAGACACAAGTGCTCTGGCCACTTACCTTTGTCAATGTGACACCAGAGCAACTCCATTTTGAAGTCTCCAGACTCCATTTTGTATCCCTAGTCTCCATTTTGAATGTGCAAGAGTCACTCCACCATTAGATGAAAGCAGCAAAAGCAGGGGTGAGGCAGTTGTTGATCAAGAGGCTGGGTAAATTCTGGGTACTTTAGTAACTATGTTGCAATGTGCGAAGTTGTCGGCGAGCCCTCAGAGTTTGAGGATGATTGTCTTCCAATATAATGATAGCTGGTTATAGCTGGTGGATCCACAGGTGCCTAATGAGAGCTATGTGGGATCCACAGACTTTGTCACAGTTGGGGCACACCTTTTCAGGGTAACAAACAGAATCTAAGACAGTAGCCACAATATGATCGCCTGGCCAATCTCCGCCCCTGCTGAGGATTGTCACCTCCTTTCCTGCCAGTTGTCACTGATTTAGGAATCAAACTGGACTGTAGTCTCTCTTACCAGTCCCATGTAGAACACTTAAAGAAAAAGATCACCTCCTGCACGGCACTGTCCAGAAGCTAGCAGGAATCTCCAGGGAAGCAGAGGTAAATGTTCTATGAACTTCAGTTCTGGCTCAGGTATTTGCTCCAAAGGAATGCTGTGCAGCAGTGTGGGGCAGAAGATGGCATAGCATTGATTTGGAGCTGCATACAATCACTTGTATCATTAGTAGTTGCCTTAGCCATACATTAACATCTAATTTATGTGTGTTGGCTCACATAGCTCCCCAAAACCTTGATGAGATGCCATCACCCTTAAAACTGCATGGAGGGATAGGACAGATGAAACAACCTGCTGCATACAAGGCCTGACAATGGTTCCAATACCTGCAAATAAGCAACACTCACTTCTCACAAGAAGATCTGCCCACCTCCAGAAGAAAACAACTGCATCTGCAGTTCCTGCAGACTTGTCACAACTGACTTCGTGGCATCTTTTTGTGGTGTCAGGTCATGCATTCGTGTCCAATGCTGCCAGTCCAGCACCAGTCTCAGATGAACAACAACACATCAGGGTCGGCAGCTATAACCTTGTGGAGTGGCTTCAACTCTGGTGTAGAGAGACAGGCATGCTGATGAACTTCAGAAGCCCTAGTTTGCTATCTGGGGTGCATATCCTTGACTAGGCTTAACAGGCTGCTGACTAGAATGGACATAGTGACTGCCACAGTGCAGAAATTTGGCTTAGTGTGACTGCAGGGCAGCGATGCAGATGGTCAAACTTGGTGGAGTGCACAATGAGAAGACTGGACGGTGGACTGCAGCACCTTGCGACCCTCAATGACGCAGCAGTTAGCTGGGTGAACAATTGATTTACTGACTTGTGATGCACGTGAAGAAAAAAAAAAAAGAACCTGGAATCAAAGTTTCTGGAGAAGATTTCTTTAACCTCTTCTTTTGAAGAGATCATATCACTGGTATCAAGGACTGCCATCAGATCTCGTCCTCTTAGACGAACACTAGCAGAGATGTGTATTTTTCAAGCCAGAGACATTGATCCAATGGCAACTTGTGCTGTTCCATTAACACTATTCCCATTCTGTAAGTGGTATGCTTGCTCTATTCTCTTTGACTACCAGTTTACCATTTTTAAATGTATCAGCTTCAACTCAGTATTCATCTGTCAGAAGTACAGAAAGTTATCAGGGAGTAACTCTAGATTCCATTAAGGTTACCACTTAATGCCTGATCCTGACCACCCTTCCTCCTGTGGTTATTCTCATTAAAATCAATAGGACTCAAGAGAGTAAGTAAAAAAAACAGTCCTGTAGCACTTCAAAGACTAACAAATTTGATTTCTGCAGGCATAAGCTTTCGTGGGCTGTAACCCACTTCATCAGATGTAAGGAATAGAAATCAGATAGGAGGTTATATATACATCCAAGGGTAAGGAACAACAACAATGGGGAGGGTAGGTGTTAGCAAAGTCCATACAGTTAGAGTAGCTGAGGCCTATTCACAACCATTGATTACAAGGTGAGAATGTGTGAACAGTGACAATTACTTCTTGTAATGAGAGAACTATTCCAAGTCCCTATTCGACCCAGAGTAAGTGTTACTTACATGAATACAAATTGACAGGACTGGCCATTTATTATAATGCTAAAATATCTGGGATTATAAATTTGTATAAACTATTATAAAATGTAGAGCTAACTTATTTCTGTTTCTTTTCTTTCTCTGTTTTTTGAAATAACAAGAACAAATTGAATGGCAGAAGAAATCAGATCATTCACACAAATATTCTGAGAGAACATCACATGAGTTATAGCATTATGTTGCCATCTCTTCTGTTTGGTCCATAGAGTCATATCTAATAAGTATATTTAATTTTCCCAAAGATGGAATGAGGCTATATTGATTTTTTTTTGTTATTTATAACAATGTGGTGCATAAAAATATTAGAAAATACATTCCTGCAGTCTTCTTAGCTATCTATTCAAATTGGTACCCTTTACTGCACTGGCTAGATCCTTAGCTGGTGAAAATGGATGTAGCTCTACTGATGTAAATGGAGTTGTGCAAATTAACAGTAGCTGAAGATCAGGCCCACTGAGGCCAAACTGTTACCTCTTCACTCACCTCTTAAACAGGACACTACACCATTGACTTATATGGGATTCTTGCCTGAACAAAGACTGAGGAGGAACTTCAGAACTTGACCCACAGAGTATACAGCTGATTAACCCCCTATATGTGCCATCTTGAAAGATCTTCTCTTTTTTCTTCTTCTTCAGTCTAGGAGCTCTGCAACAAAGTGAGAAGGGAAGCAGAGTCAGGCATGTTAGCCCCCTTTGAACTGTTCGCAGATTTCAAAGTTATGAAATCTGTCCTCCCTCTGTAATGTGCACCAAAGTCTTGGCCGTTCTTTTGTTCACGTAGGAACATTTTTGAAAAATTAAACTGAGATTGCATGCAAACTCTTTGGGCTCATTTTAACTCAGACAGCTCCGATTTTCCTCTACTTCTAGAACTTCGCTGTACTTTAAATAGCAGGCTGTTCTGGTGAACCTATTAAACACACAATTAGACTCATCTTAAAATGTTTTTAAATGAGCGTCGGCCATCACCATTTGTGAGAAGGATAATGGGTAGAAGGGTTGGGATTATGATTGTGGAAAGGGCGATTTTAAGGCAATAGAAAGATGGATAGCCGTGGAAGCAGATGGCTTGCTGTAATAACTGAAGTGGCAGGAATGAAAGACTAATGCATGAGTGGTTGAAATTGAGACGTTTGAATGAATAAATCTCTGGAAAAGATGAAAATAACATTGTTATTACTCTTCATTTAGATTTGCACTGGAAGAAAATGGAGTATCTGTTCTGTTAACTTTTTAAATGCCTTTTCTTGCCTTCAATGGATGCTTCTCTGCCTTTCTGCTCAGTCTATAAGAACGTATATCCTTTTTTATTCCTTTAACAGGCTGCCCTACTTAATTGTAGCCTGTACATCTTTCTGCTGGGTGTTGGGGCCATTTGCCGTGCAGTTCAGGAAGGGAATTAGTTCTTAATGTTCACTCTTCTCCATTAAAGAAAGACTGCATCTCGGAGGTGGCAGGTATTTTAATTTGCGGAGCTGGTAATACCAGACATGAGACATTTCAGTTGCATCCCTGAAACAATACAGGCGCTTCTAGGAAAGTGGGTGGGGAAAATAGCAATACAAATCTCTCAGTTGCATGTCTGGCACTTTAGCAATAGCCACCAAACTCCTGCCGCTAACGATACAGACAGTAGCTCGATCAGGACTCATAAGGTGCCAAACGTGCTCATCCATATCTTGAGTTTGCCAGAGACTGGAGAAAAGTCCAGGCCAGGGCCACGTCGGTGCCCAGCTCCCTTCTGAAGGCAAAAGTCTCTCCCGTCTGTTTCCCCCGCGTCCGAAGAAGTCACTGAGCGCACCTGGGGGTAAAAGCGCGCAGAGCCGCGACCTGCCGACGGCTTTAACCTGGACAACAGCGGCGAGCCTGCCCGACCGCATTTTGCGCGGCAGAACTCACGCTGCCCCCTCCCCTTTTATTGGCACCCTCCTCCTCTCTCCCCCCTTGGACGGAGCCTGGGGCGAGCTGAAAGCCCCGGGAAGGAAGGTGCAGGCGGAGCTCCCGCTCCAGCCGCGCGGTGCCTTGGCGGACGGCCCGCGTGCGTTTCACGCGTGCGGGGGAGAGCCGCAGCCCCCGGTCAGGAAATGGGGCACCTCCACGGGAGCGATGCTCCCCCGCGCTGAGAGTCCCCGCAGGCGCCCCCTTCCCTTGCGCCCCCCCCGGCTGGGGTGGGAGCGCTGGGCCGCGAGGTGACGAGGCTGGTTTCCTGCCCCCATCCCGTCCACCGCACGCTCCCCCGAGAGCGGCTCGGCCGGGGGGCAAGGGCTGGCTTCCCGCCGCCGCACTCCCGGCGCCGCCCGTGCGGCGAGGAGCAGCGCTCTGCGGGGCTTTGATGTCCAGCAGCGCCCCGGGAGCAGCCGAGTCCGCGGCGCTCGCTGCCGCCCCCAGCCGCTCGCCCGCCGGCTCCCGGCCGCTGGCCCCGCCGGGGGCGCCCAAGGCTGCCTCCGCTTGGCCATTGGTCGGGGATGTGGCTCTTGCCATCCGCGGCGAACTTCTCCGAACCTCGGCGGGTGAGTCCGGGAGAAGGAGCGGGGCAGGGAGGGGAGACGGGCGCTGGAGAGGAGAGGGCGGCGCGGAGGGGAGAAGGGGACGGGGAAGAAAGTGAGCGCGGGGTCGGGAGGCCGGAGGTTCTGCGAGGGGCAGAGAAGGAGACGCAGTAGGCGAGAGATGGAGATGGGAGAGGCAGTTTTCTAAACTCGTGTGGCATCTCCTTGTACCGCGTCCCCGAGCTGCTCTTCTCTTCCACAAAAAAGACCCCGGAGCTTCTTGTAGCAGAGGCTCATTTGAATGTTGTGGATATTGGTGTTTCCTGAGCCAGCCTGCCTTAAATGGTGATTTTTAATTACACACAGCACAGCCTGAGCGCTGCCTAGGTGTCTGTTATTAAGCGCTCCTTCTGCTACTTCTGTCATCAGGAAGTCGTACATAGAGATCTGCTTTTCAAATTTCGTGTTTCCCTCCATTGGACGCACATGTAATTTACAATGATACTGACTAGGCTTCAGTGCCATTTGATTACTTTTTTTTCCCCACACGGTCTTGTACATAAAAGTTAACGTTACAGCATTTCATAAAACTTCTGTACTAAATCACTATGGATTCGAACCGGCAAGAAGTTTAGTGCTGCTAATAAGGTGTTGAGCATATTCCCCTCCTAGCTAAGCTCCCTTCAGGATTGAGCCCGACCGTTCCTGTAGTCTTGACTTCTGGAAGTCATCCTACTGACATGATCACAAGTGACTCTGCCTTTTTACTTTTGATAACTTTGGTTTTACATCTCATCCAGAGAATGGAGATTTCTAGCAGTAGAACACATGCTGAGGTATGGGTGCCATAACCAATAGACATGCCACCTACTGAATAATCAGTAGTGTCAATAGGATTCCGATATTCCAAGGCCACTACTTAGCTTTTAGGAGCTGATAAAATCATAGCACAAAGTGGTTTGGCTGTAACGAACACCTTGTGTTCACTTTTTAATTAAAAACAAATTTCATTTGTAAATTGTGAAGGCTATCGCAGATGCACATAGTTACTCCCAGATCATATTCATGTGTCTGATAAAGTGTAGACGTGATACTAGCCCAAGAGTTCATTCTTATCTGAGTGATGGCTGATGTAATTCATTAATCATTGCTGTCAATCCTTTCCTATACTTACTGTAACACCCCAGGTGTGTCTAGTCCTCAGTTCCTCAGGACATAAGATTTAACTCATATGGACGTGTGTGGTACTAGGGGGATGTGTATACATTTCTTTAACATTTGATTGAGAACATGTAGCTCATTTCACATGTGACCTACTGGGAGTCAGTTTTAAACATAAGTATCCAGAAGTGAAAAGCTACTGCATTAACTCACTGTGTCACTTAGGTTAGTCAGTCAAAATAATTACGGTTGTCTGTTTTGTCTAAGCTTTAGTGGGCAGCTGGTAGAGGATCACAGGAGTACTGAGAGGAACATAATGAAACTATAACACCTAAGCTCATATTTGCTTAAATTATTCCTAGGCTTTTGTTGTGTCTGTAATTAACGCATAAAGAGGCTTTTACTAGGTGTTCTCTAATGCAACTTTATAGATTTTACAAAGAACTAAAAGTAAGAATGAATCAGTGGGGTACCTTTAAATAAGAGGAACACTCCAGCAGCAACAGAAAGATTACCTCACTTGGAAAAAGTTAGCTGACTGCAAGAAGCACATTTGCACATGAAAGATCCAGGAGCTCTTGTAGCTCTGAAAAACTGCATTAAAAACACTTGCAAAATCAGAAAAGTGAGCCATATTCTAATTTAGGATGAGAGTGTTCAAAAGGTTTTGAGCATTGGACAGCTCTTAATATAAATAAAGAGTTATTCTTACAGTTGTTGTGTGTGGAGGTGGAAAGATATAACTTTTATACTTTTTATCGGTGAATTTAGATTTCGCTGTTTAGTATAGGCCCCAGTTCTACCCCCATGGGCGGTTCTAACTCTTATGTACACATTTCCATAGGATTCCACTCGTGTGTGTGCGCCAAGCTGTCCATTATTTGGTGAAAAGCCTGCAATTCATGCAAAATAGAGGCCCATGTGGAAGGGAGGTAGGGCTCTGGAAGTCTCTATAGGTTTGCAGAGGTAGAGAATGGACAAGCTATACAGGATCCCAGTCTCCTATGGACCTATAGAAGACCTATGCCTCACAGCTCTGTGATTCCAGACCTATCCCTTAAGGGAATAGCTGTGAGCTATTGTGACATCCGGGGTCTGCAAGTACAGCTGGGAGACATTGGGAGGTTGTATGTCATTCTATTCATTTATTTATTGTTGTTATTATTATTAACACAGTCCCCAAAGGTCCCTGTGAGGCTCAGGGTCCCAGACCCCACTGAGCTCAGTGCTGCACAAACATACACCGTCCCTGCCCAGAAGAGCCTACAGTCTAAAAAAGATGCAGAGTTGGGGAACAGTCGCACAAAGTGATCAGGGTGATGGGACAGTGCACATCAAGTTAGCTCCAGGTTGTTGAATTCTTTTCCTTTTTTTATATTTATAAACTTGTAAATATTAGTGAGAGAGGGCTAGTTTGGGGGGCGGAGATCTTGAAATTGACGGGAAGGGAGGAAGCGATCATTGGTGTAATAGAGTGGGAATGAGTGAGAATCACAGTGTGCTTGGGGAAGGAACTGAGTGGCTGTGGTGGTAGGATAGGATAGGGATGAAGAAGAATCAACAACCAATAGAGCAAATTAAAAAATATATCTAGAGTGCCAGCCTCAGAGCTGATTGAATGATATCAACCTGAGAAGGTCCTCAGCAGCTGCTGTTCCTTATGTGGATGAAGGGAAGGCGGGTCACTGGGCCAGAAGCCCCAGGTGGGTCTCTCTGGGTATGGTGAAGGAGCCAGAAGGACTTGAAGGACCCAGCTTACTGCTGTGCCTTTGGCTGGTTACTTTGGGGAATGAACCCAAAGAGTTTGAAGCTTTCCACTGTTCGCACTGGAGGAAATTCAATATTCTTCCCTGTAGAGGGAAAGGTTAGGAGGTGAACTCCACCCCTGATGAAAGAATCTCAAGGAAACTCTGTGATTTGAAATTGTCAGAGTTCCCATTCTGTGGCAGGGACAATTACCTGCATCAAGAAGAATTTGACCCAGTATGCAAAAGCAGAGAGAATGAACTGGCCCCAAGTGAATGACAATACACAAATGAGGAGGCAATGAATGGACAGAAGAACATCAGCGGTACTGTAAGAGGTAAAGCAAAAACAAAGGACTGTCACACAATCATATCCTACTACCTGCACTGACTCTGATCTCACCTCCACTAGTTTTATATGCGTTTATTGGAGTTACACAATTTACACCCGACTAAAGTTAGATCTGGGGTCCTAATCCTACTTCCATTAAAATTAATGTAAAGTCATCCATTAACTTCAGTGTGAGTGGGATTGATCCCAGAACAAAGACCATTTTTCTTGCTTCTATTTAGTCATAATCTCAAGAGTTTAGTCTTTACATTTCTTAAATGATTTTTTAAAATGCCATTGAGGCAAAAACAACAGATTTGACCTTTGGCATTAGATCAAAGATTGGGAGGTTAAGTTAATTTTTATTCAGACAGTAAGGGTTGCCTTTTGCTCGCCTGTGAACTCTTGTACCAGGATGTATGATTAAATCATGTGGGTAAGTATTAAAACGAAGCATGGGTTTGTGCTCTTTCCTTTTCAGGGGCTTGTATATGTGAAAGAAGAACTGTCCTATGAACTGTGAGTGGCAAAACAGCTGTGTGGTTATAGTCACTTTAATTTCATGACTAACATGCAACTCAGATTTGTCAGCAAACCAACCTTTTTCTCTCTCTCTCTATTTTGCTAAAGTTCACAATGGAGAACATCCTTGTAGCTGATGAGCTAAATGGCTAGATGTCTACGGGAAATATGATTCAATTAGGATCTCAGTGAATTTGGCTTTTTCCTTTTCAGAATTTGGGTTATGGGCAAGTCAGAAAGCCAGATGGATATAACTGAAATGAACACTCCAAAGCCAAAGAAAAGACTACGATGGAGCTCACTCGAAATAGGGCTAGCTGTTGTAGTGATTCTCCTAACTATTATATCTGTCACAATGATAGCTCTGTATGCAACCTACGATGGTAAGTGGATGTTCATCTAATTGTCATTTGAATATTAAAGTTCATATTCTACAAAAAACATTTTCAAGAACAGAATGAAGCTGATAGGATAAGATATAAAATATAATAGCACTGAAGTGAGGTAAGTGCAAATGCTATGTTTAAAAAGTTTCGGTATGTTCCTGTGCATATATATTGCTAACTAAACTACTATTTAGCTAGTAAAAAAAAACATTTTATGTTTGAGCTAAAGGAGCTCAGCTCAGAATTTAATTGCCCATCACTACTATGTTATATTTTTTTGTAATCATGGGGAGTATAATATAAAATTAGCCGATTAATAGATACTGTTTATTGCCAGCTAATCATAGAGTATCATTAGACAGCATTCCCTGATCAACTAAAATTTTGAAATTCATCCAAATATGTATCATTTAAAGTTCTGATTTACTGTAAACATTCCTTTTCCAACAAGTAATTTTTACCTCAAAAAGCAGAATGTGGCAAATAATACATTTTTTTAACAAAAACATTTGTTTATTCCAATATGCTAACTCTGTAGTTTAGAGTTTGTACTTCACTGTGCAATTAAATTAGAGAGTGTACAATAAACTGGTGAAGTGATAAATGAAATGGGAAAGGTTTCTGTACATTCTTACTGTAGCCAGCATAAAAACTCCATTCTTCCTAACTAAGGCTCTTGATTTGCACTGTTGTCAATGGGAATTCCAGCTGAAGGATCAAAAGCAATGCATGGCCCTACATAAATGAAGATGTTGTAATCGGGACCTGATCCTGCAAACACTTACTTACCAATTGAAGTACTAACTATTGTGAATATCCCGTTGATGCCCATACCTAACAGTAGTTAGCACTATATTCAATGTATAAGTGTTTGCATGGATCAGGCCCTTAATGAACTAAAATTTCAGATGGTGTTCAGTCTCTGCTTTGCCTTTAAATTCAGTTCTGAAATGATGGTAGCAGTGAAATTAAAATTTAAATGAGCATACATTAAGTAGACTTTCACATGAAAATTAAGGATTTGAATTTTTGTCCCATAACTTCTTTTAGATGGTGTGTGCAAGTCTTCAGACTGTATAAAATCAGGTAAGAATATAAAGCTTTTCAACGGATTCCAATACTTTTGCCTATATTAGTTCCTTTATTAATTTCATTATGCACTGTCACCCTGCTCACCTTAAATATTCCCCTCTTCACAAATCTATCCTTTATTTAGTAACACGTTAGCTGTCTAAGGAATGTAAAGGCACTGACGGAATACTGATTTCATTTGCTCTTTACGTGTTTGTAGTAGATATTTTCATGGCAGTTTTACAACATCAGTTTTATGTCAGTTTAATTAAAATGTTAGGTAAAATAAAAAATGCATTTCATTGTATAGCATACTTTTAATTCATGAAATGTTGCAACAATGGGTTCACTTGCTTTTTAAAAGCACATTAAAGCCTCAATTCTAATCTGAAAGCATAGGCCCTTATTGCTGGGGCTCAGTAAAATCAGCTTCTCTGCATGTCTATCAGGATCAAGCCTTCAAGCTCTCTAGCATGATAGTGATTTATCTTTTATCAGTGAAATCCCAGCCCCATTGAAGTCAACTGCAAAACTCTCATTGATTACAGTGAGGCCAGGATTTCACCCTATACCTTTTAAACTGTGCTCTGTCCTGTGTGGGCACATGAAGGAGAATGGGGGTGAAGAGGAAGCAAGGAAACCTGTACCCTACTTGACTTCTCTAAGTTGGCCTCTTAGAGTAAAAGGATGGAGGGACTATACTATACTGCTAAGAGGAGCAAAGGAATGTCATCATTCCTTCATCGTTGGCTGGCACAGTAAAGAAGGAAACACATACTGCACTATGGAAGTAGCAAATGCTCTTGCTGTGGGCGCTCACCCAGTGCTTCTGGAAACCTCCTATTGCCACAGGCACAATGAATAAAATACTGGCCCTGCTGAAGTCAATGGGAGTTTTTCCACTGACTCCAATAGGGTCAGGGTTTCACCCAATGTCTCTGGGAACTATCACCAACTCAGTCTAGTCGCTTACAGCCACAGTCTAGGCTCTGCTTGGTTTTCATGGGGGCACAGCAATATACTTATCTCGACATTTGCTCATCCTCAAACTGTTGTCCATATATCACATTTGCATGAGTTAGACTCTAAATTCTTTGGGGCAGAGACCCAAAGAACACCCCATGCGTTCTATATGCTAGGTATATGCTTTCAGTGTTATGTAAATAAATTATAGATAAAATGTTTTAAAATTATTAGTATGAATTTGAGATGACCTTTATGAATAATGCAGCTCGTCTCAAGCAAGCACTCATAAAACCTTTATAACACATAACTCATCATGTATTCTGCTTTCTTCTTCATCCAGGGAAGTCCTATGATCTATTTTACCTAGGTCAGATCTATAATCTATGAATATGTCACATACCTTACAGAAAGGCTTTGCAGAGTTTATAACTTTTTCACTGATACTCTTCCTTCACTTATAAAGCCAGGTGATTCAGTTACCACATGTCCAACTGTACAGCCCTCAGAGGGACAATACAATTTGGAAACCTCTAAATATACCTTCATAATAACTTTATTATTTAAGATTTTGAAACCTGATATTTTGGTACCTTGCACAACCCTCATCAAGTGCTTTGTATCCCCTCCGAAAGCAGAAAATTTCCCCTTTCCAGTGGTCTAAAGCTCTCTTATAATCTTTCTGGGTTATGTAATATCAAACCATAAACTGTTCCTAGACAGTATTTCCCTTGCCGGGCCTCAGAACAGGGTAATTCTGGGGGAGAAATTTCATATTCCGAGGAGATTCCCTTAAATAGGAATTCTAAATGCAAAACTTTCAGATGTGGAAGATTAAAAAGCTGGTAATATTTGTAGCCAGTTGTACTGTGCTGTATCTTGCAGGCAAGCATGACACATTCGAGGCATCTGATCTACTTACTTAGCATATTTCTGCAACTGTCATGCCTTGTGATCTGATATCTTGCGAGTTCACAAGCTCATCAGAGCCAAGCTTGGTAAATACTTGGATGTCAAATCTCCGAAGAACAGCTAGGGCCGCAGAAAGCAATGTTAGTGATTCAGAAGGTGGCTATTTCTCCTCTTGGGTCAGTGTTGAACCAGTGCCCTAGCATGTGCTAAGAAACACTGTGCTGCTGGAGAAGATGAAATGTAAAACCAAGGTCTTTACCATTAACAACCATTAAAGATCCCGTGGCATGTTTTGTAAGAGAAGCAGTATTAACCTTTGTGTACTGGACAATTTCCAACTTTTATACTCTGTCAACCTGATTTCACCCTACAGTATCATAATTCATGTCCACTTCCTGCCCTAAACTTTTGTGTCAGAATGATGAAAACTGTTAGCTGCTGCATTTAGCCAAAGTTGTCTCCAACTCAGCTGTGGCCCCCTTGCTCCATCAGTTCGATTAACGACAGCCTCTTCATTCCCCCAAATCAGTTAATGCTGGCCTCCCTCCCCAGTGTAATTTAAAATCTCCCCACTGTCTTCTCAATGCAACAAAGGGGATGTACACACACCCAATTTGATAAGTGCAAGCTGGCCTCCCTCCTAGGCTTTGCTTGTGGCTGCTACCACCTGGCCCCCAGAAGATCCTCCACAGCTCCCCCTCCAGCAGCAGCTCCCACACCCTTATTCCTCAGTCTTTCTCCAAGGCACGGAAGCCTGTGAGAGAAGGAGCAGAACTGACCAGGATGATTCATGGTAATGTCTGGAGAGGGAAGGAGCAGGCTGGGCAGACGCCTACTTCAAAGGGAGAGGAAGGAGAAATTAGCCCAGCAGCTCTGGTCCCTTTTTCCACATTCCCCTCCTGTGAAAATGGTGGTGACTCCTGCTGGTCCACCCCACCCTCCTCTGCCATTCCGAACCCAAACTACTGTCATCTCCTCCTTCCTCACAGTTCTCTGTATGGAGGGAGGGGCAGAGAGGAACGGGGGAGCTTGTCCTCTTCCACACCTGTTAATTCTTTCTGGGTCTCCTTTTTGATTCTCCTGCTTTTCAAGGCCAACCAGCCCCTCAGGTGCCCAAGAGAGGGCACCTGAAATCAGTCCTGAGGCCGTGCACTTTGGCAGACACCCTCGCTTTACTTCCCCTTCCCTGTAACATGGGTAGCAGCAGGGGTTACCTCTTCATCACAACAGGGTGTAGGCTCTGCAGCCCACAGACAAGAAAAGCTAGAAGCCCTCCACAGAGCAAGGAGCTCTTCCCAGCCCCTGTGCCATGGGAAGGAGGGAGGAGACAGTCCCCCTTCAGAGCTTACGGGAAGAAATACTTCAGCCCCGGGGAGACAGGAAAACTCCAGGGTGGAGATGGAAGCAATAGGGAGTGAGAGGAATATGGGGTCGAGTTCAAGGAGGGAACTGATTTGATGGTGTGCAGGGAGAAATGGATGGATTTGATAGTAGGGGTTTATGCAAATGAAGTGAGGCATATTCATCAAGTATACATACTGGGGCATTCATTTACTGCATTACATCTCCCAGCATACCTGCCACCCAGGGCTGGATTAAGTGGCTTTAGGCAACCCACAGCATGGGCCTTTCTCCTGTTCTCACCCTGCAGACTTTCCTCTCACTGGGACAGATGGAGCCACAATGGCTTCCCTCTCTTTCAGAGAAGCTGGGGCCATGCATGGGGTCTCTTCCTGCTAGGAGCAGTAGGAGGGGTGTCCCTTGAGAAGTAGCACGGGTAGCAGCATGAGTTCCCTCTTCATCCTAGAGAGTCAGGGGACTCTCAAGACTTAGCCCAGATGAGAGAGCACTCTCCTGTTGACATAATAAAATCACTTGTTCCCCAAGAGGCAGTAGCTATGTTGGCAGGAGAAGCTCTCCCACCAACACAGCGCTCTCCACTCCAGCTCTTAGATTGGGGTAACTTGTGTTGCTGAAGGGGATGGTTTACTCACACCTCTGAGCAATGAAAGTTATACTGACATAACTTGTATTGTAGACAAGTCCTTCAACAGCATTGGTGGGTCCCTATTGAACAGCTGGTTGTGGAGTTAGCAGCCAATTGAGATGAACGGAGCAGTTCACACTTAGTTATTTTTTCAAGCTGCCTACAGTCTCATGCAGACATCACTGCATCAGTTACATTTTGGTCGTTTTTTAAGTGTTTCTTTGCAACCATGAAGGCTAGAAACATCCATTTTAAAATGAAAGCTGAGATTCTCGTATATGATTGAAATCACATGATTTCAATGGGAGTTAGATGCCTAATTGCTTACGTGTTTTAGAAAGCTTATCCGCAATGAAATCTAGCACCTTGGACAATCTGACTCTTAGCTCTTAAACCTACCAAGCTCCATATTTAAAAGAAATTCAACTAGATTCTTTTCTCTAGTGAAGATTAGTAAGCCCAGAAAGCAAGAGCAGAAAGAGGTTTACCCCACTAGAGTGAAGAGGCAAAGCATAACCCAAAATAGAAACTAGGGATTAGATTGTAGGTAAATGAGCATATATACCCATACTTTTGTGTTCCTGATCCCAAAGCCTGAGGAGCATGCAAAGGCACTAAGTAAACAGGCAAAAGAAATAAACTTGAAAGTGCTAAAATAAAAATATTGAAAGGGAAAGATAGCAAGGGAGAAATAATCCAAAATGAAGAGAAAGTGAAATGTCATGAGTAAAAGCCCTCATTAATAGGAAAGGGATGGAAACAAAGAAAAATTAAAAAGAAATTTAAATTGTCACCATTCAGAAAACATAATGGAAAGAATAGAAAATGAAAAAAATCAGGGAATAAGAGAACATTAAACTGTGTGTCGTGTATCTTGTATTCAAGGGACCATTCAAGGTAAAATGGCCACTCTGATTAAGCTTCCTAGACCTGAAAAAGAGCTCTGTATAAACTTGAAAGCTTGTCTCTCTCACCAATGGCAGTTGGTCCAATAAAAGATATGATCTCACCCCCTATTTATTACATGGTATTACAGAGGTGTTTTTCATGATCAAATGATAGCTGCTGTATTTTACAAATGGATTAGTACTGGGTACTTTACAGCAGCTTAATTGTCGTGGCAGTGGGGAGGCAAGTAATTTATCTGACTAAGCAATTATTTCTATTATCAATTCAAAATCTGGAAATATAGGACAAAACTCAGACATAGTGTACATTGGTGCAATACCACTGAAATCACAGGAATCAAACCCACTCACCTAGGCCTGAATTTGTTACAGAATATGTTAGGAAGGTACACAGCATGTGGAAATGCTCCTCTAACTTGCAGTGGAATTTTGCTAAAGACTTGAATGGTAGAGTTAGGTGTTATCAGTATTCTATTTTTTGCATACAACAGATAAAGGCAGGGTCTAGGAATCAACAAACAAAGTCTAGGTACAGTAGTCATTATTACAGAACACTGATTTAGTTCCAAATACTGCATCCAGCTATAAGTAATTAGGAGAGCTCAAAAAGAAGGTGGGAAGGACCATGCTATGTTTCAATGTTATGCAATGCTTGTTAACTGAGCCTGGAACACCCCTATTCCATCCTGGGTCTCTGCTTTTAGGGTGGATTTCAAAGGCCTTATAGAATGAGTTCTTCGGTATGTACTACATTACACTGGAGTGTGGCTCTATCCTGTGAAGTGTTGAGTCCTCTGTGGTCTCAAAATAGCCACTGAGGTAAATATACTTGTCAGATGCAATACCTTGGACCTAAGGTACAGATTGTGGAGTCCTTGCTCATGTCTGTGAACATGTACTCACTGACTCACTCGTGAGACTTAAATGCATGCTGCTGTGATTGGGGACTCCGAAATTAGAGTTCTGCAATGACTAGTCAGTAGGCATTGTGAGCACCTGAAACCACAGAAGATTTAGCAATACAGTGTTTTACATGGATTTGCCACAATTATGAAGTCACTTAATGGCACAATAAAATTAATGCTTTGGTGAAAGACTGACAAAATACATAAAAAGCCTTTAAATCAGAGAAATGGTTGTTGACCTCTGGCAGTTGCCATTTTATTAATGTTTATTAATGTTTCCACAGGGATTGAACCATAAATCCATAAGTGCAATATTTAAGTCAATAGTTAGTGGCCATTCAATATCTCGTTGGACTTTGGTATCAAGGCCAGATAGGATAAACTGCTTCGGTAACTTTCTATACTACTATGGTAGCATAATGCACATAGAAAGTAAGTGATAAAATTACTAACCCAAGGAAATGATGCTGAGGTCCTAAAAGAAATTGAGTTAGGGTGGTTTCATTAGGGATCAAAAATAAACAGACTGGGATTGCCTTGAATTTACATCAGATATGAACAATGTACAGGGGCAGTGTTTTGTGTTCAGTTTTTAAAAGTTTGCAATATGCACAAGCCGCTAAAAAGGATTAAAATGAAGGTTTATAGATGCCAATTGATTGAGCTCTGTGGACCTGCTCTTACAGTAGTTAATAGGAGTTTAGCCCCTGATCTCAAAGGGAGCAGGATCCTATAAAACCAAGAGATGCATGGCATGGGCAAATAAAGGAAAACAAGCTCAGTAGTGCTTTAGGGGAAGTGATAACGTTCGGACTTAACTGAGAGACAAACCCCATGGTGGTTCTGCTTTGCAAAATAGGAGGCTGGATGTGAGTGAGCCAAACAGGAGGTTATGAACCATTTGCATGTCACAGTCTTTCTCCTAAAAGCAACTTTTGCAAAGCCATGCAGGGGCAGAGAGAAACAGCTCTTTGATTAACACTTTGGCTTATGTGGGCTTTTCAACAGAAGTGTTGTGATGGATAATTAAGTATGTGTGTCAGTAGCAGGTAGTGGTTAAAACATGCAGATAGGAGTCTGATTACAACGGTGAAACAGACTTTGATATTATGTAGCCTGTTAATGATTTACCTAATGCATGCCACATGATTTGACTGCTTTTTGCAAAAGCGACAGATAAAATGTTTCATGTCCACTCTTTTCCATAGGAGATTTTTCCAGTACAAAATTATTTTTGGCATGGCTGGTGTTTTCCTCTATTATGTAAGTCAACCAAATTTGGTGCAGACAAGGATATTAAACTCTCTTGGCCCCTGGGCTAACCCTGGGTGAAGTGCCTGGTGAGTCTAGCATATTCCAAATTAATCCAGGAGAGAATACTGCCCTTTGCATTCGGCGCCTCCCAGCAACTGAAACTCATGAACTCCAGTTTAAAAAACAAGAATGTGGTAATTATTTACTGTCTTAAACTAATCTTAAGGCACAAGCTGTCTAGCAGTGGAAGCCAATGAAATGTTGGACTGTGGTGGGCAAGGACAAAAAAAAGTGAAAGCAAGAGAAATTTTCCTGGGGCTGAATGGTGGACCACAAAAATGAAGGAAGAAATGGGCGAAATGGAACCGCAAGCTTCTGATAGTGCAATACCAAACCGATTAATGCGAGCAGCTGGATCAGACACACAAAAAAAAGGCACAATTCTAAACATTGACCATATCTTAGGGGGGAACTAGACAGTGACCAGGATATCAGAGACTACAGACAAAGTGGGCAACCCCTTGACTAAAGGGACTTGTCAGTAGGGCTGGGTTTTTGGATTCTACAAGAACCTGAATAAACTCCCAAATGTGGGATGCTTGGGGAAACAACTTAAGTTCAATATCCCCATAATGTGGGCACAATCTTGTATCCTTTAAAATCAAGGGGAGTGTTGCCATAGTCTTTAGAGGCACAAAGATCAGGTGCTGTATTTTATTTGTTTCCATGACTGTTATTACTGCTTATGGGAACTATTTCTGGGGGCCAAATAACGCGAGATTTGTTTTAGTCATGGTTTTTCTACCGTCCAAGAATTAGAGCATTGTGAAAACACCAGGTATTGGCCTCAAAGTGTCTCATAAGTCATTAAAATGGTCCAGGAAAACAGAAAATAAAACAACACGCACAAATAGGAGGCCCAGCAAGCAACTCTCATTGCCAACAGCATAAAACAGCATGAGCGGCAGGTGACAGCTGAGTACTTCTTGGAGAAAATGTGGGGTGACCCTGCACATCCTAGCAAAACTGAAATGCCCAGAAGACAACAGCTAAAAGTATTTTTAGAGTAATTGTTGCATATAAAGGGTGTGTAATTTCAATGATTTGATATAATGGAAAGATTTTCCTGACCAGATGTATAATTATGGGACTGAACCAGAATTTTATTAAAAGTAGGAGGAAATTTGTTGTAGTTTGAGTGAAACCAAATGTGCATTATTCTTGGCTGTTGCTTAAATTACATTAAAATAAAGAAGAGTCTCAAACACACATGGCCCTGGATAGCCAAGGTTTTGGTCTGGACATTAAAAGTTGGGATGTACACAATAGGGCACTTTTAGTTTTTTACTTTACATAATTCCTAGAATGCAACACACAACTTCTAGGTCATATCAGACCTTTGTATACTGCTACATGTCTACTGTTTTGTTTGAATCTAAGATATATTGTAAGCTACTTGGAGCGAGCAGGAGTCATACCTTCTTAATTGTTTCCAAAGCATCAAGCCTCTTATTGGTATTTTATTAACAATGTGTTGTAAATGTGACACAGGGATGTTTAAAATGATCAGTTACAGTATCAATGCATGACAAAGTGCTTTTCATTTGCATGAAAAAATATACAAAAAAGTTATTAATAAAATTAATTAATTATACTCCCTACATTACATGTTATTGCTTTGGTCTTGTATAAAAAGCATTTTGGAGTAATACACTTTGTTTTCAAAGACTGCAGACTGAATGTTTGGCTAGAATAGGAGTGAGTGTGAGGAGGTTCTTATTTAAAACAAAATACCTTATATAAATATTGTGACCAAGTTTAGACTCAAGATTATGGATAAAAGAATGGCAATTGATTACATCCACAGACAGAAAAGCACACAGGGTCAAAACCTATCAGTTTGGAGGACATGCACGAGGCTTTCAGTTCCCCCTTTAAACTATGTTGTGTATTTTACTGTTGCCTAAATTTTCAAAGTTATTATTTTGGTTGTCTTGATTTTTGGGTGACCAAGCTGTGACATCTTAAAGGAGCCAGATTTCCAGATGTCCCAAGCACCACCCTTTGAAACAGGGCTCATTTAAAGTGTCTTAAATTGGGACCTCACTGGACCTGTACTGCAGAAATGTTTTTAGGATTGGGATTTTAATCATGGCCCTTTTCACATTTCACAGCAACATGCATGGTGTCAGTATTTGTATTTAGTCTTTTTAATTTTGAAAGTTTTATTTGTGTTTATCTTGGGCTGTTTTGAATGTCATAGGGATTTTCAGAGCATGTTGTTCATTCAAAGAAATGTAACAATAATAATTTACAATGGAGAGAATACTGAGTCTACAGTTTATGCCTCATATGAAGATATATACAAAATAGTGGGTTGTTGTTTTCTTTTTAAATTGGCAACAGCCTGTGCATGATACATAGTCTGAAGTGTAAAAAAAAAAATCTGCTAGAGGTATGCAATTTTTAAAATGTATTTACCAACAATCTCCATTTCTAAGGAACAGTGCAGGAATGATGTGTTTTGTGCACATTTTACTTTGAATCTCTTGGTGATGTGCTTTGACTTTTCATTTGCAGGGTCTTGTCTCTCTTTCTGCTTCAAGCATCTATTTCGCTTCTTTTCCATACGTTTCCTATATGTTTTCAACACAAACATTCACTATCTCTTTTTTCCAGAGCCTTAAATCTTCATCTGTGCTCAAAACTCCAGCTGTCTTCTCCTTCTACTGAAAGCCCTGTGCTTTATTTCTTCTGCCACAGGCTGTCTTATTTCTTCTAGCTTGGGTCCTGGGAGCCTTCCTACCAGTGTAATGGTGCAAGTGTAATATGCTTCAAGTTGCAGAGCATGTATCCTGTCTTGCTCTAGTGGCTAGTTTACATAGAGGATAACAGCTCTTTCACTTAATGGTTACTCTTTTAGCACAATAGCAACCTGTAGTGAGGTCATTACACAAGCAGGGCTTCAACTCTCCCACTCTGCCAAAATACACTTTTAATTCTGTAGACTGAGTACTTCCCTTTCTAGGAAACTTGACTGCTAACACTCACCACCAATCCCTAGATTCCTTCATTCTCCAATCTCCTCTGAAATGTCTCCCACTCCTTAAAGGGAAAATTTCAGTGTAATTAAATGCTATTCTAGGCACGTTGCATTACAAATAAGTGTATATCAGTAAATGAAACATAAACACCTTATATCGAATTTAAAAACAATCAGTTATGGAGTCATCTGGACAATTTGATGGTGCTAAATTCACCTAGAATAATCAGTTTCTCCATTTGGAAAAACTGGTAACTGAAAATTTTAAAAGTGATTGGACATAATGCATTTTGTGGGCTCTTTAATAGTGCTTTGCTCCATACCTAGGCATATTAAAATCAAATGGCAGTTTTCACTGAGTAAGGACTAAATTAAAAAGAGAAAGTACTTCAGCATTTCACTTAGTGAATGTTGATACTTAAAAAGAAACTAGGACTTTTAAAAGCTGCTTTGACATTTTTAAATACATGCTGTGTACATATTCCTACTAAACAAAAGATGTCATTTGTTATCTAAAAGATATTGACAAAACAAACAACCAATCATTTGAGTTTTGCTTTCAGGCTGCCTACTCACCACCACATGTAGGTTCATCTGTATTGCCCTTTGAAGATGAAGGATCTTTCAGTGAACAATGTCATGTTACAGTATGCATTAGAAAGGTGGTCGGCTCAGGGAGAATGAGCACAGGGTTGGGAATCAGGTGATTTTAAATTCTAATCCTGATTTTCTCACTGACTCACTACTTTGCCTTGGGCAAGTTATTTTACCTTCTTGTCTCAGTGTCCCCATTGGTAAAATGGAGATAATGCCCACCCAATTCACGGTGGTCATGAAGATGAATTAGTTGGAGTCTATGCAGGCTTTCTAAGACATCAGAAAAATTATTTAAAATTAAGATTATGTAGAAGTTTTGGAGGGGGAAGTGGGAAGACAGAGTATCCTAAATTCAGAAATTGTATTTGTCCCTTTCCACATCGGAATTCCAGGTGTATTTATTTTCTCTAAGCTTTCTACATGTGTTGATCTGTCTTACATTACAGCAGCCCGAATTATTGAGAACATGGACACTACTGCAGAACCTTGTAAAGATTTTTACCAATATGCCTGTGGCGGATGGTTAAAGAAGAATGTCATTCCAGAGACCAGCTCCCGTTATAGTAACTTTGACATTTTAAGAGACGAACTAGAAGTTGTTTTGAAAGGTCAGTGGAGTTTATGTATGTGTTCTAGAACGTTGGACCATATAAAATTTCTTCTGTGGCTTATATGTAATCAGAATAAAACCCATTACCTAATAAACATTTGTATATGGTAGAATAGTCAAGATTCTTCTGTGTTCCGTTCTGCATAAGTCAACTCAGACTGTTTGCTTGGATAATAATTTGAGCTTTGGTGGTTATGCTGTTGTATCTGAAAAATAGTAGCTGACCAGTGAAGCAGATTTGTCCAAACCTGACTCCGCTGATGACTTAATGTTTGTGCTTGTGCACGCCCACATCTGCATATTGCAACAGCTGAAACCCAGTCATTACCCTCATGACCTATAGGTCTCAGCTGTTCCAGTTGGAGGGAAAAAAAGGAATTGCTCTCTGTGCAAGCCCTTGGAACACCACTCCACATGCTGGAAGTTGCTGTGTGCCCGCTTTACATTCTGCAGGTCTTTACTCCTTCAGCTGCAGCCAAGCAGGCAGGCCCTTTCTAAATATTAAGGTCAAGGCATACCAACATTTATTTCCTCCCCAAGAAGTCACAAGGTATTAAGACCAAATTCAGGATTGTTGCCCATATCATCCCTCTAAGGGGAAGTACATACAAAAGATAGTGTACTTCTAATCATTCCATTGTGTAGGGGCTGAGAAGCTAGCACCCTTCCCAGCTGCCCCAAGATCGTTTGGGGGACAAGATCTGCAAAACTCAGAGCATCTATGTAGGTCAGGGATGTTTGCAGGGAAGCCCGGTATCCCTGTTCTGTTCCCTAGGCTTCACCTCTTGCATGGCAATGCAGCTCCCTCTACTTACAGCACTCCCCCCCCCCATCTTCATCATCTGCAAACATTCCCTCTAAGGTTAGGGAACTTTCATTCTGCAGAAGGGGGACCCCATAGAGTATTTACATGGCAAGCATTATTGGGAAACTTGTAGGCTTGAGGTGATAGCATGGAAAGTAGCTATCTCAAGAGTCTCACCATTCCCCATCCAGCCATGCCCCCTTCAGGGCTCTGTCCTCTTAGCCTTTAAGTGGAGGGGCGTCCATGGAATTTGATATGAACACGGAGCATGCTGCAGTTACTGCTCCCCCATCCTTGTGCTTCCAGCTGATTCTCATCATGTTTTCCTCCAAGCTCCTCCTGTTGCAGATAAGATGCTGTAATATTTTTCATGCATGTATTCTTTGTTTCAGATGTCCTAGACAGGGCAAACAGTAATGACATACTGGCAGTGCAGAAAGCAAAAACTCTGTACAGATCATGTATAAATGAAAGTAAGTCCACAAATTACCATACATAAGATTTCTATATAAATATGGGCATAATCCATATAATCTACAGTGTACTGGAGCTATTCTTAAATTCTACAAAAACCCACATTCTGGGGCAATCTGGGGAGGCAGACTGGAAGTTCTGACTCAACTTCATGTAAATTAGATTATGTAGTTATTAGAGAATTAAATCTGAACATCACTCCAGGCAGTACAGCAGGCACTGTGTTGTTAATTTTGATGTGAGTTTATATCACTCTGCCCCTACATTTTCAATGTTCTCTGTGCTGCAGACTTTTTATAGGCAACTTAGAACTGCACTGTAGAAGTTCTCAGGGGAAAGATGGATATTCTGAATGCTGGGTAGCAGTCATCTGGGACTTCTGACATCAGGAAAGGTCTAGGAAGACAGTTTGAGATCTGGGAGATACGAACATTAGCCAGATGTTTCTGTTAAAATGATCAGCACTACAATAGCTGTAGCCATTTGAATGACCATTTTTAAGTTTCAGCGTTAACATGTCATTGTGATGAACAAACCCCTTTCAGAGCTATTGTTTCAAGGTGACCGCAGACTCGACTGCAGTGTACACGGGTTCATATATTAAAGTTTTTTGTTTGGTTGGTTGGTTTGGTTTACATCCATGAGAAAAACAATATTTTAAATGACATCTCATATTCTGCAACTGAAAAATTTTCCCCACAGAATCTATCCACCAACAACACTAACACCACTGCAACTTGTGCTCCAGAATCTTAGAATATACTAGTCAGTATAATATTTGGATGTTTTAATATCTGGGCATATAACTCATACTGAATTAATTTCTTGTTTCCAAAAGCTGCTATTGATAGTAGAGGTGGAAAGCCTTTAATCAATATATTGCCACAAGTGTCTGAATGGCCTGTAGCAACAGATAACTGGGACTCTAAATATGGTAGGACAACCTTTGTCTATTTATTTTTCTGTTAAAATTTATAAATGATTGCATTTTTTTCTTTATTTATCCAAAATGCTGAGATTAATTTTATATTTCATTTCCTTAGGTGCCAATTGGACAGCTGACAAAGCTATTGCACAACTGAATTCACAATATGGGAAAAAGGTCCTTATTAATTTTTTTGTTGGCACAGATGATAAGAACTCCACAGTGCATATCATCCATGTAAGTCTGCTAGGATGGCATTGAGTGAGTGATCCTTAGAGTGAAATAAAACAGCCAGACATGCAAATATTACCTATAAGAAGTTAGAGGGAAAATTTACAGGTTTGAGTTTTAGCAGTTAAGCAGTAGCATATCTAATGAATGTTTGTAGCTGTTGTATTTAAAGGTTTATCAGTCTAGTTCCAATATGCCTTTCTATTCCCAGGGCAAACCCCTTTATTTCTTCAACAAATGCCTTGCTAATCTCGGCTACTGAGGGTTTTTTAATTACACCTAATAGGACTGTGACATAAATTATTGTATATGTACAAAAACAGCATGCATGCAGTGTACCTTCTTGCACTCACTGGACTGTTCTCAGCCAGTATAACCTAGGCAGGGTTGAAAGATGGTATGGCAAAAAAGACCAAAGAAACACCACCCCAATCAAGAAGGGAGCTGCAGCTGTATGAAGCACTCACACTCCTTCTCCACTAAGGGGCCTGCAGTCAGCCAGCAAAGCCCTGAAACTGAGTGAGGACAGCAGGGGAAGGAATGTGGCCAGGGTAAGGTGAACAGATGTCCTGATTTTATAGGGACAATCCCAATATTTGGGGCTTTGTGTTATATAGGTACCTATTACCCCAACCCCCATCTCGATATTTCACACTTGCTATCTGGTCACCCTAGGCCACGGTGAACATACTATTTGTTGATTAAATAGTGCATTTATCAGGCAGCTGCTGTGCAGCCTGCCCAGGTCATAAGTTTAAAATAGTCTCCTTTAACAGACTATCTGGGGAAGGACAGTGGTGAATCCACTTGAACCCAGCTTTCTCTGCTCAACAGAGCAGTGGTGAATCTAGTCTGTTTTACATGTTAGTATAGACTATGAAGGAACCATGCTGCCTATCTGTGTGTTCCTTGTCCACCCGTTACATTTTCTGCTTACCTCTGAAGACCATGCCACAATAGACTGCTTTGTTCATAGGGCAGCAGGAGAGGGAAAGAGCTAAGAAGAAATGATTTATCAATTAAGGCCAGAAGGTTCCCCTGTGATTATCTACAAACTGTAGGACTTCCCTGCAATAATCCCTATTCAGGTCCAATATCTGTGTTTCAGCTACAGCATGTCTTTTAGGAAAACATCCAGTCTTGACTTAAAGCTTTCCTGTGCTAGGAAGAAAAAGGAAAACAAAAGAGGGGGTAGGAGGAAGGAGAGCTCTACTTCAGTCAGCTGGTGGATTTGTGTGATCAGAAGGCAGTGATGCAATATTAAGGCACGAATGAAATCTAACTGATCAGCAGCAGAGAGCAATACTTTCGTTATTTCCAAAAAAAAGTTTTTGCTACAAGCTGGTGCTATTTTATCTGTGAACTATTTTGTTAAATTGTTTTTGTAGATTGATCAACCTGGACTTGGTCTGCCTTCTCGTGACTACTACGAATGTGCTGGTGCTTATACCGAGGTAAGCCATGACTCACAGCTCGAAGTGCACATCCTCCTACCCCCCCCAACCTTCCCTCCAAGAGTGGAGATGTGCACAGACAATACTGAAGGGAGAACCATCCCCCAAAGAGCTTGCAAACTAACTGCCATGGAAACATCAGTGGTCTGTTGGAAGATCCAGGAGGTTCATGGGTGTAGTGTGTTTTAAGCAGAGACTGATCTGATGGCAGGGAGAGTGTGCTTAGCAGAGAGAAGAGGGAGGCTCTTCTAATGAGGAAGAAGTATGAAGAAAGGCACAAAATCAGGAACAGAAAAAGGAAACCAAAGGAATGTTGAGGAATGAGGCTGGCAAGTGGGAAAGCAAAGAGATATAAAGGAGGGGGTGGGCGGAGAAGAGCATGAAGGGCCATGATGGTGATATAAATATAATGCAGTAAAGAGAGTGACTTGGTTCAGTTTTCCTGGATGCACTGTGAGCCAGCTGTTCTCTATCCAAGGTCCAGTTCCCCATATGCGCTAAGACAGCAGGAATACAGGGTATTCTGTGCTGAATGAGAAGGATGCATAAAGTTGTGAGTCATCGCCAGCCTGTTGGCATCACAGTTCATGTTGTCTCATGGTCTCCTTAATGGCAGCACATAGACATCAAAGAAGAGTAATGATGAGGCTGAGCCTTGTGGGAGCATGCAAATTGGAGAGTTTATGGAGGAATAGCAATTATCCAAAACAGAAAGGAATTAATGTAGCCAGATTAGCATTACTCCTTCAACTTCTACCAGAACACAAAAACAAGGCAGGATATTTCTAGCTGGTAGCACCAGAGGCATCTACTATGAAGATTTGGTATCAGTATCAGTGTTCTAGTACCATGAGGAGGCTGTCTCTTCTGTTCAACCAATGCCATTTCTGTACTATCACCTGATAGGTGACGCTAGACTGGAAAGAGTAGCGTATCAGCGAAGGCCAGGCTTTACAGGTGTGTTGCCACCTTCTTGAGATCCTAGCCCTGGAGTGGAAGCTTATAGACCAGAGGTCTAGTCGAGTCGTTAACATTGTCTGTGCTGACTTTTGAAAACAAGATTAAGACTGGAGATGACATTTGATCATTTTGAAAAAAAGAGTTAAATTTTAGTTGCCACTGGTATGTGTAATGGGATAAAGAGAGTAGAAAACCTACAGTCAAAAAGGAACCTCCAGTCAGAACTATTACATTGCCTGGTTTAGTGGAAAAGGTCTAAAGTTATCTTTGAGTCTTTGCTTATCTTCAAGCTTAGCAGCCACTTTAGATCATGCCATTAGAATTAAAGCAGTTTTTAGCTCTAGCTGATCTTTTTAAAATTTATGTTCAATTCAGACAAATGTTTGAAAAAAACAAACCTCTTAGTGGTGCCGAGACCAAACAGTAGGAAGAAGGATTCTAAATATTCCCACCATTCTGAACACTTCAAGGGAACGAGAAAAAAGTCTCTCCCCAACAGAGTTGCCACCTGCATTTTGCTAGCAGCCTTTTCTTGGCTCTGGTTCCCACTGTGTCATTTGCCTTTTATCCTTGAGCTGTATGTGGCAAACAGACAGATGGTCTGTCTCTTTACTTTAAACTATGCATTTGCAGCTTTATCAGGAGTGCTTCTCACCCCAAAGCCACATATGGAATTGGTGTATGAGTCTCTTTAAAAACAAAATCATCCCGCTGCTCCTTGTTATTTTTGACCATGCCCTTTCGATATCTCTAGGACCTATTTACAAGCTATAGCCTGAGATCAGCTGAATTGTCCTCTTGGCTGTTCTGATTGTTCCCAGGTGCCATGCGATGATCTTCACCTTAGACCTGATCCGCAGTTTACTGAAGGCAATTAAAGACAGCTATTAACTTAAGTGGGTTTTGGATTAGGCCCATAGAAAGGTTAAGATTTGTGTGTCCATATTTGGGTACTCTTAAATGGTGTTTGTGCGCTTGACAAGCATATTCCATGGTACAATTTGTCATTTTAGCTGACAGGAACTTCTTGTCATTTCCTCCCCGTTGAAGTGTTCTTTTGTAACTCATGACAAGTATCACAGAGCCAAATCCAGTGAGGGGCAGTGAGCCACCAACTCCCAATGAAGTCAACTTCATTTTCAGGAGGAGCTCAGTGCTTTGCAGGTTGAAGCCCTATGTCCATACAGACAGCTACCAACACTGCATTTAAACACATAGGGGGCTAACTGCAGGTGGATGGCATTGGTGGTAATCACTAAAATGTCCATCTAAATGAGTCATTTCAGGACAGAGATTCTGCCAACTTGTGAGGAGACATAAAAACCATTTCAATATATTTCCTTAAATACACATATCCTTTTAAAATCATATTGTCTTTCTATTTAAATGTGTATTTGCATCACATGAATCTTGTTTTCAACATGCTCCCATCAGGGAGAAAGTAAAACAAAATGAGTGGGAATTATAAAGAGGCATTGTAATGAAATTTCTACCCTACTTTCCTTTGTGGAAAAATCTCATAGAATTTAACAGATGACACCAAGAAGTTTGTATAGAAGTTTAATTTTATAAAACGTAACGGTAAATTATATCCTGTCAACATTTTAACTATCCTATAGATATCCATAGCAGGGATACAATTTTTTATTAAATTGTATACGATGATTTGAAAAAACATACAGAAAGGTTATTAGCAGAAAATAAATTTTAGAGGAGCTGCAGAAATGTCCCTGATATAAACTGTGTTGGCTAAGTAGTTTGTAAGAAGCTGTGCACGGAACACTTTCCCTCAGCCTTTGATGAACTAGATGTGCATATAAGGGTGGCATCGCTGTTAGCCAGAGCTCAGGAAGATCTGAATCACTGCCGACTGAGGAAGTCGCCCAGCACAGAGATTCCTATAGACTCACATGAAAGATATAGTAGGTACTTGACTAAAAATGAATCATTGTTTTGGGGAATGATGTTTCCAAATTGGCTCTAGCCCATTAGCATTTCTCTCATTTTAATATTTCTTCTTCTGCTGCCTGGAGGAACTATTTTCAGAAATTGTAATTAAAGTAAGCTGGTTAGGAAACAGAGGAATTCCCAGACAGACATGAGAGGTGGGTTTTAAGTATGGACTAGTAAACATCTAATTTTAAATAATGAATGCATAGCGTAATAGATTGCAACGTTTAGTCTTGATTACTGGTGCAACCGTATAGCAATTTGTCATGTGGACATTTTTAAAGTTATGTAACATGTACATTACCAGCATTCCAGAATGTAGTATTAGATTTTCTTCTTTATAAATGTGGCTAAGAAGCATCAAGGACAAGAATTCATAAAAATCAAAATTTAAACTAAGATACTTTGAAGAGGTTTGTCTTTAAATTGTTTGTTTCTTTTTGCAGGCATGCTCAGCATATGTGTCTTTCATGATTTCTGTGGCTAAGCTAATTCTCCAGGAAAAAAATCTCACCATCAATGAAAGCCAGATTTCTAAAGAAATGGAAAGAGTTATGGATCTGGAGAAAGAGATTGCCAATGTAAGGAAACTTTGTGTGTTTTAAATAACTGACTTTATTCTGGGCTGAAAGAGATCAGAGGTGTGAACACCTTGGACAGAACATACTAAGCAGTTTTGAAGTTCCCTTAAATATGAATACTAAGAGGATATGGAGCCATATTCTGGCCCAAGATACATACATTCCTATTGACTTCACTGGAAGGGGTATTCAAGACACAGTGGGGCCCATATTACATTTATATAATGACCTCCATCTTAAAGGATCCCGAAACATTTTACAGTCTTAAACTGATATACCAACTTCAGAAATTAGAGCAGAAGTCTCAGACTTTTTCAAAGTGAGGACCCGAGAGATTGTCTGATGGGCCACCTTCCCTCCCATTCACAATCCAGTGGACCACTTCCGCTACCATTTAGAAATCCATAACCTCCTTGGGGCAACTATAGCAATTGCTTACCTGGCAAGTAATGTTAGCAAAATGATAAGTGTATTTGAGCTGTCTTTTAATTTGATTAAGCAGCTGAAAATTAGGAGGAGAATGCCACATGTAACGCATCAGCCTTCCACAGACCACTTGAAGTGATTTGTGTACACAGAGGTTCTCCACTTAAACACAGCAACTCTACCCAACACTTCAGGTTCCAAATCCTTAACTAGCATAGATGGCATTATGGTGTCCATAAGACACAGTGGACTGTGTAAATAGGATGTGCACCAGGCCGACCAATCCTGGTGCACAAATTAGGGATTAGAGGGCACGTGCGTCTGAAGGTGCCTATTGATGATGAAGGGAAAATATTGACATTAGCTGTCTCCTCCCACGCAGCAGTATCTTGACCCTCTGTGCATTGTTTACTTCAGCCCTGCACAGCTCCAGTGCAGGGAGGTGGATCGAGGGGGGGGGCGGGAGGATGCTAAGGGGAAGACGACAGGAGAGACTTGGTTCACATAGCATCTGTTTAAGAAAAGGTACTTTATGGGGGCATTTAGGGGTCTCTTTCCTCCCTACCCTTCTGCTTGATTTCTGAGGGGTTGGTTGGAGCAGTGGGCTCCCAACTCTAGTCTCTGGAATATAACATGGAGTAATATTTGGTCCACATGGCCTTTTCAGTCTCTCCCTAGTCAGCTCTCCTAAATGCATTCTTAGCAAATGGTTTTCCTCAACAATAGCATCCCTCACACAGGCAACCAGAATTTAAATGTGTCAGGGGGAAAAACACACGGGAAATTTTAGTACTCACACACAAAAATATGTCGTCAAAATAGTCACACTGAGAGATTCTGGACTGATTTTCTTCACCCTCAAGTTGTTTTTACTTCCTCAGTGAGGAGGACTATAAAACAATCCAGATTTACATTTTCTAGCTTCAGGCATTTGAGTCTCACTAAGAATAATGGCATATGTGCAGGCCCACCGACAGCAATTCTAGGCCCCACGGCAGAACATTCAGTAGCCCCCCTAGTAAGCGTTGACTGAGGTCCAAGTGGGCTTACACTGGAAGTTTTTATGGATTATGTGCCACGCTGGGTCCTGGGCAGCTGAGGAGGCGATATCTACTTCTCAGCTTCCTGGGTCCCTTGGACTCCCCTGGGAGATTACTGATGAACCTGGGAAGTTGAGCAGCAGATACTGCCTCCTCAACCATACCGAAACCTGCATGGCACATAATAAATAAGCTCTGCTCAGGGGATGGGCGGAGAGCACAATTGGCAGGGCCTCCGGGAAAGTGGGTGCTATGGAGAAGAGGAGGCTACATTCCTATCTGCCCAAGGCCCTGTTAAATCACTGGGCCTGTGGGCAATTGCCACCTCCTCCTCCGCATCTCCCCTCAGCAGGCGTACGTGTGTGTCTGGGGGCAGGAGAGTGTAACTTCCTCATTTGCATATATCAAAACCAGCTCATTTTTGTTTTCCTCAAACTCTCTTGGAAGGTCACCTTTGGTTGAGACCAAAAATGGAAAACATTTCAGTCAAAATGAATTTATTGAGAAAGATTTGAGGGATTGAAAAGTAGAATTAGTAAGGAAATCACATCTGAGACTTCACTATAGCACTTGCTACTGGCAAATGCCACGCTTGCCATGCAAGTGTTTGTTGCCTAATTTTGAACCCTTTTCACCTAAGTTTGAAAGGTCAGCTCCAGTTCAAACATTAAGGGATGTGGTATCAGCATTTTTCTTCGAGAAGCCTGGGGGAAAAGGAGTGAAGAGAAAAATATCTGATCAAGAAGCGGAGTGAGGAATGGAGTAGGGAAGAGGGAATGAAAAATAAATAAAGAGGAAGTTTTTAAAAGTATTGGAGCTGAGGAGAGAGAATTTCTAAATTAAAAATGAACAGAGTGGCAAACGTTTGCTACCCCTACACCAGCAGAGTTGGCTGTGCCAATAAAGGTGTTCACCCCGGATGGAGGAAAGGGGATTCTGCCTTTGATAGACTACCCCTCCTTTGAGGCATCACTCTGCCCCCATTTGGATCCTTATCTTTTGTGTTCTCACCTCACCAACATGAAAGCTAAGGTAAGAGGGGAGACAAGGACCATATGCTGCCAGATGGTACTTCCTCCCCTTCTCTAGCGAGACAAGCTGCAATGGGAGGAGACAGAGGGGAAACAGCAGCAGCAGCATGGCACCCAATGGCAAAAAGCCAGAGGAGCAGTGTCTCCCTGCTCAGTGCTGCATCAGGTAGGTGCTTGCTTCCCTCCTGTCCTTAGAGGCGGATCTGGCTCAGGGGGAATACTGTACATGGGAAAGGAGAGATGAGAAACTTATTGGGGATATCCATGCTACATAAGGAAAGAGAAGGACTATATCCTAGGGGTTGAAAGTGTCTTAGCAGAGCAAGAGAGCTTTTTGCAAAAAGGCAGTAATATTGGCACTCTAATCCAAAACCAATCCAAAAAGTGAAGACCTATAGTGTTAAGTGATTTAGTCAGTGTAACTTGTCCCTTCGTTTGACTCAAACCTACAACATGTACAAGAAAGATGTTGACCAATTATTCTCTACTGTAGATGTGTATCATTGTATCAAGCCATAAGACCATCAGTTCTGTCCTTTCACCATTTTCCCTTCCTTTTCATGGTATTCCTATAAAAATTACATCGTCATCTTCTGTAATTAAAATTTGTAGGCTACAACTAAACCTGAAGACAGAAACGATCCAATTCTGCTGTACAATAAAATGACACTAACAGAACTTCAAAACAACTTTTCATTTGAGATCAGTCATAAGGTGAGTGATTAATATCCCGATATTTTCAAGTCCTATTAATGCCTGATAGTTTCATTTATGTAACATTATAAAAGCCAGCTTTTAAAAATAATTCTATCTTGAAGTTAGATATTTTAAAGTTGAAATATGTGCATGAAGTGTTGAAGATGATAGGGTATTAGTGGCTGATTTGGTGCCACTAAATTAAAAACAAGAGATGCTCTTTTAAAGCCATCACTCAGGACTGCTGGAATAGCATTGACTAGAGCCTGTCAAAATTTTTTAACCCAAACTTTTTTTTTTTTCGGGGGGAGGAGAGGGTAGAGGGGGAGGAAGGAAATGCAGATTTGGGTAAACCAAAATGTTTTGTGCATTTGTGTCAAATTCACCAAATGGTTTTAATTGAAAATTTTAAAAAAAGTTCAAAGTTAATTTTTATTTTAAAAATGTAAGAACATCTCAAAAAAAAAAAAAAGAAAGAAAAGAAAGGACTAAACCTCTAGAAATTAAAACGACATGCTCCATTTCAGGTTCAACTGAAAGCAAGTTGAGTTTCTAACCAGCCAGTAGCCTGAAAAATACAGTTATTCATACATCTCTACATTTGACAGCTAAACACATCATTTTGAACCAGATTGTGGCTGTGCTTGTCCCTTCCACTGCCCTGTGGAAGGGTCAGAGAGGAGGAGAGAAAATTTTCTCATTAATTCCATGGGTTTGATTCACCCTTGGCGGTGCAGGAGGGTTAAACTTGCACCTTCTGTAAGTAAAGTCCTAGCTGATGGTCACAAGAAGAGAACTTGGAATGATATGTAGGAATGTATTATTGAGTCTTTCGGTCCTATTAACGTACTCTGAAATACAACTCCTGCCACTGCCTGTTTACATAGTATCCTTCTTAATCTCAACAATTTTCAGCAACCTTAAATTGTCCAACCTAAGTATCAACTTAATTTAGCTCAATTTATCACACTTCTGATTTCATAAAAGTCACTTCCACCTACAGATCTTACTTAAACCATTACAATATATGAACAGTGGCACCAGCAATTTATTTATTTTGCTCATAAAACATTACCCTGGTTATTTTTAATTCATGCGGAAATTAACTGCCACCTCTGTCCTGAAAATCTATCCAAGAATGTCTCAAAGTACAAACAGAGAACAAGTCACTTTTCAAAATAAGAGGCAGACCTTTCTGAGTGACAGACTTACTCACATGTCAAAGTACAAAGGTGCTGGTCCTAGATAGAGTAACTTTCTTCAACTATTTAAGGAGCAGATTTAACTGACCTGGGGAAATATTGAGTAGTTCTAGCAGCTCAGTTATAGTCTCCAATGACTTTCAGCTTCTTCTCTAATTCCCACCGCCCTCAGTCTTCATACTGGCCCACAGAGGCTCTGGCCCTCTTTTAATCTTGAATACCAGCACAAAGGAACAAGAGTTGTCTGTCATTATGAAGATTTTAACAGCTCATATGAACTTCTACACAAAGCAGTGTATATTCACTGTTTTCCTAATGGATGCTGCCATATCACCTACTCACACTGGAAGCTTTTTTGGTGACGTGTTGAATGGAGATGGTTTCTGTTTGCTTGTTTCTTCATAGGATACAACCCTGCAAGGTGTTGGGCACCGTCAACTTCCATTGAGATTTCTGGGAGTTGAAGGAGCTGAGCATCTTCCATGTGGTGTTCAGAACCACACCAGATAAGGCCAGTAGATAGTGTAATGCATGTGAAAAGTACCAACATCACTGGAAAATGCAATTGTCTGTGGAAAAGGTAGTCATCACAAGTTTTTCCCCATATTACCCTGTCAGTATGCTTCAGTACTGACCTAGAGAGAGCATGTTTCAGTTGTAGAAATGTAGAAGTATATTCTCCATTCTCACTGAGACCTTGGACTTTGTTATGTCGTGGGAAGGCATTTGTACTATAAAACCCCATCAACAACATGGCATCTTTGTGATAGTTTCAGCAGAGTGAGACCAGTAACTATTCCTCATAATCCGCGGAATGGTCTCCAGCCGTCAACAACTTTTGATAACTACTGCAAATTCAGCATTCAGTGATCTAGTAATGAAAGATTCTATATTCTCTTACCAATCCTTTCATTCATCTAGTTTCTTGAGCAACGAGCTGTTAAACAGAATCATAAGGGTAAGCAATGTTAATCCTTATTCAAAGGCAGTTCACAGTTACAGAGCATAAAAGATCGGAACCTATTTTATAGCATCTTCCTCCTGCCAGACCAGGTTTTGCTCTTGCTGAACTAGCTCACTCCCTGGGATAATTCTGTCTGAAGCTGTCTCTCAGAATCCAGGGAAGCTGTTTTCCACAGGGTTAGTTGTTCATTATTTCAGGCCTTCTTAACGCAAGAAACCAAAACCTCACAGACTCTTCCCTCAACATCTGTGCCGACTAAGTAGTCCCTTCCCTATGTCTGCCCCTCTCACCAGTAAGTGCATCAACCCAAGATTTCCTGCCTCTTACCTCAGAGCCTTAGTAACACAATTGCTCCAGCAGCAGGCCAGTAGTCACTGTTTGTAATGGACTGTCGATTTTCTGGAAGATACTGCCAACTCCTCCCTCCATTTCCTCCTGCCTTCTTTTATGAGGCTTCACCAATTAAGTTCCAGCTCTTTTTCCCCAGGTGAAACAGGTGGGGCTAATCAGCCAGCCAGCTGCAGGCCTCTGATCCCTTTATACCTTTACGCAGCGTTTAAAATTTAACACGTTCACCTTTTAAAATAACACACTGTGCAGACTGCATGGGCGTTATTCAATAAGGATTTGCTTAGTGGAAAATTACTTCAATAACTGTTGGCCTCAGGTCTGAAGACCTTGTAATAATGAACAGCAGCACAAAGGAATATGAAGGTGTAGGCCAGAAGAGGAGGAGAAAAGCCACTTTACTCTGACATTAAGGTATAACTCACCCAAATAAGCCATAGACTGTTTCAGTTCATACTTTCTTCACATGTGAATAATATGGAATTCTGAGATGATACATTTTTCACAAGTCAGAATGTGGGATGCTCGTGTTCTAGGCTGCTCATCCAGAGATGTGCCCAAATAGTTTGCTTTGATGCAGGTGTGTACCTGCTATTCATATTTGCATTTTATTACCTTTGGCTTTTTTTTATTGTAACCTGCATTGATCTCATTGTACTCTCTCTGTGTAAAAACAAAGGCATTGCTTAATTTACTGATATTATAATGTGGTCTCTAAAGTGAAGCACTGAGATTTAACTTCGTCTGAGATTTAACTATCTCACTACACTGCAAATGGTATTGCTATCAAACAGATCCTTTTCAAATGTCTCATCTGAGTGAAAATATGGCAAACTGGGGAGCAAGAATATTTAGGATATGCTCCAAAGCCCATTGAAATAAATCAGATTGATTTCACTGTGCTGTGTATCAGGCCCTTAGTGCATATGAAAGTCTCAGGGCCAGATTTTCATCTATACTAAGTCCCCATTACACTCCCAGAGAAGTACAGAGAGGCCTTAGAGTAAGTGAAAATAAGGTTCTCAGTGAATTTTTAATTTAAAAACTTTTTACGAGAAGTTTCAAAAAAAATCTCTGAAATTGCCTGAAGTATCATTTCCACTCATTCCAACGCAGCTAAATCCCAAAAGGAAATGGGTAACAATCACATTATTTTATACCAAGTCTTATTTAACACCTATCCTTAAAATGCATGTTTTTTTCCAGCAATTCAACTGGTCAGAATTCATAAATAATATAATGTCAACTGTGCAAATTAATGTTGAGAATGTAGAAGATGTGGTTGTTTATGCTCCAGAATATCTAACCAAACTAAAGTCTATTCTTAACAAATATACTTCCAGGTAGGTGTCAGGTATGTTTTTAAAATTTACGTTTTATTACCAATAAGTTCCAAAAGCCTAGAAACATCACCAGCTTATTATTGTTGTTTTATTACACAGAGAAATTCAAAATTACATGATTTGGCGATACGTAATGGATCTTGTAAACAGTCTAAGCCGTAACTACAAGGACACAAGGAATGCTTTTCGCAAGGTGCAGAAATTCATCTCTCTTTTTAAATTTTAAAGATGGCTTTTTAACACCCACCAAAGATAAATGTTTTCTGAGAACCAACTACACCATATAAATTTTTAAATACATTTTGAACTTTGCAACACACAAGCTGTAGATGTTTGCTGATGCTCCTGCTGGAGTGTGTTTATAATTTATATGATGTATCCTTGACAGTTGGAAAATGGGTTGGAAACATATTGTTCTAAAATCTGTCTCTGTGTTATTTTGAATCTGAGTCAATCAAGTGAATGCATGATCCTTGTTGCAAGCTTACAGTATCATGACCCATAGCCTAACATTATGGGCCCAATATTACTGGCACTAAATGGCCCAATCCTGCAAGATGCTGAGTGCTTTAGAAAAGGTGCTGAACACTCACCTCTGAACACTTAGGCTGTGTCTACACTTAAAATGCTGTAGCACTTCAGTGTAGTCACTCATTACAGCGATGGGAGGGGTTCTCCCATCATTGTAGTTAATCCACCTCCCCAAGAGGTAGTAGCTGAATTGACGGAACAATTCTGCCATCGACCTATTACTCAATTACACGTCTACTCTGCGGAATAGGTCAACTTAAAGTCATTGATTTTGTGAGAGACGTAGCTAGGCCGATGTAACTTTTCAGTGTAGACCAACCCTTAGATGGGAGTTGAAGGCACTGAGCACCTTTCAGGCAGATCTTATTATCTTACAGGATTGAGCCCAAAAAAAGGATGCAAAAGCATTTTATTGTATCAATTTATTCATGACACTGATTATAACTGAGGAAGCATTTTCATTATAAATCCTTAATTTCAGACAATTTTTTCTGGGATGAAACTTCTGCTTATTAACCCAGAGATCAAATATTTGGAAGAACTGGACAACACCTATTTTGACCAGTTTTATAGCACCACACATAATGTTTTCCACAAATTAAATTACTCAGCTACTTTTTCTTTTGTTGTACTCACATAACTTAAAAGTTGTTCCAGTATTAAACTTCACACTTGTTATAGTCTTAGCTATCACCGCAGAGAAGTATCTCAGATATATCCCTGAAGAAATTTGCTTTAGAAATAACAATGTTCTAAACTTAAAAAAAAAAAAATCACAAATGATACTATATAAACAAAAATATATGTTTTTCTACTAATTTGCTAACAGCAGATGTTGCAATGCTATACACAAATAAATATATCTGGCACCTCACACCACTCAATTACAGTTGAAGCTTGCCTCACCAGTGTGTCTTCGAACATAACCATGTTAGGCTAGCTATCCTTTCCCCTGACTAACCCCTAGCATCTTTCTTGGAAGGTCTGACCATTCCATCAATTATTGATTTAAAATTTCACATGTGCTGGAGCTGGGGCACAGAATGCTTCACAGTTGCAGCTGAAGATGCCAAAGTCTAGCAGAAAGGCCATGAAACCTTTCGTCACCACTTTTAGAGTCTCAGCAGAAGGAGCCTGGCAGATTGATAGATTGCACATTCAGATAAGTCTGCATCTGTTACAAAGGCTGTCCTATGACTCTAGCTCACTGGTGTTCCACTCTTTTCCCTGAGGCCACAGCTGCCTCCCCTCCAGCGGATCTGTTATTTTACAGGCTTGGAAAGGCTGTGAAAATGGCATGCACATTAGGTGATCCTAGTTGGCACTTGGAGTTGAAGTAACTGTACAGGTGTGGATATAGCAATTTCCTTCAAAGATAGGCACTGGCAGTCACTATGTCCACCTAAGCCACTACTGCAGCAACAACCCCTTTGGTTCGTGGGCAGCTGGTGTAAGATTTAGCAGCACTGAGGTCACTTTCACTGAGGTCACTGAGCACAGCTTGGCTAACCTAGTGATTCTAAACCCTTGATTTTGGGATATAAAACCTCTCTCATAACATGGCATTAGTGTAGTATTTTTGCATTTACTTTTGCTGTGTCTGCTGCTTTTTGTGGTTGAAAGTGAATCAGCCCCAGCATATAGTGCCGGTCCTGTGTTACAAGCATATTTCCCTTGATGCAGGGTGTATGGATGTGTCTGTCTATCTCTGAAAAAGGAAGCAAAATTAGAAATGGGGGGGTTTCCATTCTATTCATCTATTTGGTGGCATTGTTGAATCACAGAAGCATCATGGAAAAATTCCAACAATGCAAGGTCTTCAGGGAAGCCTGTTGTAGACAGTTCTGTGCTGTGTTCCACTGATAACATTTTCAGATCTTTTCTGTCCTCCTAATTCTTTATATATTTATTGGTGTGAAAGGAAATGTATCAGCAGTTTTTCTTTTCAATACCATGAATTCAGTGCAAGGTGCAGTAGTTATGTAGCTCTTAATACATGAAGTCTCAGGTCTACAATCTTGAAGAGAAGGATATCTGCTTCCTTAATAAACAGGGCTCCAGGGAGCTACCAAATAATCACAATGTGACACCCTAATATTGCAATCTTTGTGTTAGGGTGTCACATCATCACATCTACATCTCTGCATCACCATTTATTAATGAACCATCATGACAAAATCTTTGCAATGTGTGCATTGATGGTACAAGGTACCATCAGCCCCCCTCTTTAGTAAGTCCTTCAAGCAGTCAGGCCTGCCCCAAAAAATGGGTGGCTCTGGCTGGAGAGGTGGTGTCACCTGTGTATTTGGAGCACTGATTAGTTGCATCCCCTGCTCAGATATCACCAGTGGCAGTCCTACGGTGCTGCTGGCAGGGTTGTGTTGGAAAGTATCACCTTTGTCCTCTGGGAGTAAATCTGCCCTCTGGTCACTGTGGCCCTTATTGGAACAAGGGGTTGGAGTTAAAATCCAGGCACCAGAAGGAGGGATGTTCAGGGTCTCCTTTCTTATCTCTCCCCTTCATGGCTATCAAGGATTTTTTTTCCCCCTCTTTCATAGCTGCTGAAGGGGTAGGGAACGTTGCCCATAACTCCCATATGTTTGCTCAGATGAATGTTCAATTTAGTGAGTGCATCTTATCCCCAGTAGCACTAATGAGAATTAAATGCAGCCACAGAGGGTAGATTAGACTCCCCCAAAACTCACCATCTGGCATTCAGCCACCATTCTCCTTCTGCTTATGTTGACCCAGATGCCATTCCTTTGTCTAACGTTTATGTTTAACAGGCGCTTTACGGCACAACATCAGAAACTGCTGTTTGGCGGCGTTGCGCCAACTATGTCAATGGCAACATGGAGAATGCAGTGGGGCGACTGTATGTAGAAGAAGCATTTGCTGGAGACAGTAAACATGTGGTAATGTTTTCAACTCACTTAAATTGTCTACCATCTAAGAGAATTTACTAGATGATGATTTAGTAGAAATTGTATTCATATTAGAGTTGTAGAAAGCCAATTATTGCCAATGTCATTCATTTCATGCCACTGCAAATGCCTAATTCTAGGGCAAATTCTTGCTTGCAGCTGCACCAGTTGACATAAATGGGACCTGCAACACTCATTTATACAGTGTCAGAATTTGTTTCTTGAAAGTACAGGAGTTTTGTTTCATTCCTATGCTAATGGCTTACCAAGGGCTAAATAAGAGGGAAAAGCTAGCTTGTCAGTTCAAGAGAATCTCTCTGAGTTGTCTGACAAACATTACACAGTATGTCACATGCAGTGTTATTCTGCTGTTTCTAAGGAAACAGATTTATTTCCCCATACGGTATAGAGGGAACACTAATTGCAAAGGCATAAAAAGTTATTTCCCACATTCAGTTGTTTTTAAGATTAAAAACAGGAAAGAAAATACTACTAAGCAATATGTTGGGAAGCACTCATGTCAGCAGTCTGTTGTCATGGGATTATGTACCTTCTCCGGGACAGTAAGACAAGCAATTAGCAAATGATGCTAAGAATGGATGTCAGTGAAGATTAGGAGACGGTATTGCAAACTACAGCTGACCAAGTTATAAAGCAGAGAAGATTACAGAGCAAGGCACTGAGTTTGATTGCCTTTTCTGAAAACAAACAGTTTTACATCAGCTTGATTAAAGTAAATTGATTAGATAAATCTTTAAATACAATGATTTTGTAAGATTTTTTTTCAGTGAAAGGATCGCCAGTTTAATTATTTAAGATAGTATTATATTACCACTAATGCTGTGAAAATACATTATTTTTCCTTTATGGTTATCATTACAGGATTATTATCAAAGAAATTATTTAGGATCACTGACCATAACATCTTCACAAAAAAATTATTGCTGCAGTAAATAATAGCCACTTAAAAATACTTAAGGTCAATTTTGTCAGAAAGCAGTTTCCAAATGGAAAGTGTTAATCATGACAATTGCCTTTGCTATTTAACGAATTAAAAGTTTTTGTTTGTTGCTCAATTAATATGCCATTTGAGTAACAAGATTGTACAAAACAGAATATGACTTAAGGAAAAATGACTGGGTGGCCTTACTGTATATTGATGGTTTCTTCTAGGTTCAAGAAATGATTACACAAATCCGTGAGGTTTTTATAAAAACATTAGATGAACTCACCTGGATGGATGCAGAAACCAAAAAGAAAGCAGAACAAAAAGTAAGTGAAAAAACAAGTTTTGATTTCATTTATAACCCTGCTGTAAAAACGAGTCTTGTAACTGTTAAATTGACCAAAAAATCTAATCAGACAGTCATGCTATTTCATTTGTCTACCATGACTTTAGTTAGATCAGAATAACAACCACCAAGTTAACACAATATGGAGATCCCTTGTTTACAAGCTATATCAAACCCCATTTAATTATGAGGGTCAGTTTCCAAACAACAATTGATAAGACTCAGCCTGTGCCACAAAGCATTTTTCCAGACCTTAAAGTTGTACCAATCACACACACAATCGTTATATTTTTTAAAGCTCCACCCACCACATTAGCAGTTTTCAAATTGACTGGAATGATGGACGAGGAAAGGTTAAGAGAGAAATATGTGTGGGTCAGTTAATCCCAGGGCTCTTCGTCTGGGAGTCAGAGCCACCCTGCCCTTCGAATATTGCTGACTAGAAGGGGGTCTCAGCTGAGTCCTGGCTACATGGAAGGAGACTCTGGGAGAATCCTGGAAGAGGTTACGAAAAAGGTTAAAAACTACTGGGCTAAACAATGACAAAGGGAGCAAATGATAGCTGTCTACAACTATTGTATCTGAAGGGTGTAAAGACCAAGATGGAAAGGACTGATTTAGGGTAATTTAATGGGCTAAAATGACTATAGGAGTAATGTGATGGAATTAAGAAAGGAAACGTTTAGGTTGGATATCATGAAAAACTGCTTGACAGTGAGATCTGTAGAACAGTCTTCTAAGGACAGAGATAAAGTCCTAGTGCCTTTGGGAGTGCAGGAACTATTCTTACAGTGGTGGTGCTGAGAGCCATTGAAGCAAACTGTAAACCCTGTATATAATGGAAACGACTTCAAGCCAGGGGGTGCAGGAGCACCCCCCCACACACCTCGCTCCAACACCTATAATTGCATTAGCCATCTAAAACTAGGCTGGATTAAACACTAGACAACAGACTGTAGGCAGGGGAGACAACCAAATTGAATGATTTCTAACAAGAACATAAGAATGGCCATCCTGGGTCAGACCAGTGTCCACCTCGCCCAGGATCCTGTCTTCCAACAGTAGCCAGTGCCAGATGCTTCAGAGGGAATGAACAGAACAGGGCAATGTATTTAGTGATCCATCCCCTGTTGTCTAATCCCAGTTTCTGGCAATCAGTGTCTAAGGGACACCCAGAGCATGGGGTTGCATCCTTGGCCATCTTTGCTTATAGCCATTGATGGACCTATACTCCATGAACTTATCTAATTCTTTTTTGAGACCAGTTCTACTTTTGGCCTTCACAACATCCCCTAGCAGTGAGTTCCACCGGTTAACTGTGCATTGTGTGGAATAAGTACTTCCTTACTGCCCTCTGACTGAGATGAGGGTAGTCTATCCTAATGGCCAGAGCAGGCAGTCTCACCTAATGGCCAGGGTTAGAGCCATAGACAGTCATTAGGCACCAAGGATCAAACCAGAAGGCAGAAACTGGGTCCAAGGGGCAAGCTGGAGTCCATAATCACTGAGAAGCCAGTATGCTGCTGTGACTGCTGGCTTAAAAGCCAGCCTTCTGGCCTCGGCAGCCAGTCAGGTGCTGTGGCTAATAAGGCAGCCTGATGTAGGCTAGCTTTACGGATGGGGCTGCTTGGAGACTAGTTCTGCTTCAGGCCGTAATTCCTGACACTGACGCTGGTTTTCATTCTCCTGCCTATTAATTTCCTTAGGAGAGTCTGGTTCTCGTGTGATGTGAAGGGGTAAATAACACTTTCCTGTTCATTTTCTCCACACCAGCCATGATTTCATGGACCTCTATCACAGCTCTCCTTAGTTGTTTCTTTTCTAAGATGAACAGTCCCAGTCTTTTTAATATCTCCTGAGATGGAAGCTGTTCCATACCCCTCATCATTTTTGTTGTCCTTCTCTGTACCTTTTCCAACTCTAGTATCTCTTTTTTGTGATGGGCCGACCAGAACTGCACATAGTGTTCAATATGTGGGCGTACCATGAATTTTTACAGTGATGTTCTGATAGTTTCTGTTTTACCTGTCCCTTTCCTAATGATTCCCAACGTTCTGGTAGCTTTTTTGACTGCAGCAGCATATTGAGCACCTGTTTTAGGAGAATTATCCACAATGACTCCCAGATCTCTTTGACTGGTAACAGCTAATTCAGACCCCGTCATTTTGTATGCATCATTGGGATTATGTTCCAATGTGCATTACTTTGTTTTTATCAACAATATTCTAGAGCTGGTTGGAATTTTCTTAATTTTGAATTTTTTAATTAAATTTTTAATCAAATTCTGTTTCCAATTTTTAAAAAAAAGAAAATGCTGAGACTGTTGGCATTTTTCTACCTATTATAGAGCTGGACAATTTTTTTTGACAATTGTAAAATTGTCAAAACATTGACATCTTTCAAAATTTGGAAAAATCTAACTTTTGGGGTTTTTTGAAAAATTCCTATATTATTGTTTTTTCAACAGGCTCTAGATTCTGCAATATATAAAATAACAATTTTTGCAACATTAAAATCTGGAAGTTCAAAGTTAGTGTTCCCCAGTGAGCTTACACATGCTCCCCTGCACATTTTGCTTTACGTTAGCATCTTTCATTACATACTCATGTAATATAGATGCAATAATAGCAAATGATATTTATGTACATCCAGGGTCATAGAGAATAGTCAGTTACAGTATATATCAACAGTTAACAATGCAGTAAGTTGGATCCAAGAGTGGTATTTTAAGCAAGGTAATATACTGAGCACCTTTAGTGCACTCTGTACTGTAATTAAATCATTATGGATGTTATATGTGCTCAGCCTCTCCACCCTAAGAAATGTTTGCGTGACTATGCAGATTCAAATAGATAAGCCCCTGGAGAACTTGGCATTGGCCACTGTCAGAAGACAGGATACTGGGCTAGATGGACCCTGGGTCTGACCCAGTGTGGCCGTTCTTATGTTCTAAAAACTATATACAGTGAGATTGAAAATTCCTACACAGGTATTTCCACACAGGTGCCTGTAAACACCTGGTAAATATTACCAGTATCTGATCATCTGTAAGGTATAGCTGTATTTGGACTGGCATGTAACAGAGAACTGATTTAAACATTATCATGTCCTTTAGGCTACAGCAATTATAGAGAGGATTGGCTATCCAGATGCGATCATAACTGATACCAATAAGCTGAATAATGAATACCAAGATGTAAGTATCCATAAAGTCATTGTGCAAACAGTGACTAGAAAAGGTTCTTAAGAACTAGACTGTGATTATGCTACATGTCTGCAGGGATATAAGGTGTAAGATTTCACCTCCACATGGGCTACCTGGATCTTGAATTCAGGTGTGCAAGAGCCAGGGAGTGGGTGGAGTTTAGGATTTGCACTTTCCACTCCCTACATGTAAGGTGGCACAGATGACTGATCCATCATGGCAGGGCAGGCGGGGGTGTAGGCGGGGAATTTGCTGTCAGTATAGGCCAAGACATGCTGGGGGGATGATGCATACATTCAGATTCCAATGGAGTTATACCAGCATAGAATTGCAGTAGTGCAATGGTGAATCAGGCCCAGTATTTCCACTGAATGAGTGTGAATTAAACAGCCCTGCTTTAAGAGACTGCAGTTTCATGGAATTAAATAAAATTGTGCCCATTTATACCAGGGTTGAATTTTGTCCTTCATTTGTGGCCTTGTGCAAGTCACTTAATCTAAACTGTAGCTCAGTTTGTCCATCTGCAAAGTGTGACTCATAATTATGTCCTACCTTGCAGGGATATTGTGAGAATAGCTTTAATTAAAGTATGTAAAGCATATGGCGATCCTCAGATAGAAGGTGCTGTAAGAGTGCAAAGTGCTGTTAATATTTTTAAAGCTAAAAAAGAATGGAGAGGCATAAAAAAATTCAGAATATCTTCTTAAAATAACCTAAAGGCCTGATTCCAACATGCATAGTCATGACGAGTAGCACCTTACCAGATAGGTAGCACCAATTATTTGAATTAGATGATTCCCAGAGTAAGGCATTACTCACTCCAAGTAATGATGACAGAATCTAGTCCTAAATCTACAAATAGGAAATAGTGGTGGCAAATAATATCCTTTGGGGTACACTGCACCATTACATTGTATTAGCATCCCCAGTGAATGATGTTGTAGAGCACTGCCAACCAAGATCTGCTGTTTGCAGTTTAGAAATGTTCAGAGGAAATTCATCACTGTGAACATCATGCTCACAAGTGGACTTTTTAAACCCAGCCCCTCTTTTGTAGTAGTCGAATAACAAAACTGCAATATCGTTTTTCTTTTCTTTCTCCTTTCGTTTAGTTGAACTACGAAGACGAAGAATACTTTGCGAACATCATTCAAAATTTGCTATTTAGCCAAAAGAAGCGGCTGAAGAAGCTCAGAGAAAAAGTAGACAAGGAAGAGTACGTATTTTAAATACCTGTACATTGTGTATCAAGAGTGTTTGAAGTAACACATAACTGGTTTGCAGTTAAGCACCTATGATTGGCTACACTTCATCTGCCCCACCCCCCTGCTCTCCAGCACTTCCCTTTTCACCAGGGCTCAGTTCCACGTGGCCATAAAAGTTTGCTAGCATTGCTGAGCACCATGCACATTTCTCCACTCGATGCAAGCCCTGTACTAAGATTTCCTGCACACACCGAAAGCTGAGCACTAGCACTTTGACTCGCCTGTCAAACCCTAAGTCAGCACAGATGTCACCAGGGATCTATGTTCTCCAGAACAAGTGCCTGAATGTCTATCAAAATCAGAAAGGTTATTACATTTATTTAGGTAATATAAAAGAATGCATGCATGGTACAGCATGTATATTGGTGAGTTTTGTGGGATCTTGTGAGGTACTGAGCTCAGAATGATACCATAATAACAGCTTAGAGACACTGAAGCAAAAAACTCAGCTATATTACAAATGCAATCCATCACATATACATTTATCTTATAAATATGATCTGGCTGTGAGGCACAGTGAAGTCAATGGGAGGTTTGTCTACCTAGCTGCTCAGGATATGACTCTTAATGACTGTACACATTTAATGCAGATCTTATAAGTCACAAAAAAGAGTTAGGCAAACACTGGGCTATACCAAAAACTTAGGGGACCTAGCTACATTGCTAAGAAGGGTATGTTCACACCCCTGAGAGATGTAGTTAATCTTATGTAAACCTCAATGTAGACATCACTAGGTCAAAGAAAGAATTCTTCCAGTGACACTTAACTACTACCTCTCAATGGGCTGGATTTGCTACAGCGATGGAACAATCCCTTTCATCACTCCAATAAGTGTCTACATGACAATGTGCTGCTGCTGTCCCACTGTAGCACTTGTAGAATGGACACACCCTTAGAGATAGAGAAGCATTCCAATATAGAGAAGCTAAACAGTGGATGGCCCTAAAAGATCAGGGGGCCTCCGTTCAACCTGAAATATTACTATGATACTTCGCTTAGGTCACTTAATTTAATGACATAGCATGTAACTATTACAGACTAAAAGCAGTTGATCTAAGTATTTACATCTGTGCAGCTGCATGAGTGCAGCTAGCTACTAAACTCATGCACGTTCTTCTCTCCAGCCGGAGCCCTTATGTTGCTCTATGACCCACTTCTCTTGTTAGAGTTTCATTTATACTCTGCTTTTACAATACACTGCCCTGTTACCCAGTTCTCTTGTCTGGGCTCAGCTAAACTCTGCTTTCACTAGCATATCTTGAAACAACAGTTTCATTTTTCAGCCTTCAGATTTAAAAACTTTCTTTGTCCATGTTTTGAGAAAATGTTCAAAATTGACCAGTACCAGAATGGAAAGAATTTACCTGTTGTGGACTGGGTTCAAAGGCTATATACGATTCACTGACTGATACGTCTTTTTGCTTCAGACCAAAGCACAATTTTTCCAGTTCTTTGTAAATTTGTCTTTCTGTTTCCAGACTTAGAGAAAATGCCTCAATGCATCATTAAATCCTCTGTTTTCTCACCTGTTGTGAGATAATATACTTTGTGGCTATTTGACCAGATCTGCCCCCTGCTGCATATGAGAACTGTTCCACCACAGTCCAAAGCATAATGGGGTGAGGATTTAAAGAGGGTAGCTTTACTTTCCAAGGGAAGGCTGAAACAAGCGTGTACAGAATCAACACATGCCCTGGTTGTCCTGACCACATCCCTGCCTTGCTAACGCTGCCTACTTTTTTGGCTACTTTAGCCAACTTGCAGAGAAAGGAATATGGCCAACATGGATCACCACAAATTCACGGGGACTGTTGTCATAAACAAGGGCTGCAGAACTGGGTTTTTTTGGTTTATCTTTGTAGGTTTATAGTTTTTAGCGCAGTTTTGCCAGAGTCCCAAAAGACTACATGCAATCTTTTTCAGCCCGTCCCTTTACCACCTTATCCTTGTTTTTTGTCCATGGTCATGAGGTATTCCCCATGCACCCATCAGACTGCAGCTGTGCATGGGATCCACCTTCTTGGAGGGGACTCTAGTCTTTGCCCCTTTGAGCAAGAATCGTGAGCCAAGTAGGCTCCAGGCACCCTTCTTTCACTACCTTTTGTTAAAGGTTGAAGGCTGTTTTATGTCTCTGGGATAGTCACAGGAGACTCCCAAGTAGGCAGAATTAAAAACATGATCTGTTAAGAATAGAGAGAAAATCATATTAAAACAAAAGCAGCAGCCTGCACGAGCCATGTCTCTTTGTATTCAGTGAGAGTTTACCTAGATAGGTACGTCTTAGGTTAGTTGCAACAGGAAAAATGAAGTCTGACATGCCCAGAAGATACATTCTCTTTTCACCCCTCTATCTACTCATCAGTTCAGCATGTCAGAGCCCCCTGACTCTCCTTTCTTTATGGCACTCATAGTCCTTATGCTTTTCAGAGTGTTTTTTTGCTGTGCCTTGCTTATCTCACTCTTGTGGTGTTCCTCTTGTCAGTGCCTCTCCTGTCCAGTCTATTGTCTGTATCCCCTATGAGTTCAGAACTGTATTCCTCACTTTAGATAAACAGTTGCAGGTCCTGTTTTTCTTTTTTTGTTTTCACATCTTATTATGCTAAAGACCTATTCCCCACTGCAATGGCTGCCTAGTCTCTGTCCTGTCTTCACTACTAGGTTTCTCCTGTTCATTGTCCAGACTAGAATTATTAGGCTGAATCAAGTTTGGTCTGCCTTTATGCTCTCACAAAGGGCATACTTAGGTCAGTGAGATAGGTAAGTCACTCGGGTTATGTGAAAAATTCACACTCCTGAGAGATATAGAAGAATTCTTCCACTTAGCCATTGCTTCTCAAAGGTAAATGTACTACAGTGGTGGAAAACCCCATCTACACTACAATGGTGTGGCTGTAGTGCTTGTAGTGTATTCACAGCCATAGGCCAGGTCTACACTGAAAAGTTAGGTCAGCCTAGCTATGGTGTGCAGGCGTGTGAAAAATCCATACCCCGAAGTGACATAGATAAGCTGATATAACCCCGCCCTAGGCGGTGCTCTGGCAGCAGAAGAATTCTTCTATCGACCTATCTACCTCCTCTCAGGGAGGTGAATGAACTATGACGACAGGAGAGCCCATCTTGTCGTTGTAGTGAGTGTTCACTCTACAGCACTGCAGCTGCAGCATTTCTAGCAAACACACAGTCTTATACTACTGTGTTAGGCAGGAGTAAATACACCAGAATCAGTGGCATTACATGATATAAAACAGAAGTAATTGAGAAGAGACTCAGGCCCAAATGATTTATTATACATTGCTTATTATTCATTCTTCATATTCATTTTACTTTATATCCAGTCTGAACCATGAACAGAGTAGCTGATCTTTCACGCAGTCCACTTATTTATTTTCATGTAAATGATGGACGCTCTCATGATAACTGTTATTACTTATAGGCAATAAGTTATCCAATAGACCATTTAAACAACATCATCCCTCTAGTCCAAAGTCTGCGCAGAAAACTTCAAGTAGAATATCAAAGCCTATTTTATAAGCATAATAAAACAATTAGGGTTATATTCTGGCTTGGAAAATATGTGCATAGCTTTTATTGATGTGAAGGAAAAACCCTATCTTCTTATCAGACAAGAGCATTAGGCCAGATCGTACACATTGCTAAGTTCTTCTTCTGTGGTCTCAGATCTCAACCTTCATTGCATCAAGATACAGGGTTTGATTCTGACCTCTCTCTCGCCATAATGTAACTCCATTGACTGCAGTGGTTGTATTCCTGAGTTGCACCAGTGTGAGACAATCAGATCTACAGAGCCAAATTCAGCACTAGTGTAAGCCAGCTCAGCTCCAGTGCAGTCACTGGAGTCCCATCAGGACTGTATTTGGCCCACATGGAGAACAGAACATAATAAACAACACAACACAGTGGTTTATGGGTATGTGAAAAATAGGCATAAGAAACCATTCTTACTAACAATTTAAAAAAATCCTCTGTGTGTTTTTTGCTTCTATGTTGATTCGGTAGATGAAATTTACCATCACTGTGAAATCATAAAGTTGGCATATGTTTTCAAGACTTCCATGTCATGTGCTATAAATATCAAGCTGACAGTAGACAGAAAATTTCTGCCAATTGTATCACCTTTCTCCAGTAAGCACGTAGCCGTTGCCCCTCAAAATGTCCTCCGTTGGGTTTTTATCATCATGAGATTATTAAGGCAAAGGTATCTTCCCAGGTACTTTTCTAAACTAATCACTTAGAATGAAATAAACCCCTGCGCAGTGGGCCAGCAACAAGCCACATGCACTATTTATGTCCCTCTATCCTGGGGTCTTAAGTGAGACTTATCTGATGTATAGGCTTCCTTCTGGCCCTCTGTGCAGGTGTGATTGTCACCCTTAGCTCCAACACTGCAAGTTGAAGGTCTAGTGCTGGGTGTCAGTTTAGGCAAGCATCTTAAATTGAGTGCCAGTTAAAGGCATTGAAAAATGTCTGGCACTAAAAATGGCCAAGACTTTTCAAGAATTGTCCATACTGTCAGCCTGACCCTACAAGGGGAAGAAAGATTGTCTTGTGGTTAAGGCACAGGACTGGAATCAAGAAGGCCTGGCTCTGCAACAACCCTCCTATTTGACCCCAGGCCTAGATTTCCATTTCAGTTAAAGGGAGTAATAATAGTTTCCTACCTCACCAACATAGCTCATTTGTGAGGCCCCAAGATACGGTGATGAGCAACGCTGAAATGCTTATAAAGCAAATCGCATGCTGAGACTTTTAAAGTCCCGTTTAAAGGCATTCAAGGTGCTCAGCACTCTTCAGACTCATCCCCCTTTAGATGAGAGTACATTTGATAGTAAATGAGAGCTCAGTGCTGCAGTTTTACTGAGGTACAATTCTCATCAGTTTGACTGGAATATTTTCCCTGCCAGGATCGCAACAAAGGTAATCAGGACCAAGGGTCAGAACAGGATAAAACCCAAGGCTGGGAGTGGTAGAGGAGTACTTTGTCAGGTCCAGGTCATGGTCGATACCAAGAATCAGAATCTGAGTCAAGATGTGAAGTTCAAATCAAGCTGAGGTCAAGCCAGGAATTCAAGAACAGAAAAAGTCATGGCAGCCACAGAAGAGCCACAATGTTGCATTTCCTGGAACACCCCTTGGGTTTATATAGGTCCGGGGAGCCCAGGGGCTGCTGTCTGTCAAAACTTAAGGCGGAACTTCCCATGGTCTGTGTCCACAGTGGATCCTGGAAAACAGAGTACAACTTGGCTACAGCTAGCACTGCCAGGTGCCTAGTAGCTCTACAGGCCTGGATTCTAGACCTGCGGGGGCCTTACATGCATGTGTAATGACCACAAGATCAAGTCCCCAATCCAGAGTTTTGGGCTTACAGCTGATGCTGGATTCTGAAAATGTTGGCATACAAGACCATAAACAAAATTTTAATGAATCATAATAACCTACGCTTGGTGTATCACTACTTGATAACATGCGATCTGGATTCATGATAATTTTTTGTGTTTGAAATTTTGACAGTGAAATCTTCTAGGGCTAGTAAAAGGAAATCTAAATATTGTCAGTAACTAGTGAAGGAGAGGTTCACTTCCTTGGTTTGTTCCCATGCTCAGTTGAGCTTGCTGTTAAAAATTTTATTTCTAACTAGACTTCTTGTATCTTTTCTGTAGGTGGATAAGTGGGGCTGCTGTCGTCAATGCCTTTTATTCTGCAAGCAGGAATCAGATCGGTAAGGTTTACTAGTGCCCGTAAGGTATCGTTCTTTAATGGTCTGGTTATTTGTTTTTAAGCCCTGAAAGTGAAATGCATCAATATGCGGACGGGGACTCCACATCTTCTGTACATGGCAGAAGTGTGCCTTCTCTACATAAGCCAGCAAGGATGGGAGCTTGCAGGTCAGCTGTGGCCAGTGGGTCAAAGATTACATAGATCTAGTGGCCACAAAACATTGTCTGGGGATGCAAAGGTGTTGCAGTACCTGTACCAGCCTGAGAGAGGCAGCAGTGGCCAGGGCTGCTCACAGTTCTGTCTATATATTAGGGGCAAAGTCTGTTCCTTACAGCCCCTCCATAACTCTCTTGCAGAAAACCTATTTCCTCTGGCTTTGGTCGGGACAGTGAATTTCATCCAGCTGAATGTATTCCTTACAATCCCTTAACATCCCTTTTCATGTCCTCGTTATGAACCACACATCTCTTGCCATGACTCACGTGGAGAGTTACTGTCCCCTGGGTGTATTCTCAACTAAATCAACAGGGGGGCTCTCAGAGAAATGGCCTTTTGTCAAGGTAACAGAATGTGGCCCTATGTTTGGTGGCTAAATCATCTGGATATCTGTGTGTAGCTCACTTTAGCCTGCTAGTAGATCTGTTTACGCGGCAATAGGCTTAGCTGGCATTTGTCATTTTTTTATCTTAAACCTGAAATCACAATGCAAAAGTACGGCTCTGTGAAATCTTGTTAAGTCTGAGGGCTCCTTGGTTCCTATTCCTGTTAAGCATGTGTTATCTATCAGATGACCTGAAGCTCCAGGTCTGTCCCATGTTTCATCTCTATTTAATTCTGGTTTCCTTTGCACTGGAAAAAATGAAAATGTCAATTTGGCAGATCAGACCGAGCACAAAACCAGTTTAAGGAAGGGAAGAAGGCACGGTAATAATCAAATAGCTTTAGCAATAGCTTGGGATATAACTAGAAGCCTTATAGTATCAGATTATCAGGACCACCCATCGTAATACATAATTTGGAAATAAAAGAGAAACAGCAAAAAGATGAAAAATTATTTTTATAAATATGGAAAAATAGGCTGTGTGTGAAGAAAAGATTAAAGTAATAGTGAGAAAAACCTCTGAGGTTCCCCCCTATATATATAACAACAACATATTTTCACCAATACAGATACTTTCATCCAGAGATCTCAAATCACTTTACAAACATTAATTATTCCTCACAATGTGCCTATTACATAGGTGCAATAAGTATTACTATCCTCGTTGTATAGACAGAGAAATCTGAAGCACGGGGAGTTGAAGAGGTTTTCTCTCAGTCACCCAGAGATCAGTGACAAAGCCAGACCTCTTAATTTCCAGCCCCTAGAGTGTGCTCCCTAACTATTACGTATTTGTTTAATTCTCAAATGGAAGATCTTGGGGCAGATTCTCTGCCCTATTCTGCTCCCTTTACACTATTCAAGAAACTATTCATAGGTCCCCTGCTGGAGATTCACCCTGGCAAGGAAGAGGCTGAAGTGGGCACAGAGCTGGTGTAGTCAGCACCTCTGCTTTCCTTCCACAACCCCTGGTGCAAGAGATATAGGGCATGTCAGGGGCAGAGTGTACTGGGAAGGGGATGGGTGAGGCACCCTGGGGGCCATAGCCAACTGGCATGAGTTAAAGCAGCCCCAGCCTGCTCTAACCTGTGTTGGGGCTGGGGTGCATGTAAGTACCGCCCTAATAGTCCCTTCACCCTGCCGTGCCTAAGTGCATACAGCAGAGCGCCGGGCTCCTTGGATCTATTTCAGTCCAAGTATCTCATTTCTGCTTTTTTCATCTTGGTGCCCCTGTGCAGTATCTTGCTTCATATGGCACATCAAAGACTTTGGCTTTTATAACCCCTTATACAGACACCCCATGCTGCAGCCAGCTCTCTGCTGGTAAGTGTGTGGGAAGTAGGTGGACCAACCCATGTTCCTATTGTCTTTGTGGTATCTTTCACCCTAGGAGTCCTTCAATCCTTGTGCTTCAGGGATGAGAGCTGTGTTGTGTAGGTGTGCACAGGGCGCATGTGGTGAGGTTCCTAGTGCATACAGAGTAGCATCACACAGTCTGGCTCTCCATGTTCAGGAGGAGTTGCACATAGGCTCTTTTAAAAGCTCCACTCAATGTACCACATAAATTTAATAGTGTCTTGGTAACTCTACCTGAGCCTAGATTTAGTTATGTGAGGGAGTCAGGGAATCAATGACTCTTATAGAAGGGTGGGTCAAAATCCATGAATCCTGACATTTTAGCATGTGAGTGGACATAGTGGCAGTTTGTTAAACAAACTGAACTGAGAGCCCTGGAGACAGTCCCGGGCTGTCAAGGAATGTGACAGAGCTTGAACTCAGCAACACCACTAAGGACCAAACCTGCAGCGAGAGCTTTGTGGTGAGCTTTCCTTGTCCAGCCCCAATATATAAATGTCATTTTAGAAAGGGAGGACGTTCTTGTGGTTCACACGTGGGATGGCCTGAGACTCAAGAGATCTGGGTCCTATTCCTGGCCCTGACTAAGTGAAGACTTTACAGCTGCCATTCTCTAGTTACCAGTGCTTTTATGTGTGGGTTTGAGCAAATACTTTGCTAGCAGTAGCTTCCTGTGACATATAAGGGTGTTATCCTGACCAATGGGGAGGCTGGGCCATCCTTGCCCTGCAACCTGGAGTGCCTAGCAATGCCTTACTGTTGTAGCTCCCAACCTGGACCACTCACAGACAGCTTGCCAGTGTGCAGGTCACGCCAAGATATGTTTGTGTAACTGCAGCCTACCAGTCTCACCCTGGCTCTCACAAGTCTTGGTTATACTTCAGGGTGACCCCAAAACACTCCCAGTCTAAGATTTTCCCCCAGAAATGTATGTCTTGTACTGCCCCCGCCCTCTCCTGGACAGTCCAATATACTAAGTCTATTATTCCCTTAAGAGCATAATATACAGGAACTTGCTGCCTTAAATGGAGTTACCCAGACATTTCAGCTTAAACAAACTGGGTTAAATAAAGCAAGTTTATTAACTCCAATGAGATATATTTTAAGTTAGTACAAGTGATGAGACATAAAAATAAGAAATAGTTACAAGAAAAAAAAAGATAAAACTTTCTAGTGCCTAACTTAACAATCTATATTAGATTCAAGCAAAGTTTCTCAAAACATGCTTCCAGCGGTATTACTGACCAACCTGTAGGTCAGGACCACTCGCCCAGAGTCCATCATCTGCTTCTTTTGACTTCTCGGTGCAAAGAGTGAGATTGACAGGAAAATAGGAGAGAGATGCTTTTGGGGTGTTTGCCCCTCCTTTTTATAGTTTCAGTCCTCCTCTTGAAAAGCATTTCCAGCTGCGAACCAGGAAACTAAGAGTCTGTGTGGAAGGATGTTCCCTGCCGGGTTATTTCACCTGTGTATGATCACATGCACGTTTCCTCCCTTTCTACTTGATAACTCTGTTTACAGCTTAAATGCAAATTAAGACAAACACACACTGCTTTGTTCAAGCCAGGTCTGTTTGTCCAGTTTGGTGCTAAATGAGTCTGAACATGTATTTTTAATATCATACATGGGGAAATGTATAACTTTACACATAATGCTACTACACACATTTTACCATGATATTACTGATCAACAAGTTATGAGTTTTAGGATGATACCTCACAAGGCATACCTTGTACAATGATTAGTGCAGTAGCGTGTGGGGTATGAATATATGAATGCATTCTGTCACACCTCCATAGGAATATAATTAGCTGATGTTTTGTTTGTTATTGCCAAGTTTTCCCAGTATGTTAAGTTGCCACAAAAGTAGCAGCAATGTCATTAATTTCTCATCATTGCATTTCCTAAAAATAATTAACATAAAAATATTTGGATAGTAGTTCTACAGAACAAATTGTAGTGATTAATTTAGTTGCTAATTATTCTCAGTAAGCATCGTGCATGGATAATTGCTGTTATTTATTTTGTCTTTTTAATATTTTCTTTTAACCCCTCTCTCGATATTTGGAACCAAAATTGGATTTATAGCAAAATACTGAATGCATCTATTTTCTCTTGTCTCTCTATGGGAAAATTGTCTTCTAATTCCTCACTCCTGCTATATTGTAGTTCCTCCATTCAGAATGACAATTAATACCTTTCATTCTGGTGTAGTTCCACCATTCGGAATGAGAATTAATACTTTGCATTCTGGGGAACCCCAGTGATTAGTGTAGAACAAAAACATACATGGAATATAAAATAGAAGAGAATTCTCTAATTCATATTTGAGGAAAAAAAGTTTTTGGAACATTTAATTCTTCATCTTTAAAGAAAAATATCACAATTGAAACATGCATTTCATTTCATTTCATTTCTTTATGTATTCTTGTCCTTGCTTTTCTGTTAATGGCCTAGAGAAATAAACACAGAACTGGGTGAAAGAACTGGGTGAAAACACAGAACTGGGAGAAACTGGGCCCTCTGGCCCAAATCTTTCACTACTGCATATAACTTACTCCTACTGGTTCTCACGGAATCAATTAATATCCTTTGCTGGGCGCATACAGTCTTATCTCTGACAATGACTCTGTGTGACCTTGGTCAAAGAATCACTTGCCTGTTGTAGCTGCTGACCTCACTGGGTGGGGTGAGGATTGATTGCCATTGGTAGAGTAGTCTGAGGGTGCCAAATGCTATGAAACAGCATAGTACCATTACTTTGTGCTATGCATAACAGCAAAGGTTCAAAGTAAAAGCCAGTTGTGAGTTTCTGAGCAAATGTTTGAAGGGATGTTTTCCTTTACCCTATGTTTGTTTCTTTGGGGGGGGTTTGTTTGTTTGTTTGTTTGTTTTTGTTTTTTGATGATTTATCTTCACTCCCCACAGACCCTTCCGTATGCAAATACATTTACCTTTGCTGTTGTATTGGAGGGCCAACAGCTTGGCTTTCTCACCGACATTCATGTAAATGATTCTGTAATAAAGTACATTTCTTGTAAGTGATCCCATATGAATGAATTACTTATTAAAGCTGAATGCATGAAACAGTGAATTGGTATCTTATTGTGGTTTCTTTCTTTTCAGTCTTTCCTGCAGGCATTTTGCAACCACCTTTCTTCAGCGCCTCCCAGTCCAAATCACTGAATTATGGTGGCATTGGTATGGTCATTGGCCATGAAATCACCCATGGATTTGATGACAATGGTAAGGTTCAGGGTTCCTATTGGACAATCCTTTTTGTAGATGTTACTTTATTGACTGCATACTTTGCAGTCTAATCATTCAAGGTAGCAGCTAAAAAAATGGTGCTTCTAGAGCCAAATCCTGTTTTCTTGTGCTTTGCCCTGGTGTGTTCTGTAATGATTTCCGACAGCAATAGGCAAAGCACTATAGAGACACAAGGATAGCCTCAGGGCTGCAGCAGTAGCACAACACGTGCTCTCCCTCCATCAGGGCTTTTTCACCAGTGGATCTCCTGCTTTTCCCCTAGGCTATTGCAAAAGCCTCTTATATGCTGGTGTGGAGATAGCCTTATGCTGTCGGCAGTCATACCTTTCTTTCCTGGCTGGAACACAGGCTTGTTCTGAAAGAAGAAAAGGGCATCATTTATGTGATTGCTTCTTTACAGAAACACCCAATTGTATGGATAATTATGCCGTAATATGATTTCTTCTGAGAAAGTAACTTTTATTGTCCTTCCTTACTGCATCATCAGCTTGTTTCTCACATATATCATTCTGTATACATATCATTACAGGTAGAAATTTTAATGAGAATGGGGACCTCATAGACTGGTGGACTCAAGAATCAGCACAAAATTTTAAGGATCAGTCCCAGTGTATGGTATATCAGTATGGAAACTTTACGTGGGACCTAGCAGGTGGACAACATGTAGGTCATTCATAATTTTTGTCTATACAATGTCATCTTAAATGAGATACGTTGAACATTTAGGGCCCAATTCCACAAGTTCTTATTCATGTGAGTAGTGCCACTGTGGCGTATATAGCCCAGATTAGTCCCGCTCCATAAAACCTGGGGAAGGAGACTTTAGTGGATGAAATCTCCAAGAGAATCACCACATAGAAATCGCCACCACATACACACACACCCTGTCCCAGCAGGAATCAGGGTCACCCACTACATAAGACCATGGTTTGAGCCCCCAGATCTGCACAGTCTTTGGTTCTGAAGGCATCCCTTCAACTTCCAGGCAGAACAGGAAAGATCACCTACTGTATTTTTGGTTTCATTTCCTTGTAGCTGGAGATGGGGATAAATGTACGTCCCAGTCTTAACTCATCCTTCCTGCTACTTCCTCTGACCCAGTCAGTGTCTCCCTCTGCCTCCCTGGCAGCACAGATCCTGAACCACATAGAGACAGGTCTCCAAGGGGTCTGGAGGGAGCTGTGGTATTCATCACTATGGCATCTGAGTCCTGAATAAGGACAGGCTTGCAGGATCAGGCCCTTAGTCTCTTCGTGTAAATTTAACGTTCCATTAATTCACAAAAGCAGGTGACATAATGCCTGTCTTATTTTTATATGGGTCCAGCCCTTTGAACTCATGGCAAAATTTCCAGTTGAAAGACTACTAAAGGATACTCAGTCATATCAATGTATTTCCATTTCTCTTATAAATAGAGACTTACATTAGTGTATTTTCCTTCCATTTCTGAAGTCTCCTTTACTCCTTTGGTCTGGAATTTATTTAAAGTCTAAGCAGAGCTGTGAACCCTTCAAGGTCATTTTGGACATTTTCATGAATTTATTTGTCAGAACCTTTTTGCATATATTCACAGGCCATGAAGTTAAGCGAAGTTGGCCTTCAAACAGTCATGGCTGTCTCATAGAGGAAGGGTTGTGTGGTTAAAGGCCTGGATTAAGACTCAAGATTATATGGGTTCTATTCTTGGATCTGCTGATTTCCTGTGTGATCTTGGGCAAATCAAGCTCTCTTTGCCTTCAGTCCCCAACTCTAAAACGGGGATAACAGCTCTTCCCTACCTCATCATGATGTTATGAGAATGAATTCTTTAATGTGTGTGAGGCACTCAGATATCACCAAAGAAAATCCAATAGATAAATAACTATTAAATCTTATGTATCTACAATCCAGAACAGCAGCCATATCCTGTGACTTGTCCCAAGTAACCTCTCCCATTGAACCTCCTTCAGACTAAAAATGCACTGAAAAAAGCATCCTCCTAACCACAGGAGCAAAGAAATGTTGACACAGAAAGAGCCCTGATAATCTAGGCTCATTGAGAAAGGCATATAAAACTAGACAGAGCTGAGACAGACTGAGTGTCTTTGCAGTTCCAAATGTGCATTTCTCACATTTCAAAGTCTGAGTTTCAATGCTCTGTCGCCTGAAGTTTCTGCTGAGCTGATGGCGTTCTCTATGAACAGCTTGTAAAGGCTGGTATGGCACTAATGTGGTTTTCAGTCTGAGTTCCTGTGTCTTTCACAGAGAAGGTCACACAGCAAATCAGTCTGAGCCCCCGAAACACCGTTGCACAGGAAACGGGCGGAAGGTGTTTACAATAGCACTCAATTCCATTGTGAAGGGCCAGTTACTTACAACATCGTCTTGTTTATTTTGGACTTCTCCAGATAACCCCGTTCAGCAGTGCCGAAAGCTATTTGTACAAAAAGCAGAGCTTCCTGCTGCAAGTGATGAATGAGGAGTTGCTCTCAGTTGTATCTCTGACTCTTATTGTCTCTTTGTTGACAGCTGCCAAGTCTGCTCATTGCCATACAGAACATGCCAGAGAAAAACTCCCGTCTTGAGGAGCTTTCAATCTAATAGCTATATCGATAAGCTCACCAGAATCCTTTAAAAATCTTTTAGGAAATAACAAGTGCATTTTTTTTCCTGATGTTTATTCACCCTCAGAATTGAATTTAATGATGAGTCACAGTTTTATTGCTTCAGATGACATGCAGTTTTGGATTAAGGACTGGCAAAGTTGTTCAATAAACATAGTCAGGTTCTCCACCAGCATAGCTTCATCATCTTTAGTGTTACTACGCTGATTTTCACCAGCTGAGGATCTGTCCCAAATAGAACATGAAGCTAAGGTGTGTTTGCTACCAAGGGGCCACCCAGCTTGCTTTATAGCCAGCAAAATGCATAGTATGGCTCCAGGAGATTTGGTTGGATTAACTGATGACTTCCAACACCATAAAGTCTGGACCTTCCCTGTTTCATGGGTTTCTAGTGTATTCTGGCCACCACTGTCCTGGAGACATGAGCAATGACAAAAGTCACCCTAAGCCAAACAAAATCAGCCACAGATGGAATTGTAGCAAAAGTAAGGGGCGGGTTGGTTTGAGAAAAGTAAGAAACTGGAGATTAAGGACACAAAGAAGAACAAGAAAGAGAGAATTAATGAGCAGGCATCAATCAGAAGGGCTGGGCAAGAAAGATAGGACAGCCATAAAACCCTGAGTGTGTCAGGAGGGAGGGAATTAGGATTTGGAAACAAGGAAGACAGAGACGGTTCAAATGTATTACCATAGTCTTCTGTTAAACATCCAAATTTGGGAGGGGTTGTTTGAATCTTTTCCCATTCCAGAGTATCTGTTTTAGCATCTGAGACCTCCAGCCAAGTCCAAAGCAGGTAAATAAACAATAGATATTCAGAAGGTTAGCACCGTAATTCCCAGCATAGAGAAGGTTTTTCCTGGAAGGAAACTTGCAACTTTTTCATTTCTCTCTTTGCAGCTGAGTGGAATCAATACTCTGGGAGAAAACATTGCTGATAATGGAGGTATTAGACAAGCTTATAAGGTGAGAAAGATCCATTTTCTCTCTCTCCTCACAGCTGAGCTCGTTACTGTTGAAACAAAATTTATTAAAGTGCCTTTGGGGGAAAAAAAGCAGTTTGTATGTGGAAGGGATTCTCTATTCCTAGAGCTCTTTCGTTTATTATTGCTCATTACAGCTCTCTAGCTCTCTCTTACTGTCACCCATTGGGCAGAAAGAATTTGTAGAATGAAAACAAATATTGCCACACAAACGTTAACCTGACTGAACTGATCATATTGACCTGTTATGTATATCTTTTCACCAACATTCTGTTTACGACAGGTGAGGAAAAGTAACGCTAGTCTTCCAAGCTCCACCCACAAAATAGACCCTGCCCACATGAGATGCCATTCACAGTAGATTGCTCATATGTTTAAAATACAATCCCGCTTGCTTTCAAGGCTTGGCTACCCCTTTCTGAGGTCCAAATACACCCAATAGCTCCTTGGGCTCCTTATGCTAGTCTATTGCTGGGTGGCAGCCCAGGTGTCTTGCTAGGCTCTTCTAGGCTTCTTGGGTTTGGGTCCTTTTTGTTTGGGGGTAGTGGGAAAGTGACAGAATTTTCCCAGTTCCACTCTTGTGACACCAAAGTGAGCTATTCCTCACAGCAGATGATGCAGATCCTCATAATGACCCTACCTCTCCTTTGCTACTTTGATCAGCGTGAAATATTTCACAACGTTGACACATAAAGCATCATCACTACACACTAGTGCACCCGTGGGGACAAATGGGACAGCTCAGACCTCTCAGCGCTATTATTTAAGGTTCTGCAAACCCAGTTATCACTGCATCCGTTACATTCAGTTAACGAGAGAGTTCTTGGGAAGTTTAGATTTTGGAGAACAAGGGAGCAGTCGGAAAAAGGAGCTGGTTTGCCCTACCACTACATACTCTCTCAAGCCAAGCCCTGGTTTACTGGAATGTTAAATGGCACAAATACACAGGACCTTATCCTGTCTGACGCCAATGGGAGCAAGAGCAGTCCTGGCATCCGGAATGCTAGCAAGTCAGCAGCATTACTAAGCGGGAACTGGGTCTTCAGAGTTATCGTGAGATGACAAGTATGGTCTGTATTAGAAACGTGTGAAAGGCACAATTTTCACTTGATGACAACAGATTTTTTTTATTAGATTTTGAAAGAATTTAATTCAGCGGAAAGTTTCACCATTTCTGCCAGTGAATACTTTTTCTTCTTTTCAAAATAAAAGGAATACACAAACAAACAAACTTAATTCCAGCCTGAAAAATAGCCTACATTTTGATGAAAGTACCCCGGGGGGAAATTTCCTTTTTCATAAAGAAATGTGAACATTTGTCACCACAAAAATCAGTTTTACACCAGACGTAGCTATGAGTCAGATTCTGATTGCCTACAATGGAGTAATAGCAGTGAAGTGACTGCACATTTACACCACATAAGCCAGACCAGATTCTGATCCAATAGGTCTTTTAACTGAAGCATCTGTCAGAGTTCCTGTGGCAATCGTCTATGGAGTTAATTATATAAAACTTGAAATTGCTTCTATTCATGGGGAACACAGAGATTTTGGGAACAGAATAACACATTTGTGTGTTGGGTGAAACCACAGGAGATGGTGATTTTTGCTGCAACTGAAACTTGTTACTCCAGTTGTAGTATCATAGAAAGGATCAGGCTAGGAGTGTTAGCTGATTAAACAGGGAAATAAAGCCTCTGTTTATACACCAATTATTCTGGAGACAGATTGTGCTCCCGTGAGACCAGGGACAGAGGGGTCCTTCATGTGCAGAAGGGGCTTGGTCTGTTCCGCACTCCTGTCCACACAGAGCCACTCTGCATAGTGCAGAGTCCAGACGGTCTGAGAGGAAGAGTGGGTGGATAAGATGAACATTATCCCCCTAGTCTGATCTCATGCACTGTACTTTAGGAGAACAGTACAGCATCAGGCTACATTAACTTTTCTACATAGCCCTTTTGGGTGCCCTAGTGGTATAGTCCCCACTGTTAGGATGGCTCCAAAGGAACGTGCAGACGTCCGAGCTGCTGAGGATGTGAGCCTACATGTCATTGACTCTCTGGGGCCTGACAGATTTGGAAGTTGACCCTTCACTCTTTTCTGTGGGAGGTTCGATCCTCCTGCCTGCATGGAGACGATATGAGGGAATCTTCCAGAAGCCCCCTGCCATGGTTTATACCATGACGGGGACAATTTAGCCTTCTGTAGTTAGTAATGCTGGGAAAGGAAATGCAGGGAGGGTACATGACAGTCAAATGGGATCTGATAAAATATTAAGTATTGTAAAGCTTGCTGAAGTAGGGAGATTATTGTCTAGAGTGTCTGTCTACAGCCGCTACCGTTATTGTCATACGTGCACGATTCTTCTCCTGTGCATTATCTTTCCTATGAAAAGGTACATGATATCTGGATGCAGAGGGCATGACATATTACTAGCTATCACATCTTACCTATTGAGACAATGGTATCACTGTTTTCTTTTTTATCAGTAAAATGCATTCCTTGGGCCTATTTCTCTTCCACTTACCTCAGTATAAATCAGGAGTAACTACTTAAACTCAATGGAGCTACGCCCCTGTAAAATTGATCTGAGAGGAGAATCAGTCCCTGGGTCAATCAGGCTATTGAATTTCTTTCCTATGCTGGCAAATGGGCCCCTCTTTTTTTGCACATGCGTGGTATGCAGCCAGAGAGAGGCCTAGGGTAGTCTTGCTGTACTATGTCAAAGAACCCATCTTCCTTCTCATTATAGTTCCATTTTGATAATTGAAATAGGAAACCATAACATTTTTGCTCCATACTTTTTGCAGGCCTATGAAAACTTTGTTAAAAAAAACGGAAAAGAAAAACTGCTTCCCGGGCTTGACATGAACCATAAGCAGCTGTTCTTCCTGAACTTTGCACAGGTATTGCACCATTTTTGACTGAAAGTTATGAAAATCATTTTGAGTGACAATTTCACAGTAAGCTGGAACAGCAGGTTGACTTTTCTCGTTCTAACAAGAGCTGGCAGGATTGCTAAATTGAGCAGTGTCCATGGCAGAGCAGAGAGGATGTTAATCCTAGCTATACACATGAATTCATGCAGGAATAAGTCTGCTAGTTACAGTCTGCTAGGCTCAAATGCCTTTGAAAGTGCACTACAATATGTGGGGTTATTTTGCTGTGGTCCAATTTGAAATGTAGTCTCCCAGCATTAAATGTTTCGTAATAAAAACTAAAGCCACACTTCTCCTGAAAAATCTTATTCACAACAAATCATTTTTTGTCTATTGTTTCTAGATATGGTGTGGTACATACCGTCCAGAATATGCTGTCAACTCCATTAAAACTGATGTGCATAGCCCAGGCAAATTCAGGTCAGTGTTTATAATCCTCCTCCTCCACTGTAACATAGCTTTTCATTGTAGAGATCAAAGCACTCAACAAAGTGACATGACTATCTCAAGTTTAGACAGCAGTTCAGTGGCACAGCTGGGAATAGACTGCAGACTTCCCGGCCAGTGTCCGTTCCACATTGCCTCCTATGATCATGCTCATTTAAGTTAGAGCTAGCTTGTGCTGAGGTCTGCACAACATGGCTGACGGGTAGACAGGGAAATTACTTAAGCGTCTGTGTGGCTTGAAGGCTATGGGTGAAATCCTGGCTCCACTGAAATCGATGGCAAAACTCCTACCGATTTCATCAGGGCAAGAACTTCACCCTGTATGTGTCTCTTGACAGCTCAACTAAAGGGAGAGGGCTCAGTCAGGGAAAAATGAAGAAATCAAATGGTCTCATCACAAACACGGATCATAGAAAGAAGGATGATGGGCCTCTTTCTATGCTGGGGGTTCGTTGCCTAAAGATATGTGGGCATCACACCAAACTGGAAACAGGAGCTCCCACCAGAACTCAAAGGGCATTTTTGTTTTGTTTTTTACGGTCTGGATTGGATCTCGTCAGTCATAGGTGGTCAGGCCTAATGGTCAAAGTCCAAATGCCAGACCGAGGGGCAAGACAGAGTCAGAACCAGAGCCAAAGGTCACAACTGACGTCAGAGTCCAAATGCCAGAACCAAGGGTTGAGACAGAGTGGGAGCCTGGAATCAGAGCCGAGAGTCAGATCCGGATTAGCAGGAGTGAGGGAAGGTAGGAATAGGGAGGCAGGAATAAGGGAGACACAGGACTGGAACAAGGCTGAGTGTAGGGCAGGGTCTAGTGGAGGAGCAGGGCTTAGAGAGAGACGAGCCCAGGGAGGCAGAGAATCTGTGGGCATGGTTGTTGGGCAACCACTGAGCTGCTCCTGCTGAGCTTAAGAACTGGCCTGTTAGCTTCCTCAGCCAGTCAGGCAGGACGGTCCATCAGGCAGCTGACTCGTTAGGCTGTCAGGTGCAGCTGCAGCGCCTCCCTCCTGATATCCCCTCGCACACTGAGTCAGCTTTCCCCAAAAGAAGTTGGCTTGGTACCAGTGGCAATACATGATCTACTAAGGCTTCAGAGCCCAGAAGCTGCACATGTGGTCTGATTAGGGCCCTTACATTTTAACCTGAGCTAGCACAACATTCAGTTTGAACAACATAAAAATACTCCATCTGTTCTTATAAATCTGATTGGCTAAGTCCCACTAGGGGGGCAGATGCCACGATACCTGTGCTAGTCACAAAAATCATTCTGAAGCCTACAGCACTTGCACTCCTGCTGATCAAATTATCTTCTGATATTGTTCAGCACATTACTTCCACCAGGTTTTCTTTCTTAACCCTCTCTCTTTACCAGAGAATTATTGCTTATCCCACATATTCAAATCTCTGGTGAAAGCAGTGGCTGCTCCTGCGGTTGTCAATAAACTGGGATTTTGGTGTGCGTGCCTCTGCGCAATCTGCAAATCTCTCCCACAGGCATTTATATTTAAAACTCCTTGCATTCAGCTGAATCCAGGCAAAATGTTCATGGGGGTCTGCTGCAGTTCTTTATAATTTTGCCTCATATTTGTCTTATTAATTTGTACAGTTCATTAGTTCTTGGAAATTAATCATCTTGATCTCTTTGTGCGTTTATATTTGGATGCACTTTGTTTCAATGTCATACGTTAAGTTTGACTACTGTTTTTATATCTATAGAGGTGGTTACAAAGAAAGCATGTGCCTAATCTTGCAAATCTTTACTAGGACAAGTCATTTTACATGAGAAATCTCATTGACATTACTGGGACACCTTGCCTAAATAATGATTTTCAGGATCGGGCCCAACAGAGAGCTCTAAAAGATAAAGCAACTTCGTACATATTAGAATCACATATAAAACTACAATATATTTAATTTAAATATATAAAACTACAAGTACCTTGCATTCGTATAAAAAATCACATGGTCTCAAAATGGATAGGTTTATTTTATGCCTATTGTATTTGCTAAAGATATTTATTTCTCTGTCAAGGTGAGATGGGCAGTTCTTTATATTGCATTGTTATTTGCATTATAAGTTTTTAATGTACGGACAGGGTGTTCTGAGCACTGGATGAGAACTGACAGAATCTTGTCTGCACCTGATGTGGTTGACCAGATTACATTTGTTACATTATGAATAAATGTAACAATAGAATGCAATACCTAACTACGATAAAGTAAATGTGAAAGAGAATCTTAGATTTAGTGGCCACTAAAGAAGGAAAAAGAAATGAAGTCATTTTTCAGATAATTTGCCTTTGATATATTTTCCATGTTAAAACGTATCAGATATTATAACAGATATAAGTCAAATTCTGCTCATGTGACTCATCTCATTGGCACTAGCGACATAACTAAAGCAAGCAGGATTTGCTCTGCACTGCCAATAGATCAAAAATAATGACAGCTGTAAGTAAGGTTTTATTACACACAGAATATATTTGGCTTTGTTTTTGGCAAAATCCCATTTTGATGGCTCCAGCCCAGGGATGGCTCAAGGCTTTGCTGAATCATTTACTAGAAAGCCATTTTCTTTTCTCTCTTCTGTGTGGTCCCATGTGCTGCTGATGACTCCTGAGAATACTTACCAAATATTCCCCTTTCGATTTTACAAGGCCAATCCAGTAGCTTGTAACAAATGTAATCTGATAAACAGCTTCACCTCTATTACTGCTCACCATTTCCACAGACAGTTCTTGATTATGTAGTCAGAGAATAATTTCTGCAAATAATTCTTGTTTCACAATCAATTCAGTGGCAGTATTTATCATTTGACATTAAATACTGGAGTTGGTTTGACTAGATTTATAGGTCACAGTTTATATTTCCTACCCAAAGAGGGGTGTAATTCTTTAGAATCAGGTTTCACAACACAAATCTGAAAATTGCTTTTGACTAGCATTTCCCAAAATTCACTTAAAATCCACAGTTTGAGTCAACATTTCTTCCAGGAAACTTGTTCACTAGAACATTTGTGGACAATAACCAGAAAAGGGAGCTTGACTATAGTCAAATGGAATTTGTCTGAAAATGTGAATGAATACTTATAAAAAACTTCTTCAATATTCCTCTAGCTCTAGATCTTACCTACTTTTTCCAGAGGACTTAAAGCAAAAGTGGAGCTGTTTGAAAAAACTCTCACCCAAACTAGCGAAAGGCCATAACCCTGCTCCTATGTTTGACTCCACTAGACATCAGTGGAAATAGTATCAGGCCTGTGTTTCCATGGTTTTCTTCTTTTTTATGTGACAGGAAATGTGCAAACTGGAAAAACAAAAATTTAGTTCCACCACTACAATTTGGGGTGGGAGTAACCTGAAAAAGCTTGAAGTTATGGATGATTCTTGAAATATTTTGGGGTGCATCAAATAACGTAGTTAGGAATTTTTTTTAAGTTGGGTCTTAAAGGGAATCAGTGGTGCCAACTTGTTTTTGTTTTTGTTTTTAAAGGGTCATAGGATCATTGCAGAACTCTCCAGAGTTTACAGAGGCCTTTTCATGCACCAAGACAGAGTACATGGACCCTGCAAAAAAGTGTCGTGTGTGGTGACAGAGCTATAAACCATGCAGCCCAAGGAAAAACTTCCCAGGCAAACAGAAATTTGGACCCTAATGGGAGGACAGGGGAAAGGAAATATGCTACAAAAGTCATTTGTTAGCGGACAAAGAAAACCGTAGCTGTGAGATCAGAGATTCAAAACAATCAATTCTTCAAATTAAGACTTATCAGCAAGGCAGCAAATATAATATATAAACTGCTTTTTTTTATGACTGAACCTTGCAAAATATAAATCACATAACTATGTACCTATTGCTTCACTCTTAAACAACATTGTTATTATAGTTTCATTGTTTCCCATTTGGTCTACAGAATTTTTTATTCTCACTGGGGAACACTTTATCACCTACTGCTCTGAGAATGTATACTGGTATTTCTGATCAGATGGAGAAAGGCGATATTAAATAACACATTATCTTGGACATCAGAGCATAATGAGAGAACAGCTCACATCAAAAGTGTTGGACTCCATACCCTCTTCTGTCATGATAAATTTGTTCTACCAAATGTTTGTTTTCTTTTTTACTTGAAATGAGTTATATGAGAAAAGTCCAAAGACCTGTGTAATTCATTTAAATAATTTTTCAGTAATTATTCCAATGCTTAAAGGCTGAATTCACTATTTACTTAGTTTTATTTACTGCCTTCCAGCCAAAATGAAAATGTAGGTAATTTATTAATGTTTGCATTTATAATCAGTAATGTTGTGATCAAACATTCCTTCACAGTTTTCTAATGGTTTTCTTGCTTTCTCTAAGCTTGGTCTTTTTAAAAGATTTGTAGTAATATATAAATCATAGTTTTTATATTTAATTTTGAACTACACTTAAGACTTGAAGTAATTGTTATATATTTTATCAGTGGCTGCATATAATTGGGAATTTTGAGTTGCATATAGTATGACAAAGCCTATAAAACAAATCTATAAAGGGATGCAGAAAAAAACATCTTTTGAGACACACTTTTTAATTTTTGGGGCCTGATCCAGTAAATGCTTTGGTACATGACTTTGTTGATGTCAGTAGTCTATTTGAAGTCAGTAAGACTGTCACGTTATTAAAGTTATGCAATTGTTTGAAAGACTGGACCCTTAATCAGTACTGGCAAAAGGCTTTAAATACACTATGATATATATGAAATGCCCTTGTGCAGGTTGCCAAGAAACTTACTGCTTCTTGTATTGAAGCCAGTTAAGATTTCCAAAACTAAACACCAGATACCTCCAATGACTGCTATAATGGGTATACTGTATTTAAAAACCTATGTTCGTTTTATCTTTCCGAGTTTGCCATCTGAGGAAAACCTTTTGATAATAAATTGAAATTATGAGCCAACTGCTCATCATTGTCTCCAATGACTGCAGTGTGTGTGTGTTTTTCATGGGATATGTGCAGTGACAAAGCTGTGTCATCTGCAATGGAGGTACAGCAATTCCAAACGCTCGGGGTGCCTGCATTGACTAACATGAGAACTCAAATTCTGTGGTGAGAGTTTAAAAAAAGGGAATGGCTCATTTGGAACTTGAGGAAATTACACCAAAATGGACTACATTCGGTCTCACGTGCGCTCCTCACCCCAGTCTGGCAAAGAAAATACACCAAAACAACGAGCTCTTTCTGCACCCTGCCCAAATCATCAGGCTTTGTGCAGGAGCAAGAGGAAAACCCACTCTGTGGATTTGGCTGCAGCCACTGCTGCTGTATCTCCACTCTACGAAGGACAACCGCAGTGGGTCTGCATAGTCACAGTCCCCCAGACGATCTGCCAGCTCTGAGCTCCCAAAACCCATTATATAAGGATATAGTCAGCGCCCCACACAACTTGACTCTGCAGTGTAGTCACAGTGTAGACCCTTGAGCTGGCTTTCCAAATTCTCTGCACCTCCGCCATCCCTTGCACAAGAGATCTCTAATCCCAGCTCCACTCCATCTGGGTCCCACTGTAGCCACAGCAAAGGGGATAGCAATGTGTGGCTCAGAGAGCCCCTCAACGCCAGCTGGCAGAGGGCACGCCATAACATAACTCATATCAGGCCTGGCACACTCATTGCTCCAACTCACTATTGTCATAATTTGTACCTAAAAGGTGCCATGTAAGGTATCATATGTAAACTGGTGTCACGGTAGTCATTAATATTGTGTGATGTATGTTCAGGTGATATATGAAGAATTATAAATAAGTGCTGGAAATATGTTCTTAAAATGTGTTTGGCAAGCAGGGTGTACATCACCCTACCCTAGACCAAAGAATGTGTTTCCAAAGTAAATTAAGCAAGAAGAGACAATGAAATTACATTTACATGAAAGGTAGATAAAGCCATTAGGCAAACCAGTGTGGGGGATGGCCACATAACTCTCTTAATGGAAGATGGAAGCTGCAACTCCAGGAAATCCTCCCGCTTCCTGATATAAAGTCACTGAACTTTGGAAGACAGAAGTTAGAAGATAGAAGCAAGGACTGATTACTGGACAGATACAAGTGGCATGGGTTCTGAAGAAAAAAACCCAGATGTTTTCAACCAAGGGATTTGAAATTGAATATAGGTGAGATACCTGCTTATACGAAGACTATAACAATTGCAGTTAAATCATGCTTTCTAGTGACTAAATTTGTTTGTAACTTTTCATATCTCATTCACTCTTCCTGGAAACCCACTTAATCCAATGCTTTTTATTAATAAACTTATTTTTAGTTTTACCACACACCCTTTCAATGCTGTGTTTCAACCACATCTGGGCCTTCAACTAAACTAGCAGGCTGGAGTGTATGCTGTCTCCTTGGAGGCAGCAAACTTAATATCTTATGTGAGGGCCCAAAGAGAGGGCTTGGATCCTACAGGGGAGACAGGTTTAGGGAGACCCAGGACTGGAAGGAGTGTTGATGCCCCCCTATAAGGAGTAAGCAGGATGATGGAAGCCAGGGTGAGGCGAGCATACAGGGAGCATGCTGCTGGCCTAGGGGCTCTGAGGCAAAGCTGCATAACAAAGAGGCACCCATGGCCACAGGGCAGGCAGTCACAGAGCATCTTAGTGAGCTGGGTTGACCCCTAAAGTGTCACACAATGACTCCAAAGGGAGGAGATTACAGGAGAGCAACAGGAAGGGGGGAAAGACAATGCTGTATTGGGTGTCTGGCTCTACTGGATCCCACTCTCACTCCCCTCTCTCTATTATCTCAGGTACTTATACGGCTCGTATTATTGTAATGTCTGAATGCTTCACCATCTTTAATGTATTTATCGTCACAACATCCCTGTGAGGTAGGCAAGTGCTACTATCCACATATTACAGATGGAAACTGAGGCACAAAGAGGCTGAGGCTAGGTCTACACTGACGGCGACCAATTCACCGCTGTCAGATCAATTGTTCTGGATCGACTGAGCGGTCTGTGTAGACCTGCTCAGTCGATCCAGCAAGCGACGCAGGAAAACCACCCCGGTAAGTGGAGTAGCGCAGCATCGAAGGGAGCGCTGTTCCCTTTGACGCAGCACCGTGTGGATGGCGCGCGGAGGAAACGCTGAAAAGTCGACAGGAGATACGCAAGTGATTTACGTCACTTGCGTATCTCCCGTCAACTGCCGCCGAATCGCAAAGGTAAGTGTAGACCGGGCCTCAGTAATACCCCCCTGGTGTGACAGGAATGGCTACTGAAGATGGAGAGAGGCAGCTGGGCAGTGTTTCTAGGGAAACAGGGAGAAGAGAAACAAATGCATAGGAAGAGGCAGACCAAGCAACAGGGAACCATGAAGGGGAGAAACATAAAAAGGACCATGAGCCAGAGAAGCGTATGCAGAGAAGTGACGAGAGAGGGAGAAACAAATGAGAAGGGGAGGCAAAATGCAAAGCAAAAGTAGAAAAAAGTAGAGATTAACTTTTTTCAAGAAGGATACACTCCCTATCCCATTAGAGACCACTAAAATATGGCAATACTTTCCTAACTGGGCTGTTCCATGTAAGCATCACTGTAGTTGCCAGATGTATATTAGGAATCAACAATGGGAAGGTTTTTCCATATGATCCTGAATGGAAGACGTAGTCTAAAGAAATAAGCACCCATGTGGGCTTCTCAAATGGACGGGCAGTGTTTCAGAGGAAGGACTACTACAGGTGTCTTTCATATCCCTTCGAAAATCACTTATGCCCACACCTTTCATTTGAATGCTCAATGAGACACCAACCTGGTGATTTAGGCATCTAGATGTTTTTGAAAATTCTGGCTTCAAGCTTCAGAGCAGAAGTGCTGTTAATGTGCATGCTATGCTCTATGATTTTTAATAAACCCTTGTAGTCACTGAAACAACAACATATTTTGTTTTACAAACAGCCAGTGCTTATGATTCTCTCATGCAAAGACCAATATTCTGCCTTTCCATGAGAGACTCATAATCTTGCTGCATTGTCATTGGGTGCATGCTTGCTGTACACTCATTGTTTTAATAGGTCCATCTAGTAATTGAAACTACAAAATGTTTTGTTTTAGAATCAGCCAGCGATTATGTTCTCTCATACAAATGCAAAATCTCGGCCTTCTTAAAAAAATACCCATAACACTCAACATTCAGAGGTGACCTATTTGACACAGAACAAGCACTGAAGATTAAAACATACCCTTCATCACAGCTTGCAAACTAATTAACCACAATGAGGTTTCTGCATCTCTAAGCATGAATGTCAGAAATATTTATAGATATGACCTGTAAAACATGTAAGACAGAAAGTGTTTACTAAAGGCCTTTAAAACAACATCAGGCCAAGAAAACGTCGCTGACTGCAACATTGATATTTGACCACTTCCTCAATCAAACATTTAAATGCCCTGAAAAGTTTCACAGCAAGAATTCAACTGGTGGGTGAGTGCATTGATTCTTCTTAGAGTTTCCATGAATTCAGCATGAAGTGGCTCACTGCAAATGAACTTCCAGATTTATTGGCTCAAGTTATAAGGATGATTAAGGTCATGATTTTGGCACTGAAATTTTTAGTAAATTTCACTGCAGAAATGTGGGGGAAAAACACAATGTCACAGAAGGGGTGCAAACCCACCCCACATTCACCTCACAGCAACAGCTCCTGTCCTGCATTGCTGGGCCCAGCTCCCTGCTCAAGGCTTTGTGACCTGGCACATGGGGTTGCAATGCCACTCAGGCTTGGCTCATCTGCCCCCTCCATAGATGGAGACGGGAGGACAGGCCAAACTTGAATGGCATTGCAACCCTGTGCATTAGGTCTCCTCCACACCACTCAGTTTTTACAGCAACTACCAACAAATTAATGGACTTTATTCAAATTCTTTATTTTGAGGATCACCATGGATCACTCAAAATCATAGCCTTAAACATAATGAATAGAGAGGTACCAATGATGGAAACAGTGTGCTACCAAGTGCCTATATTTTCCATAAAGTGCACGTGGCTCCAGAAGCTATAATGTCACCAGTGAAAATGTGGGGCTTTGTTTTGTTTTGTTTTATGAAAAATGCATTTAGAATAAAATTGGCATTAACAATAGAGACACAATGAAACTGTAATATCTGGGAGAAAAACTAACCGATGTCTGATAAAGCATGGATCAACTGCTTCTTGCTCAATTCTTACAGCAAAAGAGAACCTCACATTGATGTTACCAGGGTTTACATGAAAGACAAATATGCTAATCTCTGAGCCTTTCAATTTCTCCTTATTAATGAATGTCAAATGTGAATTTCCTCTCCTGCTAAATCCCTCCACATTGTTTTTCCATGAAGGTTCCATCCTTCGCTTCCATCTCCTTTGGTCACCTCCTTTCCCATTCATTGCAGCCTGAAGCCAATGTATGGAGGGGGAGAGGTGTCTCATGGCTTTCTCCAGGAGGTACTTCCTCAGTCTAAGCTCTCCTCCCTCCTTGGTTTGGGTCAGGAAGACACAGAAAATGCTGCACTCGAGAGAGATATGGCAGTAAAGGCAGCACTGTTTGTCGCTGACCAAAGAGGGAATAGAGGCAGGTGACAATTAAACCCTGGGACTCTGGGCATAGTCCTTCTCCCTAAAGAAAGGGTCCCTGAGGCAGGGAGAAACTAAACTCTACTAACTAGACTAAAAAACACAAACACTAAAAATACACAGAAGATTCCGACTCAGGCCATGCAGCAAGAACTGTAGAGGTGTTAGTTCTACCTGCCCCCTATGCCTTCAGTGCAGCACACAGGGGAAGCATTTGCACAGGCACAGACCCACACACAACTCACCCCATCAGAAAAAACCTGGGGAAATAGATGGGATTTGTAGCGTGTCCTGAATGTCAACCAGCTTGGACTCTGCTGAGCCAAGAGTGGTAAGAACTATATCCTTGAGTGAGACTACACCCTTTCCTGAGAACATTTGCGATTATGACCTTGAGAATCCCAGCTGTGATTTCACAAGTGCTTGTGAAAATACAAAGGGCGAGACTGTGAAACTCTGTCACAGAACGGTGTCTTACAGCTCGAGTATCAATGGAACTCCTTGTGCTGTAAGGGTACCACAACCTGGCCCAAAGGGAGAGGCTGTCTCCAAAGCACACAAGACCCAAACTGTAATCATCTTGTTTAACCAGGCCTGCAAATTGATTCCGATTGCAAGCAGTTAATATGCTGGTTTTATGTTTGCCCCAAGTAGAAAACACACATGTTGCTCACCTGGGCCAGTGTTAGACAACACCCTCCCAAACTCCCAATGGAAAGAGGTAACAATCTACCTTCTTCGCCATAAGGGTTAGGGGCTATCATCCCTCCCCCCCGCTCATGTGTAAGCTGAGGTTAAAGTTGTCTTGGCCACCCTGAACCTATCAGCTCCCCTTCCTTCCTGGACACCAGAAAGAACAGACAAGCTGTGGAGAGAGCGATAGAGATAAAGTGGTCAAGGCCAGGGAGAGGGCTCAGAACCATCAGCTAAGTGCCTGGGGTATGCAGTCAGGGCTGTCTGTTGTACCTAAAGCAGCAGCCATACCTTTCTTCACATCCTCTCTATCACCACGCCTGGGCTCCGTCACAGAGACAACATGGCTGAGGTACGAAGTTCAGCCACTGTCTGCAAGGACCAGCGTGAGGCCAGCAAGACGTACTTCAGCCTTAGCTAAACACTGCAGGCCAAAGCCCCAAAACAGGAGACTCCAGCAGGAATGGGCAGCTTGACTGCTTTTAGCTGGCATTTTAGAAAAGAGAAAGCAAGTCACATTTGGCTGGCTGAATGTTACCAGTGGGAACGGTGAACCACGAGGACAGTTCTGCCCTCACGTACAGCTGCAACTGGCTCCACAGTCTCACTGGACACTTCCAACACAAAACTCAGTGTAAACTGCGGACATGTAAGCAAAGGTAGAAATGGGCCCTATGGACATGAACAGTGCTGTTCTCTGAAAACTGAAGTTATTCAACAGGGAAAGAGCACAGCCACACAAGTTTCCCATCAGTTACTGCTAATTCCTAAAGCTAACTACTGTTTGTGCTTAATAGCCCATATACTGCTCATGTGATAAAAGCAAATTGAACGTGTCCCCCTATGGCCTGGAGGTACAATGCATCGCTCCAAATTCAGAGATGTGAGAGGCGTTGTTTTGCAACAAGCTTTTTCTATTTCAGTGAATACTTTTGTGCAATTAAATTGGCCTAATTTTCCTATTTCCAGCGGCTACTTATTCATTCAGCACTTTAGTACTTAGCAAAAAAATTACATTATAAATCTAACCTTCCTGAGGATGATTCAGAAGTTCTTTATTTCTTTCTCTTTAGCAGTTTTATGACAGCATTCATATAGCACTAATGTATTAGCTGAACCCAGTTTGGAAATGCTTTATGACTAGTACTAATGTGAACATCTGTCAATATCTATTTTATCTATTTGCAGTTTGCCCTGGAGTTCAAAAATGCACATATCTGATAGAATACTATATTTAGTTAAAAGATGATTTACCATGCTGCAAGCATTTATTGTGCAAGCAATTAATGTAATTAAAATATTTGGTTACATCTATCAACTTCATTTTCCAAGGATTATAAATAAAAAAAATGTATTAAAATATGTAACTGAATTAAATAAAATAGCCCCATTTCATTTGTATGTTGTGTTTTAGTCTTTCAAAGCAACTGAGGATTATATAATTTGCAGCTGTCCTCACAGTGCCGCTTATACTATTTGTCTTCATGAAGGTTGCTACGAGTTCAGCAGGATTTATACTCATCCGTCAGTGGGCTGGAAGAGTCCGCCAAAGGAATATTATAGTCTCCCTGGAAAGTCTGGTCAGATTTTGCTTTGTTAGCTTCTTCCTACCCTTCTAAAATAAAGATGCAAAGTTCTTCCAAAGAGGAACAAAACACTGAGGGAAAACAAGGAGTATACTTTCCTCATGATATGGTAACTGACTTTACATTTCAACTATGTCAGACCTGGTTCTCTCCCACTGTAAATCTATTAAAGTCAATGACATCTAGCGACAAAAAGTTCTTTACAAGTGGTACAGAACTGGGGGCCCAACACTGAATCTAATAGAATTTGAGATGACAAAGATATTTTGAAGAGATCCTCTGGGAACTCATGGAAATGAAAAACTGGGAGGGAGGGAGGTGATTTGGCAAAAACAAGCCCGGAGGTGGTCTGGATCCAGATCCCAATTAACCAGCAACTTGTTTGGGTAGTTCAAGGAAATGGGTTTGGGTTTGGTACAACTCTGAATAAAATACAAACCCTGCCTATCAACACAATATGAAAATGTCTTTTGCACTTACTTAACAGAGGGGACATGGGGCACAGCTAGGGGGATGATCATGCTCTGAAATTAGACACACACTGAAGGCTGTTTCCTGCTCCATTGCTGCACAATGCCTCCCACTTCCAGAAGATATTTTAACAGGACTGTGGCAGCAGTCATTCTAGGCCACCAACTCTTCCCTGCAGGAAAAAAAGAAAAAGAAAATGGGGGAAATCTCTCTCTAAAAATTCTGTTGGGGCTGGGGAAAAGAGGAGCAAGTTGTTCCTTCGCTAAGACCTCGCAATGGGTGGGACATTTGAAAATTACTAGGCAGAGCCCCTTCCCTCCCAAAGAATTCAAAGGTAAGGGGAGAATCCTTCAGCCAGTTGGGGTCTAACTATGGGGTCACCCAATATTTCAAAGCAAACCCCTACAGGCATCAGAGGCTGTAAACCTGTCAGCAGAGCCCCACAGTGCAATCAGTTATGCCCACACAAAGATAACCAGGTGAGTCTCCAAAATGTCTTCCAATATGATTGATTGATATTCAAACTCTGACTTCGACTTGAGGGCAATGTCAGTGAAATGCTAGTGGAAATGAATTCCATCACCAATTGATTGCCAAAGGCTTGGAGTGAATAGCACAATCTCAGGATTTATACTCCCTCCCACCCCATCCCGCCAAGCCATATATTATGGGAAATATCTTTTTAAAAAGTGGATTTATTTCAGTGGAAAATAAAATGATGGCAAACGTCCTCCGGAGTTAGATATGTACTTGCAAACATGTTTATATACCATATTTTTGCCTGCGAGTAGAATCCTTGTTGTGATTCTACATAATCATAACCTTTTCCTTTGGCATGAAGCTGTTCAGGTGGAATGGCCCATCTGCTATGTCTCGCTACAACAGAACACACTTCCCTAAATATACAACAGATGCACCAGGACACTTTGAGATAAAAGTGCATGTTCTCCCCGCTCACCGAGCCCTATTTTCAGCTTCTTGTACAGAATTAAATTCTGGCCCCATTGAAGTCAAGAACAAAACTCCTGTTTTTACCATGATCCATGGAATGGCAGAAATGAAGATTTCCATAGGGAGTTGCTAAGTGAAGCACACATTGCATTAATAAATACCTCCCTAAGGATAGAGGATCTGGATCCCATACAATACATTTTGCCTGGTCACACAGTAGCGAAGAGATAAATGTCTCACTCTCTTCAGGTAGCCATGTATTGTATTCTTATTTGGAGATTAGTGGGATCTATAAGCTCCTCTGCAATCTCGAGATACTTTTTTCCATCTTTGCTCATGTTACAGACCAAATGAAATGAGTATATTAGGTATGTAGCAAAGCTCTTGCTAAAACCACCTTATGATGAAAGAGGTCATCTGATTTCACAAAGCATACTGCAACGCCAGTGCCATGTAAGCAAACCTCACCTGCCTAATGCTGGAGGGACCAGTAACACTCACACATTCCCTTTCACGTATTTATTTATGATACTGGTGAATTCACACCAGAAAATATCCTACAGACTCTAAAAAGCTCATAATGATAAAACTCCACATGGAACGTGCTTGCAGGGATGCTTTATTTCTTTTGCTATTTTAAATCAATTGACATTAATGCTTTGAGAATGAGGATGTACCGCCCAGCAATGCAAGGAACCATGCAGGATGTGGATTGGGTGGGTTGCATGCTGCTGTCATTAATGGCTCCTATACTGTCGCAAAGGTATGATTCCCTTTAGGGATGTGGGGAAACATTTGGGGGATGCTAGCGACCTAGCCCTAGCACACTGTTGTGAATAGTATCAGCTCTGGTCTGCCCAACATTACTAGGCTTGGATAGTTTGATTTATGCAGCAGTTTAAATCCAGCCCAACTTTGCATGGACTCAGAGCATTGTGTGAGCATTTTGCAGCACACCTCCAGAAATGGGACTTTATCGGCTATAAATAGGTAGCGACATTTGACAGCTTTGTTCATCTAACTCAACTTAGTTCTGCCATTGGATTTAATCATGATCCCCCAGTGATTCCATCTACTCCTCTTATTATAACACATGGTGTCTCCAAAACACAGACTTTCCGCTGGTGCAAGCTAACTGAGGGTTTTATGCTAAGGACGACGTTCTATCGAGACATGAGATTCACCTCCCTCACTTGCTCACATGGCAGATCTAGTTTTTCACTTGATGAAATTAGAGCAGACTCTGCATGTGTTGAATTTGACACTTATGTGAGGAAGATGGAGAAAAAATATAAGGGATGAGTTCAGGGAAAGCTTTTTTTAAATCCTTCTCTGTTTGTAGGAAGATAAGTAGCACAAGGCAAGAAAGCAACAGAAATACGACATGTTCCAACAGGCAAATGGCTCTATTTTTTATAAACTTTGGGAAAAGCCATTCAATTCAACATCAGGTATGTTTCTATTGGTTCTATTCCCCTCTCATTCTCTCTCAAACATGAGAACCAGTCACCATTGCTTCTAAAGAGATTTCTTGACTATTATGTTTGATTTAAAGATTGTAGCAGTAGGCTGCTGAAACTTCAGTGAAACATAGAAAATATTCAAATATTGCAGTTAACTTGTGTGTATTGTACTGAAATGAAATATACACCCAACGTATGGCACATGCAGAGGTAAAATAGGGGCTGCGAAGATTTTAACTTATAGGTTTTGTTGCAGCTGCAAAGAGACTTGGAGCCCAAACCTGCTCCCGCTAAAGGCAAAACTTCCACTGACTCCAGTGGAAACAGAATCAAATTCTTAAAACCAGATTTTCAGGATACCTAGACAAGTACCTATATCCCTTTGAAAAATGCGATTTAGTGTCCTAAATCAGTTAGGCGTTGCAATCCTGAGCGCAGTGACGTCCAATGCCTTTTTAAAATTTGGGCATTAGGGACTATTTTTGTGACATGCTGAACTCTCCCAACTGTCATTGATTAAGTCAATCCAGGTACCTGGCCTCTAGGATAAGATCACAGATTATGGGGACTGGATATCTGAACAGACTGGTAATGATGGCTACTATCATGGCTCCTAAGGAGTATAGACATTGTGACAGTAAATTTTGTGGCATCACCAGACCCAAGCCTTTCCAGTGCAATACAGAGTGTGAATGGAGATGCCAGTTAGTGTTCATAAACTGGGCTCAGTTCTCTAGTGTGCGCCAGGGATATGTGAAGTAAATATTTCTTGCCGATCCATTTTTGCATATTTTCCTACATACAGTAAGTTTCTGGCTTTTCCGCATCCAACAGTTTCAGAAACTTGAGCAAAGGTCAAGTATATTAATTCCAAGAATAGTTCTTAACAACAATACAATGCCCTGAGGTTTCTCGATCTCTTTCATAACTTCCTGCTCCCAACCCTACCATAGCAACAAAACAAAAATCAGTTAGCCATCACAGACGCACTAAAGTTTCCTGGGGAATCATACATTTCAAAGAAATCACTATTAGAACAGGTTACTGAGTAATTCCAGTTAGGCTTATTGCTCAGTGATGATCTTTCACAGCATTGTGTTGAATCAGATGGAACAATATAATCAAAAACATCACCACGATGGCCTGGAGAACTGAAATCACTGATCCCTGAGACTCTGTATCTTAAACTTACGTATACAGGGCCTAGACACTATGGTGGCTATGACTATGGTCATTTTAAAAACAGAGATGATGAGTAAATATATCTAAATAGAGGAATATCAAGTAGCAATAAGGAGGTGGCATAACCTATCTATATGGCATTAGTCAGACTGTTATTGGAATACTGTGTTCAGTTCTGGTGTCAACACTTTAAACAGGATGTTGAACAATTTGAAAGGGTTCAGAAAAGTACCCTAGGGCCCCAGGGGAGGGGAATCCTCTCCTGTACCATTGTGGGTCCATGGGGGGTGTTGGGCAGCTAAACAAAACACTTAAAACAAAATCCACCAAACTATTTTATCATGAGACCCAAGTTCTGCTAAGTTTTGGGGTTGTTTTTTTTTTTTTCAGAAAAGCAAGATACATAGCATGTCAGTTTACAATGTGAGTGTAGCATAATTTGGGATGACAATGTAGTGTAATCAGTTTTACACTGTTGGAGAAACATTTCACAAAATGGAAAACAAATGAAGAAAGCAATTGTGAGTATAATAAAAAGTAAACCCTGGGGTATATAGAGCAGTTTGATTTCAACTGTTTTGTTCCTTGATTATTGCTGATTAGTCAAATCATTCACTGCCACAATGTCTCCCCAGATATATTACTTCAAGTTGTGCTCTTGACATAAGTTGGGGACTGCTGGACTGTGGCAATGCAGGGGTGGATGATGCAAATATTGCAAGAGCTGTAGTGTTTTTTCCCCACCTCCAGGTCAAAACTGAACAAAAATGAGCCCAAACCAAACCTTCATCTGCTGGGGGTGTTCACACACAAGCCTGGATTTGCAGCTAGTCTCTTTATAGTTGTATGAACCAACATTCCATCCCTCCCCCTGGATCCAAACATTTATACAAATTGGTGAAAATTTTAAATAGAATGTTGTTGGTCAGGCCCATCTTTAGTAGTGATCTAAAGCAATAGCATGGAGTGAGCACTGTACTGGAATGAGATGTGAAACTAAGATTTTGACCTCAGGGCATTTTTTCAAAGGCAGGGTGTTTAATTCCAGTGTTTAATTCCAGGGTGTTTAATAATGAAGCTGGGTTCTGATGCATTTCTCACCAGAGGTAACTACACTTCCAAAGTGAGCAGTGGAAAGCCAATCTGTGCGCTGATCTACACACCCTGTGCAACCCACATTGCAATCTCTACAGTCTTTAAAGGGCTTTGGGATCCCTTTGTGTTAAAGGCTCTAGGTGAAAGTCTCCTTAGTATAATAGTCTGTAAATTACATATTCTGTACAAAACTTCACATCCTACTGACCACTAATGTGAGCAGTGCAAATGTTTGTAGATACTCAGAGCGCTCTGTCCCTCTAAATGTTCACACATTCTAGTTTATATCAGCCATTTAGTGATAGTGGCTATACCTTTTCTCACTCTATGGCCCTCAAAAGAGGCTGCCCTGATTCATGGTGTTAGCGAGTGTCCCCAAAGATACACAAGCCATATGACAACAGTCTCAAGGCCAAATCAGCATTCAGGTACTATTGTGTTAGGCATTACATGATAATCCACAATGTGGGCTGACAAGTAAACCTCAAAAATGGATCTCTTTATTCCTATAAAAATTCCTTCTTCCTGGGAAGATTTTATCTGTGTGGGGTTATAAACAAGCTGAAAGAACCAACAAACCTTTCACTTCATAATCCAGAATAGAATAATTCATGTAGAGAACAGACACACAACCTTTGATTATTTCAGAGTTTTACAGCCGACACCTCCAAATGCTATGAGTGTGACTCTCTGCATGCCTACGCCTACGTAACCCAAAAGTAAATACCAGTTTAAGTGAGAACAGAACCAGACCCTGTAAGCCTACTGCCATCAAGAACAAATCACTTCCCGAGGTCATTTCTGTCTCCTTAACTGCACCCCACTTGTTTCTCTCATGCATCTGTTCTGTTGTGGCTCAGATTGTAAACACTTGGGAGCAGGGATTGTCATTAACTGTTTGTACCCTGCCTTGCACCAAGGGGCCCTCATCTGGATTGCCGCTAGGTACTATTGCAATACAGATGTTAAATAACTATAACAGTTGTAAATGAGGTCCTCCCCCTCTGCCCCCCACTTGCTGCTCATTCTGCAAGCTGCTGAGTTCCCCCAACTCCAGTTTTAGTCAATGGGAGTTAAGGAAGCTCAACACTTTGAAGCAGGTGGTCTGAATCTTGAAAGATCGGGCCCAGAGTCATGAGAGGGATTTCTAACTTCACTGCCACTCCCTGCCCCTTCCTCTTCGCAGGGCTGGAAGTGCTACATTTGCAGAACACCCAACTCCTGCAGTTTAGTGACCACATTGGAGCCTAACCCTCAGACTGGCATACAGTGCAGGCCCATCCAGGAGTAGCAACAGCTTCTTACACCTGGCTGTAAACAAAACTGTAGCCCCTTGCAGTCTTGCAGTATACATAAGCCTGCTTTGACCAAAACCAAGCCTGGCACCCACAGTGAAGAAAACTGAATTTTAACAAAGTTAATTGTATTTTGCTAAATATCTACACAAACCTCACGTTCTCTGGAACTGTCAGTGTACAATGGTATTTTAAACATGTCACATTCAAATACATACACCCTAAATGTTTACATTTGTTGATTAGCTACAAGAATAAGTCATACAAAGAAGTCTGGTTTACACTGACCATTTGACTTATGAAATCTAATTTCACCTGACAATAGCATAACTTAGGGCCAAGGCTTTTGTTGACCTAGAATACGAAGAAGCAAATGACAGAAGTGAAAGGGGCTGGAGTAAACGAATGAGTCTGAATGTGTACTTGGAAGGCACTGCCACACCTGTTACAGTGTTTTAGTAAATTAACAGATGTTTATAAATGGCGTAGTAAACCTCAGCGGCCTGAAGTTTCCTGCAGTGATGACTTGGGCCCCGGTCTTGGAAAGAGCTACCTACATCTTCAGCCCCAGTCCTGGAATGGGGTCTGCCCACGTGGAACTTATTGCAGGATCAGTGCCTTGCTTTTTACAGGCCTCATTCTGCATAATACTGAGCACTTTCAGCAGGAAAATCTGAGAGGGCAGATCTCTGTGGAGCCCTCCTGAAGTCAAAGGGGCTCCACAGTGGTGCAGGAAGGCCCATCTGTGCCAAGCCCCACTGTCTTCAGTGGGGTTCTGTGCAAGCCAAGCAGAATTTCTGAAAGATGAGGGCCCTGCTGCATGCTACCAAGTGCCTTTAAACACTCTTAACCACGCTTCAGCTTCCACTGAGACCAATGGCAGTTGAGGTGAATGGTACTTTTCTCTTGTCTCCGTGCTCATACGATTGAGCGTGGGGGAAGAAAGGAGGCCGAGTAAACAGAAGCAAGGGAACAAGAGGAAGAAAGAAGATAACCCTGGAAAAAGTAAATTCCACATGGTGGAGATTGGTAAGGATATGAGGAAGGATCAGAATCAGAGCATTTTCAAAGGAAGAGGGGAAAGAAGAGAATGAAAAAGAGAAAGCAATAAATAAAATGAGAGAACGGGAGAAGTGGTATTGGGGTGATTAGAACGGCTCAAAAAAGGAAAGGAGAAAAAGAGACAGATGGCAAACAAGGGAAAAGCAAGAAAGGGCATCTTTTATTACAGTTCATTTAATTCAATTCCTTAATGTTCCTTGCTTCTTGTAGGGGACACCTGCCCACGTACTATCTGTGTATTTGGGGGAGAGTGGCTAATTTGTGCACTTGCCGTGTATTCATACTATGCTGGATACCTTCACTACATAATGTAAGCAAAAGACAGGAAAAGTCATATCAGAAAGCAGCACACAACACCCTGCCCCTGCAGCCCCCAGGCACTGGCTTATTTGGGGAGCTGTCACCTGCAATAATTTTTGGGAAGCCATGCACAGAGATCCAGCACAAGCAGCTGGACTCCACTTCCCCAGCAGCAAAGGGAGCTGGACGTGCTCAAAGATTCCGGCCCTGCTTCGTCTATATAAACACCACCACTTTGGTTCTGGGGTGATAGGGTTTTGTGCGGAGAGATGACATTCTTTCACTAACGGTAATCCTGTGCCTAAGGGAATGATTGCATTGGCCAGGAATCAATTCAGTTTTGAAGGCCCTGAAAAACTGATTTGCAGATCCACCCTAAAATGTTATAGGTCATCTTTGTTCATAGAGGACAAAATCCAAGGCTCCTATATATTAGTGAGGCTCCTTGGACTTCAACGGAGAGACACATTTATACCAGCAGAACAGCTAGCCCTTTACAGTATGTGTAATGAAAATGCTAACACATTGTACACTGATCACTCACTCAATAGCACAGAGACAGAAAGATTAAAGTCAATGCCTCATTTTAATTGCAACACAATACTCACTTCAGTGGCAGTCAGCCATCCCCAATCTCCCTGGGAAATGCTACAAGTGGATGAATGCTAAGGGCTCCTGCAAAATAGGGCAGCATCATAGAGACAAATGACCTATTAGTTTAAGTCCACCCCCAGCAAGCGCAAGAGGTGCCAGCAGAATATGGTATTGTTTTGTGATGAAAAGGAACAATGTGTGGGCTGCTCAGAGAATGGAGCTGGTAAGTAATGATTGCAAAAAAAATCATTCTGAAGAATGGTCAGGGCAGTTTAAACTGTGTGGGAGATGCATATTTTGTTGAAATAATTCTCCATCTTCTCCTATAAAACTGGCCACAACAGCCTTTCCTTTTATGACAAGCTAACCCAACAGTAGGAGCACAGGAGCCAGCAGTGAAACATTATTTTTGTTTCACAGTCTCTTTTTTAATTCATTTATGTTATGGATTCTGCTGTAGGAGAGAGGACAGAGACAAGGAACTAGTTAAGAAGGATGTCATCTGAAGAGAATGACTACAAGGGGAAAGAAAGGCAAGGTGGGTGAGGTAAATCGTTTACTGGACAAACGTCTGTGTCTCTCACCACCAAAAGTTGGTCCTATAAAAGATATTACCTCACCCTCCCCTTGTCTCATTGAGACCAACATGGCTACAACAACACTGCATACAAGGGCAAATGACGATTTCTTTGCCTTCTACAAGTTACACCTTTCCTCCCCCTCAAAAATTAGATAAACAATGAAAATAAGTTTTTTAGACTTAACTATATTTTACTTTTAAATTTTATTTGAAAAAATTGTTCAGTTTCCTGTACCATTCAGCATTGTGTCATATTAAACTTCAAAAGAGTCTGTTTGATTTTCAACAATCTCCTGTGAATGTACATTTTGGTTTAAGTGCACAAAGTTTTAGCAGCAATTTCCAGCTTAAAAAAAAAGTCCCATATTTTTGGATATTTTGGTTCAGCAATTTCCATAAATCTGGAACTAATGAAATACCTGATCACATTCAAACGGCTGCTCTGCTTTTCAACAAATAGTATAGCTGCAAAGAGAGCCATCTGGTGGGTGCACGTGAGATAAACTGCTCTGAAAAATAATGGCCAGAATGTGAAGTAACACAAAGGGGTAGGTTGCAGCAAATGTTGCAAAAATTAATTAAATCTACACAGTAAGCTGTGTAACTTAATTTGCTTTGAGCTTTATATAACAAAGTTAGCGTAAAGCCGAACAGTTACAGCTGTGAAGTCCTCTGGTAAAAGAACTTTAATATTTGCTCTGGCCATTTGTAGGAGGAAAAATGGCTGTCTGGAAAAAGCATCGAACTGGGAGTTAATAGAACTCAGACAAGTCCTTGACTCAGCACAGGCACTGAAGGCGATATTCAAAGGAAAGTGGAATTTCAGTGGGAGTTGGACGCCTCTGAAAATGTCCCTCTTTGTGGGTGGGTACGATCAACTCACATAGGAAATGATTCCCCCTCCTATTAAATTAATAAGACCTTGCTCTTCTAGAGTGTTTTTCATCAGTAGATCGCAAAATGCTTTACAAACGAGGTATAATAATAACAAGGTATGGGGAAACTGAGGCACAGTGGTACACTAAAGTGAAATGACAGGGAATAGAGTGCAGGTCTTCTGAGTTTGTGTACTCTATCTATTAGGTTACAATAGCTCACGGAAGGAGCACTAAGAGAGCTAATTCATGAACGACTGTACAGTGCTTTGAGATCGTCAATGGAAGCAGTTATTATGGAGTTCTGGATATTTACCAGTGCCAGATTTGCAGCCATGTCTTATACAAAGATATAAGAAGAGCAGAAGAGCAGGGCTGATTCAGCCTGTGCTACCAATCCTGCAGTTAGAAGAGGAACCCCTAATTATGGTGATACACCAATGATAGTGAAACAGATACCATACATTCTGCTCATTATAATTTAATTTTTATCCTAGGGTAGTGCCCAGAGGCCTTGAACAGGATGGTGGCTCCATTGTGCTGGACACTGCACAAACATACATAGAGACCCATTCAAACCAGGAACTGTGTCTTCATGCAGAGGCAAATATCCATCCAGACAGATCCAGTTGCAAGATCCGTGAACAAATATTGCATGAGATGAAGCATGAGTGTTGACTTAGACTTCTGTGGGACCCTTAGGAAATAAGATCATCTGCCACTTTGACATGGCCCTAGCTGGAGCACATCACAGCAGGTACCCATATCCTCCTGTTTTATAGAAAACCTCCATTCCCCAAACTGCTTTCACAAACACAGGTACCAGGTCAGTCTCATTATCTATTCAACCCTCCTTTTGAGGCACTGAATCCCTGTAGATGACACTGTATAGGAATCCTGAGCAGGTAAGGTATGCAGGGGAAAGAGGTCTGAATCCTAGGAAAGAAATTGAATAAGTTCCATGTGGAACCCAAATTTACTCGTGGCAGCCCTAAACTAAATTAATGTATGTTCTATTTATTAGCTTTATTTGTCAATGGGAAGATTAACTTAACTATGAGTTTTTATTTATTTGGCATAAAAGCCCACAAAAAAATCCAATCTGAACTCAAGGACAGGGTCAGTAAACCACCTCTAATCTGATAAATATGTATTTGCAAATTTTATTTACTTTACTGGGCTTCCTTTCAGAAAACAATTCAAAGAAATACACTAATATCCTAATCTATTTTAATGTTAATCGAACTAACTAAATCCCCTTGAAACAGCTGTTACCACACATCTGATATGGACAATGACACTGAGTCAAGACAGCTGTTTATCAAGCTAGCCTTTTGGCATTTATTGTCTATGAATAATGCCGGTATTAAACATCTGATTTTGTTTTACCTTTCCAATTCTATGTAAATGAGACCGCATGTGAAATGAGAAAAAAAAAATCAAAGCCATTCCTAAACAGCTGGAACACACTAATATTTCAGAAGTACTAGCTCCCTGAATTATATCATCTGACCAACAACAGTGGCTTCAGCTGAGCAAACCTTTCAACAAAGTATGCATGGTTGTCTTTGGAGGCTTTCCCCCCGGATTTTAATCAATCAATCACAAAGATTACAAATCAGTCTCTGTAGACAGGCATATTCATAAGAAAACAAAAACCATAACTGTCTTATGTAAAACTAAGCTAATCAGTGTATTAGGAATCCAAGGGGAACTGAGGGTTTAAAAGAAAACCTGCTGTTGGAAGAGTGTTTCGTCTCGGTCAGACTAAGGCTGTAAGGGTCCACCAGATCATCTCAACTCTACAACTGTATGCTTCGAAACATCTGTATGTATAAAACACTTCTGTTATACAAGGTGGATGCAGCAAGTTAATAGCCCAGTCCTAAAATCTTTACCTAATGAAAAAGCCCATGAGGCCTAATTCTGCTCTCAGTTACAGCAGTATAAATTTAAAGTAATTCCATTGACTTCCATGGGATCTTTGCTCAAAATAAACATCCATCCACAGTAACCAAAAACAAACAACATTTAACCAATCCTTGCTGGATCCCAGGTAAAGCAAATGGTAATTCCCTTGCTTGGTATCTAGGCACCTTTGAGGTGTCCACTAACTCTTGGCCCTGTGACCTCTCCTGTGCCTCCCTCTTGTCACAAGGCATCCTTCTCACCTCAATTCTTGTTCCTTCAGCCTTCACTTGTGCCCTCTCCAGCCCCCTTCTGACATTTTAAATTCAATGTCTATTTCTTTATCCAAAGTTAAGGATAAACTTCCTCACCTTAGTAGCTTAGCAACCATCCATAAGATTCAAAGTAAATATTGAGCTGAAGCACTAAACAAAATTGTTATGTCACAGAAAGCATCGAGTCCTTCATGGGCTGGTGCTGTAACTAGGAAATTTTCCTGTGATCCAGTTTTAATGCATTCATCAGAACATCACCTAGGTATTCTTGTCTTACAATGTGTGTGAATTTTTAGTGTCCAACTAAGTCAGTGGTTAGCATCACTGGCGTAGTTATTGTGTGAGCTCCTCTAGACAGCTCTTCTTCACTCCTGATCTTCCACACAGGTTTTTCTTCAGCAGTGCCACCTATACCAAATTTGGTACTGATTTAGTAATGTGCACAAATGGACACTAGAATGAGAAAATCATTTTCATCTGCCATCGAAGGGTCAATTTTTTCTCTTCTTATGCAAGCAGTCCTATTGAATTTAATGGGATTACTTGTGTTAAGGCCCAATCCAACTGCCATTGAAGTTAAGTCCCAATTACTCTGATGGAACTGAACTGGATTCTCAATGAGGATACCAGAATCTGTCCCTAGAATTGGATTTAAATACCAATGGTCAATGGTTAAATTGACACCTATCTACATATTATTAGACAATACTTTAAGTTTTCAAGCCTTATAAAGTCTAAATCTTGCTTATACTACAAAATGCACGTAGAATTCTTGCCACATAAATATAGTAGATTTTCCTCGCTCCCTTTCATCTTCCAAAGGACTCTGTGGATTTACACATTTGTGTGACTGCATTTTAAATGAGAAAGGAGAATTTTGTTTTGGAAAATTTATTTAGAGAGTAAACATTTTTCCAGAGTTAGGGAGGTTATTGCAACAATTTATTTTTTAATTTAATACTTCCTTTTTTATCACAAGCCATTAAAGATGATCAATGTACTGGTTAGAGGTATCTTGCATCCCACATAGTTTACTTTTTCCAGGTATTCTTGTGTTTCTAGATCACCAACTCCATTTGGCACTGTTTGGCCTCACCGAAAATAAGGATTCTGGAAATTCTACTTCCAAGGAGGCTGAATTTCAAGATGGTAGCAACTAGTGGTTTGGAGGGTAGGCAAACCTGACCTATCACTGGACTCCAAATACAACTGAATTCAGAAGTATCTGAACCAACCTCACACCTATGTTGTAAATGAAAAGTGTATATCATGCCTACATTGTGGTGTTAAAACACAACTTGTACAGTGCATATTTTAAGGACTAGACATTTCCATTTTACTTCTGGGCTCTTCCAATCAATGTCATTGTGAAATCTTCTTTCCTGCAAGACAAATTATTCTATTAGTAAACAGGTAGCACTGCAAATTGTAGTAAATGCTGATTGAGTATGTATACTGTGCAAATAACATACCTCTATCAAGAGAAGACAATGTAAACCATTAACACACAGCCCACAATCCAGCCAACCATGAGAAGTGCAGGTACAAGAAGACGCGAGTATGGGAGTTCCGCTGAAGAGAGAGAATATAGGATTTTCAATAAGAAAGGAGGATGACAGATAGGTCATGTTACACTAGTTCTAAATGCATTAAGTTAAACATGCAAAAATTGTCATGATCTTAGGGAAAAGAAAAAAAAAGACCAGTGAACGGACACCACCAATACTATCATGGTTATTATTATAATTATAGTAATATAGAGCCACTATAGCTTGGCTACCCCTACACAAGAATACAGAGAAAAGGCCCAAGGAGTCAGCCATAACTGTAGCTCCGACTCTCAGGTAGACACATCGACTGCATGGGAATAGCACTATTAACCACCCTAAAAAAATGGTCTACACTGACCAGTTGGGAGATCATCTGTACAGGACTTCACTGGAGTCCTCCTTAAAAAGAGTGATGACAGACACATTCCCCTTGTGTGTACGTCCTCTGGAGCTGGTACCGGGGTGGTACCACATCAAAGTATTATGATGGTTCTTTAATATTACAGTAGTACCGAGAGGCTCCAGTCAGGATGTCAAGAGTCTATCCTCAATGTATGTCCATAGCCTGGGCTGGACTGACCCTAGGGTATGCCTACACCGCAATAAAGGACCCACAGCAGCATCTCTCAGAACCAGGCTCTGCAGGGCTCAGGCTGCAGGGCTAAAAATAGCAGTGTAGATATTTGGGCTTGGGCCCGGGGTTCGAGACCCTCCCCCCGCCCCCAGGATTTCAGAACCCAGTCTCCAGCCCTTGGCAGAGCCAGAGCCTGAACATCTACACTGTCATTTTTAGCCCTGGAATCTGAGGTCAGTGGACCAAGGCTCTGAGACTCTCTGCCACGGCTCTTTTATTGCAGTGTAGACATACGCTTGGGCACAGCGCGGCATTGCACCGTTTGAGATCTCACTATCCAAAGGGTTTCTAGAGGTGGGATTGTGCCTAAGGGACTCACCAGCTTCCCTGGGTAGGGTGCACGTGGGCACTAAGCATCCATTAGCTAATCCCCGGTTAGGGTCTTTGTTGTTACTCACTAATGGGGTTCTCCTTGTTGCTCTCAGTTACAAAGTCAGAAGGGTGCCAACGTACAGGATTCCAGTGTAAAGGGGTATCTGATATTGTATACAACTTTTTCAGTTTCTCTCATAGGATGTGCCACCAATTTGGCTGCTCTTGTCCAGTCACTGCAATACGATGTTAAATCCCATGCTGCCTACCACTACTGGAACAGATAATATTGAGAGCCTAAGGGATTTAAATGATCATATTGAATGATGACTGTACATAATACGATGCTTATTTAGCACAGTGAGTTAGAAAATAGAACCAAAGCTTTATGAAAGTCTGTTTCTGGTGTTCATCAGGATTTCAACAAAGATTTTACAACTGCTTCCAGCAAATAGCAAGTTTGTACTGCCCACAAGCTTCCTAGAAGAATAGCAGCCACAGAAATGCTTTGAGGCCAGGATGAAGCCACTTTAATTCCCCCTTTACAAAACATTTCAAAATAAGTCCTCCTGCAATAAAAAATATTGGAAGTGTTTTGAAAGCATAAGACCAGGCACCACATTGAGGTGACTGGATCAAAGAGGCAGACTTGGTGGGGTAAGCAATAACTTTATGTTTTGCTCACTACACTATAAAAGCTAACTACAAAGAGAATGCCATACCACTAAGTAATATACAGCATATCTCCACACAAGAACTGCGTAGACTTCTATTTAAAATACAGCACAGATAAGCAACTGTGTAACACAAAGATAAACTCCATTGTTGGCTTCTGGTGACGTCAAGACACAAGGGAATTCCAAACTACACTTTCTGTTTGAGACACAATGTATTTGGTACTTCATTAGAGACAGACACTTCTATTGTGAGTCTGGCTGCAATATTTCCTAAAGGTCACATTACAAATGAAGGACTGTATCTTGCAGGGTGACAGCACAGAGTTTCAACACAGCATTGCTAAATTAACAGCCATGCTGCTGAGTTTGTTACTTGAGAGCCAGTTGGATGAAGTAAGATATGAGGAGCAGGCGCTGCAGATTGGTGGGCCAGCGAGAACACTGTTCCCAGCATAAATCATGAGGCACTGAGCAGCTGGCTCCGGGACATAGTGTTTCAGAGGAACCATTGGAAGAATTTTTGTTAGTGGAGGGGCAGTCATCAACATAGCTCTCAAGCACACCCCAGGAAGCCACTGCTCCCAGGACCTGATCCAAAGTCCACTGCAGGCAGTGGAGAGATGCCTGCTGGTCAAGAGACTTGGGATCAGTGTCCTAGTTGACAGCAGGACTAACTGATTATCCTAACAGCAGCTGCTATGCCCTGCCTTTGCCAGTCAGCACCTATGCGAACGCCATGCACCCTTTCTCCCCATCACCCCAGTTTTCCCTCTTCCTTAGTTGTGTGCATCGCAGAGCAAGTGCTGAGGGGTTTGTTCAGATGGCCGAGAACCAGGCTTTTTTCTGTACACTCCATGGACACTCCTCTGCACAGGAAAGGAACAAACGAATCTCTGCACATCAGCAGATTGCAGGATCAAGTGCAAAGAGCCTAATCCTCCAACCCTGACTCCCATGAGCAGTGCTAATGAAGTCAAAGATTTCTTAAGTACAGGACATTGATAGGAATGAGGGCGTAGTGGCTATGAGCCTCTCTGCCTAACTGAAAATGGACACTGAGTAGCCAATCTTTCCATTCCTCACTCAGATTCTTCCTTTTACCCAGAACTTGAAAAGGGCTCAGATTTTCAGTCTTTACTCAGGTAAACACCCTCTAATATGAGCAGGATTGTGCGCAGGGCCTCACTGAACTCCTGTTGCACTTGTGATGTCAGAATCTGCACAGGGCTGAGATCGGTTTATAGGGGTGAGTGAAAACCACATTCCTTGAAAAGCTCAATCGTACACATCCCGGACCCTTCAATTCCCAAATCTCAGATTTCATTTAACAGAGTTTGTGTGTTCTACATAGTGCGCGCACGCGCGCGCACACACACACACACACACACACACACACACACACACACACACACAC
>ML675649.1:22168848-22219015 GCA_007922155.1 Mesoclemmys tuberculata | reverse complement strand
ACACACACACACACACACACACACACACACACACACACACACACACAGCTAAACTGCCATTTACCCACTAATTAAACTCCCATTTACCCACTAATTAAAATCCTTCTTTTTTTCATTTAAGTGAGTTTGCCTCACCAATTCCCTGTCTGCTGCACTGAAGTGTTGCAAGATTGAGGGACCTTTATCATGAATTTTTATGCAGTTTGCAGTGGAGTACACAGGACCTGGGTTAAAGATATAGTTATCTAGGGGACAGTGATGTCTAGTTGAAAGGGCACCAGCCAGGCTAGGAGTCAGGAGCCCTGGTTTCTAAGTCTGACTCGACCAGTCTTCTACTGTAAAATCTAGACCAAATCATTTGTGCCTTCCTTTCTTTATTTGTAAAATGGGAACAATGAGACATACCCTGATGGTATAAAGTATTTTGATATCTCTGGATGAAAATAGCTATACAAGTACTAAATATTACTATCATCATTTATTCTGCATAGTGGTTGAAATTAAAAAGTCAGCATTTACCAACAGTTATCACACAACTGAATCTGAGAACAACATAGTTTTCCCTGTACTTAAAGATACCAGTGGTGACTGTGTAGGTGGCAGATTGATTTCTTATTTGTAGTATCGCTTGTATATCAAATCTGTATATGGTAAAAGCCACTGAAAACAAACAGAACGTTATTTCAACAAGTAATCAACCTGAGTTGCTGTATGTACCAACTACCAACATGTGCAGCCTATAGTTGTTTTCCATCCACTCCTCTTGAGAATGGTGTAAATACCACAAGTGACAGTATCTGCAAAATTCACTTTTATTATTGTCATTTGTTATGGGCAATCAATGCAACATCCACTCATTGCGATTTCACTTTGCCCTGACATTTGGGAACTGTGGAGCCATAACCCAGCTCACATCAAAACAAAAGGGTATTAACTTGCTTACTTTCCCATGCCTTCATACACAAACACAGAGACACCATTCATATATGTATACATGCACAGAATATATTGCTAAACACAAATAAAAATATTCATAATAGTTTAGGAAAATTAGAGACTCCATGTCAACTTAAAAAGCTCTGACTGAATAGATTGCAGCTACAATTGTTAAAATAACAACTGAGATGGCTACCACTGAAAGAGATCAAAGGGGAAAAATGTTTTCTCCTTTTCAATGTACTGGTGTATTTAACAATACTTTGTATATAGTCATTTTCAGTGTTTAAAGTGTTTAACCAGTAAAGTCAGTTAGTCACTTTCCCTTCTTATTAGTCTTTCAAGGGGACAGAATTTAAAAACAAAAAAACCAAAAACCAGGAAAATGTGATTGTAAAGGCACAAAAACTAGCAATGCAATTCAGAAGCAACAGAACTCAAAACACCTTTAGCCCCCCACCCCCTCTTTTTTTTGTTTTGTTTTACTTTTTGTTTTGGTAGATTAGATTTCAATGAGTCTATCCTTTAACTGAAAAGTAAAACATACAATACATCATATAGGAATGAGCAGTGTACAAGTAGCAGAATATCTTTACATTATACTGCTTCACTTATGCACTTTAAATATATATTAATACCAAAGTTTTTATCTGTGCATCTTACCTAGTTCTGCCATTCCTCCCTCCACTGGATTTAACAACAAGTTTTAAGGTTTGCCTCTGCAGTTGTTACTGTGGGCTTTGGGATGCTTTAAATAGAGCAATATTTGGAATGTACTGCAGATGCCAATTTGCTGCTATATGCATTCAATTGTTTGAAAGGAGTTCAGGGTCTTAAAGTTTACAACTTGCAGTTCTTGTTAGTTTACAGGATTGCATTAAAGAAAGATAACTAGAGAGAGGTGAATTTTTGCATGGACAAAGCAATGAGGACTGAAGTTTGATTTATCATATCTAATGTCAGCTTCATTTCAGCATTTCATTGTGTAATATTCATAAACATCACTTTATTTAAAGCATGACTGGGATCCAATTTGCTCTTGAATTCCCAGTCCTTCTTTATTCCATTCCCTGATAAGTCGACAAGCAAAAGTATAGTTGTCTGTACATTTTGATCATTTTCTAAGCAACAGTGGAACTGCACAGGACAGAAAAGTAGACATGGTCTCTGCCCCTAAGAGTTTACAATCTAGAATCCTGTTCTCTTACTCACGTGACTAAATAAATTCAATGGAGACACTCACATGAATAAGGTGAAAAGGATTTGGCCATAAATAATATGTAAATAGGTATGCTAATCATAAAAATTATTACAAGCTGCAACCTCTAAAAATCCAGGGGAAAAGTATAGGAATTGTTGCCAGCTGTGTGCAAAAAAGACAAACTATGTGTTGTATGAAGAGGGAAATTCACATACAGATGATTAAATAATGTTCCTGGCCCTAGCTTTTTCACTGATTTATTAAGGCTTTGTTCACAGATCATTAGCTAGATGGAATCTAGAATTAAATACAGATTACTCCGCAGAATATTGGAGATTGATATATGTGCAGTTTCAATCGTACATTATCAATAAACACTAAACAGGATGTTTTTCTCTATTCCTTCAGGGTTAGGATGACATTATTTAATTTTCAACAAGATTATGTCCTCCAGAAAAATTAATCTGATATGCAATTCCATTTCAGAGCTACAAAGTGAAGATTCCCCCATAGTTTTGAAATGTAGCAAAGTGACAACGTGTTGTTCAAAAGTCATTGCCCATAACAAGCTTTGCTGGCTGTTTTGGGGGTTATCTGATCCAGATGTTTGCACCGTGAGTAATTTAGAAGAACTGATTGAACTGTCCCAAAGCTCTGCTCACAAACCCTGCTCTAACTACGAGATATCAAAACGAAATGGTGCTCACAGCATAGTATGTGGATCTTCCTAACATAATTATCCCTTTTTATATGTGTTTTAATCAGCAGTGAAATAATTACAGAGATTCTAAGCACAAGTTGCAGCCTAGAGGGATAGGAAAGACTGCCATAACTTAGAAAATAAATACACATGCAAAAGGCAGTCAAAAGTGCCTTTAGTAGCCTTCAATAGCCTTTTCCTGTGACAATGGGCACTGTGGGCCTCATACTCTGGTGAATGTGTGCAAAATATTCTCAACTGGGATGAACAAGAAAAGTGGATGACAATGGAATAATTTAAATCGAATGATTTATATTTTTATAGTCCATATCTTAGAAACCACAGTAGGACACACAAAGTGACTTAGCTGCACTCAACTCTGGCATAACTTTATTGAAGCCATGGAGGGAATGAATTTAGCTAATTATTTATCTATTTCCCATCTTGCTGTCAACAATGCATGTCTCCATGCCTGTTTACTTGAGCATGGTTTCTAAGATGATGACCACAGAAAAACAAAGAAACTAAATGTCACCCACTGAGATTCCCACCAGTCTCCAGTATCAAATGTCTGACTAGTTTTCTAAATTCTCTTTCTGCCACTCTGTATTTGTATATATGGGCCAGATTCTCCCCTGCTTTACTTTAGCTTAAGGAGGAGTTACAGGGATATAAAACACAAGTAACTCTTTAAAAAGGGCCAGAACAGTGTAAAAGGGATTTGACTTGAGTGCATCAGGCCCCTTCTGTCCTGTTTAGGTAGGTATATTTTCCCTGTGTTTACCTTAAACCATTCTCCAGTGTGACACTTGGTAGTTTTCCTACTTTGCTTTTTCCTGAACCCTCTGATTCATTTTTTTATTCATTAATTCATTTTTTCATTCATTAAATTATTTGGACCACATCATGCCACAAATACCCACAAAAGTGGGGAAATTATGTTAAAAATGTCCATGGTTAATGGTGGGGGGGGAAACAGTCTGCCTGAAGAGAGTTGTGGCCCAGGGGATGTGTGGTAGGGAGAGGCAGTCCACATAGAAGTCCCAAATTACATTGGCTTGGGGACAAAATTCCATGTGATTTAAAGCCTACATTCCTTAAGAGTGCTAACCCATCCCCAAAAGGGAATTGAAAAGGATAGTCAAAGATTTTCTATGAAAAATGTTTTTTATGGGAAAATGTTGAAAAATGTTTTTTTTTCCTTGCAGAAAATATCAACTTTTCAACAAAATATCAGAAATTGAAACATTTCAGTCAAAGACAAAAAAAATTGACTGAAAACTGAGAAAAAATTATTTGAAAATGTAACAGATGCCTCATGGAAGTTGTAGTTGGGGTACCTCATGCCCCCTTTGCCTTTATGGACTGGGCTCCCTGTTTGGACTACATAGCCCTTGATGCTTCATGGTCTACCCTCTTGCTGATCAGCCACAGTGCACCATGGAAGTTGCATTGCCCTGGTTCATCATGGGAGATGTAGTCCAGCTGGGGAGCCAGAGGAGCATGGAAGCACGAGGTACCTAAGCTATGATCCCCATGAGCGGCATTTCTGAATCAAAATCTTTGGGGTTTAGCTGAAAGTTTTCAGCTGTTGGACAAAACTAGTTTTTCTGGTGAAATGTCACAGATTTCTGTGGAAGACCAGCCTTTTTTCAGAAAAAAATTCTTAAAGTCAAAAACCCAATTTCCCCATAAAAACAGTTTTGATGAAAAATCTTTGACCATCCCTTTCAATTTCCTTTTGGGGAGGGATTAGTGCCCATAAGGAATGTAGGCTTTAATCACATGAAATTCTGTCCCCAAAGCAGTGGAATTTGGGACTTCTATGTGGACTGCCTCTCCCACCACACACCTCCTGCACCACAACTCTCTTCAGGCAGACTGGCCAACCCAATGGTCATACTATTATTGGTCTATCTGTCCATGGCTGTATTCCTTACCACCCCAATTGGTGGACTGCACCAATTGGTATGGACTGCAGAGTAAAACTGCTATTCATATCTGCTGCTACTTATATGGGTGTTCCCTGGGGAATATATTCCTAGACTGGCTGCTCCTCAACTATTGCTCCCCTTCAGCTATAATATCCAACATTATGTGCAGACTCTAATACACACTGTTGTCGTGAATTGGCTGCCACAGGCTCAGAGAGGGTGTGGAGGTGCAATGTAGGTTTCACTCTACCCATCCCCATTTGGCTGTAGTCTGTGGTGTCGTCATTTGCTTTCCTCCATGCAGTACAATGAAGTGGAGAAAAGGGTCCTTATCCTGATTACACGCACACGCACACGCCCTCTTGTCTGATATTCATCCAGCTATTTTCCTTTCCATTTATATACTTCTGTTTCAACCCTTTCCGCTCAAGAAGGCTTTTTCTTCACAGTCCCTTCAGAAAACTTCAATGTGCCACAGCCAAATTTGTTCTGTTATCAGCATTGTATTCAGAATGGAAAGCAGTTTTGTTCCCTGTTTAATGGCCATAGTCCTCTAAATTTTCTAAAGAAATCAGTGATTACATTATTTCCCCTTAAGATTTTTTCCTGACAACTTTTTTTTAACCTTAAAGAAATATTCAGCCCATCACTGAAACACAGCTTCTTCAGTCAATTTGTACTTTTGGATTTCCTGTGTTCTTGTGTTCTTGAATGCATATCAGGAGCACCCAGACCTTTTGATGAGTGCCGTCTGGTGTGGAGTTTCCATTGCTGCACATACTATAGAGACAGAAGGCCTGATTATCTTGTCACCTACATCAGTTTTATACCAGTATGTCTCTGGTGAGATCAGTGAAGCAGAAAACTCCTGATTTACTTGAGGGCAGGATCAGACCTGTAGAATCTGCAACCTCCAGTTCAGCAGAAAAATGAGGCTGATTTCCTGCAGGACTCTGCAGTATTTCCAGGGCTTGCACAAATGTGCCATCTGCTTTTCAAAGACGTCTCCTTTGGTCTTCTCAGAGAACACTAAGGGTCTGATCCCACACCAACTGAAGTGGATGGAAAGAATTCTACCAGCTTTTATAGGCAGTGGGTCAGTCTGACCGTGCTTTTTCATCCATAAATCTGACTGTTCTGATTATTACATAGTTGCTGCATCCTGAATTTGATTTATTTCATTAAATTATTCCTATTATTCAGAGTTTTTCAGTTTCTAGACAGCCATTCCTCAGCCAGGTAATCTAGCAAGAGTGAATTTAGCAAAACCTGGAGAGGAAGACTCATTCTCTCATCCAAGATGAAAATAAACTCCGAACTGGGAGATATTAACCTCCCTTCCAAATTCTTCAGCATTACACTGAGATTTCTAATAATCACCTTATAAAATTACAGAATAAAACAACAAGTACAACATAGTCTGTTTCCCTCAGAAGTTTCAACTTTTGCTGGCTTTAAAGCCATCCATTTTCCCATAGGCCTCAGAGGAGCTATTCTTCTAGCACAGTAGGTCAAACACAGTGTTTCCTAACAGATCTTTGTTTATAATACTTCCTAAAGATGTCAGGTTTTAGAAAAGAGCTCCCAAGCCCTTTCCAATCTATAGTACATCCTAGTAAAATCTCTAAGTGAACCACTTAAAACCCAAAGAGATTTTCTAGGTATTGACTAAGTCTTTCTTTCTTTGAGACAAACCAGAATTTTAATCTACGGTCTCATCCATGAACTTTCTTCTAAATCTATATAGTATCACATGCATCATCTCTATAGTATCTCTCTCCCTCATTTTAAATCACATTTAAAGCCTCTAAAGGCATTTCGCTTTTCCTTTCTTACCACTTTAGTCCTCAGTGATTTTATTGGGCTATTTATTTGTGCACATACAGAACAAAAACCCTGTATGAGACAGTATAGAATACAGAAGACCTCTGATAAGAGTCTGACAATGAGAGCTTGTAGGATCAAATATACAGTACTTTAGTCAATTGGCTTTGAAACACTGGGGAATAGAATAAATGGTGCCAAGGGCTACTAACTAGAGCCATCTTATTTTTCATTACTCAAGTAGGAATAAAAAAACCAAACAAATAAAGAAGGAAAGAATGCAGTGGAGTCAGTTGATGTAAAAGGGAGCTAAACGGAGAGCCTACATATCCCGTTTCTTTCTCTTACAGGACCAACCTTTGTTGTCTAACCCTCAGATTCTGGTACCATTATTCATGTTGGGTGTGATCTCCGTGGGGCCAATTGTGTAGCATTGAACAACTCCCTCACAATTTGGCCCCTGATTTCCAGTTTTTGTGGCCCAGATGGTGCAGCGAGGAAATTTACCTTTATTTTGGGTTAAAATCTGGCTAAGGCACAGGAAAAAAGTGAAAGTGAATGTTGTGCTGTCAGATTAGTCCTAAATAAAGAATGACGCAATGCTGTCTGACTCACAGTTATCACGCCTGGCTAAGGAAACACGGTGGACTGAATTAGCAGAGGTGCTGCAGATTAGTACTGAAGTTTTTGGCAGGGGTGTATGAATACCCCTAAGACTCCCTCTCAACAAATTGCTGGCTTTTGCAAACCATTCTCTCAAGTTCATGAGCAATACAATTCCCCTTAAAAAATGCCTGCTTCTAAGCAAGCATTGCATAGAGACATGAATTCAGTCCTAGTCATCTGAAACAGTTACTTTGCAAAACAACACAAAAATCTCTAATATGCTACCATGTTATGCATACCTCCCACACAACTCAGTGTATTATATCACGATAGAAACAAGATTAAAGCCCAAGCTTGAAATGCTTTTTCTAATTTTGGTGTTAAGGACAATAGGTTTTTTTTTTTTTGGTTAAGTATCCAATTCATTGTAGAAAGAAATAGGACTGTTCCCGGCACAACATAAAAACATTTATTCAAGAGCTCTGGGATGCAATACCATCATTAGCTGCATAGCTGCTCCCATAAGAATTCTATTTGCTGTGCTTCTGCTAATTATATACTACACACACCTGACCTAGTGGAAATAATTTCTGTCATGAACAATGTATCCCAAACAAGACATGTTGACCTTCATGAATTGGGATCTTTCCAGTCCTTGCTCTTTTGAGCAAGGACACAGAGTCAATGCTCTTTAAAACTGTTTCAATAACTAAGGTAATTTAGCTGAAAGCACAAAAGGAATTATTTAGCAAACTTCAAGGGTGAAATTCAGTTGTTACTCTATTTTTTGTACAATAAACATTTAAAATACAAGTTATTTGAAGCTACTATACTATAGTACAGAATGCAAGACTATACAATGGAAATAAATTGAATTCTACAAAAGATCAAAGCAAAAGAGCCAAATAAAACCAACCCCCAACCCCCTCTGCCCTCCCCCCCAAAAAAACCAGGTGTACAGTTTCAAAATATAAAAAAGCAAAGACATTCAGTACATACTACCTAGGAAACAAAGTTCAGAGAATAATTCATAGCAAATAATTGAATCCGTTGTTCCCTGCTTGCAGAATGTCCACTAGAAAAACATGATTTTCTCAAAGTTACATTTTTTTCATTTCCTCCTTCCCCACTCCAGGTTTACTGTGCTGATTCCATACTCAATATTCACATTTGTGCTGTTTTGGTTAGATGTGACTGGTCACTAAATCACATGATATATAATTTCTCTTCCTGAACTGGATGAATAAATATTTACAACCCAATTCAGCAAGGTATTCAAGCATGTGCTTAATTTTAATTATGTGAGTGGTTCCATTGACTTCAGTGAATCTACTCAGTGCTTAAAGTTAAGCATGAACTTTAAATCACCTGCTGAAATCAGGCCATCAATCAGGAGGAGGGATTGAATAAATCACTGGGAGTGAGTTTTTCAGGAAAAGAAAGCATTACAGGGGCTGGAAACAGGATTGTGTTATTTTAGAAAATATTAAATCTTTTGCTTTCTGGGCCATATAGATCTTGCTTTAGAGAAAGAGCAGGCTACTGCTAAATTGGCAATTTTTATTGTTTAAAAGACTAAACTACAAAATAGCCACTCCCATCCACAATATTTTATCAACTGTCTAGGTATCAAATGATAAAGCATGGAATTTCTATTTTTGTTAGCAATATTTATAGCATCTGAAAAATTTATGCACACCATTCTGTAGATTAGTTTAGGAATGCTTTCTTTTTTACAAATCCCACCTGACTCAAATTTGGGCAGCGCTGCTTCCAAAAAAGGCTAGAAACACTTCACTGAGAATATTAAAATCTGTTTGGAGAAGAAAATTGCCTCATATAATTTACAAGCTTCTAGGACTTTATTGTTAAGAAATGTTAGCCCCCATCAAAGAAAATGGACCTTTTCTTCCATTAAAGCAGTTGCTTCTCTCTTAGAAAATGAGGTAGCAATAAATCAAAGGACATTTTAAAATATATTGTATTATTTTTTCCAGATTCCATCAATGGCCTAGGGATATTAATATTTATGAGAAATATTGCAGGTTTATTACATTTGAAATTTATATACATATATGTATATAAACACATCTGGATATATTTATTTATTAGACATGAGCTTGAGTCTCAGAATTTGAATCACTCTCCTGCCAAAGTGGCAGCATGTGGAGAGGATTTCGGATCACTTTTGATAGCATGAAAAATATGATTGGTTGTTGAGTTCCTCGGTATTTTTTAAATGGGGAAACTAAGAAATCTCATTTACTCTGCCATTTAAAATTTAAATCCACACTCCCTCCCAATGAGCAATTTGTTTATGAGCTAAGAGGGATCAAGGACCCTGGTTCATCTATCGGCCTATATCAGCGCAAAGATTATGTGAATAATGTAGCTTGGAGAAATGGTGTTACCAATTCACAACTTTACATGCAATCTAATTTTGGGATGGTTTCCCTGATGTTCTCTAATTTTAAAAAATTATCTTGATAAATATTTAGGCTCTGACTTTGCATTGTTTCTTTTCAGACACTGGCTTCTGAGAGAGAGCTCGGTGAATATCTTTTTTTGGATTGGCATGGGAAAAATTGTTCTGAATCAAAATGCCTTGCCAGTGATTTATGAAAAGCCATCCCCTTCTGGATTTCTTAGTAATGGGCTCTAGATCATGAGAAGGCAAGTTGCCCTGTAAATTGATAGTGTGTCAGGCAATATTTTTTGAAGCAGCCACTTTGGCAGCTGCAGTCTCTACTAGAGCATTGCAAATTTGTGTGGTGAGTAATAACAACTGAGAGAGCAGCTTGTGATCTAGTTCTCAGGAATTCTTTATTCCAGTCAAATGTTATCCTTCCTCATCTTTTAACTGTATTTATTATCTGGGGCAGAACCAACTTAATAGCAGTAATGCCAGCTTATTTTTTCCATACAGTCTACCAAGAAATCTGTCCCAACTTCTGTCACCTGATGTGAATCTCTAGCTGATGAATAAGTGTCAGGATGTATTTATTTAACTGTGGCTGTTAGGACATGCAGAGAAGACTAGGAGTCCTGCCCTGAAAAGTGCTGAGCGTCATCACAATGGAAGTTGAGGGTACACAGCAATTCACAGGAACTACGCAGAACCCTGAAGGATTAGGCCCTAGAGGTCACTGACAGGAAGAGTTATAGGTAGTTCATGTAAATCTTCTTTAGAATTTCCTCTTCAGTGATTATTATTCAGCAAGGAAAACAACCAAGCATATACAATCTCAGGAACAGCTCAATTTTCTCGGAGGGTACGTAGTCAGGTGCATGCATTGCTGTACCACACTGGTGGGTCTTATAATTCAGTAGCTGAAGAAATGGTAGTGCCATTATAATTTTAAGGCGTTTAACATGTCACCCATTCAAATCTACATTAAACTAAAACTTGCTGTCTGAGCCCAGGGGGGCGTTTTGGTTTGACCACGCGTGCAGTATTTCCCACATGGCCTTTTGGCCTCACTAAAACATGGCATCAACAGTTAGTCTCCTGACAATATGGTGTAAGCAAATATAATCTACAGTGAATGTTGTACGCATGATAAAACTTCAGGGATAAGACAAGTAGGCACTCTACTGTGGATCTGTTATCAACTGACGCTGACTGGATGCCAGTTTCAACCCCTTCCACACCACATGTAGGAGCGATGAGCCATAATTCATACCAGAAGGAGAGGCAACCCCCTTCACTATGCCACAGGAGCACCCTGGACCAATACCCAAGCAGCAGTTGGGTTCAAAGACCCTCAGCTGCACCCTTCCTAACCAACCAACCAACTGGAATGCAGCAAAATTATGACAATTATAATTTAGCCGCTCCTCTAAAATCAGATCTCCTGGATGGTCTGTGAGAAGACACACAAAGAATGTGCCACTTCCACCATTTTGGAAAATCCCCTCCAAACTCACACCCTGGATATCAGCTTAGCCTCCAGCATCTCCACAGATGTGACTAGTTTAAGAGAGGAAAGGATAGGACTGAGACACGGAGCCTACAGTGGCTACCCTGCGTGGAAAGCAAACTTTATACACCTTCCACCTCGTCCGCTAGACAGGAGCCAATCCCTCGGCCCCACAGTGGCAGCGCACAGGACAAGTCCCAAAGCCAGGACTCAGCTGCAGTGTACAATTCTCCCTTCCTCCCCCCATAGCATGCAGCATGAGAAGGGAAGAGGAGGGAAGAAGGGAACAGGGTGAGTGAAGCAGCAGACACCATCTGCCAGAAGTGGAGGAAAGAGTATGGGGAACACTTCCTCAGTTGCTCCCAGCTGAGATCTCCTCTCCCCCATCCTCAAGGGATGTCTTCATTGCTTTGCTCCCCTCCCATCTAGTAAGGGGAGCATTTGTTTGAGTCAGTTTTAGTTAACTTCCCAAATTTCCCTGCATTACTTGGGATCAGAACCTCAGCCCTGCCAGCGTCCCCTTTACACCATTCCAGTACCACAAAGGGGACTTAAATCAGATTCAGGTAGGCAATGGAAGAGACCCCCGTGAATGTGGAGGGGGGGATGTTGAAGATGGGGACATGTGCTGCCAGTGGTGAGAGGAGGCAGGGATGAAGCAGTGTGGGAACACTACAAGTGTAATTTACAGCAGCATGGTGGCTGAGGGCCATTGCAGCCCCCAGTGGTCTCAGTATCGGGTAAACAGAAGGGTGCCTTAGAGCCACCTTCCCCACCTCAGCTGAGGATATACCCCATGGTGCCTTGACACTATTGCAATAGGCATATTAGAAATACCTAGACAAAAGAACAATGTTTTTTCTGAAAGCTGAAAACTAAGTTTAACTGCTGGGGTACTCTTGGCTGGTATCTGATGGCTCTCTTGCTTCCCAAAATATAGCAACAGCAATGAAATGTCCAGCCTTGATGTTTATTTCAGTTCTTGATTCAGCTCTAAGTTTCCCAAACAGCTTCCTATTACATTTAAAGATACTGCATTCAGAAGCAATTTTTCTGGCCCTTATGGTTTCAGCTCATGTAGTACAGAGAGCTGTTCACAGGCAGAAAGTATTTAGATCTGGATCTGGCTACAGCCTCTCAAAGCACTGGCACATGCCAAAAATGGGATACAAAGACAAAACATGAACTAGGGAAGCTGGCAGAAGAATGGAAAGAGAAGGAGCGAGATCTGACAAGTGCTCATTGGCATCGTTTGTTAAGGACCCTTTATTTACTTGAGATTTAAATGGTTTTAGTTTTGGTCTGGCATCATTTTGTTTGTTTAGCAAAAATGCTGGATAAAGATGGAGCAAGAGGATTTCATTACCCTCTTAGGAGCAATAAGTGTCTTGCCAAAATGAGGAATCTCCTCAGAAGGATTCACTCAGAAGCTTCCTCTACCTGGATATGCTGGGACATAACAGAGGGTGAGCCAGCCCTGCCAGTTCTCCTCTAAAATAAACTAGATACAATTGAAAATTCCTTCCAGGAGATTCCATTAAAAATAACCTGGGGAAAGTGGGACTGAAAAGAGTAAGGCCAGTAGTGAAAAGGGATATTATAAGACCCAGAGATACTACAAAGAACTTTCAATAGAAACAAGGTACAAATATCCCCTTGAAATCAACAGAGCTACCAACTGAGACTTTGGCCCTATATTTCACACCTCTGAGAAACTGCAAACTCTAAAGACCAGATCCTCATCTTCAGATCCAGTCCCAAGAAACCTCTCAAGAAACCAAAATCCGAATGGGTGACAGGGAGCCCTTGGCATCGTTTCAGAATTCTGGGCCTGAACCTGCACTATTAGATCAATGGGAAAGCTGCCACTGATTTCAAGTGCGAACAGGTCCAGCCCCTGCATTGCGAACTTATTAAACTTGATAGGAAAGAAAGTAATAAAATAGCACAGGAAAATCTTTATACATTACTATTTCAATGGTATCTGACCCCCTCACAGTTAAAGACAATCTGCATGATGCATCAGATGGCTGTTGGGGAGAATGTGGTTGAAAGATTAAAATTTAATCTGCATTTGGTGGGAATATCATAAATCACAGGAATATTAGTCAAGGATTTTTGACTCCATAATGGATATAACAAATGTGAAATGGTTTCAAGGGAAGAGATTTTGGGGCTCCAGGATTAAAATACACTCACTCACACTCTCTCCCTCCCTCTAAGTACCAATTATTCTCACATCTAACAATCTCTCTCTCTCTCTCTCTCTCCCCCCCCCCAAGTACCAATTGCTCTCACATCTAACAATATCAGGATGTGGACTGGCAGAGGTTAGGAAGAAGAGGGAGCCTTCTGGTAATATCTTCAGCTTCAGGAGTGCTTGGGATCTTCTCATAGGGGGAAATTTCACAGCTGATTTGAGAGAGGAGACATTAGTTCTTTACAGTTTCTATTCTATATAGGTTCTTATGCTTCTCATTAGCCCAGTATCTGAGTGCCTACCAGTAATGCATTAAGTGACATGGACTTGCATCAGTCACGTGCGGTTTGTTCTCCCTCTCAGCCTCTAGCCAGGAGAACTGTGTGCACAATGGCGTGTATTGGTGATGGGTCTTTTTATTTTCTTAAACGAACATGCAACTCTGTTTATGTTAGAGAAAGCAGGTTGAAGATGTGTCTTGTACTTGGTGAGGTTTGTGATGTTCCTTAGTTCCTTTGGGAGTTTGTTCCCTCATCTCAGAATGGCCTCTGAAAAGCTTTGTCTCCCACACAGATGAGCTTTATCCTTATAGTGGAGAGTTCCCTTGTGCATGAGAAGTGGTGTTTCAACCACAGTACGTAGCCCAGAGTTCAAGGTGATCTTTTAGATATGCTAGACCCAGGCTAGTGATACCTTTTAAGATAAAACCTAGAACTTGAACTTGATTTGATATGCTAGAGCAGAGGACAGATTTGATGTACTTCTGGTGGCCCATGTTGGTGAGGACCTATGCTTCACCCTTCTGTACTAGCGGGCATATCCTAAGCATTGGCAGCTTCATGGCCAAGTATTCTGCATTGCTGTGGTTGAGATGGGAGGTGACAAAGGCAGACATAACATAGGGCACGTCATCATTTACCAGGATTAGATGGTCTCCTAACCAGCCAGAGATGATAGAAAGCATGACACATGCTGCTATTTGAGAGCTTAGTGTCAGGGAGAAATCCAAGAGCACTTCTAAATTATGGACTGACCTGATCAACTGCAAGTGTGACTTTGCAACAAAACACTGGCACCATGGCTGCAAACTAAGGGTTTTCTTCTGCCTGCTAGCATAACCTCTGTCTTCCTCACACATGCCTAGCATTATTAGAACATGGAAAAATATAAGTCATCAGAAACATAGGGGGTGAAATCTGGTGCAATTGCAAAGCTCCCTTGAACTTCCACAGAGCTGAGATTTCATGCAGGTATTACAGAGGGGCAGATTTTACTTCCCTAAATGCATTGCACTCCATCCACATGTAGGCTTCACTCAGTCCGTATGTGGGGGAGAGGAAGGTGTAAATTTCACCTATTCTGCTTAGGGGATACTATGGAAAGAAGAAGCAGAGACAGAGAAAATATCCATTAAAATAAATACTATATATACACTGTATAAAGAGCCCCTGCTTTTGCCAGTACTGCTATTTCTGGGTGGAATGCATGATGTATGTCCTTAATACATATATAGCTTTGATTTACCTTTATTTATAAGTTTCTTTTTAAAATCAACCACACCTGGGAAAGAGCATGGATTTAAATTACAGGAAAAACAATTAACGAATTCCAAACAGCTTTTCAAACCTTGAAAAGACAAGATACTTCTCCCATTTTTCAATCCTCCATAAATACACTTTGAAAAACAGTCAATAAATCAGTCTTAGAAATGACAGCTAAGACAGAATGACTGAGGTTCACTCAAACTTGCATACAGGGACTAGCAAGCCTTCAGGATGTTCTAGAGCTCTCTCTACATATGTTATTTCAGGATCCTAGTCCTAGGTAGTAGATGTGTACATGAAAGCACTATTAAGTAATTTAAGCAAAACCTTCATATGCACCACAAGCAGTTCTGAATTAAGTTAGGCTGTGATGCCTTCTAGTGGCAGACAATGGAACTTCCGATCTGAAGCATTTTTTAATACAGACTGTTTTCCACTCACTAGTTTATTGAGATATAGTAATGGTATAACTGATACAAACAAGAAATCACTGCAAAAATATTTTAAGACATTAAATATGCTGAAGTTCCTAAACAGAGTGGAGTTTACTTCTTCCCCAGTCTGGTACTGATGCTCTTGGCTTTGAAAAGGCTGATGAGCGTTTGTACAGACTTATCAGCCTAGTATTAGAATTACCTGAAACTTTGCTGGGCCCCAGAACCCTACTGCCTTCATCCCCACACATGGTCCAGCATGAGAGTCTTTATCTTGCAAAGATTTTCAACAAATGCACAGCCTTGGAAAAGATCTACACAGCAGGAATGGTGCTGAGGGACCCAGAAACTGGTGACAGAGCTAACAAGCACATTACATAATTTTTAAGAACAAAGAGGTGAGTGAGGCTACCAACAAAATGTGGGCCCTGGCAAATTTCTCACTTTCATTTGCTGAAAGATGGACTGACTGATTTTGCTGCTATGGACTTTTTACCTCCAGCATTCTGAAAACACACCTAAATGCAACCACCCACACACATCAAAGACTGCTACCATTTTTTAAAAATACAAGCATTTATCTGTGCCCAATGTTTATTAGTGGTATCAAAATAAAAAAATGTAGGTATGAATAAGAGTTACTACATGGAACAGAGTTTTCCAAGTATAATGCTTTTTAGTAAAGCAGACTTCCCAATTCATACATTTACTTCCTGGTGTAAAACCTTTACATCATACCATCACATATCACAGTCTCCAGCATAACACCCTGTTTTCACTTATAACTTTGCCAAACTTTAACGGTCCGGCTGAGATTTTCCACGGCTGTGTGCACACCAGAGAACTCTGGGAATAATTTTACCTCAAGGATGACTTCTTTCCAGAGCTTTTCCTGAAGGACATGTGTGCTCCTCCCCCAATACAGGGCTGTGTCTAATGGTTTGAATGAACCCTTAAAAAGAAAGTCTCAATCATCACATGCATGATAACCACATGCTATGTATCTCATGTCAGCCCATCTCAGGGCCTCTCAGCTGCTGCTGCAGAATTGTGCTCCAAAAAGTTCAGTGAATAAAATAGTAGTAATAAAAGTTTCTAAACCTTAAAGTTTCCGAAGAAGCCTTCCAAACATGAAGCACAAATCAGACAGTGCTGCAGACAGCCTGAAGCAATAGCTCTGAAATGTGTGAACTCTCCATTTTTTTCAATGGATTGTTGACTCTGAAACCTAAGGACTACTATTTAGAGTAGATTTTCAAGTCTCATAGAATTGGGCTTTCAACGTTCTTAAGCACTTTTGAAAACCCCGGCTTTAAATGTCAGCATTAACTATCTCACTGATGATCACTTTAGCAGAAACAGGCACTTAATGTGCGTATTCCATAATCCCAAATTAACTCCCACACCTCATCTGCCTAAAGACCCAATTGCTCCTGTCCAGATAGCAAAATCTCCAGCTTCACCCCTTTTAACAATGCATCTAGGAGCTTTCAGTACAAAATTCTGCTGCACACTAACAATTAAAAAATTAGAGGCCAGGTCAAAATAATTCAATTGAACACCAAATTAAAAAATACAAAAATACTGTGCAGATAAACAGGAAACTGAATAATGTTAATACTGTAAAACCTCCACTTTTAAATTTATGTAAAATTGTGGCCACTTCGAATCTGCTGCATTGGAGTACTGCAGATCCCTGCCACAGAACACAAAGACCCAAAATTACAATCAAAATCATCTTGACTGAATATCTGTAGAAAGGAAGTGATACAAAGAGATGAACAGGGCATAAATCATTAGTTCAGACTTAAGTGTACTCATTCACAAATAGTTAACCAGGAGTGACCAATTTGAGCTATTATTTTGCACAAATTCTTTTCCAAGAAAGGGAAATTGCCAACCACACTCAGAGTTAGACAAGCTGCAGAAACCCCTAGTGCAATTATACCAAAGTAAATCTGATCAGCTTCAGTTTGTTTTATGACCTGTGAGCTAGACTGTGCCATCAGCATCCTCAGCACAATTCCTCTGGGGACTCTGTGAAAATACAGTTACGGCAGCTACACGGCCCTGAGAGAAGGTGCAAAATGCTGCAAGGGTGCCAGAGAAGAGGAGTGGCTGCTTGTAATCTCTTCCTCTCGTATATCCTGTCAGGGAATGGCCATAATCTGTATATTTCAGGTATCTATAGCAGCATTGCCAACACCAAGCCTTCAAAAACCATGAGTCCATTTCCCCAAAAGCATAAAATGGGCTTAAAATTCACAAGAGATTCTTCTTCTTTTATAGGGCAATTTGAAAAGCAACATTAAAAGTCGATGTCCACGTTTGTCATCCACTCTATGGCTTCCAGTGACATGCAACAAATCAAGGCTGTCCCTTCAGAGAAGGATTTTAGAGGGCAGTGGTTCACTAGATGTTCCATGGTTTTGATGTCTTCTTCACAGTCACATACTGGTCTGTCTTTCATTTTCCATTTGTGTAGTAGGTCACTGCAAGGCACATATGAGGTTCTGATATGGTTCACTGTGATCCATATCTTACATGGCACGATGAAACCAGGATGTCGGTCTATAGAATCTGGGATCAGGTCTTGTTATTTGACCCTGTTTTCTCCCCACAATCTCTGCCACTTGTCTTTTAGTTACAATCCTGAGGTTTTAAGCACTTTGGCTACTAACCAAAAGAGATTCCTGGACTTTAGGTAGCATCTCGGGGGGGAAGCTGTGGTTGGAGATCTCCATAGATGGGCAAGTTTGCATTCATTATCATACTGTTATAAGCTCATATTATTCCTGCTTCTTTTCAGAGGGATGGTAAGAGATACATGAGAACAGGGAGCCAGACCACTGGTGTTGACTTTGGTATTCCTGTAATAATTTTCATTGCACTGTTCAACTGCACTTTGATGAGTTTCATATGTACACTACCTGTCCCTATCAGCACACAATAGTCACCTGAAGGTAAGAGTCAAGATGGCTGTCCACAAAGCATGAGCGTCTGCTCCCCAACTGGTCCTACCAAGTTTGTGCATTATATTTTTTGTAGCTCTTATCTTGTCAGCAGTCATCATTAGATGGTGGTAGGATGTGAGGTTATGATCAGAACCACTGAGATTTTTCAGGAAATCTCATGCCTGAATTTGGTGTCACAGAAGACGGCACTCAGGCACTTCTTTGCATGTTGGTTGCTCAGGTGGCATGTGGAGACAGATGTTTTTTGAGGGCTCGGTCAGAGTCATCATAATCAATGGTGTTCCTCCATTATTTTCAGATCTTCTATGAGAATGAGTTCCACTGGGATGGTGAGTGCAAGATCATCCATGTATCAAAATTTCCATGATTGGGCCGAGGGCAGGATGTTGCTATAAATATTAAAGAGTGATGGTGTCAAGATGGATCCCTGTAGAATCCCATTGTTCAGTAGATGAGGTCTACTGGTCTGTTCATCTGATGCATGTGAAACATGTGATTAGTGAACATAACTGTCAGTAGGCTCATTGTTCTTCTGCACCGCACTATTCAACATGTTCAGGAGCAGGTCAGCCCACCAAACTGTGTCTTATGCCATGGACAGATCCACAAAGGTCTCTGTTTTGAGCCTGCATTGATAGCCAGCTCTGATGTAAGTCCTCAGTACCTGATCACAGGTGCTTTGTCCTGGTCTAAAACCAGATTGCTTGAGGGACAAGATGGGTTTAAGCCTCTGAAGAAAGATCCTTTCCAAGAGCTTGTACATTACACGAGATGATTTTTCAGATCGTTGGCTTCTTTCCCTGGTTTCAGGATAGTGGTGACCCTGCCTATTGCCATACATTGACTGCGCTTCTTTACCAAATGCCCAATCAGTCATGGCCACGTTGATCTAGGTTATTCAGAAATTCTGGGAAGGTGCCATCTGGGCCTCATGCCCTACGAAGTTTGAGTATTATGGCCTTGTCCATTTCTTCTCTAACGAATGGCTTTGATAGATTCGATGTTGCTGGGCAATCCGATGGGGAGCAATGAGGCTCTTTCCTCACTTTCCTTCTGTTATGACTATGTGTCTGAGCTTGGAAATCAGGAGCATTTGGGTGGCAATGGCATTGGCTGTGACTTCTGGTGATCTAAACTGGGGATGGTTAGCACTGCCAAGATTATGGAGAAGAACACAAAGCACAAGTCTGGTGAGTAGTCTTTTATCCATCTTTACAAGATTACAACGATAGTAATAAAAGTTGGGATCTTTTTCTTTCCCTTCTGGTTTTTGAGCCTTAAGGGTGCACTTGGATCACGTTGTCAACCTTGTTTCTGCAGCCATGAGGGCTAGAAGCCTACTTTTTTTTTAAATGGAAGCTGAGATTCTCACGTAGTCCGCTGCTTGTAGAGCAGGGGCTTTCAGATAAACAAATATAATGAGGGATACTATAAACTAATGAGAGCTGGCAACATTACTACTACAGGGGACCAAGCACTGTAGTATTCAAGTACAAAATAAATTGTTAAAGTAAGCATAAAAAAATCTCCAAACAGATTTTGTTTTTGCCATCCGAGGGTCCAACCATTTGCACTTGATATGTTCCCTTTTCTCCCTTTGTACATTATTGCAGGTAGCTCTCTGTAAAAACATGGCTTCTGGCCCAGGTACTACAAAGGTGGTAGACCAAGTCCATGTCTACACTAGAAAAGTTTCACTAATAGCAGTTTACTGGCATGCCACTGCTGACATCGTAATGTCTCTAGAATGTGGCTGCCTTTGCCAGTGCTGCATGTCCTCACTCCTAGAGGTTGTACAGGAAAAAGACACACTGCACTTTGGGTAAACAACCCAGCATGCCCTATGTCACCAGCAGCTATCTGGACTTCTGAGGTATGTTGAAAGTGCATTGTAGGATGCCAAATAGTCTGCTTAGGGAATTGTGGGAGCTTTGTATCAAGTCCCCACAATTCCCTCTGCTCCATCCCACATTTTTTTTTTTTAAATTTCCACAGTTCGTTCATAAGATTAATTCAAATCTTTGCTAGGAGGGTGTCGCACAGCCTAGGACCCAGCATCACATCTGGCTTCCAAAATTGTCACTCTGTATATTTCTAGTCACCACGCCCCAATAAGTACAGCTATCTTAGTGTGTCATAAACTGACACTACTTAATGGATTTTTCTCAGATTAGCCAGTCGTCCCTCTCCTGTATGTAGTCAGTTAAATCTGACGAATAGACCAACATACTGGGGTTGTACTGTTTCCTGAACAGCATTCACACTCTTGATCTGCATTTTATCTCTCTGCTTTGTCAATATACAAAAAAAAATGTATTGATGTAACCAGTCACTTTAGACTGAATGACTGGAGCCACAATATTCCCCCCGCATCTGCTTTTCTTGGACCTACCCAGAGAATTTCCAGTACACAAAGTTTTCCTTCATGAGCTGAATGACCTTTAGACAGAAATAACTTGCCCATGTTGTCTATCAGAATGTACTTTAAATTACTATGGCATTGTAGCCACCAGATGGCAACCACGGACTTTCAATTCCAAACCAGCCAATCAGAATGTTGCTTAAATACTGATGTTAATTTCTTAGATTACAGATTTTTTCAGCGGGTAGCAGAGTAATTATTTTTTAGAAACATATACAGTGGATTGGCAAAATAAATCTGAATTAAAAAAAGGAATGATGATCATTTCTTTAAATAAATAAGAATATTTAGTCATCACAGCTTCTTGGACTTGAGTCTCCTCTCTCAAAATATAAATCCTACAAATGTAGAATATATATTTTAAAAGGCTAATTGATCTCTCTCACAGACACATACACACATGCACACTTGTTTGAGAAGCACAAATCATTCTGCTAAACATGTGAAGAATGCTTCATCTCCCTCACTTTTCCATTTCCCTGGTGCTCTTAGAAAAATAACTAAAGGATTCCGAGCCCTATCAAAACACCCAAACTCACTAGTTACTTTTTAAAATTTAGGCATTACACCCACTGAGCTGTCCGGATACCGCATATATCTTCTTTTCTACCATGAATTGCTTTTACTTCGGGCCAAGCCTTCAAGTACATTCACATGCATTTCCTTGTATTCTCCAAGTTCTCTAAACCATGCTATGTTCTCACAGCAGCTCTAAAACTGCGTAGCTCCAGGAAACTTTTCTGTTTATATCTATTTTACCTCTTAGCCAAAGAGGCAGCAACCTTCTGCAGAAATTTAGACATTTTCTGTGGAATCTGGTCCTGAATATGTGTTCCTGGGGAAAAAAATCACCTATTATTTTTTATTTTTATTCTGTGCTGCTTTGCAGATATAAAAATCAATAAAATATTGAAGGTTAACTTTACTAACCTTCAATATGAATAGAGATGCAAAATAATTTGATTTTCAGCCTGTCAGTAAGCAGATGGATTTATTAGCTCCAATTCAGAAGATAAAAATTGAGTGTCTCTGTATGCTACTCACAAACTTGCACCAGTTTAATTAAACTGGTTTCGTTCAACTGGTGTAATACCCTATGTGGACACTTATTGTGCTTTAAGAAATGTTGATTTCACTTTATCTTAAATTTGTTCCTAATTGACTTAAACTAAACTGAAATAAGATGGGTTTAACCTGAAATAAGAGAGTCCACCAGCCTTTTCACGAATGTAAAATCACGCCTTAAGTAAAATGGTTGCAGTTGTACACATAGAAAAGCCCTGAGACAGAGAGAACTGGGAAAGGGACAGAGAAAGATTCTACATTATGAATAACCCATTTCAGGCAGAATTTCAGATGGAGGTTTACATTAACAATAAAGGAAAACCCACAAAGGAGATGAGTCTGGACAAAATCTAGTGAGTGAGTGAAAGCATGTATGTGTACCTTTACAAAATCCATCTGTTTACATTAGTGTTTAAATTAACATGCTAGTAAGAGCTCATTAGTAAATGACATTAAATACATATTTTGGGATTTGACACCAGAAAACGTAGTTACTTACCAGTAACTGTTGTTCTTCGAGATGTGTTGCTCAGATCCATTCCACTTAGGTGTGTGCGCGCCCACGTGCACAGATCTGCGGAGAACTTTTCTAGCAGCCCCTGCAGGGGCCGGTCTCAGCGCCCCCTGGAGTACCGCCACTATGCAGCGGTATATATAGCGCGACCGGCCCCTCACCTCCTCAGTCCCTTCTTTCTGCCGACTCCGACAGCGGGGACGGAGGGTGGGTGTGGAATGGATATGAGCAACACATCTCGAAGAACAACAGTTACTGGTAAGTAACTACGTTTTCTCCTTCGAGTGATTGCTCAGATGCATTCCACTTAGGTGATTAGCGACCCATACCTTGGAGGTGGGTAGGAGTCAACAGCGAGCTGCCCTCAGCACAGCTCTGCCAACTCGCGCGTCGTCCCTTGACTGCTGGACGACAGCGTAGTGCGCAGCAAAGGTGTGCACCGAAGACCAGGTGGCAGCCCTGCAGATGTCATCCAGGGGGACCCTTTCCAGGAAGGCTGCCAACGTGGCCTGGGCCCTCGTCGAGTGAGCCGTCACCACTCCTGGGAGCCGGACGCCTGCACGCTCATAGCAGAGCCGGATGCAGGTGGTGATCCACTTGGCGATGCACTGGGCGGAGACCGGGGAGCCTCATCCTCTCTGCCACCGCGACAAAGAGCTGCGTGGTCTTTCGGAGCGGCCTCGTCCTGTCTAGGTAGAACGCCAGCGCCCTCCTCACATCGAGGGTGTGCAGTCTCCTCTCGTCCTCGGACCCGTACGGTTTAGGGAAAAACACGGGGAGGAAAATATCTTGGTTACAATGGAACCTGGAGACTACCTTAGGCAGGAACGCTGGGTGAGGCCTAAGCTGAACCTTGTCCTTGTAGAACACGGTATAGGGGGGCTCCGAGGTTAAGGCCCTTAGCTCAGAGACCCTCCTGGCCGAGGTAATGGCCACGAGAAAAACCACCTTCCAGGAAAGAATCATCATTGGACAGGTGGCTAAGGGCTCAAAGGGGGGTCCCGTTAGCCTATCTAAGACCAGGTTCAAGTCCCAGGGAGGCACCGGGTCACGGACCTGCAGATAAAGCCTCTCAACTCCCCTGAGGAACCTCACCGACATGGGGTGGGAGAATAGGGACCGTCCCCCCATCGGCTGATGGAACGCCGAGATGGCCGCCAGGTGTACCCTGAGGGAGGCCAACGCTAACCCCTGTAGCCTAAGCTGCAGCAGGTAATCCAGGACAGTCTGCACGGGGGACATACCGGGGGTTACGCCCCGCGACTCCACCTAGCAGGTGAACCTCCTCCACTTGGCCCTGTAGGCGAGCTGCGTGGAGGATCTCCTGCTTCCCAACAACACGCGTTGGACCTGCTCCGAGCAGGTTCTCTCCTCCGTCAGCCAGAGAGCCTCCAGGCCGTCAGGTGCAGGGAGTCGATGTTGGGATGCAGCAGGCGACCGTGGTCCTGGGAAAGCAGGTCCGGTCTCCTTGGGAGCTCGATCGGGGGAGCGACCGACAGGTCCTGAAGCAGGCAAAACCAGTACTGCCTCGGCCACGCTGGGGCGATCAGGATAACCTCTGCTCTGTCCCTCTTGATTTTCAAGAGGACCCTGGGCAAGAGCGGGAAGGGGGGAAACGCGTACAGGAGCGCCCCTGTCCATTGGAGGAGAAAAGCGTCCGAAACAGAGCCCGGCTCGCGACCCCTTAGCGAGCAAAACTGCGGGCACTTCGTGTTCCAGGCCGATGCAAACAGGTCCAGACGGGGAACACCCCACAGACGGAAAATCCTGTCCGCCACCTCCAGGTGGAGAGACCAATCGTGCTGGGGTAGAAACGACCTGCTGAGGCGGTCCGCCTAGTTGTTCCTGACCCCCGGCAGGTGAGAGGCGGTTAAACAAAAGTTGGACTTCACCGCCAAGTCCCAAAGTCGAAGCGCTTCCTGGCACAGCACCGAGAGCGCGCCCCCCCTTGTTTGTTGATATAGTACATTGCAGTGGTATTGTCTATTAACACCTGCACCATTCTCCCCAATAAAGTGTGGCGAAACACCTCACAAGCTAGTCTGACTGCCCTCAGTTCCCTGACATTGATATGGAGGGCAGCCTCTCCCTGGGACCAAAGTCCCTGCGTGGTCAGACCACCGGTGATATGGGCTCCCCACCCTAGGTCTGATGCGTCCGTGATCAGCGTGACCGAGGGGGTGGGAGCCCTGAAGGGAATCCCTTCCAACACAGTCCCGGGGTCCAGCCACCAGTTCAGTGACCCCAACACCACAGGGGGCACCGTTACCACCTTGTGGAGGGCATGCCTGCTGGGCATGTACACCTTGGACAACCAACCTTGGAGGGGCCTGAGCCTGAGGCGGGCCAACCTCACCCCGTAGGTGCACAAGGCCATATGGCCTAACAGCTGCAGGCACTGCCTGGCTGTTGTCGTAGGGCACCTCTGAAGTTGCGATATTATCGCCGTCATTGCCTCGAACCTTAAGCGTGGGAGGGAGGCTTTGGCCCGCACCGAGTCCAGGTGGGCCCCTATAAAGTCTATACGCTGCACCGGACACAGCGTGGACTTCTGCTCGTTTATGAGCAGTCCCAGAGCTTGGCAGGTGGTCTGGACGAAGGAGACCGCCTCGCGAACCTGCGACTTGGTCTTGCCCCTGATCAACCAGTTGTCCAGGTAGGGAAAAATCTGGACCCCCCTGCGCCGCAGGAAGGCCGCTACCACCACCATACACTTGGTGAACACTCTGGGGGAGGAAGACAGGCCAAAGGGCAAGGCCGTAAATTGGTAGTGGGCACCAGCTACCATAAACCTTAGGAACCGCCGATGGGCGGGAAGGATGGAGACGTGAAAGTACGCATCCTTCAGGTCGAGGGCGGCGAACCAGTCCCCTGGGTTTAGTACGGGAATGATGGACGCTAGGGACACCATGCGGAACTTCAGCTTTGTCATGAACCTGTTGAGCCTGTGCAGGTCCAGTATAGGCCTGAGGCCTCCCTTGGCCTTGGGGACGAGGAAGTACCTGGAGTAGAACCCCGTCCCCACCTCGAGCGGCGGAACCGCTTCTACGGCTCCTTTGAGCAGGAGGGAATGAACCTCCTGTAGGAGTAATTGCTCGTGAGAGGGGTCCCTGAAGAGGGACGGGGGGGGTGGGGAGTGGGGAGGAAAGGCCAGAAGCTGAAGGGCGTAGCCCCAGCGCACAATGTTCAGGACCCATTGGTCCGATGTTATTTCCCCGCCACAGGCCGAGGTAAGGCCTTAGCCTGTCCTTGAAAGGCGGGGGACCACCCAGGGAACATAAGACGGTGCCACCCTCGGAGACACCGTCAAAACCGACCCTTGCCCTTAGGGTCTTGGGAGGGTCCTTTAGAAGAGGAGGCGGACGACGTTGTGCGGTCGCGCCGTCCAGAGCCCCTACTCCTATCCCTTCCCCTTGTGGGAGGGAAGGGTCTGGGCTGCGGCCTTGGTTGTTGCCGCTGACGCTGAGGCGGCTGCTGCGGCTGTTGGCGGCTCTGCAACCTGGTCGCTTGGGGCGTGTAGAGGCCTAGCGAGCGCAGCGTCGCCCTGGAATCTTTAAGGGCATGCAGCTTCTCATCGGTTTTGTCTGAGAACAGGGCAGCTCCATCGAAGGGCAGGTCCTGGATGGAGTGCTGCACCTCTGAGGATAAGTCTGTGGACTGTAGCCACGCTGCCCGCCGCATGGCCACGGCGGAGGCCATAGCCCTGCCTGCTGTGTCCGCAGCGTCTGAGGCAGATTGCAGCGCTGCGCTAGCCACCTTCATACCCTCCTCCAGGACAATGTTAAAGTCTGCGGCCTGGTCCGGAGGGAGGGACTCCGAGAACCTCCTCAAAGAGTCCCACAGGTTTAAATTGTATCTGCCTAAGAGGGCCTGATGGTTAGCCACTCTAAACTGAAGCGCCCCCGTGGAATAGACCTTTCTACCGTACAGGCCTAACCTCCTGCCCTCCTTGTTTTTGGGAGAGGCGCTTTGAGCACCCTGCTTGTCCTTTTGATTGGCGGCATCGACCACCAAAGTACCTGCTGCAGGGTGCGCATACAGGTATTCGTGCCCTTCGGTCGGCACGTAATACTTTTTCTCGGCGCCCTTAGAGGTAGGGGCAACCGAGGCGGGGGTCTGCCAGACTGCCTTAGCCAGGCGCAGGACCCTTTCATGGACCGGGAGGGCTACCCTAGCCGGACCTTGTGACCCCACATGCCCGAAGAGGGGGTCCACCTCTTCCTCTAAGACCTTGACCTCAAGGCCAAGGTTCGAAGCCACCCGCTTCATCAGCTCCTGGTGAGCCTTGAAGTCAACCAATGGGGCCCCTTGGTCCCTTACAGACGCCTCATCTGGTGAGGACGAATAAGATGGGTGGCGGGGTCCCGTGGAGGGGCCCTCCCCAGGGTCCTCCTCCTCCCCAGAGGGAAGGTCACCCTCCTGCACCGAAGGTGCTTGCTGTGTCTGGGTGACCGAGGCAGGGGCCGACGTAGTTCCCTGCCCCAACTGAGCCGCCCACTGGGCCCACATCGGCCACTGCCAGGGTGCCTGTGGCCAGCTCAGAGGCGGCACCGGTGCCGAAGGCCAAACCGGTGCCGCAAGAGTCGATGCCGGCACCGCTGCTGGAAGAGCCGGTGCCGACTGCAACTCCGGTGCCGTCTGCGGTGCCGGCTGCGGTGCCGGTGCCGGCTGCGGTGCCGACGGCAGTACCTGTTCCTGATGCCGGGCTGAACCCGAGTCAGAAAAACGCCTGCAACGACGACGCCGAGCAGAAGTGCTCCGGGACCCGCCACGCGACGATCCCGAAGAGCGGCTGCGTCTACGGTGCCGGCGAGGCGACTCCGAAGACGACGAGCGGTACCGAGGAGATGATTTCCGATGCCTCTTGGATGGTGCTGGGGAGCGGTGCCGAGAACGCCGTCTCGGTGCCGAGCCGGAACTCGACGACGAAGAGGAGCGGTGTCGGGACTCGGAACGGTGCCGGGACCTAGAGCGGTGCCGGGAATGGTGCCGCGACGCGTCGTCTGAAGATGAAGATAATTCAGTCATGGGTTCGGGGTTGTTATAAATGTGTATGGGTAGGGTTTTGTGGCCTGCCTCGTGCAGGAGGTCAGACTAGATGATCATATTGGTCCCTTCTGACCTATGAGTCTATGAGTCGCTTCCCAGCTCAACTCTCCGGCGTCGGGTGGTGGGCGGCCTATCCACCGTCGGGGCCGCCCACCCTTCGGGGCCCCCCATCGTGGGTTTGCCCCAGGAAACAGGTCCTGACTCCCTCTGGCGAGAGAGTGCCGGAGACGTGGGCAAAGCCAGCAAGGCCTGTGCCGCCTCGAACGCATCCGGCGTCGAAGGAACCTGTGCAGGGGGTCCCCCACTCTCAGGAGTCGGGGGAACCTCCCTGGTCGGTGCCGGTGCCGGGCCCAGTGCCGGAGCAGGGGCCGGCGGCACGTCGGTAAGGAGGATCACCTCCGAGCTCGACCCCGGCCGCTCCTGCGGTGCGGGGGAGCGCTGCAAGCGCGGGCGGCGCTTCTTCTTGCTCGGCACCGAGGCCCCCGGTGCCGGAGGCGCACTCCGCACCGACGAGACACTCGGTGCCGGAGTCATCCGCGAAGGCTCGGAAGCCGGACTCAAGGCGGACTCCATTAAAAAGGTCCTAAGCCTCACCTCCCTCTCCTTCTGAGTCCGAGGCTTGAAGGACCTACAGATGCTGCACCGATCGGTATGGTGCAGCTCCCCCAGGCACCGCAAGCAACGGTCATGGGGGTCGCTAGCTGGGAAGGCCTTGCCGCAGCCAGCACATGGCTTAAAGCCCGGCGAGCCCAGCATGGCCGGGTCGCCGTGAGCCTGAAGGCTCCCTAAACTAACTAAAAACCCTCACTAACTGTAAACTAACTGAGTTCGGGATGAACTATTAAGCTAACTACTCACTTTAAGGAGAAATAAAGCCTGTTTGAAGAGCAGGGGTAGTTCTCAACCAACTGTCACGGGCAGAAAGAAGGAACTGAGGAGGGGAGGGGCCGGTCGCGCTATATATACCGCTGCATAGTGGTGGTACTCCAGGGGGCGCTGAGACCGGCCCCTGCAGGGGCTGCTAGAAAAGTTCTCCGCAGATCTGTGCACGTGGGCGCGCACACACCTAAGTGGAATGCATCTGAGCAATCACTCGAAGGAGAACTGCTGTTTGACTCTCTTTTGGGGGAAGCACTGCTTTCCATTGGCTATTTGAGACACACTTGAATCCAATCTTGTAATAAGACTTTTTCTGACTGAAAGTTTAAAAAAATGTTTCAGTCACCACCATTTTGAACTTAATCCAGCAGGTAAAGCAGACAAGTACAAGTGTCACCTAGCATCAGGTCAGTTTAGAACAAGCTCAGGCCCCAGATGAAGTGCAAATTAACTCATTCTTTCTTCTCCAGGGGATTTGGGCTTGTTACTTATTAATTCAGGTATGTCCTGTGAACAGCGATATTTAAAGCTGTTTTGCAACAATTACCCATATATTAAATGAGACATGCACATTCAGTTTAAAAGGTCTATACATTGTGACTATAGTTGCAATGCATCTTTTGACATGGAGATAAGATATGTATGGGAGATAAATATAGATTTCAAAATAGTTTTTGAATTTTTCAAACCTTCCCTAAGCTAAGATTTTTTTCCCATTAGCTATTTCTGAACTAGCAGCCCTCAAAGTTCAAATGCTGCCAAATGCCAAGGGAAGTTTTCTTCTAGATGAATACTAATTAAATTAGTAATGTATGTAATTATGCTGATTTTAAATGCTGTATGTAGGATGTGAGTCTAAAACAGAGAGAACTTCCATGCCCTGTCAAAGGTGATGGTACATCTTTATCATTCAGCACTAAAATATTAACACAGATCTGTTAAGAATGGGAAGTTAATGTTCTATACTGCATAACCTCTTCATGACTCTTTCTGTAGCATTAGCCAGTTACTTTGCTAAGAGCAGCAGCAGTTCAAGCTTCTCTAATCCCTTCACTCCACCAAAGAGCTCATTTCAGATAGGCTACTGAACAGCCTTCATAGCCAACAGAAACAACTCGCATACGCTACTTCGTTGGCCTGGATTTGAAGTGGGGATGAGTGAGCAGTTCCATTTCTGGTAATCAAGCTCCTGGGCCAACACGGTACTTCAGACCTCCTCACTGATTTGACTGGGCTGATTATCCATCAGACGTTCCATTTCCAGTTTGTGCGTTCAAACCGGTTGACTCACAAACAAATGTTACATATTTTAGTTGAGCTCTTAACTCCTGTACTGCAGTTACTGCAGCAAACCGTCCCTGGCTCGTTCACTACTGCAGTCCTCTTCCTGCTGCTTCCTATTGCACCCTGTTGACTTCAATGGGACGGCTCACAAAGCACAAAGTTAAGCATATGCATAACACTTTATAAGAGCAGAGCTTTGATCTGTTAACTCCATGCCCCAAAATGTAAAATTGGAGAGATGAAGTAAAACTGAAGACTTAAGAGCATCATAAAAAAAATTGCCTCAGAAAATAAGTCACATCTTGAGTTACTTGGCATATGCCAGCCGATACGCATAAGGGCCAGTATTTCAGATTATGTGAATAGCAAGCTCATTTTTTCCATTTGTGCAGTCACAATTCAGTGTCACACAATGCTATTCAAACACAGTTATGCACCTTTAATAACATGAAATTCCTCTGCAAATACTATTGAAAATAGAAATATAAAGTGTGACTCACATACATAGATATTTATAAGAGAGTCCCAACAAAGGTCCCATGTCTGCATTCCTCATATGGAATCAGGGACACAGCAAGGTGAGTTTTGCCTTGCATAAGAACTGCAGTGTAAAGTGTGGGACAATGGAATCTCATCTGAACTGTCTTTAACCTTCTGGAGAGTACTGACAACAAATCACTTATATACAACTTCAGTCTAAGTCCCGTCATTGCATCTGCAATCTCCTTTTTAATTAGTTTACCATCTACAGAATATTTTAAAATGCATCAAACTTTTTAATGCTATGTGTGGATAAAGCTGTTAAAATGAAAAACTTGGAAAACTAGCTCCGAGCTAGTAAATAATAGATTAGAAAAGAAGCTATTTTCAGAATTTTTGACTAGGTTTCACAAATACCGTAGGAGGGCCCATCTTTTAAACATGACTTTTTTAATATACAACAGCAAACTACTTATTTTCTCCTTTTTTGGCTGGAGAGAGGAGCTCTCTATTTATATATCTGGGTATGTACATCGTGCTCATGACAACAGTATCTGAGCGCAGTGCAACATTATAGAAGTAAATCAAAGACAAAACCTCCAAGTAGTAAAAACTCTTTAGTTACCCTCCTGTCTCTCTGGAACGTCTTCATTTTCCTAGTTGTTACTAAGATCACTCTCTTCCTATTGGCTAGTTTTGCTGCGCTCTAAAGTGGCACTTACTATGAAAATTGATTTGTTCATGGGAGTGGTGATAGTTGTGGCTGTATTAATATCTTTTTTCCTGATTTGGGTACTTCTGAACATACTATATTTGTGATTATATACTTTAAATACTGAAAAACTCCAACTCAAAAATACAACTAGTGTATTGTCTGAATCTTTAATTTAAGAAGTCACCCAAATTCTGAGATGCCTTCCCTTTAAAGGCATCAAAGGGAATACGTTACTGAAATTTAACTTGCACCTTTTTCCAGCTCCCTTAGCTTGTTTATAATTGACTTAGACTAACACCCACTTACTGATGTGTGATTTACAACCCCCTCTTATACATTACCTCTGTAATTGGCCTACTGAACTGAATTGCCCAGACTCCTTGACACCTGTTCAGATCCATTCACTGGTGTGCAACCTACACATCACCTCCGAAGTTGGCCCAGTGTTAGTCTTTGAGCACAAATACAGGGGAGTGGTTCAATTTTAAATTTTCCAGCAATTTGTTAAATCGTTTTAGTTCAAGACACAAATGAAGAACGTTCAGAACATATCTGTATTTTATACATATGACATCATCTCTGCAAAGAAAAAGCCACTGATATGCAAACCACATGGAAATACAGGACCAGAACTGAAGCCCCCTGAAATCAATAGGTGTCTCTCTATTGACTTCAGATCGGTGTTTACACCAAATGATCATATTTTGTCCCGCTGAGATCTGTTTAAAATAATATTTGAAACCAAAAATAAAGTCAGTCTTCTCCCAATAACAAAAAATGAATGTAAATTAAGCATATTAAATACATTTCCTGTTTCATAATTTGAGATTTTCTAATAAGTGTAATTTCATTATGCATCTTCACAGGGAGAAAGACTGGTTCTTGCCTCATTTAACTCGGTGTAAACCAGGCGTGAACTCAACAGCGTAACACTGGTGTACAGCCAGTGTACAGTACAGCCCATCCTCGGAAGCGTTGTACCTCAGGGAAGCACAATTGAGCCCAGAACATCCTGGAATGTGGAGGGACTGCTCCACGAGGCATGACTACCTTGTTCAGTGAGCCAGCATAGACTAGAGGATAGAGAAACATTCAGAGCTTCAGCAGAGCACATATTCCTACCAATTACAGCTCTCAAATAGATGAAAACAAATTATCCCATCAGACATGAGTCATTTTTAAACAGTGCAGCATGAACTGCATTTACTCAAATTTAGCAAGATAATATTAGCAAATTCCTGGTATTGTATTTATCCCAATTTAAAAGGCTTAAGATATTATATTCCCATCTCCTTATATAAACCAATTCAAGTTATATAACGTATGTGGTTTTGCCTCCGACTGTATTCCAGATGGCAATATATTATTAAGCCAAAGCTATGCAATAGCAATTTGGCAGAAAACAGGTCAAGACTTTATTATATGTCAAAACTTTCAAACTGGCCTGAACATTTCAAATTAAAAACACAAATAGAAAATAATCCCCGTGTTGGGATGGTTTTATTCCATTACTTCACTCATGAATTTACAACGTGATTATTTTATCAATTCCTTTCCTATATTCCATCACCTCTAGGTGGGTTTTCATGCCTTTATTATGTCAAGTTAGGGGCATATTGTGACTAGCCCTGTTTGGGTACACAAAGGCTGGGTGGGGGGCGGGCAAAAGGAGCCCTCCCTACAACATAAGGGATACAGGAACAAGACATGGGACTAGTGCTAGCGTGGAGCCGTTCTAAGAATTTGTAATTCATAGTCACAGAAAATGGTGCACAAGAACTAAGGGTAACAGGAAGCTTTTCATAGGCAGCCTCTTGTGTGCAAGAACAGCCTGGGGTCACACTTTTCCATGGATTTTGTCAAATTTTATCATGAGAAGACCTACATCCCTTTGTGTCACAAGGGGTATGTTTTTGCTACATATGAGCTAAGGGCGTGGAGGTGACAGCATGAGCTTTCTGTTACTAAAGCCAGCTTCATAAAAGAGAATCGTAATTTCAACTAACCAAAGAGAGGCTATTTTTGTCCTTTTCCCTGCAAAGGCAGCCTTGACAAATCTAAACAGATGTGAATAAGTCAATGTAAACTGACAGATAGGACTCAGGGGAACAAACAGCAGGGCTGCATCTCTACAGCAGGAAGCCAAGTGGGATGTAATTAACTGCCCCCTTGCACACATACTTATTCTGTACAGTGCAACGGCCGAGTTTGGGGTGTATCCCAAGGAATCAGCTGTATAATCCTCCCCAACGTTCCTGCGCTAGGCCTGTGCAGTGGAGCAGGGAGGAATCAGTTATACTTGGTAGGAAGGAGGAATTGTTTTCAGGCCCACTTACAACGGTTAAGGCCAACCCCGATTGCGAAAACTCTCAGCCCCCTCTGGGGCGGAGGCTGTCACTGCCTGAGGCTGCCATTGCTGCAACCGTTACCTTGCAGACACTTCCCTCCTGAACCCCCTGCCAGGCCCTCTAGGCACATATGGCAGAGACACTATGTTTTCTCTCTGCATATCCCCACCCTGCCCCTGGCTCCTCTCAGCACCTCAGCAGCCATCAACTGAGACAGCCAAGCTGCTTCTGCACTGCCTGAGGCTGGCAGTTACTCTCTCAGTGCTGTGTCTGTGAGCCCAAACTCACCGAGCAGTCTGAACGCCCAGTATTGGAGGAGAGCCTGGAGTCTCAACCATCCTCACCTTCTGTCAGCACAGGGGCAGGACACTTGCTCCCTCAGCCCACTGCACACCAGCCAGGGGACCCATTTCCCCACGCAGTCTGCCACCCTTGCTAGAGGTGACCACCACTCAGGAAATACAGACACCCCAAGAACCAAAAAGGAACCATTCCACAACTAACCCACTCACGATCCACCGTCAGAGGATGCCCAACCTCCCTGCAGTCACCTAGGCCTCACCTGCTCCCCTAGCTGCTCCTGTGAGGACAGCCTGCCAGTTAGGGCAGCCACCATGAGATGCTGGAGAGGAGAAGCATAGTGGGTCCAGAAGTATTGGAGTGGGGCGGTGCGAAGGAAGGATGGGTGGATTTGGAGATGGGGTGAGAGGATGGAATGATGGATTTGGGGGGAACAATGAGGGAAATAATATTTTATCCAGGTATCTGGTATATTGCGTGTATTGCCAATTCAGGCAGACGGCTTCCGAGTTAGCCCCATGTTAAAATCTTGGCAACATATTTGTGGTTTTTGCATTTCACAAACTTTTCTCCCAGCATATACAAAACTTCCAGCTCTTTATTATGCATTTAAAGGGAATATATATCTGGGATAAAGTCAGAGAAAACAGGGGCATTCCTTAAGGAAATGCTGGAAATAAAGATACTCAAAATGAAAACTTTAAAAACATTAAAATCATGCTTTCGTACACCATATTTTGATTGCTTTTCTTTTAACCTTAAAACCACCTAGCTCCTGACTACAACAGTGTCTAGATTTCCACATAAATCTGTATGTAGCATACATGGTAAAGGGCCCAAATTCATTAACAAACCCCAGCGCACAGGCAAAGTGAATTGTTCTCAAATGAGCAGTGCAATAAGAAATACAAAAGGCCTAATTCACCATTGTGTTGCTCCAGTTTTATGCTGGTGTAACTCCTTTGAAATCTCCAAGATACTGTAGGCAGAATCATTCAGATGAATAACCCACGATTCAAAGTGCTATTTGAGTTGGATGCTGAGCCGTCTGTATTTACTCTGTACCACTCACGACAGTCGTGCCTCTGTAGTAGGCAACCAGTGAGACATAATGAAATTCAAAACTACTACAAAATGAGGGTCCTGCCTCTCTTCCCTTTTGGGGTGTTTTGTGCCAGAGGGGTGGTAGGCGGGAGTAGTCCCGGAAGTGCAGGGATTGCTGTTGTGATCTGTTCCCACATGGGAGGCATGAGGCCAATCTTTCCCTAAGTTGATGTTCACTACATCCAACAAAGCCTGCAATGTTCAGTGGGCAGGTTCATCCTTGCCGTAACTACACCAAAATCAGAACTTGTGTGTTAGCCTCAGACTCGTCAAAAATATCCAAAGTACTAAAGACCAAATAATCCTTCCATTAACAGTAGTACAAAGCCATTGACCACACTGGGGATGGGTGAAAGGCTCTAGATCTCTTTTCACATTACTATTTCCCAATTTCTCTCTCCCATTACGTTATCAGTAATACTGAACTGTTTTCCCCCAGATAAACTGGTCTGATTTTTTCAAGTTTCAAACTCATTCTTCTGTTTCCTGTCCCAGATTTATAATTTTCATAGACCATTTGTATGATTTCTCTGACCTAACATGCTCTGAGAATTTTGTTAGCCAGCTGTTAAACCCTGCTTCCAGGTCATTGAAGAAGATATATGAACCAGAGCCAGCCACCTGTTGCTTCCCAGAGTAAACCATTAAAATAACACCCTTTGAAAGGGGTTGAGGAACAATGTTAATCTTCTACATTAATCAATACGTTATAAAATGACTGAGGTCTAAAGCTCTTAGAATACATTTAATTATACGAAATATTCCTAAACCTTTCATCTCAACTACAGTAAGTAAAATATTTAAGTTCACAGAAACATAAATACTCATTTCACTATTTTTGGAGCTACCTCAAAATTATTAATGATTTACATAAATAGGCAATGGGACTAGTTCTTCCCTGCGGTAACTCTATTGATTTCAGTCTATCATGTTATGGAGCATTATGATAATTAAGTATGAGCGAGTTTACATGCCAGCTTACTTGGAGTGCTGCAAAGACATCCAGCCCACACTGGTGTCGCAAAACATGTTAAGTTGAAGGTATTGTAATTTTTTTAGTCCAGTTGGAATTTCTCATTAAGGTGAGGAAAGGGCCTAAGAGAATAATTTTCAATTATATAATTTATGCGCAAAATCCTTTGGTAATCCAATTGGGCCATAGAGTAGTCTATATGCAATTAAAATTTTGGAGTCATCCCAACTGAAATCTCTGACTAATAAGAGATGACATTTAAATTTGGAAGCAAACAGATCCCAGGTTTTCCTTGCAGCCTAAATTGTCACTGATTTCTCTTTAGGAATAAATCTGAGTTTAGGATTGATCATAGTGGTAAAGAAGTTACAGCTGAGCTAAAGAGCCTGAGTGGTGGGTGTCAGCCACTTGTCAGGGGCTGTATCACTTGATTCAAGATCAAAGATATATAGTAAAGTCTAACATTAATTAGACCAAAGCCTCCTGATTTGATAAATAGCAGCATTTTTTCAAAGGATAATCTAGGCTTGTTGCCCACAATCCATAAGAAGGTCTTAAAAATGTTGTTAATTCTGAAAAAAAGAAGGGGGAATATAAACTGGCAAGGAGTTAAGGACAAATTGAAGTCAGGGGAGGACCTTAATCTTTAATATTAACTCTGCCTCAAAGAAGTAGAGGGAGGGTCTGCCATGTATGTAAAGCCAAAGCTATGTGTGTGATGAGAAGATTGATATTAATTTTTACTATTTCTTTTATATTCTAGGAAAGAGGACTCCCAAGTACCTGATCTGCACCATCTGCCAGTAAAAAAGTATTACTTTACTCCTGGAAGTATTGCTTTTTTATGGACTGCATTGCAAATCACTTTGCTGTGCACACATGAGAAAATATATAATAACTGTGAGAGTCCTGTGGCACCTTCAAGACTAACAAATTTATTTGGGCATAAGCTTTTGTGGACAGAAACCCACTTCGTCAGATGAAGGACTCTCGCTGTTTTTCTAAAAACAGACTAACACGGCTACCCTTCTGGAACTATATAATAACTGGTATGCTGAAATGTTCATATAACCTTGAAAACAGCAGAAATAATATAAGTGTGAGAGTGCATGCTATACATGTTAACATACAATTCATTAAATGAACCACAGCATTAAACTGATTTTACTTTCAAGTCTCTTACTTTTCCTCTATTTGTTGCTGTCTTCTGACCTCCCATCCCTCAATATTAACCCCAATATTTACCCAGAAAACTGGTAAATTAATTTTTTGCACTGATTTTCTCCCTTTTTTAATGTTTGTAATAAAACATCAATACATTTCTTGGTGACATATACGATGGGGTAACAGACTCTCTTACACTCTGCTAAAATGTTTTTAGGTTTTCAGATTCCGTTATGCCTAATTACACTCACTTACTACTGCGTGAGTCGTATGAAATCTAAACTGATGAAATTAACATAGTGGAGATGGAAGAAGAGTTAAGAGACTGGGCAATAGGGTATGTGATGTCCTTCAATTTACATCTTCTCACATCTTTTTGTTAGTTGCATTTCTCACTGAACTCTGACCGTTACATCCCCTTGTACTTCCTTACACTCAGAGCGGATCTGTGCTACACAGAATTTTGAAGAATCAAACTAACTGACCTGATGCTGACCACAGCTTTATGGTTAGTATAGACAAGGAACTAATCGTGATTAAGCCTCAGGCCCTCAGGATTTAATTCTAATTATTTCAGGTCATGCTGAACACAATTTGCCCTGATCTGCACTGATTGCAAAATTATGAGACGCATCATTCCAGCTCATTCAATTTTCCATAGCCAGGTTCAAACAATTAAATTCAGGAGTGATGTGTAGGGAGTAAGTGATGTGGGGTACATTATACATCCATAAGGGGGTTTGAAACTAAGGAGCAGACTGTGCCTGGCCCCTGTGCAAGTGTGCATGAGGTGGAGGTGGATAAAAAGGGCTTTCCCCCATTCCGCTCACACCCTCTAGGCAGGGGCAGAACACCACAGCAGCCTCCACTCATAACCCATTCCTTTCTGTATAAACAGACTGCACAGCACCATAGGCTAGACACACACACACACACACACACACACACACACACACACACACACCGCAAAGGAGAAAGAGGGACTACTGGGCGAAGGTTATAAAAACAATCTTTTGAACTAGGTATTTAATTTAAGCGCCTAGAAAGAGGCTCAGCGTGGACCTGAAAACCTCTCTAATATCTGGTGAAGGTAAGGAAGGGAGATGATGTTCCAGCTGATTGACTGCAGGTCGAATATTGTGTGTCAATCTATTCCCACTGCAGAGAAAAGGAACTTGGGAACTAGGAAGAGGTAGATCTCTCTCTCTCTTCTCTTTTCTGTCTCTACATAGCTAGCATTGATACTGCCAGGCACGAAAGCTCAGCTCACCATGAGAAAGAGGAAGAAAAAGCATGCAGCTAGGCAGTGTAGGCAGAAGAAAAACATCTTAAGTTAGCAAGGTAAATATTTTCAGTAGATGCATCAGCAAGGACCTGAATAGAAGTGTTAGTTGGGCAAAATTATGTTAAAGTGAAGCGGAGCTGTTCAAAGGAGCCACTAAAACTTCATGGATAACAGTAAATTTAACTTATAAAATAGATCTCCATTCCAAAAACTAGATAAATATCTAATTAATAAAACAAATATGAAATCATGAACTAAAATTCTATAGAACTGGAATATGGAAATGTCGATGACCCTTGTAGGGTTGCCACCCATCCGGGTCTTATCTGGACAGTTCGGTTTTTGGCTTCTGTGTCTGGGTGCATAGGGTTGCCAGGTGCCCAGTTTTTTAATGGAAAGCTCAATCGAAAAGCAGACTTGGCAGTGTCCGGTCAGATGTACTGGCCAGACACCAAAAAAGTGTTGGGTCATTAACCTTAGCCAGTCACTACTCAGCCGGAGCCACCTCATACCTGCAGGCAGGCTCCTTGTCAGCTGCAGTAGCTCCTGTCCCAGCCCCAAAGCAGAGGCAGCCCAACTAGGGTGGGCATACGTGTGTGCGGTGGAGAAGATCTAACAAGTGAAGGGGAGGGGGAAAGAGGTGAGCAATGGGAGTAGGGCCTTGGGGGGAAGAGGCAGAATAGCCAGCAGGACTGGGGGGGAGGGGTCCAGTTATCAGCAATTAGAAAGATGGCAACCCTAGCACTCATGTCAAACAAAAATGCTCATTATTTGTGCAACAATTCTTACAGGAGCAAATCCATTTTTGTTATTTCACTCTTGGTGCATGCAAATCTATGGAATTGTGTCCCATGGCACCAGTCTTTTAGTGAGACAGGGTAAAGAATTTGGTGTGATTTGAAGAATGCTCACATTTAATAGTGATCTGCACGCAGATGAATGGAGAGCCAACATTTTTTAATTTTTTTTTTTTTTTTGCATTAGGTCAGGCCCTGTGGCCACAAATCAATGACCCAAAACTCCAAATTGCGATGTAAACCCTATTTCTGTTTCTGAACCAGACTTAGATCTCTACTGTTTTAGGAGCACCCATACTAAGTGTTATGGCCACAGCAAAGATATTTATGGTCAGACTATTTTCATCACCAGACCAGACTGAGGGGTACATGCATGGCTAAATTTTCACTGCAGCACCCAGACTGAGCAGCTGGGCAAATAGGTGTGGGAATCATGAGAAGAAATTCTCCCCACAGGCTGTAGATTGCCTCTGCAGCAGCTGCAGAATCTACTCCAGTCCAGTGGAGTTGCCTCTATATCCTTTTACCAGTCCCTCCACCAGCCCTCCCAGGCGGTGAAGGGGGAAGCTGCATAACTGCATAGCCTCCAGTCCCCCTTCTAGTCCATATCTGCCATGGGCCCATCTACAACCTGCATGGTGCCACAGAGGCATACTGCACAGAAGTATGTCCTGTGTTGTATAGGATATGCAAGCCCACTGTGCAGCCACCTGCTTTTTATTCCGTCTAATCACACTAGCTATGCTGCTGGGGGCTCCTCAGCAGCCTCATCAGAGATGGTTAGCTCGTTAAATGCATAAGTCTCCCATCCCAGAGAACACACTGAGGTGTTGTGCTGCACATTTGGGTCACAACGTGTTGGAGATTAGGTTATTTTTAGTCTGAATAAACTCTGTATTGGCCTGTTACTACATCCCTAAAGTTTTGGAGTAAAATGTGAAGCGGGTCAGCAAATACTAAGGAAGACGACTTCCCTGTAATTACAGTAAAAAGTGGTTTAGGTAACCACTGCAAGGTTAACTGAAATTAATTAACAGACATGATCTTCTAATGAAGGTGGACTACAGCTCTGCTCCGTGCTCTTGGGGGCTCTCTCTTAAGACACAAGAATGCTTAATAAGGGCAGCCTCTTGTATAAATTTCACTGAACTTAACTCATACCTCTTCTTTTTAAAAAGGTGCCTGGCACAGTGTAAATCCTTCCAGTATGACACCATCTGAGTCATAGAAGGTTAGAGAGATAATAGCTTAGATCATCTGCTCCATGCCTATACAATATTCTTTTCTTTCCAAAAGTAGCTTCCATTTATCATTATACTAGCCCAAACATATTAACAGACTTGACCTACTATTTAATACTCAAGATACTGTGAAGTTGCTTTTCAAGTAAAATGATCAATAATCCCTAACAAGCCTCTCATAACATAGCTTCAGTCTTTAAATACCTTTCCTTCCAGCTGAGCAAAGATCCTTTTATAGCTTTCCTAAGGCTTTCACTTCCAGGTCACCTGATTCAAACATACTGCAAACAACAGACAAAAATATTTTCCTCTCTCTTTTCTTTTTTTCTTTCATCACCAATTCTCATTTCCACACTCAGACACTCTCTACATTTGTTTTAAAAATGAGCTAGTGGTTTTCAGGAAAAGGATCAGGTATTGGCCACACCTCCACCCCCATGCCTGACCAGCTGGCAGTCTCACACTATAAAAGCAGTGCCTGGGAAGCTTGCTTTCTTAAGTGTCAACACTTGTTTCTAGGGCAGGTTGCACTTATGCTGGCTCATTTAAATTTATTCTACAAAATCTCATGCTTCAAAGCATATTTTGCATACATCTCTCAGTTTCCTTGTTCAACCCAGAAAGTTAAATGGATATTTGAACCTGATTTAAAGAGAAAAGGGGCAAAAAGACACAAAGATCTAAGTCAGCTCCAAACAAAGGCAAATTACTATAACAGGGGATCCCGATGACTGAACATGTTCAGTTTTTGTGTATACCACAGCTCACTTTAATTCAATGAGCTTTAAAAAGCTGAGCTTTCAGGAGCTCTGTATGCTGTCTTTATATCACTGTTAGGCAGATACCTTTCCTGGGGTTGCCCAGTAATGAATGGTTAGTGAGGGCTGATTGTAAAGAGCAGTCAGAGAAGGAGGTTTGAATTGCACAACAAGCATTGGTATTTGTATTTACTATAGAAAATAAGCTATATTCTTGAATGCTGTCTTCTATCCTCTATTAACTAGCTATTTACATATATACAGAAGCATTCCTATATCAATGGCTAGGTCACTCTGCACAAACACATAACAGCATAGGCTTATTAATCATGCCTGCATTTATAATCAGGCCTCAAATTTCAAGAGCTTGTTTTGCCCCCTACTCTCAATAGCCCTTGTAGGTCTCTTTGTAACATTGCTTGGGAGAGGACATTGCAATTCCATTATTGCTTGGCTTTGTATTCAAGATATTCACTTTTGAATCTGCCATGTGGCTCTTCCAAACTCGATAGGATACCTGGTTTGTTTGGCTGGGGTTTTTTTGGACAAAAGAGAACAGCTAAGTAAGCAAATTAGGAAGAAATAATAGTGCGCATTGTTTAAAAAAACCTCTCAGTCATGAAGATACAATTAATTGTCTCGGCAATACACTGCTTACATGGGTTTGAAGAGAAGTAAATAGGAACAAATTTGGAGAGAAGCGAGTAGCATCTATAAACGCATTTGTTAAAATTAAATTAAATGCTCGAATTGTTTTGACAATAATGAGACTAAAAAATAACGATTCCTTATGAGCAACTAATAAGTCTCCTTAAAGTAAGTTACACAGTATTTAATTAAACATAACCCTCTCCTTTCACTGTGCTACAGAGCTCAGATACCTGTCCATCTCACACTGGAGTAAGTTTGCTCTGAGGAAGAGGGGTGGGTTTGTTGGCAGGGCAGGCAGAATGAAGAGAGTATTGGCTGGGGGTGATCTCCCAGATCTGATTAGGAAATGCTGCCCTCCAGTGACCTGAGGGGTTCTTTGTTTCTAGTTGGCAGTCTGTATTGTTGCTGTTTTATATTACTACACCCTGCCATGATGTTATCCTAGCTTCGGTATTGCCAGATCTCATGATTTTATCCCAAGCCTCACAATGTTTGATGTTTTCCTTAAAGCCTGAGCTCTGGGAGTCATGGGAAGACCTGCAATCATTACTAAAAATTAAAAAAAGATAAGTTTCTAGCCCTCATGATCACTGAGAAAAGCTGAAAAACTCATACTGAGTATAAACCTACAGGCTCTAAACCCCGGGGTAAAACTTGGTGTTGACAATACTGCTCTTTGCAATACCCAGCATGGGCTCCCTTCCACTAAGCATGCTAACTGCAGCAGGAGCTGGCCAAGTCTTTGCCAGGTCCCTTTCTCGATAGCACAGCAAAGGGGATGGGTTACACACGCAAACCTTAATAGGTTATAAAGGCTACTTGGACTGAAATAAATATTATTTTGCTCCATTGATACAAAATTATATGGCTGACTAAAACTGCACAGCTGATGTCTACAACTTCATACCAACTCTGGAATCATTTACTGTCAGTAGGTGTCCAGGAAATTTGCACTGAGAGAGGTGCTGTCTGCATGCTAGTTTTTGCCTATTTTCAAATTAGCAAAATGATCTGAATGCTTGGCAGCTGAGTCCTCCCTCAGGCTAATCACAAAGGAGTTTTCCTTTTCAAGACCACCCATTACTTCATGGAGTCCGTGCTATTCATCTCCTTCGCTTGATTGGACTAAAAAAATTAAATCCAGTTTGGGGGGGGAGGGAGGGAGAGCAGGAAGTGCGCATAAATTAAAGAGCCAATCTTGAAAATACATTTTGAGCATTTCACAGAAACAAGCACTGGATGCTGTGATCTACTAATTAGGTTAACAGAAAATTAGACACCTTTTGTCATTTAAAGCTATAAAACTTATTGCAACATGCTCCAAGACAACTGAGATTTTGTTTTAATTTTTAAAGGAGTAAAATGTAAAGCACAAATTTATTTTGTCAGATTTTTTGTTTTACAGTAAAAAAAAAAAAAAAAAGCAAAATCCAGTAAGGCACAAATCTTCCTTTCCCCTCCCTCCAAAACACACACACCAGGCACCATAGCTGGGCTTCCAGCAACGGGGTTCTTTCTGCTGGAGCTTGGATGGAAAAATTTCCCACCTGTTAGGGAGCAATAGTGAAGCTGCTCTGACGGGCAGTGGCTGGCAAATGGACTGAACCTGTCTTCAGGTCCTTTCCCAGCTTTCTTCCATGTGGCCATGCAGGGACATGATGGAGACCCCACAAGACTGGGCTCTGTGGCATGTAGGAGATATGGGCCCTAAATTCATTCATTCCACAAATCTTGTCCTCACCCTCACACGTGAAGCAGAACCACCTCAGTTCTGCTGCTCTTGGGATCCTCTGCAATCCTGGAGATTTTTAATTAGCAAATTCCTTTCCCTATTTGATACATTATACTGATTAGGCCTGATTATGAATTTGCAGAATGCATCAGCTGGAGTAATATAAAACAACCAAAATTAACACTCTATTTCTGAATACTGTCTGATTGCTCAAAGAGAATGCCAAACACAGTGAATGCTTTGGAAGATGAGTCCACTCCTTAAAAAGCAAGATTACCCATGCTGATGAAAAGATATGTCAAATTTTGACAGCATATTACATTTGCCAGAGCAAGCAGCATATGCTGGGATTGGCACAAAGAGATGCCATACGGCCAGGATCATATCACAAGACACAAACAGCCAAAGATTCAATAGAGAGTTCTCTCTCAGACACAATAATTCTCTAAGGATGTTTGCTGGCTGAAGGGAAATACAAAGAGGCGATTTATTGATCTAAAGGCATTGTGCTGAAATTAAATGAGCTACTGACTAATATTTTACAGTTCAATGGCTCTTTTCGTGCCAAAGCATCCCAACACCACGAAAGCACAGCCATCTCTCAAGTGGTAGCGTGGCAGACAACGGAGAAAACAGCACATAGAAAGCGTAAAGGAAATTTGGTGAGATGTTGCCATTGGGACAAACCTAGCAATTTCACTGAAACTTGGTATTTCAAAACTGAAGCTCTTAAATCAGCTCCTCCAAACAAAACATAGTATTTGTCTTCGATACAGGCTTGTGCGTGAACCTGCCCCACTGAAGACAAAGGAGCTAGGCCAGTTTATAACAGATGGGGACCGGCTTCCCTTGGTTCCATAACTAAGCCCTCCATGCTCCCTCCCTGACCTGAAGGATGCCTTTATGCAGGGACCCCAAATTGATTTGACCCTTCTGGATCATAAAAGGGGTTGGCCAGAGGCAGGAGAGCTGACAAGGCTTCTCAGACCCACATGGAGAAGCGGGTGTGATTTAGAACAGCATGAGACTGTATTAACATAGGTTACATACCTATCTACTGCAGATTCCCCTGCGAGGAAGGAAGGTACCACAGAGAGCAGGCACTTGGAACAAAGATGAGCAAGAGCACATTTTGACCTTCTGACACTCTGGAATCCTTTTTGAGGGCAAGAACACACAATATTAGGAATAACAGAACAAAGCTGTGACAGCAAAGTCACTGTTTTTCTTTAGAGTATTTTGTTCAGAGACCCTCAGAGTATTCAAAATCCTGTTCCCATTTTATTTGCTATCTTTTTTTACTATTTCTTTGGACAATTGGCCATTATTAGTACTCTTTATTACTTGTATGGTGATAGCATCCACAAGCTCCAAAGAGGACTATGATAACACAGGAGGACGCAGTCCCTGTCCCCAAGACGCAGTCTTTGTCTTCAGTTACTTCAGTGAGGCTCTACCCTATATCAGTGCACAGGTGCACAGCAGTTTGCCAGTGTGGCTCAGAATGCAAGATCAGAACCTGATTTAAGATATAATGCAGTAAATAAACATATCAAACAATAGGAGAGAAGGGGGATGAGAGATGTCAGTGAGTTGATAGTTACATCAGAATTAAAGTCCATGTTGCCAGTGAGCTAGAATCTTGACGTTTTCACCAGAAATCACAGAAGGTCATTTTTTTTCTTGTAGCATTTCAAATGCCCTTTTCATCTAGAATTTTTAACTAGATTCCGTATGGGCTTGGTTGTACAGAGGAGGGGGAAACATCCTCAGATTTGAACTTTGACCTTTGCATCAGTGGTCACCCCAAGATAAGTTAGTCTAACAATTTACAAACATCATATTAATTTCTTCAGTGACTTTGTCCATGAGTCCTCCAGTTTGGCGACAATAAGTTTACTTGAGGTCTTAAATTCTGTTAAGCAGATTTTAATCACGTAAATTGCTGAAGATGAGGATTTCACAGCAGACGTGGACCAGGATAGCCACGTGTACGCAAAGGGTGGGTTGCTATCATCTAAAATATAGTCCTGGGGCCTCTAGAATTTTGGTTTGTCAATTGACTTAGTACAGAATGACATTCTTAGCTATTATCCACCTTTACATTTCTTTCTTTAGTATCTGAGCAAGTAATGAATTATAAATAGTTTAATTATTAACCTTCACAGAAGGGGTATTTGTAGGACATTTAATCCCATTTCTCATAAGTGGTAATGATGAGAGATTCACATAAATATCCTACTCCTGCTTCTGCTGTCAAACTTATTCTATTCTACTGTCAATTATTTCTCAGTGCTGCCTCTGAATATATGTGAATCTCATTTGTGTACAAGAAAGAAACAGATGGGTTTGACAGCATCAGCAGATTATTTCACCACAATGGCAGGAAATTAATAATTGTATCAATGTTTAACTACATTGGTTTACAAGTAATTTTTTACTTTAAGATTATAATGGAAATGCCTTTACACCTGCTGCAGATTTCTCAACCAATTTTTCCTGAGTAAACTGGCACAAATTATAAACCATAGGGAACTTTCAACACATAAACAATATTATTCATGGTGCATGAGCTAAAATCCTTAATATGGAAAATCTTGCCAACTGACAGATGGTAAAAGACATCAGTCTCAAAAGGTACTGTTCACCCAGACCACGTGCCACTAGTGGAGTGATTGCCAAAAAGAAAATCTTTTCTGTTTGTTTAATAAAAAGGGAATGGGCACTTTTCTAAATGTTTTAGTCTCCTGTGTTCATATGCTGTAGTACCTCCAATCATCCCATGTGCATGCAATTTAAAAAAAAAAAGACTATTTAAAAGTGCAGAGCACATATGTGCCAGAGGATTTTTTAATGTGTTACTGAGGTACCTGTGATTATATACACTGGCAGTACAAGAAAGTAGAGAAGTTATTTTTGGGCTATCTTGCTACTCCTTAAGCACTCGTTTGCAATGTGTGAAAAGAAAAATTGTGTTTTTAAGGGGCATGTCAATTTGGGAGATGTATACTGGAGGTCCCATGTTAAGTTATTGTTAGATATTTAAAATAATAGGTAACTTTGTAACACAAAATGTATTGCAACCATGGCAGGATACGGACCATGGACTTCAGAAATGCAGACTTTGACTCCCTCAGGGAGCTGATGGGCAGGATCCCCTGGGAGGCTAATATGGAGGGGGAAAGGAATCAAGAGGGCTGGCTGTATTTTAAAGAAACTTTATTGAGGGCACAGGAACAAACCATCCTGATGTGCAGAAAGAATGGCAATGTGTGGTAGGCGACCAGCTTGGCTTAACGAAGAAGTCACACAAAAAAGAAGCTTACAAGAAGTGGAAGCTTGGTCAGATGACTAGGGAGGATTATAAAAATACTGCTCAAACATGCAGGAATGAAATCAGGAAGGCCAAAGTGCAATTGGAGTTGCAGGTAGCAAGGGATGTGAAGGGGAACAAGAAGGGTTTCTACAGGTATGTTAGCAACAAGAGGAAGATGAAAGAAAGTGTGGGGCCCTTACAGAATGGGGGAGGCAACCTAGTGACAGGATGTGGAGAAAGCTGAAGTACTCAATGCCTTTTTTGCTTCTGCCTTCACATACAAGGTCAGCTCCCAGACTACTGCACTGGGCGGCACAGAATGGGGAGGAGATGAACATCCTGCAGTGCTGAAGGAACAGGTCTAGGACTATTTAGAAAGATTGGACATACACAAGTCCATGGGGCCAAATGCAATGCACCCAAGGGTGCTGAGGGAGTTAGTTGATGTAATTTCAGAGCCATTGGCTATTATCTTTGAAAGCTCGTGGCAACAGGGGGAGGTCCCAGATGACTGGAAAAAGGCAAATATAGTGCCCATCTTCAAGAAAGGGAAGAAAGAGGATCCAGGGAACTATAGGCCGGTCAGCCTCACCTCAATCCCTGGAAAAATCATGGAGCAGGTCCTCAAGGAATCCATTTTAAGGCACTTAGAGAGGCAGGTGATCAGGAGCAGTCAACATGGATTCACCAAGGGAAAGTCGTGCCTGACCAACCTGATTGCTTTCTATGAAGAGGTGACTGGTTCTGTGGATGGGGAGAAAGCGATGGACGTGACTTTAGCAAAGCTTTTGATACGGTCTCCCACAGTATTCTGATCAGCAAGTTAAAGTATGGGTTGGATGAATGGACTACAAAATAGATAAAGAATTGGCTAAAGCAAAGGGCTCAACGAGTAATGATCAATGGCTCCATATCTAGCTGGCAGCCGGTCACAAGTGGAGTGCCCCAGGGGTCGGTACTGGGGCTGGTTTTGTTCACCATCTTCATTAATGATATGGAAGAGGGGGTAGATTGCACCCTTAGCAAGTTTGCAGATGACACTAAGCTAGGGGGAGTGGTAGATACCCTGGAAGGGAGGGATAGGATACAGAAGGACCTAAACAAATTGGAGGATTGGGCCAAAAGAAATCTGATGAGGTTCAACAAGGATAAGTGCAGAGTCCTGCACTCAGGATGGAAGAATCCCATGCACAGCTACAGACTGGGGACCGACAAGCTAGGCAACAGTTCTGCAGAAAAGGATTTAGGGGTTACAGTGGATAAGAAGCTGGATATGAGTCAGCAGTGTGCCCTGGTTGCCAAGAAGGCTAATGGCATATTAGGCTGCATTAGTAAGAGCATTGCCAGCAGATCATGGGAAGTGATTATTCCCCTCTATTCGGCATTGGTGAGGCTACATTTGGAGTATTGTGTCCAGTTTTGGGCCCCCCACTACAAAAAGAATGTGGACAAGTTGGAGAGAGTCCAGCAGAGGGCAACAAAAATGATTAGGGGCTGGAGCACAAGACTTATGAGGAGAGGCTGAAAGAACTAGGCCTGTTTAGTCTGCAGAAAAGACAAATGAGGGGGGAGTTGATAGCAGCCTTTAACTACCTGAAAGGGGGTTCCAGGGAGGATGGAGCTAGGCTGTTTTCAGTGGTGGCATATGACAGAACAAGGAGCAATGGTCTCAAGTTGCAGTGGGGGAGGTCTAGGTTGGACATTAGGAAAAAAAGTTTTTCACTGGGAGAGTGGTGAAGCATTGGAATGGGTTACCTAGGGAGGGGGTGGAATCTCCACCTTTAGAGGTTTTTAAGCTGAGGCTTGACAACCCTCGCCGGGATGATTTAGCTGAGGATAGTCCTGCTTTGGGCAGGGAGTTGGACTTGATGACCTCCTGTGGTCCCTTCCAACTCTAATATTCTGTGATTCTATGATTCTATTCTATGACCTCATTATAACAGATAAACATAAATCAATCACTGGACTGGAAGCTGATGGTTCCTAGGGACCAGTGATTATGAACCAATTACATTCAATATGGGAAAAACATAGGGCAGTCCCAATCAGTAATATATATAACTTATGCTTCAAAAGGGCTACTTTCCAAAAGATGAAGAAAATCATGAGGGAAAATTATTGAGGGGAAATTTAGACAGAAAAATGTGAATGAAAATTTGGAATCAGTTAAGAGTTTATTAGATAGCCAAAAAGCCATTATTCCAACCATCAAGAAAGAGCACAACTTTGGCTAAAAGGCTATCCTGGTTCAGTGGGAAAGTGAAGGCAGAAATTAAAAAGAAAAAAGCTGTATAACAAAGAAAAACAATGGGAAACGTAATCAATATAAATTAGAAGTTATGAAGTATAGAAAATAGATAAGAGAAGCAAAAGACATCAGGGAAAATATATGGCTGGAAGGCTAAGAATAATGAGAGGGTTTGTAAGTACATTAGAAAGAAAGAACAAAACACTAGCAACAGAAGAAGTTGGTAAAATTGCTATGAATGATTCAGAAAAGGAAGTGAGAGGCAAACTCACAACCAAACCAGGGCTGCTTGCTCAATTGCACTGTCTTAACCTTCCAAGTGGCATCCCATGTTTGAACATGGTTCTGAAGAATCAAGTTAGCTGACAAAACTTAGTCAATGTGGGCCAGGATAAATTGTGTTTGGCATTGGAGCAGACAACTCTGTTCAAACATGGCAAAAACTAGAGAGTGTAGACCAGGCAGTCAGCTATACAGGACAAAACTACAATAACAAATTAAAAATACTAAAATCTCATTTGACCCCCCCCAACATCCTAAATACACGTGTTCTGGCTCTGAGTTTTTCCATAACAGAGCAACACTTCTTAGAAGGCAGAACCCTTTTTTTTTTTAAATGTGTGGAGATCGTCAAAGCAATGATGCCATTCTGTGCCATGCCCCAAGTTCATTCCACAAACTCACTTTCAACCAAGTTACATGAAAATCTACAATATTGTTATTAGTACATTATGCACAAACATAATGTAAGCTATTTGTGATTAGAGCTACTATTCAGCTTTTGCAGTTAATTTTTGTCTACATGTAGCTTTTGAATATGTATGAGACTAGGTGATTTACATGCAAAGCGTGTGAAGTTGAGCAGATGGATTTGCCAGCAACAGCATATTATTTCATAAAAATATGGCAGTATGATAAGTTGACATCTTGTAAAGCTTGGCTACTGTTAACGTAACTGCTTGTTTACCATTATTTCATGACATGCCATATTTACTGGCACTATTAGAGTTTTACTTGCCAAAAGCTAAATGTATCATCAACTACTTTTTCCTGGACCTAGAAAATCAACACTGACTTTGGGCAGCTTAGTTATATTTCCATTTTTAATTTTTTACAAGCCCAGATCAATATTTGGAGTCACACTGATAAAGCCAAGTGATCCAGAATGGAATGGGCAAGATGAGAGAATCTTTGACGAGAACTAACTGGTTTCTTTAATTATCTTGGGAGAGAAAAGTGTCAGCCTTTTAAGCCTGTGATTTATTATCTATAGGAGACCAGATTTAAAAAACCCAGTGGCCTCTAGTGCTCAACACAGGAGTGCATACTAGTTTTCAAAAAGCCAGCAAGCTATAATCCCTTGGAGGCATGATGTTAAAATGTATTCTTCTTGGCCTGCACTTTATCTGTTTGGTGTTTTTAAGGGAATTAAGTTCAAGTATTCTAAAAATAACTTTAAACAGGCCTCAGGATGGGCCCCATCTAGTCTTTTACTAGCCTGGTGTATCCAAGCATAGTTCTTCTTTTCATAGACTCATAGACTCATAGGTCAGAAGGGACCAATATGA
>ML675649.1:22062531-22163848 GCA_007922155.1 Mesoclemmys tuberculata | reverse complement strand
CGGGGGAGGCCCGGTGCTACCTCTGCCGGGCGGCGGGGCACGTTCGGAGGGACTGCCCCCTGGCCCGGCAAGGAGGGAGGCCCGGGACCCCCGGGACCCAGGAGGGCGCCAGCCAGACCATCGGCGGCGCCCCCAGCAGCCGGCCGGTCCCTGTGGCCGCCCCCCCTCTGCCGGCAGTTGTCACCTGCGCCCGGGCCCCGGGGGCGCCCCCCCCGGCTCGCCCGGGCGAGCTGACGGGCCCCGCTGACGCCCGGAGCAGTCCAGCGGGGCCTGTGGAGGGGTGGGAGCCAGGGCCGGCAGGGTCGGGCACCGGAGGGGGCATGCCCCGGGGGGAGGCGTCTCCTTCCCTTGCTGCCCCACCTCCACTTCCCCACACCCTGACTCCTGGCCTCTTGCCCCCTGCCTCTGCCCCCGCTGCCCGGCCCTCCACCTTGGAGGGCTGGGTGCTCGTGCAGGGTCGGCGCCGGAAGCGCAAGGCCGGAGCCCAGCCCCCCCTCCCGCCAATAGCCGAGGGGAGCGAGAGCCCCTGTAAGGCCAAGCGGAGGGGGGCTCCTGAGGCTAGGCCTGCCGCCGCGCCCCCTGCCGGAGCCCAGCGAGGGGCGCCGACCGAGGAAGTCGTGGTGGCAGACGTCGGCAATACCATCGCCCCTCTGGAGTCCCCGCTAGAAGAGTCCTCGCCCGGAGCCCCCCCAGCCGCAATGCCACCTAAACCCCCCGCTGGTGCCGGAGAGGCCCTCGGGGTGGCAGGGGGGGCCTTCTTCTCCTCCTTAATGGAGGAGATAGACTCCCTGGGGCTGACCCCGGCCTGCCCGGGGGAGGAGGACCCCGCCCCCTGTATGGGGGGGCCTAGGGCAGGACATCCCCGAACTGCTTCTTCCCTCCCTCTCCTTCCCATCCTCAGCTGCCTCCCCTGCCCCCACCACCGAGACCCCCCTCAACCTCTCTACCCTCCATGCTGGGGAGGTGGGGCCCATCGCCGCGGCCCCCGAGGAGCCGGCGGGGGCTGAGGGGCTGGGCCCTGGGCTACCAGATGCCCTGCCCCTTGCTCTGGGCCAGCGAATCTCCCTCCCCCCTGAAATCTGCTTAGCTGTCCCCTCATGGGGCACTAAAACGGGGGGTGCTGTGACCCTAGAGTTACGCCCCCCAGACAACACTCAACTCCTTCCCCCCTCCTCAACTCCCAGCCCCAGCCAAGAGGCTGCGTACACCGCAGACCCGGCCATCTTGGTTGAAGACCCCACCCCCAAGTCCGACCCTAACCCCCTTCCTGCTCCTTCCCCTGATCCCTCCCTTACCCCAGCTCCTGATCCCTTCCCCGTTCTCAACCTTTCCCCTGCCCTCACCCTTCAAGTCCCCGCACCTTCCCCCCCCCACCCTTCTGCCTATACATCAGCCGCCCCTGGGGTTGTCTCCTTCCCCCTAAGGAGCTCCCAGGAGGCGGCTTTTGATTTCAGCACTCCCAGCCCATTCGGGGCTGCTGTCTTCCCTCAGCCGCTGCCGTCCCCCCCGGCCCCTGCCCCAATGGACCAGGGGGCCGCTGCGGGGGCCGAGCCGGAGGACGACCCCTCCGTGGCGCTGCGTGAGGAGCTGCGCACCTTTCTCCGGGACACGCGTGGTGCCCGGAACCGGGTGCAGCTCGCTCTGCAGCGCTGGGGGGATTTCCACCGCGTCCTCCGGGCCGTGAGGGCCATTATGAAGGAGGGGAAAGGGGCCGGGCAGCAGGGCGCGGCGGCCTACCAACGGGCCCGCAGCTTCCGTGATGCCCTTAAAATCTACGGCACCGGTCACGGGCTGCTGCGGAGCCCGACGAGGACCGCCGGCGCTCCTGCCCACCAGGATCCACCCCAGCCCTCCTCGTAATGCCTTTCAACATCTGCACATTAAACACGAGGGGCTGCAGGACGGGTCTCCGCAGGAACCAGGTGCTCTCCTTCCTTCGGGAGGGGGGGTACTCTGTAGCGTTCCTGCAGGAGACCCACACGGACCCGGCCGCCGAGGCCAGCTGGCGGCTGGAGTGGGGAGACGGGGTGCACCTTAGTCACCTCTCCGCCCGCGCGGGCGGAGTGGCCACCCTGTTCTCCCCTGACCTGCAGCCCGAGGTGCTGGGGATTGCCGAGGTCGTGCCGGGCCGCCTGCTGCACCTCCGGGTCCGCGTGGAGGGGCTGGCGTTGAATCTCGTCAACGTCTATGCCCCGACCGCGGGCCCGGAGCGGGTGCGGTTCTTCCAGCAGGCGGCTGCCTTCCTCGGCACACTGGATCCGCAAGAATGCCTGGTCCTGGGCGGGGATTTTAACACCACCCTCGAAGAGCGGGACCGCACGGGGACCGAGCCGTGCCTGGCCGCCAGGGACGTCCTCAGGGAGATAATTGACCATCACTCCCTGGTGGATGTCTGGCGCGACCACCACCCGGACGACAACGTCACCTTCACTTTTGTCCGGGTGGGGGAAGACCGGTCGCGCCACTCCCGGTTGGACCATATTTTCATCTCTAGGCACCACCTTGCCCGGGCCCACTCCTCCAGCGTCCGGCCGGCCCCGTTCTCGGACCACCACATGGTGACCGTGACGGCCTCTCTCACTGCGGAGAGGCCGGGGCCGGCCTACTGGCATTTTAACAACAGCCTGCTGGGGGACGTGGGCTTCGTGGCGTCCTTCCGGGAGTTCTGGCTGGCCTGGCGGGGGCAGAGGGGCGCCTTTCCCTCGGCGCGGCGATGGTGGGATGTGGGGAAGGTGCGCGCCCGGCTCTTCTGCCGTGACTACACTCGGGGGGCCAGCCGGCGGCGGGATGTGGGGATAGAGCAGTTGGAGCGGGAGGTCTTGGAGCTGGAGAGGCGACTGGCCGCCAGCCCCGATGATCCGTCCCTCTGCGGAGCGTGCCGGGAGAAGCGGGAGGAGCTTAGAGCCCTCGAGGACCTTCGAGCCCGAGGTGCCTTTGTCCGGTCCCGCATCCGTCTCCTTCGGGAGATGGATCGCGGCTCCCGCTTCTTCTACGCCCTGGAGAAAAAGAGGGGGGCCCGGAAGCATGTCATCTGCCTCCTGGCTGCTGACGGCACCCCCCTCACGGACCCGGAGGAGATGCGTGGAAGGGCCAGGGCCTTCTACGCAGACCTTTTCTCCCCGGAGCCGACCGATGTCGCCGCCTGCAGGGTGCTCTGGAACGAACTTCCCGCGGTCAGCACGGGCGACCGGGACCGGCTGGAGAAACCTCTCACTCTGGCCGAGTTCTCGGAAGCCCTCCGCCTCATGCCCACCAATAAATCCCCGGGCATGGACGGGCTGACTGCGGAGTTCTACCGCGTGTTTTGGGACGTCCTCGGCCCGGACCTCGTCACCGTCTGGGCCGAGTCCGAGGTTAGCGGAGTGCTCCCCCTGTCGTGCAGGCGGGCAGTGCTCACCCTCCTGCCGAAGAAGGGGGACCTCCGCGACCTCCGGAACTGGCGTCCCCTCTCGCTCCTCGGCACGGACTACAAAATAGTGGCTAGGGCCGTCTCGCTGCGGCTGAAGTCCGTGCTGCAGGACGTGGTCCACCCCGACCAGACCTACACTGTCCCGGGCCGCACCATCTTTAACAATCTGTATCTGGTCCGGGACCTTTTAGAACTTGCGTGTAGGGATGGTCTGTCGTTCGCCCTCCTGTCCCTGGACCAGGAGAAGGCGTTCGACCGGATGGACCACGGGTATCTCCTGGGCACCCTGCAGGCGTTCGGCTTCGGACCCCGTTTTGTGGGATTTCTCCGGGTGCTGTACGCCTCCGCAGAGTGCTTGGTCAAGCTCAACTGGACCCTGACCGAACCGGTCAGCTTCGGGCGCGGAGTACGCCAAGGCTGTCCGCTGTCCGGCCAGCTGTACGCTCTGGCCATTGAGCCCTTTCTCCGTCTCCTCCGCCGGAGGTTGACGGGCTTGGTGCTCCGTGAGCCAGAGCTGAGGCTGGTGCTGTCGGCGTACGCCGATGACGTGCTCCTCGTGGTCCAGGACCCGGGCGACCTGGCGCGGCTGGAGGACTGCCTGGCCGTCTACTCGGCAGCCTCCTCCGCCCGGGTCAACTGGGCCAAGAGCTCTGCCCTGACGGTAGGGGCCGGGTGGCAGGCGAGCTCCCTCCCACCCGCGCTTCAAGCCATCCGGTGGAGCGCGGGTCCGCTGCTCTATCTGGGCGTTTACTTCTCCGCCACCCATCCCTCCCCGGCAGAGAACTGGCAGGATTTGGAGGGCAGGGTGTCTGGGCGGCTGCGGAGATGGACAGGACTGCTCCGGTGCCTCTCCCTCCGGGGGAGGGCACTGGTGATCAACCAGCTCGTCCTGTCCATGCTCTGGCACCGGCTCAACACCCTGGTCCCGACCCCGAGTTTCCTGGCCTACCTCCAGAAGACAGTTCTGGAGTTCTTTTGGCCAGGACTGCACTGGGTCTCTGCAGGGATTCTGAGTCTTCCCCTGGAGGAGGGCGGGCAGGGCCTGTGCTGCATCCGCAGCCAGGTCCACACCTTCCGCCTCCAGGCCCTGCAGAGACTCCTCTATGGTGCAGGTAGTCCGGCGTGGAGCCACTTGGCGCGCGTCTTCCTCCGCCGCTTCCGAGGGCTCCGATACGACCGGCAGCTCTTTTTTCTCCACCCGAGAGGTCTTCCGCGAGACCTCTCCGAGCTGCCGGTCTTCTACCAGGACCTCCTCCGGACCTGGAGGCTCCTTTCGGCCTCCAGGCCCCTTGCGGTCACCGAGGGGGAGGACCTCCTCGCGGAGCCCCTGCTACACAACCCCCAGCTGCGTGTGCAGGTGGCGGAGGCCCCCTCGGTGCAACGGCGGTTGGTCCTGGCAGGAGTCACCAGGGTCGGAGACCTCCTGGACTACGCCCGGGGGGCCTGGGTGGACCCCCATGCGCTGGCTCAGCGTATGGGGCTCTCCACCCCTCGAACCCCCCGACGCATACTCCAGGAGGTGAAGGCAGCCTTGCCCCCCACGGCTTTGACGTACCTCGAGCGGGTCCTGCAGGAGGGTTCTCCCCGCCCCCCCCTCAGCCCGAGCCCTCCGGTGCTTACCATCGGGCCTCGGCCCCGCGAACCCCCTCGGCCCCCCCATCCTCATGCCCCGAGCCGGCTGCTTGACCTGCAGCCGGCCCTCTTCCAGACCGCGCCTAGGGAACACCTGTACACGCTCGTGCTCCACACCCTTCACTTCCTCGCCCTCGCGTCCCGCCCAGACACCAAGTGGCGGGACCTCCTACCATCCTTGGAGGGCGAGGATCCCCGGTGGGCCAGTCTGTATTCCACCCTGACCCCGCGGCCCGCCGGGGACATCAGTTGGCGGCTCCTTCATGGAGCCGTGAGCACGGGCGTGTACTTGGCGCGGTTCACCTCCCACCCTGATACCTGCCCCTTCTGCGGCACGAGGGAGACCCTGGCGCACGTGTACCTGGAGTGCGCCAGGTTGCAGCCCCTCTTCCGGCTCCTCCAGAACCTCTTGCTGAGGTTCTGGCTGCACTTCTCCCCACACCTGTTCATCCACGCACACCCCATCCGTGGCCCCACGAAGTCGCGGGACCACCTCGTCAACCTCCTCCTAGCCCTGGCCAAACTAACCATCTATAAGACCAGGGAGAGGAGGTTGGCAGGGGGGGCTCCCTGCGACTGTGGGGCCTATTTCCGTTCCCTGGTCAACTCACGTCTCCGGGCAGAGTTCCTCTGGGCGGCGTCCGCTGGCTCCCTGGACACCTTCGAGGAGCAGTGGGCGCTGTCCGGGGTTCTCTGCTCGGTGTCCCCCTCTGGCTCTCTCCTTTTAAACCTGTAACCCTCACGCCCCTTCCTGGTTTTCTCATTCGTTGTCCCACGTAATTAGTTGGACCCGGGTCCAGTGGCTCCACCCCTAGGCTGGGGGGGGAGCTTTTAGCGGTGGGTGGGCTTGCGCCCACCCACCTACCCCCGGATTTCAAATAGCAGCACCCTGGCGTAGCTGTCAGGCCTGACCCTGTCACATACTTTAATAAATGCTTGTAGGCCAGCGGGTGTGCCGCGCCGGTCGCTGCGGCCCTTCCTGGGTCCCTGCACCTTCCAGAACACAAACGGGGAACTAGTCACAGGAACCGTCTATTGCCCCGGCCCATGGCAGGGAGGGCAAGCCAGCAAGCAAGCCGTCTATTGCCCCGGCCCGTGGCAAGGGAGGATTCGGTGGGTTCACTAGGGAACAAAGGGAAGGAGAGGGGGACGCAGGCCCACCCAACTCCACTGCGTCCCAGCCCACGGCCCTAACAGTGGCAGAGGCGTTACCACTGTGCCGGCGGGGTCCCACTGCAACACGCCGCCTGTGGCAGGCCTCTAGCCGCAGTCACAAGCCGGGCTGCCCCTGGGCTACTTCCTTCCCTCCCGTCCTGGGTACCTCCTTCCTCCGGGTCCATGGGGTAGACCTCTCGGGGCAGGCTTAGCAGGCCCTCTTCATTAGCCGGCGGCAAGTCGGGGAACTCCGTGGCGAGGAGCAGCTCCTCCAGGTCGCAGGGTTCGGGGGATGCTGGGGCTTCGGGCAGCTCCACCATGTCCAGTCCGGCCTCCGAGGATTCTGCTGCAGGTAACTCGTCTAGGTCTAGACCCGCCTCAGGAGGGGTTTCCCAGCCCAGAGGGTCCAAGGGCTCGGCCCACTCCCTGGTGTCCGGGGGCCCGATCATGTCGTCTGGGCCGGGGCAGTAGGGCCGCTCCCAGCTCTGTGGGTTGGGGAAGGCCCTACGCTGGGCCTCAGTCCGGCCGGGCTCAGGCTGGTGCTGCAGTCGGCGAGAAGGCACGTCTGTCTCCGCGAGCAGTCTCCTCCTTACTGAGCAGCGGGCCCTGCCTTTTATCCCCTGTATCCTAGGGGAAGTCCCGCCCTCTGCGGTGGGGCTTGGCCGGTTGGCTGGGCCTATCCCAGTCTGCCTCCAGGGTTGACGGGCAGGCAGGGGTTTTAAGTCCTGGCTCGCCTGTGTTTGGGGCGGCAGCCCTTCCTGGGGCCCAGCCTCTATGGGTCCCTGCACCTTCCTACACCCCCCCCCCCCTTAAGTCCAGCCCCTGGTCCTCGGGGCTTGCCGGCTCTAGTGGTGTAATTCGGGACAACGCATCCGCGTTTGCGTGGTCCCGCCCGGCCCGGTGCCTGATGATAAAGGTGAAGGGTTGTAAGGCTAGGTACCACCGCATTATCCGGGCGTTCTTATCCTTCATCTGCTGGAGCCACCTCAGGGGTGTGTGGTCTGTAATCACCGAAAAGGGGCTACCCAAAAATAACGGAGGGCCTCCAGCGCCCACTTTACGGCCAGCGCCTCCTTCTCTATTGTGGCGTAGCGTTCTTCCTGGGGGAACAATCGGCAGCTCAAGTAAAGGATGGGGTGTTCCTCCCCTTCGAACACCTGGGCCAGCACGGCCCCCAACCCGACGGCGGAGGCGTCGGTCTGGACGACAAATGGGCGGGAAAAGTCGGGGCTATGGAGTACGGGCTCCCAACACAGCGCCATCTTGAGCGTCACGAAGGCCTGGTCCCGCTCTGGCGTCCAGCTAACACGGAGGGGCTGGTCCTTCCGCAGCGTATCCGTGAGGGGGGCGGCAAGGCTGGCGAAGTTCGGCACGAACCGCCGATAGTACCCAGCCAGCCCCAGGAATTGTCTAACCTGTTTTTTTGTGGTCGGTCGCGGGTACCCTCGCAAGGCTTGGACCTTGCTGATAAGCGGCCTTAAGGTCCCTTGCCCCAGGGTATAGCCCAGATAGGTGGTCTCTTGCCACCTGATGCAGCATTTCCAGGGGTTCGCAGTTAACCCTGCGTCGCGTAGAGTTCGGAGTACCGCGGCCACCTGGTTAATATAATCCTCCCAGTCGCGACTATAGACGACGACGTCGTCGAGGTACGCCGCTGCGTAACCCAGGTGGAGTGCCAGGAGTTTGTCCATCAGCCTCTGGAATGTTGCAGGGGCCCCATACAGTCCAAAAGGCATCCGGACAAACTGGTCCAGGCCACTTGGCGTGGCAAAGGCTGTCTTCTCCCGGGATTGGGCTTCCAGGGGGATTTGCCAGTACCCTTTGGTCAGGTCCAACGTGGAGAAGTACCGGGCCTCTCCCAGGTGGTCCAGTAGTTCGTCGATGCAGGGCATGGGGTACGCATTGAATTTCGATATCTCGTTAACGCTCCGGAAATCAATACAGAAACGGCGGGTTCCGTCCGGCTTGGGCACCAGCACGACCAGGCTCCTCCATTCACTGCTGGAGGGTTCAATCACCCCGAGGTGTAGCATCACCTGAACCTCTTCCTCTACTGCCGCCTGCAGGTGTCTGGGTGGGGAGCAGGCGCCCGTCTGCACAACTTCTCCGGGCCTGGTCTCGATAACATGATAGACCTGGATGGTCCTCCCTGGAGTTGTAGTGAAGGTGGAGGGGAAAGCCTTGAGCAGATGTCGGGCCTGCCGCAGCTGGGGTCCGGTGAGGGTATTGCCGAGCTGGGGCTCCCCTAGCTCCTCCTGTCCCGGCAGCAGGGGTCCCAGTTCAGGGTCCGGGGGGTATGGGTTGATCAGTAACCCCTCGCGCTCCCGCCAAGGTTTCAACAGGTTGACATGGTATACTTGCTTTTTCTTGCGGCAGTCGGGTTGACGAATCTCGTAGTTTACCAGGCCCACTGCCCTGAGGACTTTGTACGGCCCTTGCCATCTGGCGAGGAGCTTGGACTCCGAGGAGGGCAGTAAGACCAAGACACGGTCACCGGGCGCAAAGGACCGGGTTCATGCTCCCCGGTTATAGGTCTGAGCCTGGGTCTGTTGGGTCTCCTGGAGGTTTTCCCGGGCTAAGGCCAAGGCTTGGCGTAGCTTTTCCTGCAGGCTGATGACGTACTGAAGCATCCCCTGGGAAGGGGATGGAGCTTGCTCCCAGTGCTCCCTCATCAAATCTAGGATCCCCCGGGGTTGGTGGCCATACAAGAACTCAAACGGGGACAATTGTGTGGAGGCCTGAGGGATTTCCCGAATGGCTAGGAGTAGGGGTGGCAGTAGCTGGTACCACCGCCGTAAATCTTCGGCCGAGCATTTTTGGAGCATGCGCTTCAGTGTGCGGTTGAACCGCTCGACCAGTCCGTTGGTTTGGGGGTGGTAAACGGAGGTCCGGAGCTTCCGGATCCCCAGGATGGTACATACTACTTGTAGCAATCGCAAAGTAAAGTTGGTCCCCTGGTCTGTTAGCAGCTCGTGAGGGAGTCCCACCCAGGCGAAGACCTTGACGGCTCCCCGGCTACAGTCCAGGCGGTAGCATTCCGCAGGGGGCTGGCCTCGGGAAACCGGGTTGCATAATTGACAAGGACTAAAATATACCGGTATCCGGCCAGGCTCCTCTCTAAAGGTCCCACCAGCTCTATGGCCACTCGCTCAAAGGGTGTTCCCACGACGGGGATAGGGACGAGGGGAGCCTGGGGAACTCCCGCTGGGGCAGCTCGTTGGCACTCGGGGCAGGAGATGTAATAGTCCCGAACCTCCCGATACACACCCAGCCAATAGAATCGGGAGAGGACTCGGGCAAGGGTCTTGTCCACCCCGAGGTGTCCAGCCACTGGGACGTCGTGTGCGAGGCGCAACACTGCCTTACCGTGGGGTCGTGGTACCACCAGTTGCGTGTGGGGCTGGTGGGTCTGCAGATCTCTCTCGAGGCGGTACAGCCGGTCCCAGCAGAGCTCGAACCGAGGGCATTGGTTGGTGCGTTGGGCCTCGGTGGGCACCCCGTCTATGGTGGCTAGCTGCTCATATGCCCGGCTGAGGGTTGGGTCCTCTCGCTGGGCCCAGCAGAAATCTGCCATTGGGTCCTCTGAGGGCGGTACCTCCCCTGCCGGAGGGTCCATGTCTCTCAGGGGTTCCTCCTCCACGGAGGGGGGTTCCGGAGTGCCAGGCGGCAGGTCCTCAGTGCTGGCTTGGTTGGGGTCTCCGTGGTTCTCTTCCTCTGGGTCCCCAGTACCCGGGCCTCCCACGTCCATCGCCCGCTGGAGAACGCCCGCAAGGTCTGGCCAGTCTCGTCCCAAGATTACGGGGTAGGGTAGGCGGGGTGTGAGTTCTACAGTCAGGACCCGTGTCACTGGTCCTACAGTCAGGGGGACCGCCATTGTGGGATAAAACCGCAGGTCCCCGTGGATGCAGCGCAGGCCTACCTTACCCAGGGTCTTCCCCTCTTCGGGAGCCAGGCCTCGCAGGACGAGGGTTTGGCCACACCTGGAGTCGATCAGGGCCTCGACCTGTCTCCCCGCCAGGCCGACGTAGACCACGGTCCCCGACCCAGTGGGGTCGTGGGCTCGCCCCTCCCCGGCATATACCAGCCCGTAGGTGCATGTCCGATTTGGGCAGTGCCGCCGTAAATGTCCTTGCTGTCCACAGGCCTTGAAGCACGAGCCTGGGTCCCCGGTCCCCAGAGTTGGTCGAGATGGTGTCCGGCTCCGTCCAGGCTCCGGGGAGGTTTGGTCACCAACCCGGGTGTAGGTCGCATGGTTCCTGGAGGTCCGGTCTGCACGGGGGGTGTCGGTGGAGGCCCCATGGGTTTTGCAGTGGCCAGAAAGTCCTCCATCAAGCAGACTACCCCCGTCAGGGTGGTGGGACGGTGCCTGATCACCCAGGTCCTTCCTTGTGCCGGTAAAATGTGTATAAATTGCTCTAAGACGACCTGCTCGGCGACGGCAGGTGCCGTATTCTGCTTGGGCTGGAGCCAGCGCCAGGCGGTGTCCCGGAGCTCCTGGGCGACAGCCCACGGTCGGGCTCCGGGAGGGAATGTCTTGTCCCGGAACCGTCGTCGGTAGGTCTCGGGGCTAATGTCCAGGGCATCCAGAATTGCGGCTTTTACGGCCGTGTAGTCCTGGGCCTCTTCATCTCCCAGGGCCCGATAAGCGGCCTGGGAGGCCCCCGTCAAGTAGGGGGCAAGGAGCGTCGCCCAGTGAGCCGGGTCTCATCCCGCCATCGTGGCCACCCTCTCAAAGGTGACCAGGAACGCCTCTGGGTCGTCTGCGAGTCCCATCTTCGTTAGACGGGGCTGAGGTCCAGTGGTGGCCGGGGGCCGGCCCGCAGGTCCCTCTGCCTCGGCGTTGGCAATTATGAGGGGTCTGCCTAGGCTCTGCAGCAGCTGCCACTGCAACTCCTGCTGTTGCGCCCCCAGGTCCCAGATCAGCTGCTGCTGTTGCACCCCCAGGGTCTGGAGGAGCTGCTGCTGTTGTTGAAGCTGGGCCACCTGTTGTTGCTGCTGAACGTCGGCCCACCACTTTATTAGCTTGTCTGTTTCCATACTCGCTTCTGTTGACGTCTACCCTCCGCAGGTGTGTCTGGACGGGCAGCCCCCCTCTACGTGCGGTGGGGTGGGGTTGCCCGCATTCTCCACCATGTGCAGGCCGGCGGGTGTGCTGTGCCGGTCGCTGCGGCCCTTCCTGGGGCCCAGCCTCTATGGAAGGTCCCTGCACCTTCCAGAACACAAATGGGGAACTAGTCACGGGAGCCGCCTATCGCCCTGGCCCATGGCAGGGTGGGCAAGCAAGCCGCCTATCGCCCCGGCCCGTGGCAGGGCGGGCAAGCGAGCCGCCTATCGCAGAGCCAGGGGTAAGGGAGGATTCGGTGGGTTCACTAGGGAACAAGGGGAAGGAGAGGGGGACGCAGGCCCACCCGACTCCACTGCATCCCAGGCCAGGGCCCTAACAGTGGCAGAGGCATTACCACAGTGCCGGCGGGGTCCCACTGCAACACGCTGCCTGTGGCAGGCCTCTAGCCGCAGTCACAAGCCGGGCTGCCCCTGGGCTACTTCCTCCCCTCCCGTCCCGGGTACCTCCTTCCTCCGGGTCCGTGGGGTAGACCGCTCAGGGCAGGCTTAGCAGGCCCTCTTCATTAGCCAGTGGCAAGTCGGGGAACTCCTCGGCGAGGAGCAGCTCCTCCAGGTCGCAGGGTTCGGGTGGTGCTGGGGCTTCGGTCAGCTCCTCCAGGTCCGGTCCGGCCTCCGAGGATTCTGCTGCAAGTAGCTCGTCTATGTCTAGACCCACCTCGGGAGGGGTTTCCCACCCCAGAGGGTCCAAGGGCTCGGCCCACTCCCTGGTGTCCGGGGGCCCGATCATGTCGTCTGGGCCGGGGCAGTAGGGTCTGTGGGTCAGGGAAGGCCCTACGCTGGGCCTCGGTCCGGCCGGGCTCAGACCGGTGCTGCAGTCGGCAGGAAGGCATGTCTGTCTCCGCCAGCAGTCTCCTCCTTACTGAGCGGCGGGCTCTACCTTTTATCCCCTGTACCCTAGGGGAAGTCCCGCCCTCTGTGGTGGGGATTGGCCGGTTGGCTGGGCCTATCCCAGTCTGCCTCTGGTGTTGATGGGCAGGCAGGGGTTTTAAGTCCTGGCTCGCCTGTGTTTGGGGCGGCGGCCCTTCCTGGGGCCCAGCCTCTATGGAAGGTCCCTGCACCTTCCTACAGTGCTGTATAGAGATTGGTGTCAAAAAGCAGTTTTGCTGTATAACAAAAAATAGTGCAACCATGACTGATTTGGAGCTGCCTGTAATAATGTATTAATACTGTATCTTGCCTGAGTTATTGTGATGGTTCCTATATGCGTATATTCAGTTAATTCAATAGCAAGGCTGTCAGCAGATGCACCCAGGAAGGGGAGGTGAAACCAAATATACATTCCCCAGCATACATTTAAGGGACAAAACAAGAACCATACATTCTGATGCCCTAGCTTGGCCCCCTGCATGAGCTGCCAGGCAGATTTCCCCTGGAAGGACTTGGTCCCTGTGGGGAGAGGAAAACAAAAGATCTAGGAGTGTCAAAAGAGACACATCCCCTCAAGGGAGGATATAGGTCTTTGGAGACTAAGAATACAGACCTGTGAGTCCAGGAGAAATTAGATATACCCAGGTTTCCATCAGGAAGGTGCTTAGACTCTAAGTAAGAAAGACGGGTGTACACCTTTTTATTTTAAAATATTTTTCCCTGATGTCACACATTGTTCCAATCATTAAGATTAAACAATACTTTGGTTTGAAAAGGCTGTTTCGAGTCACTGGTATCCACTGGTCACAAGCTTCTGAAGGGAAGTACAGCAGGTGGGTTTTTGTGTGTCATCTTAGCTGGGACCATCAGTGGTGGAGTTCTAGACTCACAAGTGTTTCTCTTTGCTCGGTATCAATGGCAAAACAGTAGGAGCTGTTACTGGAACTAACTCCATGCCTGAGAGTTAGTACCATGGGTACTTGGGGATCTGTGACCAGAGTGTGGTGATTCGGCTGACTTGGAGGGAGTCAGGGAGGAAGTCTTCCTCTGAGGGGACTTAGAGGGAGACTTCTCTCTAGACTTTAGAGAGTGCTTTCCCTGTGTAGAGAGTTCCTTACTTCTATTCTCCTCCCCTGTGTAGGAAGTTGTGGTGCAAGGAGGTACAATTTTCATTGCTTCTGACCACTATATGGGGGGTAGTCTTCTTGGCCTGGGTCAGACTGAGGTCTTTGCCCACGCCATAAGATGTGTTTTGAGCCTCAACTCCCGTACCTGGGAGCTCCTGTGCCTGGGAAGGAGCAGCAGATACTGCACTTGGAGGAGCTGTGTGCTTCTCTCAGGTAGTACAGCACCTCCCATGGTTGTTGCTGAACAGGAAGATTTGTGGGCAGGAAACAGTTTTTGAATCCTGGTATTCTGTGCACAGTTCAATCTCCATGCCAGGAAGAGGACAAAGAGGGGAGAAGTCCCCAAAAGAGAAGATTGAGAACCCAGACCCTAACTGACTACACTAAAGATTAAAAGTATCTAATAAAACTTTTTTACACTATTTACAGATCAGGTTGAAGGAAGAACTTCAAGGACACTGAAGTGCTTTCTCGTAGACCACATGGCAGCATAAAGAAATTGGAGAGGCACTTGGTCTGTACTGTCCCTTATACTGTCAATTTAGAGCACGGTGAGAAACAGCAGACCAATGGACGCCACCACAGCAAAAATCTTATGGGCTCAGGCGTATGACATATATATGTACCCACCGTGGAATACACATGGGGGAGGAGCACCCAAAGAAGAACTGAAATGGATGTAGGAAATGGAAGAAGAGGATAATTAGTATTGGCAAAATTGCTGTACCAGCAAAATTGCTATGTCAGCAATGTTGATTAGAAATGAGACCATATCTTCAGCTCTTTGACCTCATTTTAGACTCTGATCCTGTATGTGCAATGGAGTTGAAAATTATACATTCTACTGCCATCATGGAGCAGGCACATATAAAGAATAGTAAATTCACAGGGACCAACGCTGAGCATTTACTAAGATAGCTAAGGTAGTTGCAAATAGCGTGGCTCATGGTAAAGGGCGTTTTCATGGTAATGTACTTTGTGAGAAGTATTTCAGTATTAGGTGGCTTAATGGAAACAGTGACAGAGTCTTTTTTTTAATCAAAGTTCTTTCTGCTTTCATCCAGAAGGGCTAACCTGGCTATCCACTACCATGTGTCCTCTCTGCTTGACTAGTCTGCCTTCCTATCCAGAGGGGCTTTTGAACCATGTGCTGGGAGACACTGTGGAGTGCCTTCTGCATTTCCATGGTCTGGGAAGAATTTTGCTACAGCTCACCAGGTTAGTAGGTTGTTTTTCAAACAAAGCAATCTCATCTCACATCTTCAGCTCTCCTGGCTATACATTTTGGGATCAATCATTTCGGGCCCCTTACCCACTGGGTAATCCCAGTGATTCTGACATGCTTGGTAAATTGGAGCGGAGGCTAGAAGGATCACTAAATTCAAAGCATCTAATTACAAGATACTGAAAAACTGATGAATCTCTAACACTTAAGTAGGGAAATCACTTTAGACAAGAATATATTCAACCTAACTATTCCCTTTGCATTCTTTTCCCATTCTTCTCTTCATATCTTACATCATGCTGACCTCCCCTGCTGTATAAAGCTTCCATCTATTCTTCTAAATCCCTCCTTCAAGCATGATTTTCCATGTAGCTTGCATTAACAGTAGTCAGCCTAAAAAATAATCATGTCATACGCATTTATTATTGAAAAATAACAAACCTGCACCACTTTGGACCAATCCACTTATGCTTTGGTTGTAGCTTGTCTTTTAGATGCCAGCCATCCTTGAGGGAGGAATTCATGTCCTGTACAGCATTAAGCACACTGCTTCAAGGCATAGAGTGAAATTTTGGACCCTATTGCAATCTTTGGCAAAATTCCCATTAACTTCAGTGGTGCCAGGATTTCACCCATAGTGGGGTTGTGGACTCACTATCTGACCTGTATGTTGCAATAGCAGCTATACGCTGTTACAAGTCCCTCTGTGAAGATAGGAGGCTTAGAGGATCTGCAGAGCCACTGTTAATCTGGCAACACCCTTCCCTTCCTCATCTCTGCCTGAGTTCCAGGCTGCTGTGGGATGGCATGCTCCCTGTATAGTTTATTGGAATTCTGCCCATATACAGCACAGCCAAATAGCATCAGTGCTGCTGCCAGGAGCATTCGTGGTTATGAAGGTAGGGGCATGATTTGCCTAATGTAGCATTTCCTGAACTTGTTCCTGCTGAACAGGGAAACAGATCTGCTTCCTTGAAAATCTTTCTTGGGATGGAGAACTGTCCCACTTTGGTAATCCACTGAAAACTTTTGAGGGTTAGAGTAAGCTAGCTGCCCACCCCAGTAGACATTAGGAAAGGAAGGGACAGCACATCAGTGGGCTCCCATCCATAATATAACAAGGTGGTCTCGAAGTCTCATGGGATCAGGGGCCTGCTAGCTCTGGTAAGAAATGGGCAATTGTCATAGTTTGCTTTGAGAACAGTGTTCAGTATACCTTTGAGGATCTGGGCCTTAGTGACTAGCACACATTTGTCATAAATTAACTTAACTGAGCTCCACTACAGTAGATGTTAACTGGCTACAGAAAGTACTGCTTAAGGAGTGCCCTGCCACTCACAACATAATTGATCTGGTCCCTGGAGTAGTTTGCAACAGCTACAGAGAGACTCTCATACCTGACCACTCGTGGCCGCAAGCAGCATTCTTGTACCTGGGAACTCTCTGGCCATGTCCTCTTCATTCCAGAAACGTTCTCTATGCCATGGGATGCAGAATCCATTTGGTATCTGGCTGGCTCGTGCTGCCCAAGTGGCCCATGGCAGCTGGAGGGGATCCAAGAATTGGCACCCAGTTTTTAACTTGCACTGTGAAGAACTGCTTTCACAGAAATACTCTCTCACCTTATGGATGTAGTGAAAGATGTTACACGCACACACGCGCACACACACACTTTATATATATCAACCACAGGATTTGGGGCAAGCATTAAAATGTAATACACTACAAATTTGCTTTAAACGTGGGGAATGCCTGTCGAGTAGGTTAGAGTCCTGAAGGATCTTTAAAAATGCACAGCAGAGACTTAGACTTCCATTTCCCTTCTCCCCGCACACTCTGCCCACACATACTGACAAACATTTAATATAAGCTATTAAAAGATTTCCTAGTTGGAGAACACTTAACAATTGTTGACTATGCCAGTTATATTCTCTCATGTGTATCTAAAAAAGTTAATGAGTTGCTTAGAAAAACAAAGTCTCCATCAGTCAGTGGAAAGAGTCAGACATAGCTGTTCTCGCTAGATGGAGGTTTTTAGGCTATGGGCAAAATCAGTCAATCAGACTTTGCAGTTTATATCAAACATACATAATTATCAGGGACTCTTGTGCACTTAAGTGTTGTTTCCTGAGTGAACTATGTGCTGTTGCCATTAATTTAAGAAAACACTTTTCTTCCCCAATCCAGGAAGAAGGAATATTCCACAGGCTAAAACTGTCTTACTTATATACAACAAGCACAGCATCTTCATCATGCAGACAAGTAACACCACCATCCAATCACCACTCACTGCCATGGAAATTCTGAACTGTAGCATTTGTATTAACACAAACATAATTCACATGCAGTCCCAGGTGCTGAGTGAACCATCCCCTGGAAATTTCAAAAACACTCCAGATTTTTGTTCCATTTTAGTTCACATCACTTCATCAAACACAGCTTTTTGCACATAATTTCCCCTACTATTTCAAGTGGGAAATCTCATGGCAGTTTTCATTGTGCAGTTTTCGGCTGACCTTGAGAACTGAGCAAACAGACTATCACTGTGTATTGGTTTTCATTTGCTGATTGGGTGAGCCTAACCTCTGCACTCATATTCAACAGAAGCTATCTTGACATTTCTTCTCAAGGCAGAGGCTATAGGCAGGGTGCTGTCACCAAGCTAATCCAAAAACCACCGTTTTGAGCGTTTCTATTTCTATTTAAAATTTAAATATTAATTGCACAGGCAGGGACTTATTTATCAATAGCAGTGTACCAGGAACTGATTTCTTGTTGGAAGAATTTTTGGGAATCCATAAATCTCAAGTGATTTTGATCACCACTGACAGTTTTACAGCAGCCTTTGAGAGATGCAATATACACACACACACACACACACACACACACACAAAATATATAACTTGCAGATGGCATACAGAGGGCTCTATGCTTAGTTGTGATTTATAATTCCACCTAGCAAACCAGAGGGCGGAAAGATTGCATTCTGCAACCACCCCTAATGCTAGAGGCATATGATAAAGCAATCTCCAGGGTGCTTTAATTTGTACCAGCTTGCAATGGACCCCTAGGTCCTGTTCTATTAGTGATGATTGCTGAGTACAACACACTCAAACCATGTCCAATCTCACACCTGGCACAAGAATGGGGGCTCTGGTGGGTACCATAAAGACAACTTTATGCCCTCTATGGAGATTGCTGTATAAAGGGGAAATGCCAAATGCCCCTTCATGGCATGTTTAAGTCCTATGTGCTGCACAAGTCAGAGTTTAAGTCAATGTATTTTGCCAGAAGAGTATAACTTTAAGGAGAGGCCTCTCTATTTTATTTATACTTTCTTACACCTTCCTCTTACTTGTTTTCCTTGCTACAGCCTGTCTACTGGTTAGGCTCAGTGGGCTGATCAGATTCAGAAGTGATGCATAAAAGGGTAAAGGTAAGGGCTGTGAGTTGTTCTAAGGAAGCTGAAGTAATGTTGGAAGTTAGGGTTGGTCCTGTTTTGAGCAGGGGGTTGGACTAGATGACCTCCTGAGGTCCCTTCCAGCCCTCATCTTCTATGATTCTAATGGTCTATGCTTTAAAAAAAGAGTTTGTTGAACTTTGAGGGTACTCACTAACTTTTAATTTCTCACAGCCTCCCTAGTGTTGCTTTTACTGATTTAAATCACTTCCAAAGTGAATTTAACTCAGCCAAATTCAGGCCACTTTAATTCTGAATGAGTGTGTCCACACAGCAGTTTAATGCAGTTTAACTAATCCATTTTAAAATCCCACCTTTAGTTAATTCAGGTTAATTTTCCAAGTGTCATGTGTAGACAAGCCCTGCTTGTCTAGTGAGCAGTAAATTACCCTACACCAAACAGATGATAAGGTCTAAACTAGTGTAGGATACGTTATTGAACATGTAATTTGTAGCCGTGCTCAGAGGCCACAGTGGGGATGTCACTCCAGGGTGCAAGGCACTTAAATTCTCCAGACACAGCTCCTGGCCCCAAAGAGTTAGTCTCAGAAAAATCACATTTTATATGTTGAGAGGGCCACAACAATGCACTGATTACTTCAAATGAGAGCCAGTTAAGGCCAGATCCTGATGTCAGGTTACCAGTGTAAAGAAGGAATAACTCTACTGAAATAAATGGAATGACCCCAGAATCAGAATCAGGCCCACGGACTTACATCTGAGTTTGGTCCTGAATGTTTAACTGGCCACCTATAGACTAAACAAGGGCAGCTGACCAAACGAAGAGAGGGGGACAGAAGAACTCAAGTTTTCAATTAGCAATAATCGCGCCTCAGTTTAACCTCATTGGCTACGACACTGGCACTGAGCAAAGCTCAAAGCAAACCGTGGAAACACCGCAATGGACTGGGAAATGTCAATGTTATATTGGTTTCAATAATGAACTGGGCTAAACCAGCTTCTCCAATATACAAGAGACAAATTCCTACATTTTACATCAGGAACGAATTCTCTTTTCCCACTGCCCAGAGTAATCATGCCTTTTAAAGTAATACCATTACAAGAACATGTATCGTACAGAACCCTGTACCGTAAATGACATTTGGCAAGATAATAAGTTGCTAATTTCCTCTTCTGCAAAACTAATTGTCTGAGATCAAAACTTGGATCAAAACAGGCAAAGAAAATCCCAGCAAGATTAGTTTCTATGATTTGGAAATATTGTTGATTAACGCACGAACCTTCGTTTTATGCAAATATTATGCAGAACTTAATTCTCATTCAAATAGTAAGAGAAATAAATTGGTGGAGGGAGTTAATTTAGCAGCTGTTTATTTAAATTAATTCAAAACAGAGCACACATACTCTCACCTCTGGGCAGACTGTAAATCAGGCAACCTATTATAAAATGATTTGGAGGACACAAATTAATGACATAGTCCCAAAATAAAATAAATACAAGATTATGAATTACTTTCTCCCTTATTCAGCCAGCATTGCTTCAAGTTAAGGATCAGATGTATGGCGAAGCATAAAGAAAGAAACTTGAAGCATATCTTGAAATCACGCTTTTACATCCAATGTTATCAATACTTTTAGTAAGGTCCCAATTCTGTTCTGTTACCCTTGGGTGCATTTGGAGTAAATATATGAATTTCAGTGGAGTCACTCCAGATTTACACTGGTGTAAGGGAACAAGATTTGGCTGTTATTTAATGGACACTAATCCTGCTGAGCTCTGCCTGGCACTGGAATCCACCTATGTGGAGCAGATTATGGAATCAGGGCCGTAGTGTTTATCAAAAAAAAAATTATTAAAAGCACTGAGAACAAAAGTCAAGGTAGCATGAATTACAGACATGCTCTGGGGTTTGTTTATTTATTAAGCTTTCTTGGCATATCTTCTTCAGAATAACTCCACTGAAGTTAATGGAAACACTCTGGATTTATATCCACGTAACTGACAACAGAGTTTGGCTGTAAGAGGCTCTAAGCAGGGAGCTTGTATATTGATCTTCTCCTTAAAAACATGTTTCCTTAAGAAATGTTTCTTTTTTTATTATTATTATCCCCTAACATCAGATCACACTAATGCTGCTACCAAGATTTTTTCAGAATCCAAGTGCACTTAAGTAAACCTACCAACAAATGTCATAACAGAATACTGTACAAGACTCAAGAAAAAAACTAGTTTCAAGCACACAATTATCATATTAAGACAAACCATCTCTCTCCAGTTAATACCCTGTTTCCAGTAATGGCCAATGCCATACAATTGTGTAAATCCCAAAATATGTGCAATAGTATTCCGGTGGGGGAAATGTCTTTCTGAAGTCTTATGGGGTTTTGTACCATTATACAGTGGGTGTCATTTTTCACTGGCCACATGTCCTACACCCCATATGCCATAATTAGACATTATGGTTGGTATTTCCATTTTCAGTACAGTGAAATACTACCAATAGCACCATAAGATCGAAAATTGAGGCTTCTGTTGCATTTTAATAGTACCGTGACTTGCATCCCATGCATCCACAAATCAAGGCAGAATCTGGCTCTATTTGCAAGGCTTTAATAAAACAGCTATAAAAATTCAGGGACCTGATCCAAGAGCTCAAACTTCCTGTAACGTCACTGTCAGTGGTTCCCCCCTCGAGGCCATGTTTGCCTCTTCTATAAAGTGCATGCAAATAAGCAAACTAAGGGGTTAGCCAAAAGTAACCATTACCTTAATGTAACTGATACTTCCGTAAGAGCTTGGTGCTGTTCATAAAACAGGATTTCAAACCTGAAAATGAATTATTATTTTTTATATCACAGTACAATAAGATGGGCTGTGCCATACACACACATTGGAAGACATACTCCCTGTTTAAAAGAGGTTACATACTAAAAACCCCCCAAACAGATGACAAGGAGGGATAAAGGGACACAACATACAAACCAAGTGGCCATGTTGTTTTGTTGCTGATTGATTGTCTTAATTAAAAAAAATATATATTTCTCTCCAGCTGCCCCTTGACCTAGTGGCTGTCAGTTTCCCCCTCCCCCCCATTTCTTTTTTAAAGGTGTTCGCTTCACATTTGGTAAGTGACGTTGCCGAAACGAAGGATGGTCAAGTTGTTAGGGCACTCGGGGCACTGGACACACAAGCGACAGCATGGAAGAAGGCACAGAGATCTGTGAGAGAAAGACAGACATATGGTGATATTGAGGCTGATCTCACTGGCACAGTGAATGGGGCAGGAAAGGGACAGGGAGACATGAAAGGCGATTAGATCACAGATGTACGTGCCCCTCTACATTATTATCTGGAAAGTGAGGACAAGAAGTTTACATTCGATGCGCAACACAGTGAAGTAACGTAAACATTTGAGGTGGTTAGTTCTGGGGGTTTGAGTCAAACAACTACTGAGAAGGAGCCAGCTAGGTTCAGGTTCTGAAAAACCATCCTTCTTTCCAGATTCTGGGACTGTTGGTTCAGTTCAGGCCTTTCTCGACCTTCTGATATGTTCCACAGACTATCAGAAGATAACATCGCCTTGTTGGGCTCTATAATGCAAACATGTTACAGGACATATAATGATGATTTTAGATGTTGGTTATTATGGCCCTGAGCCTGCAAACGCTTATGCACATGCTTACTATGACTGCAGTGGGAGTACTCATCGGCATAAAGTTAAGCATGAGCCTAAGTGTTTGCAGGATCGGAAACTGGGTGAGTCCCAGAGAACGCTGTCATAGCCAAGTTCTCGATTTTTGCTCAAAGTGGGACGTGTTGCTGGAGTGGAAGACTATTCCAGGGTAGTAGTAATGAATACAAGGTAATTAGTGCTCTGAAATGTGTTGCTCATATGACACTGTATGTGTCTGTAGCTGTATGTAGACCTGACAAGTTAGGATTCTGACTATATAACAATTAACTTACATAGCTCGTTGGAGCTGGTAATGTTGTTCATATGCATTAGTGTTACAGAATATTGGAAAGGGAGTTTCATAATCTAATAATCTGCTGTTTTGTTTTTTCCATTTTGTGGCAAATGTTAGTGGAAGGTTGAAGGTCAGTACAGAATTTAAGTTGGATGGGTGATGGTGAGTGCTGAAGGGATTATGTAGCAGCAGTCAGCTAGTACATACTTTCATCATTCATTTCAAGACACAGTAGTGGAGACAATGCAGTATTGTTAAGGTTTAAGATTATGTTCTGGCTATTTTTAGTGAAAGTCGCAGACAGGTTGTGGGCAATAAACAAAAGTTCATGGAAGCCTGCACACAACCTGTCCTTGGCTTTTACTACAAATACTTTGGTGGCAGGGACTAACAGTCAGAGCCCCACCGGGGGCTGACCATGGCTGCTGCTCCAGCCCTGCCCATTGCTCCTGTGGCAGGGCTGACTGCCAGCCCCACGGGCTCACCTGGCTCTGTTGCTCTGGTCCTGGTGGCTGCTGTTTCAGCGGTTCCAGGCCGCTGGGCTAGTGGGCTGACCTGGCCCTAACCACAGCTCTGGCAGCCCTGGGCTTCTGCTCTGGTCCCAGGGGCTGATCCAGCCCCAACTGCAGCTCTGGTGGCGGCAGCAGCAGCTGCTGCTCTGGTGGCCCCGAGCTGCTGACCCAGCACCAGCCTCTGCTCCTATGACGGGGGCAGACCGCCAGCTGGTGCTCCAGCCCGGGCTGCTGCTCCTGGGACAAGTCTGACAGCTGCTCCAGCCCTGCTGCTGTGGTGAGCTGAAGCTGAAGAAATCACAGAGGTCCACGGAAGTCACGGAATCCGTGACAGAATCAGACCCTTAATTATTGTTTTTGTGTGGTACATGGATTGCACTGAAACATGCTTCCAATGTTAACTCTTTTTTTTAACCAAGGTTCTTGTTTACGACTATAAACAGAACAAAATCTAAACAGGATGTTTTTCATGAGGACTTAAACAGATAAGCAGAGCTTCTTCTCAATGGCCATGCAAAACTCCCTTTAACTGTACATGTTAACAAGGAATGGCAGATTATACCCTAAGTACAGTCCTTTAACTACTGTTACTTCTTTCCAAGCAAAAGCGGTTTGGTGCATTCCTTCCGCCCATGAACTTTTCTGTTCCAGGTTCAAAGCACACTATCACAAAGTGGCACTATCTCTATAACAGAAATCCATACCGGAACAGTCAGAATCACACCACAAATCTCTGATTTAGGCTCATCTCCATTTTTTTTATGCTGGATCTCTGTTCAGTCCCTAGCCACTCTAGCTACCGAATTCATATAATTAAGAAGTGTAAATTTTAATCATTTTGAAAAGTGGAAAAAACACTACTTGTTCCATTAAGCCCCCCAGTCACAGACTGTTCTCATTTCTTATTTGTGTCTGCATCAACAAAGGCTTTAAAGGGTAATCTGATTGAATTCTATTTATTGTTGCTTTCAGTTCTTGCACATCTGAGCAGATCTGTAATGAGTATAATCGTTTCGCTTCGTCTCATGCATACCTAATAACGGTCCAGCAATTTTTTTTGCCATGTATACAATAAATGCAATAAAATGTTACCAAAACAAATGCGATAGGCCAAATTCAAATTCCTAATGAAGACAAGGGAGTTAGACCCAGAATGAAATTGACCCAATACATTTCTGGGGAATTCTGATTCCTAAAGGTATTTTGTCTTGTTTTGTTTAAATGAAATCTTTTGTTGCTCTTCTGCAGTTCAATCTTGTTTAAGATTAGAATTGCAAGCTAATAAAGAAAATTCCCTTGAAAATAGCATTTTAGGATACAAAATACATTTCTGACTAAGAGGATTTGTAGTCACACACACAAAAATACACATTTGCCTGGCTGTCTTGGAGTATCTTGTAGTATTTTGCAGGACCATTTTCAGTCACAAATGTTATCTGCCAGTGTATATTAAAATTTTTATTAATCTTGTTTTTCCATAATATTATATGTGTGTGTTACATACATATCCACATGAAAATAGAAAACTGACAAAATCAATGAGCATTTTGGATGAGAGGGATTGTTGTGAGCTTACTTACTGAGGATGGTGGTGGAGGCAGGGACCAAATGGCACACCTAAGTGCCACACGGTCCTCTGCTCCCTCCCACCCTGCATAGTTCATTGGCTTCACTGGTCCCAGTGCACAGTGGAATTAGAGCTCTTGGAGAAAGATTACTCCCAGCCTTGCAATGCATGCCATGAAGATTTCAAATCTCGAAATCCCTGGGCAAAAATGTTAGTGAAGATGGAATTAAAGTTGATTGCACATATCAGTAAATTAAGAGTGAAAAATCCTGCAAGAAAAGTCAGAGATCAAATTAAATATAAAAGAAGCCCAAACTTTTGAGAGTAGGGAATGAGAGAGATCTCTCAGAATGCCATACCAATAAATCGGGGGGACTTTTTGCACCCACTTAAATCACTTTACAAAAACTCACGTGACCTTTGCCAGCTTCCTGCATAGTATAAAAGCATCCCGCTTTAACACTTCCTTTCACTGGATGAAATTCTACCCATCACACAACCAGAAATATTCTCATCCATAAAACAGGTACAATTGACTGCACTAGGTACTTTTATTGAACCAACTTCTGTTGGTCAGAGAGAAAGATATTACCTCGCCCACTTTCTCTCTCTCATATCGTGGGGCCAACACAGCTACAACTACACTGCATGAAATAGACACTGTGATATTAGGGTTGAATGATTCTTCTTTCTGCCCAGTGATCCATCCCGGAATCCCTCATCCATGTCTTTAAAAACTTTGTCATGGTCAGCAAAGAGACAAGTCTTCCAAACACCATTATTTCAAGTTAAAGGCCTGTTGGAAATAGCCATTTCCACTTAATGTCAATTATTACCTGTCAGGAGACAGGAATTTGTATCTAGCCTAAGCTATACTAAGCCCCAAAATGGACTACTTGAAAAAACACTTAGTGCTTCGCAGCTATCTGAACCCTGGCATTTCTTGATGTTCATCTATCACTGAGACACTCCGTTACTGTGGTGGTAGGGGCCATGTTAAGCAGAGAGCTAGGTGACCCATTATTAGTCTTTTTCTGATTCGAAGTGGAAGGATAATATTTATCAATTTAGGATAATTAGCATATATATATAGCACGTCTCATCTTCAAACCAGAGCACAAATATTAGCTAATCTTTTGATTTACAACATCCTATTTCATAAAGTTTGATAGAAGAACACAAAGAGGGAGAAAAATCTAGGAAAAGTTGCTGCTGCTCTGAAGAGCAACAAAACCAGTTTGATGAGCAGGTGGGTTTTCACTAAGCTCTTATTACTCTACACATTAAAAACCTTTTACAATATTTGCTTCCCTAAATAAGGAGTTAAACACTTCTTATTTCTGAAAGATTAACCTGACATGTAACATTTCAACATCTCAGATTATATCAGTCATGTCCCATAACCACACTGGTGCTGAAATGCAAAGTGACTAATCAAATGCAAAAAAAATTGCTTTCAAAAGTAGTAATATTCACCATTTTTATTCCTGCATCCTGAACTATGCAGTTCTTAATGCTCATGTATTTTCTATCATGTTCCCTGTAACGCATATATTGGGAAATCTTCCTTTTGGGTATATGTCTCTCTCTTTATTTGATATATCCTAGTTATGAGCATACTCAATGGATAATCACAGGTTTGCTTTCTCCTTCCACCCATAGACACCAATGTGATAGCTTTAGAGACTTTGAGCCAAATGAAAGGATTCAATGCCTAGCCTGGGTTTGTGGGCTTGTATATTGGGTCTATCTAGGAATCTTTTCTCCCAGGCTGCAGATAAGCTGCGGGCAGGAAACAGAATCTTTGGAGTAATTTTCTTCATTAAAGAAATAACCTATATCTGTTCCTATTATGTGACAACGAGCCAACCTAATAATTCCATGGAACTATTCATGTGAGTCAGTGTTCACCAATGTGAGTAAGGGGGCACAATTTGGTCTTAAATAAATAAAAGGTTCTCCTTTCATTTGATTTACCTGGCTCCAGGTTAATCCACCCAGGTTAAGATGTGAATAAGGAGAAATCCGAGCTGAAAATTTAGCCCGCAAATACAGCAAAGCACTTAAGCACCTGCTTAAGTCCATTCCTAATCAACTATGCACTTTTAAATGCATGGTCTTAAAGTTAAGCATTTGCTAATGCTTTGCTGAATCAGGGCCTTAGAGAGGCTGCCCTAACCTGAGGACTTTGCTCTACCCTAATGTAGGAGGTCAAGGTTATGAGTACTGTACATGCAATTTTTGGGCCACACGCTTTCTTTCAGTGCATCTTCACTTTTAGGCATTTCCTTAGTAGTAAGTGCACCACATCCCAGCCTCGTTCTCAATGTTATCTAGCCCTTTATTAACTATTAGGCTGAAAGACCAGCTGGTCCAAAGTTCTGGCTGGCTGTGATAATAATGTGAAGATAAGTAATTATGAGATATATTGCCAAGGCCAATGTACAGTTAGACTAATCGTAACCAAGAAACTTGGATTTAAAGATGAAGGTATAGAAAATACAGCAACAATAAAATATTTAAAAGTCCTCTGCAAAACATTTCTAGAATAGTTTTTTTTTAATGGCACTTATTTGGGATGGCCAGCATAACTCGTTCATTCTTTCAATGTTCATAATGCTAAATTTACACAATAAATCCTTTAATCTGCACGTACACACACACACACGTGCGCGCGCACACACGCACACAGTGCTTTACATTCATACTCAGAATTAGTTCATTATTCCCTGTTTTAAACTGAATATGTACCGGTATTTTCTGTTATAGTTTTGGAATTTTATTTTTAATAATAATATTACTATCGCAAGTGTGTCTTTCTTGGTTAAAATTAAACTAAAACACAATAAAAATAAAATTTATTTTTCTAAAAACACGTGGATTGCCTCTTTTTAGCGGTGCATTTTTATCAAGATACATTTTTCTACATCCAGATTGGAGAATTTGAAATATCATAAAGAATATAGGTAGAATATTTTATATTTGTTGTAAAATCAGTGACAGCACATATCCCTGTGCAGTAAATAATCCTTCATAGGCAGTTGGAGACATTTTTGCTTCTAACTAAAAAGAGACTATGATGTACTGAAGTAATCTTACTCTTATATTTTTCTTTTTATTACCTGTGCTCTACATATTCTTAAATAGATTGGTAATACTGTGTTCAAATTATGTGCTTTTTCATATAGTGAAAACAGAGTATTTTGGGCCTACTAACATGGCATGTGGACTGCTAATCGTCATTGAATAAAAGTAATTGCCTATTCCATGTTTTAATTTTAGCCACTAGGCAACAAATGTATCCACTAAATGAGAAAAGGGGAAAACACCTTTCAGCATTCCTAACACATTTTTGCTTTTAAATATCCTCTGCAAGACATAACAGAGATCCTTAACAGAGAGTGCATATTACATTATTCATTCCAGCATCATTTTGGTTTGCTTCCATTTAGGAAGAGAAATAGCTAGACAGGAAATTTGGGTGGGAAAAAGTCCACTTTTCAATTGCCATTAGTGGTACAGTCAACAGACCTCCGATCCCCTTATCAAAGGGAGACCTGAATCTTGGCAATAAGCTTATTTTCTTTCATGACAGAAAGACCTTTAACTGAATAACACCTTTGTTTGTTGTTGTTTGCTGCTGAGTGTCTGCATCTCTGAAAGGTACAGTGAAATAACCAACAGACAAAGCATGAGCCAAATTCTCTTCAGTCCACTGGCTTCCCTTTTTCATAAAGGTCACACATTCTTCTGTGATACTGGTAAATATCACCTTTTTCAAATCATACAGTATCTTAACTCGGTCAAATTTCCTACTGTACTTTGTCAATCATGAGATTCATTTATAGCTTCTCCAGTAGTGCTTGGCAAAAAAAACCCTTTGACCCTGACCCTGCAATTGACTGTGAATTGGTGTCCCAGTGCAAAACCCTAATGACTCCAGTAAGAGCTCCCCTGAAGTCAATTATTTCTATTCTGTATTTGGGAAGAAAACAAATGCTGTATTCATATAATCTGATGATGATTAAATACTTTTTATTCCAACATTAATTTAAGAGTCTATTAAAACAACAACCACTAAAGTTGGATGTTTTAAAAATCCACATGTCCAGATAACTTGTATCCAAGAATTTTAAAAGAGTTCTCAAGACCATAAATGTTTATTTTCAGTAAATCTTAGGCATCTGGGGAAGTTCCAGAGGACTGAAAGAAAGCTAGCGTTGTGTCCGTACTTGAAAAAGTTAAGACTCTAGTAATTATAGGCCTCTCAGTCTGATATCAGTTCCCAGGTAAAATAAGGGAAAGACTGCTACAAGACTTGATTAATAAAAAATTAAAGACTGGTAATATAATTAATGCCAGTCAATATGGTTTATAGTAAATAGTCTTGTCAAACTAATTTGATATCTTTTTTTGATGTAATTACAAGTTTGCTTGATAATTGAAATAGTATTGATGTAATATACTTGGACTTTTGTAAGGGATTTGCCACACCACATAACATTTTAATGCAGAAATCAGAACGATTAAAAAAATCAACATGCAACACACAAAATGGATTAAGAACAAGATAACTGAAAAGTCCCAAAATGTAACTAAGTCATCGAGTGTATGTTTTTACTGGGATGCCTATGCTATTTGCTATTTAACATTTTTATCAATGCTCTGGAAGGAAACATGACATTACTGATAAAGTTCACAAATGACAAAAATGGGGGTAGTAGTAAATAATGAACAGGACATGTCGGAGGTTTGATACAGAGCAATCTGGATAGCGGGATAGGCTGGGTGAAAACAATATGTGTTTCAATATTGCCAAATGCAAAATCTTATATCTAGAACAAAGAATTCAGGTCATACTTCCAGGATAAAGGACTATCCTGGGAAGCAGTGACTCTAAGCCTTGTCTAAACTAGCACTTATTCCGGCAAAACTTCTGTCACTCAGGGATGTGAAAAAAACCACACCTCTGAGCAACATAGGCTGGCATAAGCACTTGTATGGACAGCATTATGTCAGTGGGAGACGCTCTCCTGCTGACATAGCTACCGCTGTTCATTTAGATGGTTTTATTATGTCAGCAGGAGAGCTCTCTCCCATTGACGTAATGTGGCTACACAAGAGCTCTTACAGCGGCACAGCTGTAGCGATACAGCTGTGCCACTGTAAGTTTTTAGTGTAGACTAGTCCTAAAAAAGACTTGGGGTCACGGTGGATAATCAGCTAAATGTGATCTCTGCATACAATGCTGTGGCCAAAGGGCTAATGTAATTCTTGGATGTATAAACAGGGAGATATTTTGGAGTAGAGAGGTTATGACTTCTGCATTTGCCACTAGTATTACCCTTACTGGAATACAGTGTCCAGTTCTGGTGTCCACAGTTTAAAAAAGATGTTGAAAATATGGAAAGGGTTCAGAGAAGAGCCACATGATTAAAGGACTGGTAAATATTCCTTACAGTAAGCGACTCAAAGAGGTTAATCTGTTTAATTTATCAAAGAGAAGGTTAAAGGGTGACATGATCAGTCTGTAAGTACCTTCCAGGAGAATGGAAAGCTCTTCAATCTAATAGACAAAGGTGTAACATGATTCAATGGATGGAAGGATTTCGTAGGAAGGAGGATAAATGACCATGGTCAGTACTTTAGAGAGGAGATGGAAAAAGTGGTGAAAAGCTTACTCAACATGAGCTAAATCCATCCCAGGTGAACTCCAGTGAGGAGATCCATGAAGTTACAGCAGGGATGAATTTGGCCTAACACCTATAAATAAGAAGGCAACATTGCTGTTGGCAAGACAGTAAATTACAGTAAATTACAGTAAATTTTAGAGTAAATTACAGTAATTCTAGTTTTCGTCACCAAAACCTAATGCTCCTCCATAACGTGCATTCCTTTTTGTAGGAAAACATGAAACTGACTCAGTTAGATGAACAAATTACCAAGCATATATGTATTATAGTGGCTATTTCTAGGCATCTGTAAAATTGTTCAAAAATTAGAAGAGAACCCAACATAAAAACTACTAGATTGCAATACATCTTTAAAAATAAGGCATTATCTCAGTTTCCCAACCGATTTTCCTGTATGACGACTTATTCCACACACATACTAACATATTTTAAACTCTCCTTTAGCACACAGAAGAAATACTATTAGTCACACAAGCATTTCCTTTAGCTTTTACTTCCATCCTTTGTCATTGCTTTAGGTCCTTACTATTCAAATGCTCATTATTCACAACCGTTATGCATAATGCTGAGCAATGAGGAAATCATATCATTTATGCAAAGAGATTACACTACAGAAAGGGAATCGAAGTTTAATCTGAGATTTCAAGCAATTTTGTCCGATACTTACAGAAAGAATCCCAATCCTGCTATGCATTTACCCACATTTAACTTTAAGCACATAAGCAATCAAACTGACTTCTGCTGGACTAGACACATGCTTAAAGTTCAGCACATGGTTAAGTGCTTGGCTGGATCAGGGTCTATGTCAGTAAAGGGTTGGAACTGCAGAGGAAATGAATACAGGAAGACCTTTGGAAATGCCCTTTACCTCCATTATCCACAAACATAGCACTTTCATTAAGGGCCCAACATTGCAGGACATTGAGTATTTCCTTCCAGCGGCTGAGCTCCTCAATTCCTACTGAATTAAAAGGAATCCGATGGGACTCAGCAACCAGCAGATGGACTGAGCCTAAAAAAGGCAGATGTTTGGTATAATACAAAATATTGAACTGGCTGCAGGCACTCTAATAATGAATACTGTCTTCTTACCATGTACAGTATTAACTCTAATTATAAACCTATTTTTCTTCCATATTTTGGGGCAAAGGCACTTTCCAAAAACAGGTCTGATCTGGAGTTTTGGTTTAAACCCCTCCTCTAATTTTAAATATGTCAACCGTAAAGTACTTGCTTCCATTCTGAAAAATGCCTTGGGGAAGTAACAAACCTCTGTATCGAAGCCCTTCTGGATAACTGGCTGTGCAGTATATGTATTCATCCAAGCTGAAGTGTGGCTGGCCATGGTGTTTGCAAATCCTGTTCAGGGAAGATAGCTTTGTCACTGATTTTGTACTTCCATGCACATACTTCACTTTCAAGCAGCAAATCTATTTAAATCTATTTCTGAAAACACCATCCTTTCAGGCTGAAGGCTTTACTGACCTAAAAACCTCTCTCTCATTGGGCTCTGCTGAGTCAAATAGATCTAAAATAGTCTTTCTTGTCAGCTTCCACCTCCCAGACACACACGACACCAAACATTATTCAAGAACAGAAATTAATGGCAGTAGATGTATGTACTTTTTCCCTCCTCACCTGCCCTACATATAACAGACCTTTGAAGACCCAAAGCATTTAAGGCCAAAAAGCATTCATGCACTTACAGATTCTAGCACACAGAACTATTTTGCTTTCAAAATAGAGGCTCTGCTACAGAGTTTCATATTGTATCTCCCAGTGAGATTCCACAGAAATAGAAAAAGCACTGAATCCTTCAGTATGAGTCTACATTGCATACGTCTTACCAACAGGCCTTCGTTTCATTATTTGCAATTGTCACACATTCATGTAACTGCTCCCCTACAAGTCTCTCCTCCATCTATGCTCTTAGGATGAGCTACACAGAAAGAGTTTTCAGGTCCTAATAATGAGGACAGGAAATAGTTCAGTGTTTGTGACATGCCATGCCAAAGGATACCCTATATGGGAGAGCAGTCACACCACATGTTCACCCTATCGCTCAGAGTGTGATATTCAGTTCACACCCAATTCACTTCAGTGGTCAATAGTGTTTCTTAAGCCTCACAGTTAGTGTGACTGCAAAGCTGAAACTATTTCTCAGGAGGCACCAGGCCAGATTCTGCCACGTGTTCTTACACTGAATAGTACCTTGCTCTGCAAGTAGTCCTTGTAGTGTGCAAGTGAAATTGTTGGACTTGTTAATAGTAGCAGGGTTAACATCTACTGGTAGACTAGAAATGGGCAAAAGGCACAGAGTTTTGATCTGTTTCCGAACCTCCCCAAAGTTAGGAAGTTTGGATCAATCAATCCAAAATGGATCTCTCTTCCAGGGATTGGGCCTCCATCAGTATCTGGATCCAAAGTTCCAAGGGATTCAGATCCCTGTGTATAGTTTCCACTCCATCAGTGAAAGCATTTTATAGTTAGAAAAAAGCCTATTAATTCTCTTTATCCAAGGGAACGTGACTAAAGAATACTTCAGCTGTTAGGCTAGCTGACACGAAGTCACATATATCAATCACTTTGCTAGATCAGGTTTTCTGCCCTTGCTGTACACTGTAAACACTGAAGCTGACTGTTTAGAACAAAACTAATGATAAAAAGGTGTTGATACACTGTACAATCACAGCAATGTGTGTTTTTAATGCAAAAACAATGACAGATCAAAACAAGCGACCTACTTAATCTCACAAAATAAACATCTTTTTTCCCCAAGCAGTTGGCATAATTAAGTACTATTCAAGAGCTTCTTGTTTTTCATTGACATTTTTTGCACAAGCTCCAGAGTCGTCATATTCATGAACGCTTCGCAAAAGCTTATTTGTTTCCTAGGAAATTAACGCTGAAGTGAGACAAATTTCCATGAAGTTGTGTTAAGCATTCATGCATTTATTTAGCATGAGGGATCTGTACAAAATGTAAAACAGCACCAGAATGAGCAGACGGCAATGTTAATGCTTGGTAGAAGGCATCCAACTGCATCAAAATCCTGCATTCCTTGAAATCAATATGCTATCATCTTATTCTGACAGCTTTTGGACGCTGCCTTGCCTACGTTTGAGGTTCTCTAACACAAATATTGCCTGGCTCCCATGGGAGTAGCAGTAAAATACTGCCAGGTGAGAGAGAATAGCTCTTGCAGTTGTAGTGCAGTGCCCAAAGGCTGAAGGCAGCAAGTGCCATTGATATTTTTGGCCCTGGAGCATTTCTATGCTGCTATTCCCCACTGAGCATGTCTATATTTATTTTACATTCCTTGAATTTTTACTCTTGCCTGCTACCATTCTCTCCCTGCCCTTGCTTCCCTCGTCCCTTACTTCTTTCGCCATTCTCCTCCTTCTCTTGCTCCCTGTTCCTTCACCCAGTTCACCCTTGGTTTGGCCATCTTTCATCATCTTTCTTTGCCTGAGTATTGCAGGCCTGATCCAAATCCCACTGATTTTAATGGCTCACGCCCTCAGAGGGGGCTACTGTGTCCTGCCATCGTGATAGCCTTATAGCTGAAAGGCTGACCGTCGTTATCTGAAGAGCAGTACCCCACTCACCTTGCTACTGCAGTTGCCTGGTGCCTTCAGAGTGGGGGACTAGCAGTGCATGCACACTGCAGCTGGGCTCTAGCCTCCTACCCCAGGCACATGGACTCACGCTGGCAAGGCTCAAGCTAGCATACTAAAAATAACAATCTGGAAGTTGGGGGTTGGGCAGCAGCTCAGGCTCTGAAGCCCACCCAATTCTAGGTCTGAGCTCGTGTGGCTACCCCGAGTCTTCTCCGGAGCTGCAACATCCACACTGTTATTTGTAGAGTGCAGGCTCAAGCCCGCTTGGCCAAACCTGCCTACTCAGGCAGGGGGCTTATTCCACCTGCAGTGTAGACGTACCCTAAGAGCATTGGACAGGCACCCCATGTTGTCACTGAGCACTGGGATTTAGCAGCAGTTAATAGAGCTGGATGTCATTTGCAGGCGACGATATTGGACATCATTCCATCCTGTACAGTCACTCTCCTTGTGGGTATGTTCTGATTTGTTCTGCTCTAGTTGAGGGACAGAGCACAGAATATTTTTGTCACGTGACTGGCTAAAAAAATCAGTCAGGAGAGCCAAAAAAAAAAAAAACCAAAATCAAATGGATCTATTAAAAATACACCCCGTATCAGCTAACATTCAAAGTCTATAAACAGGGATATTTGACACAAAAAATAGAAAAATATTGGAGTAGGAGATCCTTCTATAGGGAGAGAATAGAAAAATGGAAAACATGACATTGTCATTTCTAACTGGGGACAGCCAGTCCTCACAGAAATACTCAGTAAATATTGCTTTCTAGCAGAATCATTTAGCAACAGTGGATGCTTTTCTTCCCTTTAAAAAATAGAATATTCGGCGTTGTAAATTCCTAGCTAGAAGCATGATCACCATCTGAAAGGAGAGGGTTTTTCCTTCAGAAAGGTTCATTGTGAATGCGTGACAAGACACATGTCTGCAATCACTGACTGCCACAAGTGCAACAGTAACTGCATTTGCTGTAGCATCAATAAATATTCAACAAGTGCATAAAAATCTATTTTAATGATGTTGCAATGAATAATGATAATCCTGTATTACAAAAGAAAAGAAGTAAAAGGTCTTTTAATATAATGAAAAATATGTTCACGGCGCCGGTAAAGTATACCTTAAAGCCATCTTATTCCCTTCTGGAAAATGTTGTGTACTTTTGTAATTAACTCACTTGGTTTTCAGCATTATGCAGAAAAAGCCCTTTTCTCAAAACCATGTGATGATGGAAAGCCATACATATCCTGCTATGGACACAGTAACTACTGTACCAATGGCCAACAATTTAGCATATAATTACATACATAGAAAACAGCTCTGCTACTGTATTCATGTTACATATCCAGCCAATATTAAAACTACATACATTATGTAGAAAGCAAGATTTTCTTTCACTTGTTGAACGCTCATTTCAGGATGGGAGTGGGGTGAACAGGAATGCTGGAAGAAGTCTATGTGTAAGAACATTCCTGCTCCCATCCTGAAATGAGCACTCAACAAGTGGAACAAAAAGTTACCACACTATTTCATTTAAAGAGCGGAAGATGATCTACAAGCTACATGCAAATTTGCATGAATCTTAAAGCTATAAATCTGTAGTTCATGTATGGAAAGGCTTAAAATCAACATTAACAAACAAGTAAATACAATTAAGATAGAAAATAGCTTTATGAATGAAGGGTCTAACCCTGAAAACATTTATTATTGGTCATAGTGATTCTCACCATCAACGGTCCCATTGACTACTGCTAGCAGAAAGCATTATTCTCACTAGCATTTCCAAGATGGGGTCCAAAAAGGTGGCCTCCTAAAATTTTCTCTGCAAGCAGCTAAAAAGTTTAGGGAAAACAGCAATATATTTATTGCATTAATTGCAGAGCTCTGCTGATGTGCACAGATGTGCAGAACTCTGTTGTTAAAATTTACATGCTTTACAAATACAGGACACTGTGAATGTTCAGATCTATTGCATGCAAACAATTCACTTTGTCATTTCTAAATAAAAATACATACATACGTAAGAAAGGATCACAGAATCTATTTACATTATCTTTCACAAGAAACGGCACATTAATTCAAGACTAAATTCTTAGCTTAAAATTGCATTTCTAAATAATTTAGAAGTCTTGGACTATACTTCTTGCTAAAAATCCTTCATTCAATTAAATAGCTTGTAAACACTGAACATGTACATGTATACAATTTACAGTCTCAGAAGGAAATAAATTTCAGGCTTATCATCATTGCTTGAATCCACCTGCAAAACAGAATCATCTGTACAAAACTGGTCATTGCATCCATAGCGCAAAGAAGTGCACGCACCCTCTGGTACACCCCGACCTTCTAGATCCTCCCCACTGAAGTTGTTCAGGCATCTTGCTATGTAAGAGCCAGTGGAATGCCTGTTGATAACATGAGGAGCTGCTGATGGTTTGTTTCTTAGAACTACCCCAGCTATGCTGCTAACACTGGAAAGTTTTTGCTTGGCTTCTTGTCTTTCCTTAGCACGACTGGCAATATTGCGTACTCTGCTCTGACTTCTGGATGACAGTTTTCTGACCAATGCCTTGGGGCAATCGTCGTCATTCTGCTTAGAATATGAAGCTTGACAGTTGTCTTCCTGGTCAAAGAACACCAGTTTTCGCAGTTGTTCTGTCAGAGTGTCCGTAGATTGTGGTCTCTTGGTTTTCATAGCTGCAACTTTTTTGTCTCTCATGCCAGATGTAATAAAGCTTCTGCTTATGTATTTGTACTTGCTTTCAAAATTACAGGAGATATCCTCTGATGTCAGGTCTCCAAGGCTTTTGGATTTGCAAGGACTAGGCTGTTTGATGGCTGTAGAAGGAGGGTAGGGCAAAGTATTCTTGGGTGTAGGGGAATGCATATTAAGTCTGGATCTTTGGGAGACATACAACAAATCATTTTGTGTATCTGAAGTTTGCAGATAATTATTATGCAAAAAGCCAACACTCTCAAATGCTGGGAAAGGAAAACTTTGATTTCTTGCAGTCCTAAAACTATTTGAATTATCTGGAGCAGCAATGGGAAGTTCCTCATTAATTAAATTATTCCCAGAGATGCTCTCACTGTAATATATTGAGTTCTGATTATGCTTCAGTTTCAAAGAAGCAGCAAGTTGGCTCATATCTTCTCTCTTGAATTCATATGCAGTTATCAGGAGGTCTTGGGAATCCCCCTCAACTTCCATAAGGCTGCTGCCTGCTGAATCTACACAAGCCAGAGGGTCAACAATTGTATCCTCCAAGTTGAAGCTGTTAAAAGTGCAGGAACTGCAATCCTCTAGCATTTCCCAATTTGTTCCACACTTCCTTTTGGGATTTGCTGCTAGCAAATGGAGAGGGGAAGAGCAAGGGGACACTGGAAGGCTATTTGCCACACTGTCTGACTTCTTGCAATCTGGTTCATCAATTGGCTTACAATCAGAAGCTGGTGAAAGAGATGCCTCATGTATAATTGTGTACACTGAATACTCTGTTGTCTCAGGACTGGAGAAAATAGCAGTATCTGGTGTTGAAAATAATGGTGATTCCACAGATTTTACACGAGTAAAATTTTGTTTAACGGGTGTGCTTAGATCCACGGTAAACATGTGTGGATGTGCCGACATCACACTGAAGGTCTGGTTGCTGGTGCCATGAAGACTTGAAACAACAGTCAGATTAGTTCGGTCATCTGTAACATCAAACTGACCAATCAGTGCTGAAACAGAACTATCTGTCTCACTCTCGTTTGTTAAAGAAACCTCATCTATAAGGCGAGAAATATCACTATCTTGCATGGCTGCAGTGGAGTGTAAATCCTGGGTGTCAGAACAGATGGTGGAAGACATATCAGTCAGTGAAAAAGTGGTTACAGTACTGTTCATAATGACATCATATTTATTGTTTTCAGACTCCTGTTCCTTTTGAGAGAGACAACTTCCTGACAGTATTTTTTGGTCCTCCTTACACCCTGCAATCTCTCCTTCTCTCTTTTCAGCTGTGTAATTTGTGTCTTGTAATTTTTCTGTACCAAGAACAAAAACTGAGTTCTGGCTTATATGAACAGGTTTATTGGAAAGATGACTTTCCTGATATTCTGTGGAGTTATTTGTTTCAGCTATCCTGCTTACAAAGTCGACGTTTTCTGCATACTCATATACAGGTGATTCTGTAGAATTGCCAATTCTGGAGTCACTCTGGGGAGTGGCTTTTTTAAGCAGAGATGCAGAATTTGAAGAAGATGCAGCTTGCGCAGGGGATGAAAAGATATGTTCTCTCAAGTTTGTTTGGTTCACACTTGTAGCATTGTTACTATCTGCTAAATCAAATAAAAAGTACATTAGTTACACACATTGCATCTATGTCCTGCTAACAATTATTTTGCCTTTAGACAGACAAATGGAGAATGTAAAATTAGTTACAATTATGATAAGACTTAATTATGGGGTTGTGCAGATTTATCAAAATTATCTGTGTGATATGAATAAATGGGAAAATATAGTTGTAGGCACTTCATTGAAGCTTCCTTTGAATGTCTATTACATCAGACACATGATGTAATATTTATTGTAAATAATGTCAATGAGGTACCGTATTTTGTACATGTGGCATTACCTTCAGTTGTGTTCCTATTCAGATTTGTACTATAAAGAAGCATGGCAATAAAGACAGAACAAAACAGCTCTGTTAAACAACATTATCTGGAAACAAGCAGCATGTTTATAAGAACTCTGAGTAAAACGTCAGATAGTTGGACCCCATGCATAATGTTTTTGGTAACAGTTTACGTGCAATTTCAGCTTTAATTTGTGAGCCTCTAACAACATTTACATTTCTAAATGTCAGCATCCATAAGAGGACAAGATTTTGAAATCTATGAAAGCATATATTTTACATGTTTCTGCATTTGCTTATGAAGTTCTGGTTACATTTCTCCAACTATATAGGCCTTCAATACTCATTCCTTACTTAAGTAAAACTCCTGTTAACTTCAGCTATACTTTTACTTAACCAAGGGCTGGATATGTACAGCAGAAATTGACCTATTATGAATTACACAGTTTCTAACATTCAACAGAAATCAGGTATAACTAGAAAAAAACCTCAGAAACTAAAGAGTTCACTATACCACCTAAGGGCCTGGTCCCTCATTTATTGTGCGTTCAAAACTCCCAGCATTGTCAATTGGGGCTGGTAATGCACAGGCAATGCAGGATCAGTCTCCAAGCTACAACAGTGAAAACATTCCTAATGTTCTCAAGACCAAGAACATTGAGTTGAAAGGCTCTCCACGTACCGATTGAACTGATCCATGTTTGATTTCTTTCTATAGAGAACACAGCAAAATATACAAGGCCAAATTCAACTTTGGTATAATTCCAGTTAAGTCAATGAAAATTAATTTAGCCATAATATCTTGCAGCAACAGGCCTTTGTTGAGTTTAGATTAGCAGCCTGCTGTTTGTTGCTTACTGTAATAAAATATGGACAATTTGTAACCTGATTATTTCCTTTCCGGGACTGACCACTTTCCCCAGTCTGAAAAATTTGGGCTGTGCCTCTTTCTCTGCAAACACCAAAGAGAGTTCACACGTGTCTGTGTATTTGTCACACCACTTCCATCCGTGCTTAAAATAAGTACTTCCAAGGCTATATGGATACATGAGATCCTTATTTGCAGATTGACTGTAACTTCTTAACAGTAATGCCTTATTCAATTACGTCAACTATGTACATGGACTCTGAAGTGGCCACTGTAAAGATACCTAAGTAACTACCTTGGGTGAGGCAGACTGAGGGGAGAGACCAGTGCCAGAAAGGAAATGGTCAAGGCACACCTTTTCCATTCTGCATCTTGACCCTTCCCCCCAGGGCAAGGCATCTGGGAAGCAACGATCAATATGGGAAATTAGTAGGGAAGGAAAAATAAGTAGGACATTAGAAAAATGCTCTCCTTTCTATAAATTAGTAGTCTTAGCCTATTTGGGGACCACTGACCTGAGCACCTTCCCAGCAAAAGATGTTTCCGACCAGAGTACTGAGGTCAAGCCTTTAGTGTTTTATTAATGTATTGATGATTGGTCAAATTGTGACATCACAGATTTCCTCTATGGTGGTTAATGCCCTTTGTCCCACAGGCCACCACAGAACATTTTGAATGGACTCTGATCCCTTATGGAATGCATCTATCTGTGGCTGAATATACTTTGGTGGTGCCACAGTTCATCCACTTTGCTATGGGGGATTAGGATACCATAAGGACAATCATTTAGAGTGGAAGGAAACTAATAAAGATGATGTTTCCCTCACAAGATTTGTTCTGCTAAGATGCATTTTAATTATTCTTTTTGCATCCAGCATGTTCCACGCTTTGTCTTCTGGTCACTGAGACTTTGGGAGAAACAAAGGAATATTTACTCCTTATTCAAAAGGGAAGGAAGAGTTAAATTTACTTATGAATTATTCTGGAGTATGACCGTGGATATACACTAAGTCCTCATGGAAGACACAATAAGTTCAGTGTCTTTCAAGAGCAGAGATGTGATTGTGACCAGGGAGCATGTCTTTATGGAAAGAAAATAAAAGGAATTGGATAAGATCATTTCACAAGGATGACACTTGTAGCACTGTGGTCAGATCCCAGATTCAGAAAATTGGCCAAGCTGCTGGTTTGGATAGATGTGCTGTCTGGCTCAGGTGATCTCTCACAACACTTGAAAGAGTCTTTTTGACACATTTTAACAATGCAACATGAGGTATGTTGGTGGGAGGACTTAGGCCCAAACCTTGGCCATCTAGTAGAAATCCAGAAGGCCTGGACTGACTGGTTTTTGGGTTGATCCATCCCGATGCCAGTAGGAGTTTTGTCCAAATTCTTATATAGGCCAAGAGGGTGGAAGCCTTTCACAAAGATAAGAAAGTCTAACTTTGGAAGAGTATTTCATCTTATTTAAGGCTTTCCATTCATTAACCAAATCAGTTGGTTCAGTAATCTGGACAGAGATACAAAAATGGGTCACAAGACAGGAGATCCTGCCTGCTGGAACACAGAATGCATCCTGCCTGTGAAACAGCTCTGCTACATCTGAGATCCACAGCTGCCTTAACAAATTAAGGGTGATTGGAACGACTGTGGCTTTCTCCATTTTAGTCTTCTGAATCAATCTTCTTAGTTCTGTAAGAAGGCTAGAGCGGAGATAAGTTGATTTAGTGTGCCAGAGAGTCTGTTCCCAGTTAATCTGGTTTCCTGGTGAAGAAGAACTTCACTTTTGTGTTCTGGCTGAATTTGAATAGGTCTCTTTGCAGGTGGCCTAGCCCCCTGGATATCAGCTTGGTTTAGGGACCGTTCTGAGCTGTCTATCTGCTGATAACCTAGCTTATTCACTATTTATGAGGATCACACCAGATCAGAGTCTTGAGCACAGCATGTGGTTGCCGAGGAAGCCTTCAAAACACTGACGAAGCTTGGAATGGGTGTCTTCTATCTTGCTGCCTACAGAGTCTTCAGGAAGAAATCCCTTTCTGCAGGAATTACCACACCATCTACCAAGGATGCCCACGCTGCATCAGCCTTATGGCAGATGAAAAGGGAACCTTTGAATTCTAGGACCTTGCAGAATTTCAGGGCTTGCTAGTTAAATTTTATCCTTTAGTGGGACTTTCCCGTTCCTGCCTAATGACTTCTTTGAAGGAAGAATAAAGGGGGATGGGCAAACTTCATTTTCATTTTGCCCACCGCTCCCGCAAAAATCAGCTTTTAAAAGCTAGAGCCCAGTTTCTGTTCCTTCCAGTAATGTAGGGAAGCGGGGCAAAGATGGCTTAAAGCCATAGTCTTGCCCTTGCCAGGAGCCTGGCTAAGCCTCTTCTAATTTAAAAATAGCTACAATGGCTCTGTAGCATGCCATTTCACAGCCAAGGATAACCAGAATGCAGACGTAGTCTAGCCATGCCTCATGCCACAGCCATGCTCCCAGCATTTTTCCTGTGTCAAGAACTGAAAAGGGAACGGATGTAGAGCATTGCTGGCAGCTCTGCACTCTGAGGAAAGCCCTTATTCCGGGAGCGGCCATTTCTGCTGGGTGAACAGCCCTTTTATATTACAGGAATGGCATGGAGGGGCCTGCAGTGGGTAAGACAGGAGCGCTGAACTGATGCTTTGCACTGCTAAAAGCAGAGAACCTGAAGCAGGGGTGCAGGGGGCATGGCCAAGCCCTGGAGCCTCGTGGAGGTGTTGGAATAGAGCATTTGCAGAAAGATAAGTGCAGCTCAGATGTTTCAGACTGGGTGAGAGGTCAGGATCAGGAACAAACACGTCTCATACACCAATGCCACAAAATTATAGGCTTTCTGGAACCGTTCAGGTGCTCCTCTATATTGACCGTTTGGCACACCGAGCTGGATCTGCCTTTCATTTACACAGGTTTTAAACCAAAGTAACTCCATTGAGTCCACTGGATTCACCCCCAATGTATCAGATACCAAACTCAGGCCCAGTGGATCTAAAATAGTTTTGTTCTGAGTAACTTCAAGAATCAAACCAGACTGCATGTGAACGTTTATATTTTAATCTAGGAATATAAAAAATAACCAATATTCCAGCCCCACCCGCCCTTTTCCCAATATAATCCAGGCTTTTAATTTTGTAGAGTTAATTTTAAAGAACAACGTCAAGGTTCTTAGATCTAAAATTTTACCTACTTTTCCCATTTGCAAAGTCCATGTTTTTGTTTATATACATTGTCTCCAAAACAAATGCTTCCTGCTTTTTTTCCCTTGAAAAAAAATAAATACACAATGCCAGCACCTTGCTCTCATGAGTAAACTCACAGTTAAACCCAGAGCTTGAAAATGAGTGAGGAAAAACCAATTTTGGCAAGGATGTGGATTCTATCTTCAAGCTTCTAAAGGATACTTTTAAAAAGAACTGCTAATAAACTAACCTTTTTAACTATGAAACGAAACTTGACCAGTGTTCTTTAAGCAAATCTGGGGAAAATATTGTGACCCATTTGCCTAGTTTGGGGAGAGGAAACTTTTTTCTCTTTGGTTTCACTTGTCAGGATACAGGAAGAAGTTTAAAAATGCAAGCGATAGTTTTATTGCATATCACTTTGGTAAGCATAGCAGTCATTTTACATCCTCTTGGGCTTGATCTGCAGTCCTTATTCATGTGAGTTCAATGGAACTACTAATCACAGGAGGACTGCAGAACTGAGTTTAATAATATGGTTTTAAAGCTCCTGCACTAAAAGTCACATGGGAAGCATCTTACCAGAGGTATTTTCTTTTCTTTTGGTGTCTTTAATCGTTTCACTTTCCAGTGAAGGCAACCCTACCAAAAGGAATTTGTCAACTGGCATAGAAGCAGGACGTGCTTGCAAACTCCTGGTTGTACGCCTGATAACTCCTTCCTTGTCTTTCACATCTGTTGGCTCAGAGGTACAGTCTTTAATTTCTGTAGCTTCCTGAAAGCCCATTTTGCTCTTCTTCCTGCCTTTTGCTGGAGCACTGGCGGTGCGTCGGAGAATTCGATCGCCAATTGATCGTTTCCGCACATAATGCCCATTGTTTTCAGCAGAATTGTGTTTGGGGTTCTTGTTAAACAACCCTCTGAGTCCTATCAACTGCCTGTTCTGAAAACAAGAAAACAACCACCGTCATTAAATTCAGCCTGTTACATAGCGCTGTGTTTTAAACTGCTGTTGTATATGTACTTGTGAATAATGAATGCAACATCAAAGCAAAAGCAAAGCAAAAATTCACACCAACCAATCCACACATATTCACACAAGGAAACACTCAGCATAGGTCACCATGAATTCTCCCTCATTAGGAAGGCAGCCTGCCATTATTACTGCGGAGCTTTACTAGAAGTTTCCTAATCGGAGCTGACAAGACTGTAAGAAATGCTCTGTAGTGACAGGCTACCCATTAATGTGGAGTTTTATGACATGGACCTCATCAAAGCAACATTAAAATGTTTCCGAATCTTAATGAAGAATAAAGTGATATGGTAGTTATATTACATCATGCGACTGGGAACTGTTCAAAAAAACCTGTGCCCAGCAAGTACAAAGTGCATGCTAACAAAGACTACCTTAGTTGCTCCTAGAAAGTGCAATATAGTATAACTGGGATTGAGGATTAAAGGACTCCACTGAAAGGGAAACAAATGCAAACATATTTGGCTAACATTTTCAAGGCTGTGATACAAGCAAACAAGATAGATAGTTGGTGTAAGTAATTTTCTATAGTAAATCATTTAAAATGGATGATTAGTCTTACATCAATCTCCTTCAGATAGACACGTCAGATATCCTCAGTTATGCAGAGTATGGAAAGTAAATCCAGGTCTTAAATATATCTTACACAAAAAACTATATGGTCCATCATTAAAGTAAGCACTTGATAGCTGGATAAAATTATACAGAAGGGCTGAAGTCTCAAGGGGTGTTTTTTAAATCCTCTCCTAGTGTTATCACTATAGTAAGAAGTTACTCAGAAATTACTTTTTTCTTTACTATGTCTTCTCTGAAGAGTATGTGAGCCAAATAGCAATCCCTGTTTTTTCTGTGACATGGTATTTCACTTGTGTTCCCTTGTGCATGTGGATATCTACAAACCCTAGGAGCCCCTGTACATTCTCTTCAGTCCTTTTAATTTTCTTTTAAGATGGATTTCGTGTAGATGAAAGATGACAGATGGATCACTTTTGTGACTGAAGATTTCTGTTTCCACAGAACAGATACAGCCCAGGCAGTGTCAATGCAAGTTTCTCTGCAATGGCCTCCACCCTTTGTTGAAGGGACCACTTCCAGAGGTCAGAGCAAGTAATTCAGTTCCATGTACATGCTGAGACCATGGTGCCAATTGTGGGATGAACACCTGTACATGTGAATCTGGACTGAAATCACCTAGTTATTTAATGTAGAGTAGAATGTTCATGAAATGGTCACAACATTCAGTCATTATTAATCTGGACTGTGTTAAAACTGGTGAGCTAGGCCTTGTCTAAACTCGCCTTCTCCCCTCAAATGTTCCCACTGATGCAAATGCTGGTGCAGATCTGCTGGTTAGAGCAACTGTTGGAGCTTTAGTGCAGACAACATGCTGGTGGTGTTGGTTTTGCCATCTGGTTGTTTAGATCTGCTCTGAGCAGAGAGAAAAACACTGAGATGCCTGATTCCTCTTTATACACTCCTTAAAAAAATAAAATCTAAATATAGTCACTGAAATGAAGGTCCTTTTTGTCTTTGGGACTCCGCTCTCTTTTGGTTATGTTCTCTATGCCTCTCACGTCTGGTAATCCTTTTAACCTGCTATTTATAATAACTTGGAAACCATTGTAAACTGTTGAACAGAGGCAGCTAAGGCTGAAATAAGTAATGCACTGAGCTTCTGCTTTCATTTTAAAACTTAAAGAAGTTTTAAAATTTTTCATCTTTTGAAACATTGCAGAAAAGCAACAAGACTTTACACGCTAAAACTTAAATGGTTGCAAACTAAAATCGGAGTTTAAAAGTATCTTGTCAAATACCCAGAAGTAATGGTGTGAATACAGCTCTTGACAATTACTTTTTTAAAATAAAGTAACTTAAAATGAAGCTCTAGGAATGTGCTTACTGCACCAAGATGAGAAGTGAATATTAGGTGGCAATAATAAGCATTCACGGTTATTCATGTTATGATTGTGATAATTATATTGCTTTGAAGTGATTTTCCACAAGGTCAGGAAGAAAATTGTACATTACGGGCCTTATTCTCCATCACCCTGTACTTTGTGCAGTCATTTACATAAGGGCTAAGGGAGTGAAATTGCACTGGTGTAAATGATGACATAATGTGCAGAGTAGTGGAGAATCAGGCTCTGTCTTTTGTTGTTGCTGTTTTGTATACTTCGCTTTTCTCTGAAGTGTGAGGTTGCCTCTGAAGCCAGAAGCAAGGCACTAGATTTAATAGACCACTGCAGTGATCCAAGATGAAAAACATCATGTTCCAAAATGGTAGGAATCAGTCAGAGCCCACATTAGTTCTATGAGGTTATGCTGATGCATCTTTACCCACTGTTGTCTGCAGTGCGAAACTGAAACATTTGTGAAGTATTTATGGTCCCATATATACCCATATATACCTACCTTTCCATAGATTTCATTGATTGTTATATGAACAAATATGGAGGCTTCTGTCAATCCCTCTAAATACACATGACGATAGCCTAGTACAATGAGAAAACAATGTAACAAAGAATGAGCACTATGTATTTTAGGTATAGTTAGCAAAGGCTGTCCATAGAAAGTCTTTTGCAATTATATATTACATATACAGTAACTCTGAGCAATTATGTTTAATAATAATAATATGGCCCTCTTCCATAACATAAAAGGCTTCACAAACATTAATGAGTTTAGCTCTACAACCCCCTAGTGAGGTAAAGACGTATTTATCTCCATTTTACAGCTGAGGTGAGACACATAGGCTTGGTCTACATGTACCTCCACAATTCGGCGGCAGTCGATGGGAGTTACGCGAAGTACTCAAAGAACTTGCGTAACTCCTGTCGACTGCTGTGCTTCTCTCCTACGTGCTGTCTTCACTGCACTGCGCCGATGGGAACTGCATTCCCATCAACACAGCACTACACCACTTGCGAGGATGGATTAATAGCGTTGACTTCTGGATCGACTGAGCGAGTCTTCACTCATCGCTCAGTCGATCCAGATAAGTTGATCTGACGGCAACAACTTTGCCGCCATAGCCTGAGACTTTCAAGCCTATGGAACTGGCCATCTAAATCCCAGAAGTAGCTTTGAGGATTCCCCCCATGAGATATTAAGCAACTTGCCTAAGGTCACACAGGAAGTCTGTGGAAGAGCTGGGCATAGAACCCACATGTTCTGACTCGCAGTTCTATGCTTTAACTACAAAATTTTTCCTATTTTCAACTAAATATCCCAGACAAGTCAATGAGTGGAACTAACCAGGCACAAGACTGCTGAAGGCCACAGTTCTTTGTCCAACGAAATCTCGACCAATAGGATCATGATCCCAAACAAGAAACCGAACCAAAGCTATTTCAGGCATGTGGATGGTAAAAGTGAGAGTTTCCTCCCAAACAGGGTTAAATCCTATGGGTCAAACAAAATAGAAAGTCAGAAAAATACAGCAGCAGAAAATGTCAATGTCATTATCTGTGAAACACAACAAGAGGTAAGAGAAACAGCCATTCAAATAGACCTGATATACAAGGAATGTACATTATTTCCCATGAAAAGTAAGACAAACAAAGGAAGAAGCTGCAACATAGCTATTTCCATTCCCTAACTAGGAGCTTTTCTTTGTGGCTGCTACATGGCAGTTGAGCTATATATGTGTCAAGCCCAGAAAATGGAGTCAGAGAATAGCCACAAATGCACTCTGTGTCAATTACAATGCAAAAAGCAGCACTATGATGTGCTTGTACAGCTGTCTGAGAGATCCATATGCAGAAAAATGAGTGGTATCTCTCTGGCAGCTTTTACAAACAACGGAAAGGGTCTGGACTCGGCATCTGGCAGACAGTCTGCCTGTGGCAGCATGGCAGGGCAGATGCTCTGCGACTAGTGTGACAGGTCAAGCACACATGGGCCAAGATGTTCACGAACTATCTCTGCATTTCTCCAGGGGTCATAGTCATCCATGAGAATTGACAGCCACCTCTCCCGGGCTGTTTCACTCTGTTGCTAGCCTTGTGTCCCATGGGGGCTGTTGTGGCAGAGAGGCTGTCTGTGACATGGTTTGTTTTCATTTTGTTTCTCATTACTTGTATAACCCATGCATGCATGTATGATAGGTACTAGAGACTTCTACATAAAGGAGACACAAGCAGAGTGAAGGAAAAGGGGAGATATTGTGAGAAAGGCATTGTCCCTTCTCAGACTCTCCACTATCTCTCTTATTTTTCCCACTCCAGCAATTTTGCCTAGAAAACAGAATTTTAAAGCTCAAGACCCAAGGTTATATCATTCATCAAAAGACCGTCACTTGGTTTCATGTGCTATCAAACTTTGTAGTTATTTCTAACACTAATGTGAAAAAAATTAATACAGTATCTGACTGATATAGCTGGCTGCAGACACAGAATTTTTCTTAACCATTTTGTTTGTCTTGGCGCTGGTGTTGGGTGTCCTCTTACCTACAGGCAGCTTATGTCATGCTGTTGTTTGCATGATTCTACTGTGAGAAGTGTAATTATTACTCACTCCTTCTCTCTTCCCAGGACTCTTGTTAAAAATTGAAGGTTCAGCCCTGTTTTCTTCTCTTGTCTCTAGCGAGGGGATTCCAGCCCATTCTCCAGCTTCACTGTATAGCAACTGTCGCTTGAATATGTCATACCATGCTCTTTCTGACTAAGTTAACTGACTAATTAAAGACCAGATCCTGCCATCCCTTACACATGCTAGATTATAATTTACCCTACAAATTGCGCCATTGTAATCACTATGGGTATCTTCACCAGTCAGAGACTGTATGTGTTTTAACATCAGAGTTAGTGTTCAATGGGATTAGCAGAATAGCAAGGTTTTACTGTAGTATCACTAACATGACGTGAGAATGACAAAATCTGTCTCTAAGAGTATAATTCAATAATCAACTGAGAGGGAATTACACATGGATGTAGCAGAAAAGATTAAAACATTCAGGGTCTGACTCTCATGCATGCCCTGTTGCTTTTATGTAGCTTTGCTGGGATAAAAGGGCCATAAAGGGGGAGAAAACAGCCTCAGGAAATACCCTTTACAGAGTAGCTTTGTGCTAGCCTCCTCCTATCCTTAGGTGCATGGCAGGAATAATTCAACAATAATTTATAATCAATACTATCAAAAGTTGCAGACCCGGCTAAAAATCAGCAAAGAAATTTCACCCTTGTCTATCACTAGAAGGTAATTCCCAAACTCATCAGGGGCATACTAAAATGGGGAAAGACTGGAATATCATACAAGGAGATTAGGACAACCTTGAAAACTGGAGTAATAGAAAAGGGATGAAATTGAATAGTGCAGGGCCATGCACTTAGAGACCAGCAACAAGAATTTTCGCTACAAACTGGGGATTTATCAGTTGGAAATGATAGAGGAGAAGAAAGACCTGAGTATCTTGATTGACCACAGGATGACTATGAGCCACCGATGTGATGTGGCCATGAAAAATGCTAACGTGGTCATAGGATGCATAAGGCAACATATTTTCAGTAGAAACAGGGAAGTGTTATCATTGTACAAGGCACTAGGGAGACCTCATCTGGAATACTGCACGCAATTCTGGTCTCCTATATTTAAGAAAGATGAATTCAAACTGAAACAGATACAGAGAAGGCTACTGGAGGATCAGAGGAATGCAGAATCAGCCTTAGAAGAGGTAATTTAAGGAGCTTGACTAGTTTAGCCTAACAAAATGAAGGCTATGGGAAGATATGATTGCTCTCTATGAACACATCAAAGGAACAAACACGAGGGAGGGACAGGGGTTATTTAAGTTAAGGGCTAATGTTGGACAAATGGATATAAACTGGCTTTCAACAAGTTTAGGTTTGAAATTAGACAAAGGTTTCTAACCATCAAAAGAGTGAAGTAACTGGGTCCCACAATACAATTGTTATTGAAGTGTGGAAAAGATCTGAGTCTAACCAGTCCCTAACATGGTTTGGCTGGCCGATATGAATACGGCAAACCATGCCTGAAAAACTGTTACGTAGCAGCCTAGATTACAACATAGTTTGACGCCATTCACATTGGTTGATCAAACCATATTAGCATGTATAAGCACGGATACTCAACTTTGCTGTCAAATAGACATTTTTTACTCTTAAGATATTTGGGTTAAACATAGTTTCAGCAAAAGCAGCTTCTAACACTTTTTTGTCCAAACTATATCAGCAATGGCCAGCTGAGGGTGATTTTTTAGAACTGATGTTAAGAAAACACCATTTCTTAAAACGATTAAAAGCCCTGTGTAGGTGGGGCTTAAACTAAATAAGAAAAAAGTCCATGCAATTCATGATGGGTCTACTAGGTCAACAGTTGTCACCCCAACATTCCACAGCTCTCCTCTGCATTGATTTGGCAATGTCTTTTTGATTATTTGAAATTTGGACATATTTTGTATTAAGAGTACATTTATAACTAATTTTTAATGGATTAATAAATGATTAATAGAAGTTGTAAGCATATTATAGACATGAGGAATATGTTTTATAGATGGTTCAAAATACATCAGTAAAAGCTTTTATAGATGGTTAGATGCCCTACTTTTAAACAACTTTTTGACCTGTTTCTAAACTATTGATAAATATTTTTTTAATATAAAGTGTGACCAAAAATACTACACTCATCACTCTTTGTGTCTCTGATACATTATTCTGTGTACCTTTACTCATATATAATTATTCAATAACTTACTATAGAAAAGAGAAAGTAGGTTACATTGTCTTACCATTGTCATCTACCACTCTGGTCTGGTCTTTACAGCAATCTACAGGTAATCCAATAATTTCCACCTCGACAAAAGGATCTATTATCTATTTAAAGAACAAGCAAACAATTTAAAAGCAACTCATTGTTATCTGTAAAGGATAATTTTTTATTAAACTCTCAACATAAATATACATTTGAATGCTAAAACCACTGCTCAGTGTGATTTTCTCAGCAGTGTGACTGGGAAATGCCACAGTAAACACCAGGATGATGTAGGTTTCGTCATTGCTGCTTTGTGACACTGGGACATGTGACATTAGGTAGGATAAGCTTTTAGAGCAGTGCTACAGCTGAAGAAATAGTAATCAGCAGAATATATAGAGTACAGGGATTGTGGGAAAAATCCAGATCTACAGTGCAAATCCTGAACATCTGAAAATTACTGTCATACTTTAATTTAGAAGAAAAACTCTTTAGCACAAACAGTGCCATGGCACTCCCAGGCCTATCTGACAGTCATCATGGAAAAAAATATTTAGTATCACTCAAAACTACTTTACCTCTCCTCTGTCTCCTAACACCGAATCTGGAGGTTTAGGTAGTTGCTGCCCACTGATGACTTTGAGAATAAGCTGCTTTTTAGGGTTGGCTGGAAGGGGATCACCAGAATAAGGGTTGAATGTACCTAAAGGTGTGCAGCGAGTGAGAAAAAATAAAACCCTTCATATTAGAAATTCTGTAGAGGAGGAGGAAATAAGAGAACTTCTACCATCCCGAATGGATAGAATAAATGTCATCACATAGTCACATAACATTTTGGGGGCCAAAATTCGGTCATGTAAGCAGTGAATGAGGTTGAGGTGTGGGGGTGTTTAGGTACTGATAGTTCTACTCCCTTCCAAACTTCACTCAGTTCCATTCACGAGAGTTCTATCGATTTCAAGGAAGTACGGACTCCTCCTGGAGTCAGGGTTGGCTGGATGGGGCCTCCTGCCTATAACTTCATTTCCAAGAGTGACATTTGCCCTGTTGCAGAGGGCTCATTCGAGGCCCTCTAACTACATAGGCTCAGCCCCATTTTACAAGAATAATCCTACTGGTTCCAGTGCTAATCTGGCTCAAAGAAATAATGTGATTTTAAAATGATGTACAAAACCAAAACAAAAATCCCCCAACTGTATGAGCTCAAAAATCACTGACTTCTGCTCTAGAAATTCAAGGACTCCCATTGAGTTCTGTGATAGTCAGATCAGGTCCACTTCACCTCCCAAGTTGCTCATGTTGTTCTACACTTTGTAGGAAGGACCCAGCATATCACAAGACTCGGTGCTAATAATTTACCTAGATTAACTCTCAGAGGTCATATTAGAGTATGTATGTATTCAGAAAGCTGGCAGTCATTTTTTGAAGATAGAAAACAATGCAAATTTGCCTTTCATTAATCATTTAAAAAGTTAGATGCAAACTAAGTTCATTATTTTATAAATGTGTCAAAAGGCTCCTACACAAGTTCTTGTTTTAATTCCATGTTTTATTCCAGAGATTTAGCTCTAAATGCAAACTAAGGGAAAACTGACTACAAAGTCATTTTCTAAAATAATTGATCTTATAGTAATAAATGTGTAGTGTGGCATTACCTTTGCACATCTGCTGAGGTTTGAGGACATACCCGCAGTTGCCATTCATCCTGAATTTTGCTTGATTTACCTGCATCATGCGCCCATCAGATTGGTAGTTTAATGCCACTGTTGAATTAGATTTAGGAATCATTGGTAAGTGTAACTGTAACTTGCAGTTAACATAAAACCCGCGAGAAAACTTTACATACATAAAACACCTACCCAGCTGGCAACCAGCATTCCAGTATGGTATGGGGTTGAAATTGCTAGAGTCAATCCGATATGCAGATGGATAGATTCTGGTGAGCTGTTTCTGGTTGTAAAGCATGAACTGCTCAGACTTCTGCTGCACTATCTGGTGGGCCCTTGTTTCACTGAACGATAACACATTTCCCATAGTCCCTATATGTTTATAGTTTAAAAAGAAAAAAAAAGAACAACTGTGAGACAAATTGCTAAATTCACAGCTCAGTTACACTGGTATAAATCCAGAGTAATTTGGACTGAAATCAGTGGAGTTAGTTCAGATTCACACAAGTAGGTTATCATTATTTCATATGCATGCTTTACTCTTACAGCTGGAGATCAAGTGGAAAAGATATACAGTATAGTTGCTAATTCCCATTAGGCAATATTCCTAAACTGTATTGTCTTTAAGGCTGTTGTATAATGAACAAACTCTTTACATAGTCCCTCATCCTACTTCAATAAACCCATGCCATCCTTCAACTCCCTCCTTACAGCCTTCAAACCCTCTCAGGCTTTGACAATCCTCTTCCACACACCCCATCACTCCATAAATCACTGTATGGACCAGAAAGCTGGGTGGAGTTCAACCTTCCAAGCAAGGACCAAAGAAGAAGTTAGGGAATTTAGGCTCTGCCGTGTCTTGCTAGCACTGGAGTCAAACAAGACCATGGATGTGGAATCAGGAATGGAACTCTGGCTGGCAGGTTGGATTTTTGTATAAAGATTGTGGAGCCCCTGGAAGGATAGACATAATTTGACCACACAGGCTACAAAGACCTAAGAATAGCACTGCCTTGTTGTTGTACTCTTTCTTTAACCTTGCTCTACCTCACCTCCAAGTGGTTGCACTAGGTCTTTCCTCTTCAAGAATTTGGGCAAGGGCTGGAATGAAAGGGAATGGATCAAGACACTAACCTCCCTTTGCAGGACTGTCCCTTACTTGGCCTCCAGGTTTCCAAACTTTTGTGGAAAATGAGGCAGGAGCCAACACTAATTGAAAATGCATCATATCCTGGAAAACCCCACCTGGAACTTTGCTGAGAAGCTTTAGGGGACTCAGACTATAGCCGCATGGCTAAAACCTAGCTGAAACCTTGTAGCCAGAGGGACAGAATGATCAGCTCTGTCCCACAGGTGCTCCTTCCACTAAGGATCTGGGGATGCCCTTCCCTGTGGATCCCCCAGATCCATGGGAGAGGAACTCCTACGCAATCCACAGCACCCTACATTCATTCCACTAGAGGAAATGTTTGCATGAAAGCTTGGGTTCTCCAAGGAAGGGTCATTTGGGCCCCAAAACATTACCGATTCTCACCTTTCCCTAAGTCACTAGACATTGTCTGGCACTCTTTTATATAGATTGTCCTATGGCTGAATGCTTTTGAATGTAGGTTTATAATTCTCTGCACAGCATTTTTTAAAAGCAGAAACAACCCTTGCACTTGAATTTGTTTTTTCAATCTTCAATATAAAGAGACAGATACTCTAATTAAAAGTGTCCCTGAGTGGTATCTGTCACTTTCAGATATAGAAAGCCGTTCAGTGGCACTGTTTGTCTCTGCTTGTGTTACTATTCTGGGAGTGCTGAAAAAGGAAGTAAAAATTACTACAGAAATTAAGAAATGTTTGCAGCTAATATAAAAGCATTTATATTCCTTTAAAAGAGAGACCGATAACTGACCTGCGTAAGTGTTGTATTTCGAGATGTTACTCATGTTCATTCCATATTAGGTGTGTTTGTGCACCACATGAACCAGTGCCAGAAATTTTTCCCTTAGTGATATCTGTAGGGCTGATTCTACCACCTTCTGGGGTCACGTACTTATGCGCCACTATATAGGGCACTGCCGGTTCCCCTCCCTCTCAGTTCCTTTTTGCCAGAACTCCAACTAAGGGGAAGAAGGGTGGGTTGTGGAATGGACATGAGCAACACATCTTGAAAAACAAGTTACGAAGGTCAGTAACCTTCTTCGAGTGCTTGCTCATGTCCATTCTACATTAGGTGACTCACCAGCAGTATCTCTGGAGGTGAGCAGAAGTTCATGGATGTGGTGTTTGCAACACTGCTCTTCCAAAGTCTGCATCATCTCAAGCCTGCTGAGTAATGGAGTAATGAGTCGTGAAGGTATGAACTGAGGTCCAAGTCTTGCATCGGGACTTGGGCCAGGAAGGCCGCTGATGACATTTGGGCTCTTGTAGAGTGGGGTCATCAGTGAAGTTGGAGGCCAACCCCGCCTGCTCGTAGCAGGCTTGGATGCAGGTGGTGATCCAGGATCATATCCTCTGGGATGACACCGGCAGCCCTTTCACCTGTTGGGCAACTGTGATGAAGAGTTGCATGGATTTGTGGAAAGGCTTAGTCCTGTCACATAGAATGCCAGAGCTCTCCTGACATCAAGAGTACAGAGACGTCTTTCCTTGTTCACGTTGTGTGGCTTCAGGAAGAAGACTGGTAGAAAATTAGTTTGGTTGATGTGGAATTGCAATACCATCTTTGGTAGGAATGCCGGATGAGGGCGTAACTGAACCTTGTCCTTGTAAAACACTGTGTAAGGGTATTCAGACGTCAGGGCCTTGCTCTCCGAGACTTGCTTTGCTGAAGAAATTGACACCAAGAACGCAAATTTCCAGGATAGGTGCATAAAAGAGCAGGATGCCATGGGCTCAAAGGGGGGCCTAGTGAGCCTGGATAGGACCAGGTTGATGTCCCATTGAGGAATTGGGTCCCATGCTGGTGGAAAGAGCCTCTCCAGGCCTTTGAGGAAACTGTCTAGCATCTCATGTGAAAAGACCGTTCTGCCCTGTATAGAGGGGAGAAAAGCTGATATGGCTGCTAGACGTACCGTAATTGATGACAAGGCCAACCCTTGTTGGTTTAGGTGGAACAAGTAATCCAAAATGGCTTGAATGGGTGATTTAGTTGGGGAGATATTCCAATGAGATGCCCAACAGGTGAAGTGTTTCCACTTGGCTAGGTATGCCACTCCAGTGGAAGGTTTTCAGCTTCCAGCAGCATCTGCTGGACCTGTGAGGAGCAGGCCCGTTCTTCTAGGCTTAGCCTCGGAGCATCCACACTGTCAAGTGCAGGGAGGATAGGTTCAGGTGAAGCAGTTGGCTGTGGTCCTGCGAGATGAGGTCCGAAAGGGTTGGGAGTGCCCAAAGGAGGGCCACTGACAGATCTAGCAGTCTCCCAGACCAGCGCTGGCATGGAGCTGCTCCCTGGGGATGTCACAGAGGTGCCACTGTGCTGGGAGTTTCAGTGCTTTGGTGCTTGGGGGAGGTGTCAGGAGCCTGGGTATCATGTCTCTAGTAATCAGCTCTTATTTTTAGGCTTTCTGTACGGACTTGGTGACCAGTGGTGGGACTCCAGGGCTCTCTGCCAGGAATCCAGGGACCAATGATATTTCAGAGACCCGTGCCATTGTTCTAAGAACCAGCGCCGTAGGTCTGGAGACTGGTGATGGGAGCCCAACCTCCCATGGTGGTGCACCAGGGACCAATGACTGCTGGTGGGGTGGAGACTGATGCCTTGACGTTGGGATTGTTGCGGGGGTCTCATTGCAGGCTTGCCTCTGGATGACCCTGCAGTCAGAGGTGCTGACACCTCATCCCAGTGTGGAGGCCTCCCATCCTGAGGTATCAGGCGCATGGGGACTGCCAAGAGGTCCTTTCTTGCTTGGAATGCCTCCGGGGTAGTCAGCACTGTAAGTTTCTGGGGTCCCTTGCCGCTCCAAGGAGTCAGTGGTCTGTCTGGAGTAGGGCTCCAAACCCAGATGGACAAGGACACCATAAGGTCCTGTGGGGACAGGCAGCCTGACATGGGTCTTACCTGATCTCTCAACCCTTTCTTATCCTTCTTTGGTGCTGGTGAGCACCCTGGTTCAGCATGCATCTTCTTTGGTCTTTTCTTTGGCGCCATAGAAGTTGATCATTGCTGGAAGGAAGTCGGTGCTGGGGGTTGCTCTGCACCAAAGTCGATGTACTCAGCACCGAAACTGACTGGCTCGGTTTCAATGCCGGTCTAAGTGCCAACTCCATCAGGAGCACTTTGTCTGGTGTCCCAATCTTTCTTGGTGCGAGATCTGAACCATTTACAGATTCTACACTTTTCCTGCACATGAGCCTCTCCCAAATACTTCAGGCAGCTCTAGTGTGTGTCATTAACTGGCACAGGCTTCTTACACGAAGTGCATGGTTTAAAGCCAGGAGACTGGGGCATGCCCTGTCCCTAGGCCACACTTGATAACCTACACTATCTCTAAATGTGGAATGGACATGAGCAAGCACTTGAAGAAGAAGTAGTATTCATTTTCAGTACTTAGGAACTGAGAAGCTGATCTAAAAAGCTAGACCTGTGATCCATCAAATCCAGTGTCCTGTCTCTTCAGAAGAAGGTGCCAAAAGGCTGTAGTGGTGATTGTGGAATAATCTGTTCATAAGACAAGTTTCTTCCAAGCCCTCTTAGTTCATTGTTGTCTTGTGCTCTGAACCATGAAAGTTTAGTTTCCCTATAAAAATGTTTAGCCTACTGTTGAAACTGTAAATGTTCTTACTCATATTAACATCTAATCCTTGTCAAAATGCTACTAAACTCTTGGCCTCAATGACATATTGTGGCAATGAGTTCCTCTAGTTTATTAGGCAGTGTGTGAAGAAGTATTTTCTTTAATCAGTTTTCACGTATTATATTTTAGGTTCACCAAATGTTATCTAGTCCTTGTATTATGTGAAAGGGTAAATTGCAGTAACCAGTCTACCACCTCTACATCAATCTTATTCATCTTCTCTCTAAAGAGACCTAATCTTTTCAATAGTTTTTTAATGCAGAAATCTTTCCTATGAGCATTTCTGTCACACCCCTCTATTTCACCTATCTCTTTTCTGAGATATGGTGACGAGAACTAAGCACAGTATTCTAGGTGAAGACACCCAACATGAGAAACTCTTAAGGGGCCTAATTTTCAGAAGATGCTGAGCATTCAGCTTCTGAAAGTTGGACCCAAAATTCACCCAGAATGACTAGTCACTTTTGGATTTCTTGGCCTGAGCTTCCCTACAATGCCTTTATCCTCCTAAATTGCTTCATTTACTCACTGGTTGTCCAGCAAGCCAATATATCCCCACACAAAGGTCCTGTTTCTGACATATGCATAGAATATCATGTTTGTTTTTACATCTTTGGCTATTTGCTCTTCAAATTCCATCTCAGCCCTGTCAATTTTGCATTTTACCTTGTCTAGTGGAACAACTGTAAGCTCTTTGGGGCAAGGTCCATATGTACCTATATATAGCACCTAGCAAAATGGAGTCCTGATCCCAACTGGGGCTCTACCGTAATATTAAATAATAGTAGCATACTGTTATGATAAAAGCTGAGATAAATCTCATAATATAGTGAAATCATGAAAGCTCTTCCTGGAAGAGTGTGCATTCCCAGAATCACACAGGGAGAACATTTCTAAATTATGAAACCCACAAGGAAACTGGAAAAAAATGGGAAGGCACATTTCCTTGGGGAAGAAAAGGAAGCTGTTATGTTACCTTTCTCCACAGATAAAGATAGGTGACAAGAACTGATGAGATACCTGGTCAACTTGTAAAATTTCTCTGAAAATAGAGAAAACTTAAGACCATAGGCATGTATCCAATCAAAATACATAATCAAGTGAAACAACAACACTTATATAAGTAAAATCTACATCCACAGTCTTACCATCATCTACTATATCTTGGGCTGCCACTGAGTTTGTGTACACCACTAAATCAGAAAGATCACGGCACAACTTCATGGTTTTTCTCCGACGGCCCAACCTATTCAGTAGTATTACATATTAAAAATAAAGCAGATTTTTATTTTAATTATTTAAAAAATATTTAAATCTCTTCTCTGTAATTCTGTCCTTTTCACAGCTAATCAAAAAATGCATTCACAGCTGGGCACTGTTACATCTATTTATGCTATACGAACTATAGCTATTTCCTAACTGAAAGACAAGTTTAAATAACAAGAAATAAAGGAAAGGCAATGGTTTGCTAAACAAGATTTTGGGCAATCTTTAAGATTATGGTTCATTCTAAACACCTGTCTCTCTCTCTCTCTCTCTCTCTCTCTCTCTCTCTCTCTCTCTCTCAATATAATGGAATTGGTTTAAAGCATGGATCTATTTTGTTATACAAACAAAAAAAAAGTTGGCAACCAGCTTTAGAAAAAACATCGCCAAAAGGGACACGTTAAATGCAATTAATGCATACTTGAAAATGAATTTATTCCATTCTCAGCAGTAATGAGCTTGGAGAAGCTGTAATGTGCTTTTATTCAGTCTCTTTTCATGCAAAATTGAGTGGCTTTTATCACTAGCAAAGTATTGTTGCAGCATTTCTATTTACTTTAAAAGTAATTACTATTTGTAACATGTAACAGTGTGTTACCACAAATATATTTCAACAATGCAGGTGACACAATAGACTTAGGTCACTGAGGTGGCATAAAACACAATATGGATATTTAATGTCTCTAATTTTCAGTGAAGTAAAAAACTGTGGTGATTTCTGACCTGTACAACTGCCCAATTTCCTTTCCAGAAGAATTTTGCTGACTTTCTTCATCATCAGAGGTGCTATGAGATTTGGACCTTGATTTGACAGCTTTCTGTGAGGGAAATAAATGAATCCATCTGCCATGTGAATCCACAACACTTTATTGACAATAAACTGGAGTTTAAGATGCCACTGGTATGCATAAGGTGACCTGATTGGTATTTTATATACCTCATTTCTATAATTAAAATAACAAAACGGATCTGGTTTTGAATTAATTTGATTCAAAATATGCAATGGCCATCGCCTTACAGTCTCAGTGTATTAAAGAACATGGGGCTACCTTCTCGATGGCAACTCTGCAGATATAGGATAAGAGATGGCCAAGATGGGAACTGTGGATCAGCTCTTGTGCCCTGATGTTTACTCTCACAAAATCCAAGGACTTCAAACCCCACAGGTTCTCCATGGATTAAACAGCAGGGTGGCAATCTGCGACAGGGTTTATAGGCATCATCCATGTGAATCCCACCTCACCCTTGGATACACTATCACCTTACACCCCTCCTTTACTTGGACTATACCTTTTGGTACAAATAACCTGCATGCATGGTTTTGCGAAGGTTGATGAGAGGACATTATGACTACAGTGCAAAGAGCTCTTTAATTTCCCCTCTCAGTATTAAGAGGTGGCTACTGTATAATTGAGAAGTCCTTCTCCTTTCTCTCACACACTAAATGCAACTACCTTTCAACTGAGCTTCATAGGCTTTATTTCTTTCAATATAGTACATGAATAATGCCCATAACTGAGTTTATCCTGCTGTCCTCAGTGCTGAAAGAAAAAGATGAACTCTTTTGGAGATTATCTAGTCTGAAATCTGGGGGCCTGGGATTTCTGGATTCCACACACAGCTCTGCCAATGACTCATGGAGTGAATCTGACATAGTTACTTAAGCCTGATTTCCAAAGTTCCAAATTTTCAAAGCATTTCCATTTAGTCCACTTATGTAAGTCTCCTGATTTTCACACAATTTCCATTTAGGCCATTTATTTAGGAGCCCAAATTTACATTTAGGTAGCTAATTTTGGATACTATTATTTGAAAATACTGGCCGCAATTGCTCTGTGCCTCAGTTTACCCTCTTTTACAGTGCATACACTTAAAGTTACCCAGCACACTCTTCTCTTATGAGAATTCATTCATGTTTGCTTGGAGTTTTGAGATTCTCAGTTGGAGGTCTCTGTACATGTGAAGAATATTACTACTATATATTGTCCTAAGCATCCTTTTGGATGCCAGCATAGAAAATGACAGTGATCTAAGGTTAAGTTACTGTAAGTGTTTCTTGTTTGTCTGCAATAGTTATTAAAAATAATAATACTCTGCCTTATTTATTTCAGCACAGATATGAAATAAATGGGGCATCCAACTGGCTATATCCAATTAGAATAATTAGTTGAAGTGATTAAATTATTTAAATGCTTTTCACTCCTTGGTGTAGCCAGTAATTTCTGGTTTTTAGCAACTGATTTCTTTATCTGGCATGCCTGTGTAGAGCATTTATTCTCTCATCAGTGTACATGGGATTCCAACGTGTAATGTCCATTAGCATTTATGTTACTTGCAAAAATCACCTGTGAACTGAATGGATAGAATTTCTCATTGCTCACCTTTTTGTTCCCTGAAAAACAAAGACTGTGAACATGTGTACTTAGCTAAAGAACCGCCCTCCCCCCAAAAAAAACTATAATTGTTTTAAACCAGTGCAATTTTATAATCTAATTATAAATAGGGGGCTTGATTCCCTTCTCCATTATATCACTTCCACACTAGTATAACTTCACTGATTTTATCTGAATTAAACCAGCATGATTAAATGGAGTTACACTTTCATAAAACTGGTATAATAGATTGGAGAGTGAGACCAGGCAACTACAAAAATTCAGATATTATCTGAAATGTAATTAAAAGTTATGAAAAATTACATTTTTACACAATACAAGTTTAGGGCCTGATTCTGCCAGGGCCATTGAGTAATACCTTATTAAAACAAGTAGTAAGTCAATAAGACAATCACACAGTAAGATACTACTTATTGTGAGTAAGGTGGCAGAACTAAAAAGGAGACAATTCCCATGTTTACTGTGCGTACTGCTGGCATGTCACTATTATCTAAAGACAATAGATTCGTGGAACCTGTTTTGACTGGTCCATCTTTACTCAGGAAAGCCTATGGCATTCTTGACAAAAATGGTAAGGGTATGTCTACACTGCAGCTGGGAGCCAGCCTCCCAGCTTGGGTAGACAGACACATGCTATCTCTGCTTGAACTAACATGCTAAAAATAGCAGTGCTGACAATGCGGCACAGAGGGTGGCACTGGCTAGCCACCAAAGTTTGGACCCAAAGGGTCAGACGGACTTATGTTCAGGCATCTATCCCATGGCACCACCTGTGCCACAACAGTTACACTGCTAGTTTTAGCACTCTAGCTCTCCTCAAGCTAGTGTGTCTCTCTCTATCTGGGCTGGGACACATGCTCCCAGGTGCTGGGCAGACATACCATAACGCACAACACAGAAGCTCATACTGTGAATCATGGCTACAAAATCTCCTTTGGTCTTCCCCAACTATGCATCACATTTTGCATTTCTTTTGTGGACAACTGTAGAATCTCTTGTCTCTCTATGTCCAGAACTCATTAAACTCATTCCTTAACAAGTTTAATTAGAAAACATCAACACATAATACTATTTGGCTCAGGCCTGAGGTCCTACTGAGTCCAAACTCCCATGAGAATTAATGTGAGCTTTATCTGAGTAAGGATTTTAGGAATGGGCCCACTGTTGGGATTATTACTAAGATTTCCATTCTATTACTAATAACAAATAGCTTTATTTTAGAAGGTACAGTCTTTTCATTTAGGAAAAGTATTTACTGCCACGGAATAATCTATGTAAGAAATAAGTCAGGCTCCTATTTGACATCTTCCATAAATCCTTTATCTCCAGGATTCCTCTATATATTGTACAATAAAGCCAATGGTTTTGCTCACACAGGGCTAGACTGTTAACAGGCCTCTGCACAAATGAGAGGGTGCAGATCCCTCCTCATTCAGAGCTACCACACAAAGAGCAAGCACAGTTGCAATCCGTGAACTTGGGAGAGGCTAAAGACTGCTCCCTCTAGCTAACCTGCCCACAGGGGGTGGGGAGGAAAGAAATGATGGACTGGTATACTTTCTCCCTGTACTCTTTTGATACAGTGCAGCACCCTGTCATCTTCTCAACTAAAAGCTGAAGGAAGATTGATCTAGCTAGGGAATCATTAATAGGAAGCTGAGATATTCAACACTTTGTCCACATGAAATCATGTTCACCTAGCATTGGAAGCTATGTTGTCTGGTGGGCAAGTCAGGTAAAGAACACGTGTCTTAACTTGGAACAAATTATCCTGCTGTCTTGCCTAGGAAGCAAGATTGCCCTCGAATCCTTAACAAATAGTGTCCAGATACCACAGCAAATACCTGTATGTACAAATTTTGGAAAATACAGGCCTTTGTGACTTGCCCTCTGTCAACCAGGAATTGTATGGCAGTGCCAATAACAGAACACACATCTACTCCCTATGCTTGTACCACACTCAGTATGATGTGCATCTTGCCTCTCCTCTGTGAAGTTCACCCCCACAATGCTTCTTTCCATGAAGACTATTAATGCAGAAGCGCTATTATCTATTTGCTATAATATAATAGTAATTCTGTGCCACTACATGATGATTCCCTCTCCCAGTCACCTAATATTATATGTGTTTACATTGTTGCCTGTTGTTTTATCTTCTCACATTAATAATTGCCACCCTCCTCTTCTGCCCAGCACCAAGCACACTATATGTACTCAACAAGTAACAAACAAGCGTAGTAATAATTCCTGATTCTCAGTCCTGTGCTCTCACCACAACAGTCCTTTCTCCCCCACCTGATGATACAATCTTTCTTCCTTCAGAACCTGTATTTATTAGCCCTTAGACAAACAACGGGAATTAAAGATGGCAGTTCCACCTACCTTGTGTTTCCCAAAGTTGCCCATTAATGAGCGGCTGTGGGATTTCTTCCCACTTTCTTTTGTGTCTTGGTTCTGTACAAAGAAAAGGTCACAATGAACATATTTTTTCAATCTACCTCAGGTAGCGTCATTTTTTGTCTTTTTTAAGTTTGCTACCATCTTAAAAAAGATGAATTTTTCAAACAAATATGCATTCTTGCACGTGACACTGGGCCGCTATTGTGATAATTACACAAGAGAATAAGAGTGAAAGTGAAGCTGTTGATATCTAAACACAATGTACTTAGCTTTGGCTGTAAATTTAAATCTGTGTCTGTAATACAGGGCTTTTTCTACTACTTTGTACCGTTAGTGACCCCACTGGTGGTAGGGGAAAATATACAATTAGTAGCACAACAGCTGACGACCAGAAAACTAGACCAGAAGGAGATATTCTTTCCCGTAAGTGCATTTTGATGACAGGAAATCAGCAACACCATCTTTATTCAGGCTAACTGATGAACCCTCATTTTACAGACAATGTGACAGAGGCTACATTAATGATTAAAACAGAAGAGATTTCAAATTTCTCTGTTTTTCTTTTAACAGGCAAAAATATGCTTCTCCCCTCCACCTGATGCCATTTTCCTAACTATTACTATCACTTCATCATCAATTGCTTGCTATGAATAGATGAAGAATCACACGGCAGCCATTCAAGAATTAGTGGATTCAGAAGGACATGATACAAATAGATGCTGCCAGTACAGAAGGCACTGCATGGTTTACAGCACTGGCAGGCCGTTAATGGAGAGCAAGTTTGGTTTTTCATTTTATGCATTTCCAGATCAGTTGATCTGCCACTGGCAGTACTCCAGAGGACTAAATTACACCTGTTCCCAAATAAGCCATGCAAATCAAGAGTAATTCTGTTCTCATACGTAAATAAATCATGAGTCACTAAACTGAAGTCAATGAATTACAAATATGCAGTGGGCTTGATTCTTCTCCCTATCTCAGCAGCTTGTGTCACATATACACTTGTGCAAAGTGACTGAAAAGTAGGTGTAAAATCTTACCACCAGTAAAAATGCACAATTCTAATAAGGTATCATTCCGCAGCCTCTGTGCATGCACCTTGCACAAGTGTACATCAAGACACAAGCTGTAAGGCAATGGAGAAATAGGTCCTCTCAATGAGACTAAAATCAGTCCCAACAGAATTACCCCTGGTTTACATAAGTGTAGCTGTGATCAGAACTTGCCCATACCTTCCTAAACCACAAAGAATTAGCAACTCCATGGTTATCAATAAATGCTGAGGATTCTGAATGGTTAGGCAATTCATTACATAGTTAATATGACTCAGGCTAAGTATTATTGTGGACTATATCATTTCTCAAGCTGCCTCTGAAACAAGTATTACACAGATAAGCAGACATCATATATGTTACATTATCTAGAAGATAATGTTTTTTGTAGATCCCAGTAATGGAGGCATTTGCAAGTAATAGGTACATGTTTTAATGATGTAACAGCAGGGTTTTGGGGTCCCTTTAGGAAAAGGAACAGAAGAATCGGCAAGATGACTTAAGAGTTGAATTGGAATCATAAGGAAAGGAATCCAGATGGATCTACAAAAACAAATATCCTGCAGCATTTGAAAGTGTAGATAAGAGGCATTAAAAGTTGAAAAAGACAGATGCAGAGTTTGTTAGGAAACTTGCGTTTCACTTGCATAGAAATATCCCCTTGAACATCAATTTGATCACTGGTAGTTTCCAGATTAGTTGTTGGAAAAACCACATCCTTTCATCTGTCTGAAAAGCTGAAGAGAAATCTAAAGGTATTGAAAAATAGTCCCCCAACATTTCACAATGTGAATCCAAGTAGTTCCAGCTATCCAATATGCAGTTGGGTTGTATTTTTAATTAACACAATGTTAGTGGCATTAGATGTTTTTCGTGGCTCCAGGCAAGGTTGCTAATTGTATGTATCATTTTCATATATTTATTTCTCGCTTAAGTTGCAAGGCATATGTAGAAGAAACTCTGCGAAGAGTTATTTAGATAACATGTCATATCTGCAAAGCCAAAACCAGTAGTAGACCTAGTGTGAAAAGTCTTAGAGCTTCTGCTGATCTTTTCAATACTTTTTCTCTTTGCTAGCCGTAGATTCCATTTCCTAGCAGAAGACATTACACTTATTGCCAGGTAACTGAGATATTTGTGAAAATATACCCATTATTTATGAGCTTTCTTTCCATTTTTGTTTGAATTTGCCACTTGTGGAATTAAGGAACTAGTAGGATTGGTTAGATCCAGAGATTGCTCTCAAGACAGCATGGCCAATGCACTTCAGTTCTGCTGTCCAACACATAGGAATGTATGAAATGCCACAGAGGAACAGGTCTATGATCCATCTAGTCCAGTATATGGTTTCCAGTAATGACCAGAACCAGATATTTCAGAAGAAGGTATAAAATTCCTCTGACAGAAAACTGTGCACATACTTTTCTAACCCTGGCAGTTAATGGTTGGCTTATGTCCTGAAGCATGATGGTTTATACATCCCTTGTTTCTATACTATCCATATCCTGAAGCATGATTGTTTATGTATCCCTTTTCTCACACTATCCAGTGTAATTCTGGATATTCTTGTTATTCATATAAAGACTCATTTCTAATCCTTTTTTTTTTTTTAATCGTACTAATAGCCTTGTTTTTCAGTCTGGGGCCTTTCCTGAACAAGGACAAGCAAATGTGCAGTGCTTCTGTGATTCAAACAAATGTCCACTTGGGACCCCAGTGATCATTTTCACTTGTGGCCTAAACAAGATTTGAACTGATATCTCCAAAAATAAAAGGATAGTCACAAAGTCACAAAGGAAAAAAACCATGACAGTAAGCACAAGGAGTCAATGGTACTAGATGGTAAAAATCACTTTAGGTGAAATCTTTCTGCTTTTGTAGTTATGTAAGTTAGAAAATGTGGGACTGATGCCAAAAATACAAATTTATGATATCTCTGAACAGCTCCCTTTGGACATCTAGAATGCCAAAATTGTGGTGTAGAAGTACAGTGGGCTCCAGCCACATGACCTCCCTTTCCTTCCTTGTCCCTTTTTACTTCACGCAGGTCCCTACACTGAGTCCTTCAAAACAGCAAATGGTGCAGGGCCTTTACACTGGCTTTATGCCTCCCAAGGAACACCCCTTGCCCACCCCACCACTGTATTATGCCAAAAGGAAAGTTTACATCAGTTTTGAGATCCATTTTTTGTATCTGACTACATTTTGTGGCCTATCTAGAAACTGAATGTAGACTCCCTGACTTCTAGCCCTGTAAACTAGCTATTACACCACGCTCCTTACTATTACGTGATACTAACTTGAGGGTAAGGCATACTTGTCACATGACATGCTCTGTTTTTGAAAACATGGTAACGTTATAGGGAAATGAATGACACTTGGATAGCTGCAATTAAGGAGAATGAGATTTGCACAGTCAAACAAAAGCAAATGGGAAAATCTTCTCAGTAGATATCTTTCGGGTATGACAATCAGATGAAAATGATTAGAAATTGGCTTTATAATGACAAACCCTTAAGTATAACAGAAGCTAGCTAATGAGTTACTGAATTACCAAAACATAAAAGTTTAATTCTTGTTTACAACGGTTTCTCTCTTATGTAGGCCAACAGATGATATCAGTTATGCCTCCAGATATTTTAGCTTGTTATTGCTGAATTCTGAGCAGCCAGAAGGAGAAAAATCATCCCATAAGCCATAGTCAAGCACAGCAAGGCTTCACACAGGAATGGGAAGAGACAAATGGTTATCATTAAGTGAAGGTGTTTACAATCAAGCTGGAAGGGCATATCGAGAGGGGTCCCACAGGGATCCATTCTGGGTGTGGTTCTTTTTAACATCTTCATCAATGATTTAGATAATGGCATACAGAGTACACTTATAAAGTTTGTGGATGGTACCAAGCTGGGAGGGATTGCAGGTGCTTTGGAGAATAGTATTAAAATTCAAAATGATCTGGACAAATTGGATAAATGGGAAGTATATAGGATGAAATTCAATAGGGACTAATGCCAAGTACTCCACCTAGGAAGGAACAATCAGTTGCACGAATACAACATGGGAAATGACTGCTGAGGAAGGAGTACTACAGAAAGAAAACTGGGGGGTCATAGTGGATCACAAGCTAAATCTGAATCAATACTGTTGCAAAAAAAGCAAATATCATTCTGGCATGTATTAGCAGGCGTATTGTAAGCAAGACGCAAAAAGTAATTCTTCTGCTCTACTCCACATTGATTAGGCCTCAACTGGAGTATTGTGTCCAGTTCTGGGCACCACCTTTCAGGAAAGATATGGATAAATTGAAGAAAGTCCAGAGAAGAGCAACAAAAATGATGAAAGGTCTAGAAAACATGACCTGTAAGGAACAATTGAAAAAACTGAGTTTGTTTAGTCTGGAGAAGAGAAGACTGATGGGTGACGTTATAACAGTTTTCAAGTACATAAAAGGTTGTTACAAGGAGGAGAGAGAAAAATCATTCTCCTTAACCTCTGAGGATGGGAGAAGAAGCAATAGGCTTAAATTGCAGCAAGGGCGATTTAGGCTGGGCATTAGGAAAGCTTCCTATCTGCCAGGGAGGTTAAGTACTGGAATAAACTGCCTCGGGAAGCTGTGGAATCTGCATCAGTGGAGATTTTTAAGAGCAGGTTAGATAAACACCTGTCAGGGATGGTCTAGATAATACTTAGTCCTGTCAGAAGTGCAAGGGACTGGACTAGATGACCTCTCAAGGCCACTTCCAGTTCTACGATTCTATGATTAGTGGGCACTTAAATTGTATCAGATTAATGAATTAGCAAAAGGCTAGCCTCAAATTTGATACTATTAGTTGACAGCATCCCACCAAATGTCTGGACATGGCTACACTCACTGATATCTGCAACACACACATCTTCAACAATTTTCTTGGGTGATATTAGTTAAATGTAACTGCTACACTCAGATTACATTACTTTCTCCAAGATGAAAGAGAGCCTCATGCCCAACATGACCGCCTCATGGAGGAAATTAATGTCATTTTTGTAAATACTTATAGTGCTGACCTTTTGGTGACCGATGTGTGTGCCTGCCTAATTTCAGATTTGGTTACTTTCCCTTGCAATCAGCAATTCAGTGTGTGTGTCAAAGAGTGCGCTTAATGCCAGCATTGTAGCTCAGAAGGGAACCTGAGTGGTAGAAACCTGATCAGAATTATTAATCCTAGGAGAGAGACTGACGATCTGTGGAAAGATCAATGTTCACATTTGTGTGAGAAGGAGGGGATCAGATGAGAAGTCTTTAGCAGTAAATGCTATGCACATTAGCAAGTATTGCAGGATCAGGCCTAAAACAGTAACACTGGTTACTTAACCCACTATAATACTGCTTGAACATTCAGAAGATGTTTTAACATTCAATGCAGAAATACACTGCCTAACATTGACACAATCAAGGTCTCTGGATTCTGCTCCTATTGATTTCAGTTCCAGAGGGATAGCTGTGTTAGTCTGTATACAGCAAAAACAACGAAAAAAACCTGCAGAAATTGGTTAGTCTTTAAAGTGCTACAGGACTCAGTTTTTTATTTTTTGTTTTTTTATTGATTTCAGTGATTCAGAATTAGGCCCTTTGAAATGGGTTTTACAATTTGCTCTGCCATATAGGGGAGGAACCCAACTAAATAGAAATGGAAAATCAGGACCCCAAGGATCTATTTCACAGCTCCACCACTGATTTTCTGTCACTTTTAGAAATCCACCTAACCTCCCTGTGTTTCAGTTTATTTATATGTCAAATTGTTAGCCGCTTCTGTCACCTCATAGGAAGCGGGTATATTAGGCCTCCCCTGGGGCAGCCACCAACGATCCACCGCCTGGGCCATGGTAGCCCTGCTTCTTCTCCTCCCTGCTGGAAGTGAGCTTCTACTGGAAGTTTTTTCTTATTTATAACGTGCAATGCAGGTTCCTGGGCAGCTGAGGAGACAATATCTTCCCAGGTTCCCAGGTCCCTTGGACTCCACAGGAAGCTTACTGATGAACTTGGGAAGCTGAGTAGCAGATCCCGCCTCCTCCGCTGCCTGGGAACCTCTGTGGTGCATGATAAATAAGCTTGGCTCGGGAGAGGGGCAGAAAGTGCAAGCAGCAGGGGCCTCCGGCAAAGGTGGTATGTGGAGGAGAGGTCGAGTGGAAAGCTTCACCCATCACCCATGCATCTCCTTGAGGTTTAATCAATTATTATGGGTGAAGTATGCTGAGATCTTCAGACTGAAGATGCTATGGAAGTGCAAACTGTTAGCATGGTTAACTATAAGTTTCAGGCTACACCAGGCAGATAGAGTAAAGAAACGACCGTAAAATTACATTACCACTCCAGCACTGGGAGAGGGGGGAAGATTTGGCACAGCTCTTGCTCAAGGTTGACAACCCCTAGACTAGTGAGAAACCCTAGTCTAGTGAGCTTCTGCTTCACTCACATTCTGTGAACAGGGATCACTAACTCTTTTCTTTCACCATTCAGGACACCATTTATGCCAAAGGCCCTGATGAGGCGATGGGACCCATTAGCATGGGCTTTTTGACCCATGTTCAGTCCCAGTGACTACTGAACTTTTTCTAAGTATGAGTCCCTGCTGGAAAATCCTTCTCAGTGCCTATAGTTGCTGCAGTGTCTTTACTAATATAGATTAACATATGCCCTTCACATCTGACTCTTCCAGAATCCTCTCAACATTTTTTTTCAGTAAGTATTCCAAGCTCTTACTGTAGACAAAATAACTTTTAAAAGGTGGTTTATAAAATATTACTATGAGGTTTTATTTCATGGCCCAACTGCAATGAATATTGCAACTATCCTAATATTACTGCATTTGTCATAACACGAGGAAGGGAAAAGAACGATCATACCTGTTTCAGGTTTACATTTAAACCCTCGTGCGTCGCCTTTAATAGCGCTCTTACAGTGAAACTGTCAGGGTCTTCTTTGTCCCTGATTTGAGATTCTTTTATCAATGATTCAAGTTTCTTTCTTATAAAAGATTCCATCTGGTGCTCAGTTGTACCATTACTCTGAAATGAATTAAGAAATCTTGTTCAAATACATTCAGACATGCCAATCCTACTTGAGTAACCCAATGGAGTAACATGGCTGCTTCCATTCAAGCAAACTATTGATGCTCCCACCATTTCCTCCTACCTTTTCCAAGTACAAGTAGGATGACAGAAAAAAACTTTATTGTGCATCTTCCTATTGGTTGCTTTTCCCTGCTGTTTTTTTCTCTTCAGCCCTTTGATGCGTAAGTTACATTGACTTAGGTCATGATTTAAATCACCTCAGAATTTTGCCCTCTGTGTAACTTTCCCCATATGGAAACACTTACCTATTCTCTCAGAAATGTGATGAGGAATACACAGCCGATGTGTTTTCACAGCCCTTTGAAAATGTAAAGCACTGTCTAAGTGTGCTATATTATGACTCTCTCTTTATGGAACACAGATGAGGTATTTATTAATTATTCATTTGTATTGTGGTAGCACCTATGGGGCCTGATTGTGCTAGGTGCTGTACAAACACAGAACAAAAAAATGATCAGCAGAACTTTTGATGTAAATAATAAGAGCCCCACATAAAGATGGAATTCCCTCTTCATTTGTCTGCTGAATGGGAGGGAGATTTTGCCCTCATGGAAGAAAGTGAGGGCCTACTACCAAATCCTGCAGATGTTCCAGTTGTGTGGCAGACACAGGGCCACCCACAAGGAAGCTCTGGGCTTCCACGTTGGCTCTAAGGGTTCCCATTCTCTGGTAGTACAGCTCCTGACTCTAGTGTCTTCCTTTAAGATAATTCCATATGATGAAGGGGGTACCAGGAAAAGTTTGTATAGCCTCTGCCAGTCACTAAGCATGTTTCTGTTTGATGGCATGTGTCATGAATGGGGGAGGGGGTGGTGAAAGTTGTGGTCACTCTTGGTTGTGTAACCTTACCTATTGAATGTCATGGCTTTCAATGCTTGGGGTTATATTTATAGTTGTGTTCATGGCATCTCTTCTCTTCGACCCCAGTCCTCCAAAGATTTAGGATGGTGCTTAAAATTAAGCCCACGCTTAAAGGCTTTCAGGATTGGGGACCTAAATTGCATAACCTTCATTGTAGCTTAGTTTTTTATTACTAAATATGAAAAATGTCCATGCTGCAAGAAATACTGAGGGAATATAACTTCTTGGATCACTGAACCAACAGTCTTTGCCCCATGCCTCATGGACCCAAAGCAGAACTGAATTTCTACCTGAGACTGTCTTGTAGATCATATGGCTCAAATAGCATCACACCACATTCTGACCACAAAGTAATCTTAAAGCCTAAGGCTTTGTAAAAATGAAATGAATCACCTCTTCTCTCTGTGTTAAGTGTCACTGCATTTATCTGCCTTAAGAGAGAAAAATGCAATCCCCTTTACGCAACGTACATCAATCCTAGAGCAGACTGCTGATTACTCAGCATGTAGGTGGGGTCCCGTGCATACAGTTAAAAAAAAATGTCATGAACAACTGCTTTCTTTAAGCTAATTCAGAAGGGAATCTATAGTATCTAAATCGGCAAAGCTATTTCCAAGTCATCCTGAAAAAATGTTTGACTCCCAAAAACAGATGTAAATTATAAAGAAAAAAAATCTGTTTAAAAGCTACTGAAAAATATTCAATATAATTGAGAACTAGAGGGGGATGTGAATCTGTAACAAAAACTTTCAATATGAATGAAAAGGGGTGTGTATATTTGAGAGAGAGAGAGAGAGAGACAAAAACATTCAGTATGAATTAAAATTATATGGAAGTGAATAGGGATGTAATTAAAAAACAAGCTCACTGGGCTAAATTCAAACCTGAGATCAACTGAGTTACATCTGCTGATGCCAAGTCTGAATTTGGCCCCTCTATTTGTACCATACTATATAATATATTATAATATATTCTATATATTATAATATATTCTCTCTATATATTCTATATAATATTTTCTTTCCTGTTCAAAATGTTAAAGTAGGGAAGTGTGATGCACAACTGTTAGGCACCAAATAATATGGAAATGGCTAAAAATAAAATTAAAGCATAAAAGAAAATAGGCCAGGCTTCAATCTTTAAAAGGAGAGAGCACATATAGAGACAGGGGTTAAAGGCAACAAAAAAAGAAGCGAAAACAGACAAAAGACTAAGAAATAATAAAAGAATGATTTAGAATTGTGAAATTCAGATCACTTTGGTGCTTACATATGAATTTAGAGGTGTGACTTTAGGCATCCAAATTTAAAAATGTTAGTCTATATCAGTAATAATATTAAGTGGGTGTTTGGGGTGTATAAGAAACACAGGACTGGGAAAGCAAATTGTGCCATATGATGGTTATACACTTACATAGCATAGCTTTAACTTGCAGTCATCTTCAATTTCATCAGCACTGTCTTCATCAGAAACTTCCCCTTCTTCAGCATCTGCTCCAAGGTTATATGGTAGCTTCTTACCCTCAAAATTAGCACAAAAATATTTGTAATATATGTAGAAGTTGCTAGTGTTAATTACTGGAGAGAAGGCAGGCTAAAATTCTTGATTATTTTCATAGTTCCAAATAAGGTACGATGGGAGAATAGATTATTTCAAGTTGTGATCATGAACATGTGGTTTCAGGATTTTTCACTTAGGCTTTGACTGATACCTCCCAGGAAACCAGTTTATCATAAAGACAATGACTGGCGCTGACTGCTGGTTAATTGGAAGAGTATATGCAAATTATCTTCTTAATGGGATACAGCCAGCCAGTGCCAAAAGCATTTGCTCAGAGTATGTCTACATAACATGGTACTTATGGTGCTGGCGGCTGCCAGTGTCTTGTCTACACTAGAGCTGTCACTATTGATACTACAGGTGGAGAGAAAGTGGTAGGAAATTTTAGAGAAATAATCCTAGTGTGCACAACGCCTCAGAATTTAGCTAATAAACACCATGTTCAAACACAGTTGTAGGCAGTGTTCTGATCTCAGTTTGAACAGGTTCTTCATAATCATTGCCAAAGGCCAGATCCTAAGCCCAATGCAATTAATGGGGGTCTTGCTATGGATGTCAATGGATTTACACTAGGCTATTAGTCTGGACCAATCTCTCTGTGCACTGATAACAGGTATGAATTATATTGGGTGGGGTTTTCAAGCACCTAATGAAGTTGGGTGCCAACTCCTTGAATTTTGAAAAGCCCACCTATTTAAGATTTCCTATTACCTTCTATTATACCATGCATCTGCCAGCTCTGGTGGCATTGAGTATTATTGGAAATGTGACTCCTCAGTGATGTAAAAGAAATCTTTTAAAGTTATGTCTCCCAGTACTGAATTGCTTAACTGTAGGTTGTCTATGATCTGGAGTCTGGCTAACATCACAGCTGTATCCTTAAAGAAGTTTGAGATGCTTAAAAGATAAAATAATCCTTCCTAGCAATAAGTTGCCTTTTTTTAAAATTTCAAATGAAAAAAGTGCTGCCATTTGTAATATATAAAATTTAAGAAGCCCTCTCCAAGTCCGTTGGGCAGCTCTATAGACAAATCTGTCTCTTGCCTGCTTTTGACAGATGTGCAATGAATATTCCTGCAACTCTTTTAAACGAATATATTAAATCATTTAGACACTGATGGGTCATTATATTGCCAGTAAGCATAAATGTTGCGTAATGTGCTGGTCCAAATTTTAGCAGTAAAATGACTTTATGTAAAATGGTACATGCTCCATGAGTATTTTTAGATTCAGTTTATTGTTCAGTTATGTATTAAAATATTAGAGCCCAAAGGTATATTATGCATTACTTAAGTTTCTATTCTCCACTGACCAAGAGAGTTCCATAGTTTACATGCGCAACTCTTAGAACGATGTCTTTTCCAGCCATAAGAATACTTAGGATGACATGAGTGTATAGACAGAGGCATGAGACATCCAAAGGGCACAATTATAAAGATGTTGCTCATCCGTGTTCTTAACCTTTAAAGCCTTCAGCTTTCTTAAATTCAGTATGTCATGGTCAATTTCTGCAACAAGATGCAACTGCCTCAAAGGTAGGGTTAACAAAACCCGCTGGGAAGTCTAATTTTTGACTGGCAGAATTCACTGTCAGCCGCAGGATTCAAAGAAGTTTCTATATTAAAGCTTTCAACAACAAAAAAATATTGGACATTCTGCCGTTTCCAGAGCAGCCCTTTTGTCAGAATGTCTTTGTATAACTAGCCCCAACTGTTTCATGCTCACCTTCAGCAGGCTGTTCTGTGTTATAAAAGCAGACGTCAAGGCTGACACTGCATCACAAGCAGGGGAAGTGCAGACACAAGAGAACTTGATTGCATTTGGCAGTTAGCGTGAAGGAAGCAGGAAAGCCTATTGAAATATTGCATGTACATGTGGGAGTGTAGTCAACAAACTGAAATTAGTGGCTAATCCGTTGCTGTAAGGCAAATATGTCTTACTTGGGCCAGGAAGGAATTTCCCCATGCTCATGTCTAGCTTTGAACAACTGGCTAATGTGATGGAATATGGATGCAGCAGTTATTGGCTACTTCTGGTGGCAGGATACAAGGCTTGAAGGATGAATGGTGTAAACAGAATAATAAATCTTCCTGAATTTTCCTGTATGATTACTCACACTGCAAGTGCAGTTCAGTAGATACCTAGCCATCTGTGTATTAATAGAATGTATGATGAGGAGTCAAAATCAAGATGCCAGTTAATATCTAGGAAATTAAACTTGTATGCTGTGATGTCTTCACCGCTGATTACATGAGCTCATCCAAGCTCTCTACATTTGTCACTGCCAGATACAGCCATAAACTACATTGTTCTCCAAGAGATTTATAGAGAGAGAGAGAAACAGGACATTGACACGGCATTTTATTTTACTTTTTAATTTTTGAAAAAATTACTATTTTGCCAATCAGAGGGTCTGATTCACCTCTCACTTACACCTTAATAACGTCACTGAAAGTGGAGTCACTCCTGATTTACACTGACCTAGATCAAAGTGCATTTCAGAACTGTTATTTCACAACAGGAAGATACATTGGAGACATAGTGTGCGGCAGGCCAGCTTGGGGTAATTTTACATCCCAGCTTGCCACAAACTAAGTATTTGCATAGATAAGCACTAAATAAGTCGAGAATCAGACTTAGTGTCTGAAATCAACTGGACAATCCAGCAACACTACATGTTGTTCAGGGAGGAAGGATGAACAAATGCATAACTGGAGTACAAATAATGGCAGGGTGGTGTGGAACTGGCTTGTTACTTCCCAGAAAGCTGCTGATTCTTAAGTAACAGAGCCTGGGTTTTCTCAAGTGGCTGGCTGACACGACTGATAGATGGGATAGCAGTTACAGTATTTTGTGAAATCAGACAAAAGTCTACAATGATGGTGAAAGCACGATTTGTCACTTGGAAATGCTAGCTGCTTCAGCTCCATGCCTAGACAGCTAATTCTGTGCTTGCAGACAATTAAGTGTCCTCATCATGCTAAATTAAATTAAAAAGAGGCCGTATGATAAAGTAAATGTACATTATCTAGCATTTTCATTTTCATTTCATTATTTTCATCTATTTTTCTGAAATATCTTTCAGAAAGGATATGTTTACACCGAAAAGTTCCAATTATTCATTTCACACACAACATTGGCACTTTTCCCTTGTTGTTCCTTAGCTCTTCTCTGAAACATTATTCTCACTTACATAGCCACAACTGATGAACCATGAAAAAATGCTTTTATCTGATGAACCATTGCTCTTAGCAGCAGGAAGGTGAGAAGAGAAGGAAGGAAAGAGTGCTTTTTCCTCTCATACATTTGAGATAATTTCTTATTCTTTTCTATATTATGCCTAAAGAATACACAGTAAGGAGAGAATGCAGATTGGTGCTTAGATATCACCATGAAGACACCTTAGAAAAACCACAGATAGATCAAATAGATCAGACAGAGGTTAGAACAGGGGAATGGGAATCAGGTACCCTGATTCTATTCTTGATTTTGCCATTAATTCCGTTTGATCCTGGGTGCTTTATATTCCCGAGCTATAAATATGAGTATAATAATGTTGCCCTTACTTCATAGAGCAATTGTAAGTGTAAGTAATTAGCATATGTAAAATGCTTTGAGATCTTCAGATGAGAGACTACATAAGTGCAAATTATTGATGTATTATTATTATTAATATATCCTGGTAATATCACCTTACAAAGAGTATCCCAGGATACTTGCTAAGTGAGAAGTAAATGGTGTTTCTTTTCACACAGACGTTAAAACAGAAGATCAAAACCCACCTAATTGTATCTGATCTGATTCTTGTACTACTGGTAAACGGTTTCCTAGAGCCTGAGTGGACAAGAGCAAGGATGATACGTACCATATCCTGACTTCATAGACTCATAGGTCAGAAGGGACCAATATGATCATCTTGTATTGCACTCTATACATAATACTGGTAGCAAATTACCTTCACTAGGATTTTGCCTTTCAAACTTTGAGGGCTAGGAAGCTGCTTGGAATCTCCAGCGACTACACATGACAAGTCCAGTTTGTCGCTGAAAACCTCTTTGAGGTACTGAGCAATCTTCTTTTGCTGCTGGATACTGCAGTGATTCTCAATAGACAATATCACTGGAAACCTAAACCAAAACCAAAAACCCAGATGATTTCTTTTCAAGATCTATAACCAAGTAGTCATAATGCAATTTAAAAAGTAGGTTGTTTTACATTCATCTTGCTCTTGCAGTCTCTGAAGCAGCAATTTTGTTTTTAAAATGGCATTTTTCATGCTATTATAATCATATCTCCTTGAAGAAAGCATGAAAATTAACTAACTGCAATGAGGCATAAAAACCTCACACTAGGTTCAAAGGGGTTAAAAGGCAATACTGGGCCCGCCCCTCAGGGACTGCAGGAGCAGGTTAAAAGGAGTTTAGAAGGCCAGGCAGATGGCCATGTATAAAGCTGCAAGAAAGCGTTCTTCTCCAGTAAGTCAGAAGGAGGGCGGAGTCTGAGAGGAGATCACAGAAGAGGTAAAGCCCTCAGGCCGAGCTTTTTCTAACCACCACATCCTGCAAGGCTCTGCTCCTTTGGACTCTTCTGTTAAATGAGTGACCGTTTGGACTACAGGAGCCATACCTCAACCTGAAGGGACACGTAGGTAAGAAGAAGCCCAGGGCACTGGACTTTGTCTTGCTGCAGGGAGATCCTGCCAGTGTTGCTTCTCACGGGGCCCTGTGCTAGGACCTCCTACCTCACCCTCCCAATCAGGCCCAAGCCCCAGGTTTGGGTGGAAAGCAGAAGATTCCTGGGTTAGGATCAGGAACAAGCACCTCAACTACCTTGACAGAGAGGGGAGCGGTAGAAATTGGGTGTGCTAACCATTATGTTGTCCAGTCCTCAGAGCACACCATCACACTAATGCAGTGGTTTTCAACCTGTGGTCCACAAACCCCTGAGGGTTCGCAGACTATGTCTGAGATTTCCAAAGGAATCCACACCTCCTTTCAAAGTTTTTAGGACTCCACACATGAAAAGAGGTTGAAAATCACTACATTAATGTATAAACTCAGAGGGACACGTAGTTTGGTTGAGTCATACACCACCTGGACCAAATTCTTCATCTGCAAATCCCCTGAAGTTAACAGTCACTCTGGATTTACACTGGTGTAACTGCAGGTAGATTTTACCCTATATTTTTATCTCATTAATAAAGACACCAAGAGCCAAATTCTGTATTGACATACACCCTTTGCACCATCACTGAAGTCAATAGGGTCTCACAATGTAAAAGGCAGGCCCTAATTTCTAAAAGCAGCTCAGTGTAGCTTCAGGGAAGATCCTTGTTGTTTGTGGGTCAGGTCCTCTAAAAAGTAAGGACCCCATGACACTCTTTATAAGACCATGTGTTGGTGAAAAGATCTCTTCTCACTGTTTTTCAATGTGCATCAATTGTTTGATTGTCTTTAGCCTTCTGCCCTACAGACAGACACACACAATTAGTTCTCCATGTGTATAGACAGTTCCCTTCTCTGACTGAGTAAAACAGGTATGAAAGGAAAAATCATGTGGAAAATATCAGCTTTAAAGCTCCATTTGGTATGGGCAAAGATCAATATGATGGCAATATATAGAAAAGTCTATAAAGCCTGTGATGGCCTCGATCCACAGGAATACAGGTGCAGATCTCAGGCCTAATAGTCTGCCACCCCCCCCTCGGAGGCCATTATATAGGCTCCCTGTTCTGTGTGGAGGAGGAGTTTGCAGATCAAGTGATCTACAGAGAATGTTCCCATCTTAGGACTGTGAAACTATGTACACACTGATGGCGGCGAATTTGCTGCTGTCAAAATAGATCTTTCTGGATCAATTGAGTGGTTTGTGAAGACCCGCTTAATTGATCCAGAAATTAGTGCATTAAAACCACCCCTTTAAGTGGCGCAGCACAGTGAAGACGCCGTGCACAACAGAAGTGAAGAAGTCGTCGGGAGTTATGCGAGCTACTCTGTGTAGCTTGCGTAATTCCTGTTGACTGCCGCCAAATTTTCAGGTAGGTGTAGACTTGGCCTTAGAGTGCAAAAGAATATTGTTGCCCTGAACAGGCTAACTCCCCATCTTCAGCTTTCAGAGACTTCATAAGGGGATTGAGAGTCTGTGGTGGACTAAGGACATGAACCCAGAGCTTGCAAGTCCTAAGTTAGTGCCATGATCAATGGACTTTCCTTCCAGGCCACCCTGCATCCTTTCACCAAACCTATCTCACTACAGGGAAGTATTTCAAAACTCTATAGGTTCGTCTCAGGGAGTTATCAATCTTCTCTGCCTCTCTTCCAAATTTTTTATCTTGGTGGAAGGGATGATATAGCCTTCCTTCTTAATGCATCAGGTTGTGCTTACAGTCAGTGTGGTAGTGTCATGGTCGATTTTAATAATATACTATATGCTATAATCCTGTGGCACAATGGGATAATGTTACATTTTTACCCTTGAACTTCCTGGATTTTTTTATTCTGAAGATTTTAGAAAACTTTGCCTTTTCCCAGGCAAACCTGCCACTGAAATTGAGGACACTTTTCTCTGAAGGCAATATCATGCCACAGATTTTTAAGCAGAATTCCCCACTGAAAATCAGTGAAAAATTCTGCTTAACAATGGACCAAAACAACTCTGAAATTGTGCAGTTTGGCTATGTCTATATGTTAAACAAAAAAGCTATTGAGTTGGCAATATATAAGACCCTCCATAGCCTAGCTATTGATTAATGGAAAGTTAAAAGTGTTCACACTGTTAAATGATAAATCAAAGTTAAGACCAGGGAAAATAATGAGATTCTCTCTGCGGTTCAAGGAAGAAATTTACATTAGGATACAGTATTTTCATACAAGATTTACTACACAAGAGAAATATACTTCTCTATACTCAGAACCTGCATTGCACTTACTCAGGGGCATGCACAGGATTTTAAATTTGACCCTCTTTGAAGGGGCACATTCTGTGACTCCCCCCACCCTGGGAGGGGCTCCCTCTCCCCATGCCCTGACAGGAGCTCACATGTCTCTTTCTTTCCCTCCGCCCTGACCCTGGCAGGAGCTTGCTCTCCTCTTCTCCCATGCCAGGATCCCACTCACCCCCCCACCACGGCCCCGGGGCTGGATGAGTTCCATGTCCCCCACGACTACTGGGGGTGGGGGCGTGCCCCTGCTTTCCCCACCCCCCTTAAGCACAACCCTGCACTTACTCATTTTTGACAAAGGCATTTTTATTGATAGCTTCCATCACATCTCTAAAAAGTATTTTGGAAGTAAGGGTATAACCATGGTGAACTACTGGCTCTCCATCTGGACCATCCCAGCAGTCAACTATCAAGACAAGAAAACTACACATGAAAAAATATCCAGTTTTATCATATTTGAAAATGTTTCTTCCGAAGGGGGAAGGAATGTCCTATGTGCTTATGTAAATCAGAGGTATGAATCCTGAATAAGAAACTGATACTTTGTATTTTGCACAAACTCTACAAAACATAATGGCAAACAACCGAAGACTGATCTCTGTTATACCAGGTCTGTGCTAAATTACCATTCCCTTCAGGTATAATTACAAGGATCTGCTGCCATCAGAACCAGAAGCAAAGCCTGTGTAAGAACCTTCTGCCTGAGCCCGCAAAAGCTAACTCACATCAATCATTAGTCCTTACTCAGGTGAGCAGACCCAGTGTATGCCTGCCAGTACACTCCATTCAGTTCAATAGGACTAGTGATGTGAATTAAGGCTGGAGGGGAAAGGCCTTCTATTTACTGTACTATCAAAGATGGTTATTTTCTCAATCTCCCCTTTCAGCATAAGAATATTTTATTTGCAAGGCACTACAAATCAATTTCCACTCTCAGCTACTCTAGTTGATACGTTATTCTATCTCCATACTGTATATGAAAATGGGAAACCATCAGAACTTTCTGATTACTAAAGCGATGCTCAATCCACTGGCACTCATGAATCACAATTTGTCCGTGGAAAAGTATTTTAGATTATTTTATTTCAGAAATGAGACTTGAGAAGTGCAATGGCAAATCATAAGCAAATTAGAAACAAGAAAATCATAAGCAATTACTTAACTCTGTTAACTTGTTGCAACTTAAGTTATCATATATCCTATATGAGTGGGCAGAAAAATCAGTTTAATCAGAAATTTATTTACAAATTGGTTTACCTACCCCATTGTGTGCAGAACAGCTATATTAGGTCTTTGCCAATACAGTTTCAAAACTGTAACTTGCCAGATCTGTTCAAGGCTTTTGTTGAACATTAAAGATAATCTCAAAGGGTTTTTTTTTAATTCCGAATATTAGCCTCATTATATTGCAGAAAGATAAGCTTATTGTCATTAAATTGCTCTGCCTTTTGAAAATTATAGAGACAAGGTGGCTGAGATAATTGGAACAGAAGTTAAAATTAAAAATACCTTCAACACATCGACAACCATCCTGCAACACCCGGGCATACATCTCCACTTTGGACTGAGACAGAAGTTGGTCTCCTGTCAGATATGTATTATGAGATGAAGCAATATAATAGTTACAAAGGGGCTGATCCATATCCTGGTGGACTTCGCAATGCAATGGGTTAAATATATCACAAGCAGAACTGCGCATGAAGCTGGTAAAACCTTTGAACAAAAAGAAACAATTTTTCATGAGTGCAGGGTCCCTGGATAGATTAACCTTATCAGAATACACAAATTGATAAAATAGACAGGCTAAAGCCTGTCAGTGTTAATCTGCCACCCAAGAACTGCTATATATGTGGGATGAATCCACCATCCTGAGTGTCTGGACATCATCTGTGGTTTGTCTATTTCTTTTGCAAGCTCCTTTAGGCAAGGGCATAGACCAAATTCATTGCTAGCATCAACAGGAGTTACACCTGCGAAAGTCAGAAGTTGACCATTTATGCCAGACAAGTCCATAGTGTTTTCCTGGTCTCTACAGTATCACATGCACTGTTGTTTCTCAAAAAATATTAAATAAACTACAAAACAAACAAAACAAAACAATGTGGTAATATATTTACAAAGCCATGCCTTACCCAAGCCAGCAGAGTTTGGACAGCAATGGCACTAAGCTAAGGGATTCATAAGAAATCTATTAACAAAGAATAGCAAGAGCAGAAATTGGATTCAATTGGTAAAATATGAAATCTTAAATAATGAATGGCAGCAATATGGCAAGAATAAGAAAAGCACAGATCTGCAATCCCATTATCAAGTCTGTTTTCACATCATATGTTTCCATCATGCCCTGAAGGAGTACATGATGGAAATCTGTGGGTAAAAATTCTTTGAAACCCTGGAGAGTTTCTCTGGGCCAGATCTCATGCACAGACTTAGCCATGTACGCTCACGCTGTCTCTTGCAGTTCAATCAACAAAATCATTGCAATAACAAAAACAAAACGGCTCACCATTTTTTCCAAAAGAATTTATTAAACTTCTTTTCTTCAAATTATTTGCTAAGATTACAAATTATTTCTCTCTAGATACCACTGCAAATAATTGCATACTTTGTACCTAAAAAATGATTCTGTCATTAAAAACTGTGCCCCCTGCCCTCTGATCCCTGCCGAGAGGCAGCCTTCTGTGAGATACATCTCCTGACTCCTTGGGATATGTTGTGCAATGGGGGGGAGGGGTCTCAGTTGTCTTGACAGCCACATCCCTCTTTACGAAGACCCTGCAGAGTTGCTGCAGGTGGGGGATCCATTTGGAGGAATGGAGCAGTGACTGGATGGGTAGAAGGGAAGGAATGAGAGCCTCATGTTGGGGATGTGAGGCATCAAGGGGATGCACATTGTCTTTCTACTGGCCCTGTGAAGATTACAGACAAAGGGTAACATGGGTTACATTGGGTGGTTGGGCCCCCGGGAAACAAGTAGGTTCAGCACCCGTGTACCCAAACCAGGGCCATATAAATGGGAGAGAGCTGATGAATCAGGGCTGCTTGAGCGCACAGGCTGGAACAGCAAAGGAAAAGAGCAGGTGAGAGCTACCTGACAGAGACAGTCTGCAGGGAGTGGAAAGCTTTGCGGGCCCTCCCTGGGCAGAGAGGCTCATTTGTTGACTATCCTGAACTAGAGAGGCTGAAAAGGCTGAAAGCCAGGAGCCAACAGAAGAGCTAGTTTACTGACTCTTCTGAGCCACAGAATCAGTGCTGGGAGGCTGGAAAGGGCTGAGAGCTAGAAAACCAGTATAGAGGCTAGCTGCCGGTCCTTCCTGAACCACAGAGCCATAACTGCGGAGGGCTGAAGGCTGAAAGCAGGAAGGGGGATGCCTGCTGACTCTCTGAGCCCGAAAGCTGAAGCCTGAGAGGCTGAGGCCGGGGAGTGAAGTGTGGTGGGAGATTCCAATGTTTTACTGGAGAACAAGGGCTTGGTGAGAGGTGCTGGAGCTGTGCTTGAAGTGGGGCATGCACCGTCTGGACTATGCTGGGGAACTTTGAACTATGGTTATGGGACTTGTGTCCTACTTTATCTGCACAGGGCTTTCTCTTATGAGAAATTTAACAGCTAAGGCTATTTTTGTTCAGAAAGATGATTGGAGCTAGTCCTGGGGACTCTGAAGGGGAAAATGAGGCAGGTGTGTTTGTTGTGCTGCAGTGTGCCAGAGGAGAGCGCTCCAGGCAGGAAGGCAGAAGTATGACTCTGGGATAATAGTACCATTTCCATGGAGCCTTTTTCACCCATGGGATCCCTCTTTAAGTGAGATGTGGGGACAGCTAGAGCCACAGTTAATGGCTGGTAGTTGCTGGGAAAGAGGTATGGAGGCACAGGGCCTGGAAGAGGATAGGCCTGGCCTCCAGGAGATCCCCCAGAACTTCGTGCTGGTAACGATTTCCTTGTTGGAACCCATGCTAAAGCAGCACTGTAGAAATGTTCCAATAGGTAACAGCTGTGTGAAAACTGCCTAAATCCAGCTCTTCCATAAGTGGACACAATTCTCATTGAAATGAATGAGAGGGTTACCACCTATGCCAGGGATGAATTTGACTCCTAGGTCTCTTTCATGTCCTGCCAGGGAATCAGAGGGCTTAATTCTGATATCACACCACCGTGACTCCATTACATCAGTGGAGTTACTGATTTACACCACCGTAACTGAGATCAGACTTTAAATAGCTAACTTCAGAATATGGAATTTAAAATGTTTTAAAGGGACACAGCAAACTATTCAGACCCTGAAATGTAATTAAAATGTGAGGGGGGTGTTACTAAACCTAACAGGAACAGAAGTGTTTTTGAATGTTTAAAATGCCAGAGGTTGTTCCTTTGTTTTGTCTTTTTTTAATTCTAGCCTAATTGAATTGCCCAGAATAACAGGGAACTTGTGGGAGAACCAAGAGGGTAAATCTAGGTCTCCTGTTTGCTACAGCTATGCTTTAGCAAGATGATTCTTCTCCCTACAGAATCCAACAAGCAAATTAATCTGCTCATGATAGACACCTTCTGGCTAATTAACAGACCACAGCACTTAAATTATTTCAATCTAATTATGAAAGATTCATTGATACATGCAGATCTAAATTTGGTATTAAGTTGGTTTCCAAGTTAATATACTATCTACAGACTTGTTTTTGCAAATGAAATGAGCAAGTTTGTAAAGCCTGTAAGAAAATACTCTGCCCCATTGCATTCCCTGCTGTCACTTACGTGGTCCACTGTGGAGTGGTTCTGTTTTTATGCTGGTGTAACAGCACAATTGGCACATATTTTTTTACATCAGTGAAAACAGGTTATGGGATAAACAAACACAAATAAACAATTAGCAATAAGAACCCATACAAATTTGTATGCACTCTTGTTTTAAGACCATATTGTGAATGACTAGTTGCAGTACTATTGTGACTGGTGATACTGTACTAGTCAAGTATGTCAACCTGTTGTTCTCCCATCTTTCCATCTATAGCTTATTAAAATATCCCAAACAATCAGGTGGTTGATCCTTCAAATTAATCTATTGGAGTCATCAGACTTTAAAAGCCACATCAATGAAAACATTGTTAGAACTCTTCCACTCTGCTGCAATAGAAATAAACTGGGAATCAGACACTTTACCTTCTATCCCCAGAACATTTTTCTCCTTGTTTTCTTCCGAAACTTCAAACTTCCTTATGATGTCGAGGCAATATTCTGTGGTCACATTATTCATCTGCACAAAAATGACAGCACTGATGTACATATTTTTCTAGTATGTGACCAACATGTCAAAATATACTTCAGGCCCCTGTGTCTGGCTGAATATCTTGTGATCAAACACTGAACTCAGTCAACCATGAATAAGACTGTCAGTAACACTATTCTAAAATGACCTTTTAGGTTTTGTGTTTTTTTTGTTTGGGTTTGTGGTTTTTTTTTTGGGGGGGGGGGGAGGAGCGGGCGAAGGTGGAAGGAGGTTTGGCAACTCTCCACAACCCTCATGCTCTTTATTTTTTAACGTGAACATGGTAGAGAACTGGTAATCACAACTATATTGGTTGGTTGAAGACTGAAAATTTGCAGGAAAAGTGTCCTTAATAGTTTGAGTTCCAATATTCTATTACTAATAGAGATAAAAAGATTGATACTGATACTTGTAATGCAATTTACTTTTTTTTAAAAAAAGCTGACTCTTCCTCATGCCTGTTTTCGACAATTAACTCCACTGCTTTCAACAGTTACTTGTGACATACAGGAAATATGGCAGAAGAATCAGGCCCAAAGCTGAACATCTGGCCCCAATGAAGTAAATGGCCCCACTGAAGTCAGTGGGAGTTTTGTCAGGATTTTTTCCCAATTATCTCTTTTCTATAATGACAAGTCGCTTTTTTCATATCCGAAACTGAAGTGAAGTCAAAAAATGATTAGGATAGGCATATTTTTCCCACAGAAATGATACTAATAGTATTTCCATAAAAATTCTCATTCTTTACCAAAGTTGGTTCAAACACTGACTTCACACATAACTTCAAATTAAGTCATCAATCATACTTGAAGCAAAAGAATCCAGGAAGATTGATGTTTCCTTTTTCAAATTGTACATAGTCCGTATTAAATATTATTGCTTCAGGTAAAGGCAACACGGTGGATTGCTCAGTGTTGCAGGTTATTTGGGATTCACTGTTCAGATTCAAAGAAAGGTTCCCTTGGTGGCGTGTTGCTTTCCTTCTCATTGACTGGAGAAATTTACTTTCTAGTGGCTGGCATTTCCAGTGATGCTACTACTTCTACGGCTTTGATTTGCTTTTCATTCTCCTTACCATTCTCTGAAGGTAAGCACTCTCAAGTACCAACACTCACTTTATGGAGATCTTTTGAAGAAGGTTGAGAGCCTTGAGCGGAGCTCATTAAGGGCCTAATCCTGTCAGGTGCTGAGCTCCTCCCAGGAAATGGTGAAGGCCCTGACTCCCACTGACCACTTCTCAAGAGGCACTCAGCACCTTACAGCATAGGACCTACTTGTGAAAGAAAGTGTGTGGGGGAGATCTTAATGTGTAAACAGTGCCTGTAAAAATCATAATGGGAAGGATAATGATATTAGTAGACCGATTCAATATGGACAGAAGAGAATTATCTTAGCTAGTGAGAAGTTCAAAAAACGGCACCAACTGAGAGGAGTGACCCAATCTCATCCACTAACTCCAGACCTGTGTGCACCATTTAAAACTAGCAGTAACTTGTGAACAATTAATGTCTGGAGCAGAAATGGAGCCTGTAACATCGCTGGGCTGCACACACAGATCTGATATTTCATCCAGTAGAAGGCAGTAATGTCTCATTGTCTCTTGTAATGGTGTCTTAACATTCTCATATATTACAAAACTCCTAGGCCCTAACCCTGGAAAGATTTACTTGTATGCTTAACTCTGTGCACTGTGAGCAGTCCCCTCAAGGAATTACCCACAATGCATAAACTTAAGCAAGTGCATAAGTCTTTACAGGATCAAGGACATGTCTGATGTTTCCGCTGTCAGTTACACCAGCTTTACATTGAGAAAATCCATTAACTGCAGTGAAGTTACTCCAATGACTGAAGTGAGAACAGAATCACTGTCAATATTTGCCACTCCATCAATAACTGTAGTACTGAAGTACCTCCTGTTCTAAGTCAGGAGGGTACTGCAATTACAGCAGATACATAAGGATGTTGACATTCTAGAGATACAGAGTGAAATATTATTAATGCTGATGTTTGCTTTGACTCTGCTTCTTTGGAGCTCATTTGAACAGAACATTGGCTTTTGAAATGCAAATTGTCAAGCAAAATGAGATGCCATTATTTGTAGGTCTTTCTCTCTGAGATTTATATGTGTTCATTCAACCACAAAAAGTTGTTCTCTGCTGCGGTTTTCTGGCAACTTTTTGATGCAAACAAATGCAACCTAGAAACAGTTTATCTGGATAGGAATTGATCTTTACTCTGTACCAGGAATCATTTTGTCTTAGCCTACTGGTTTTTTTAAAAGTCCAGATAACGATGGGACAAGGAGGTTTCCCCTAACTACACAGTTTAAAGACAAAAGGGTCTAATATTCCAGCATTAAGATGTTGGAGAAGTTTAGCAAACTGGTCATCCAGATTTTCTCAGATGACCTCATAAACCAGGATGACTGACTTTACACAAGCTTCTAGCAGATTGATACAATCTATTTAAACATCTACACATTGTCCCCCAGTCTTCCCTGCAATTTGGGAGCAGACAATGTCATGTTAATGGTGCTACTTCACGGCTGAAACCTACTTTGTGATTTTTGAGTGTAACGTATGTGCCCTGCAACAGTGAAGAGATGCCACAGTCAATTTGAGCTCTTCTCCTCAGATAATAATGATATTGGTCTCTTTTCACTGTCATGATGCTATTTCCGACTGCCAGATATTACATAGAAATTAGAAGGTGAGTCAGGGTATCACATCCCCATTTATAAAGCTCAGCAAAGACTGATTTCCTGGCTGCGATGGTTTTGCAAACATCTCCAAAAGCAGAAGATATCCAGGCTTATTCTGCACCGCCCATTGTTTCACATGGACAAGCAAGATGACAAATTTGTGGTAAAAGCGGATGGTAAAATGTTCACATCCTTAATGCATGATGCATACCTTTGTCAGTAAGGACACAAGTATGGTGACCAAATAGCAAGCGTGAAAAATCAGGACGGGGGTAGTGGGTAATAGGTGCCTATATAAGAAAAAGCCCTGAATATTGGGACTGTCCCTATCGGGACATCTGGTCACCCTAGATATAGGCCATCTCTTCTAAGCCCCATATGCATTTGGGGCAAGTTGTGCTAAAACTAAAAGCAGGAGTGGATCATCCACAGTGCTGCATGCAAAGACCGGTAATGTCTTTGTTTGGCACTATTGGTTCCAACTCAAGAATGCACTTAAGAATGTGCTTAAGTTCATTCATTCACAGAATGGTGCTTAAGCATATGTTTGAGTTCTATTGATTATTATGGGATTTACCTCTGTGCTTAAGTGCTATTGTGAATAATGTCTTTTCTAACAGGGACTATTATTTGGGACTGCTAGATGCTACCATAATACAATCAGAACGGTGGCCCCATTGTGCCAGGTGCTGTTCAACCTTTAAAAGACAGTCCCTGCCCTGAAGAGTTTACAATCCCAATAGACGAGAGAGAGAGACAAAATGGACAGACAACAAACTAATATCGAACAAAATATATGCAAAAACCGAAGCAGAAAACACAACCAGCATGTGAAATTATTAAAGTGAGGCAGACTTCTGCTGAAATTCTCTTTCTCAACCATCATCATCAATTCCCAGTGCACAAATAGATGAGAAACTTATCAGATGAGAACTTATCAGTAGTAAAAGACTGAGGCTGTTTGACCATGGGCCTAAAGTCTATTCAGTCTCCCTCTGCACTGAGGTGCCCTCTACACCATTAACAGGGTTTCAACATTTGTTTGTTTTTTTCCTTTGCCTCTGCCAGGTTTGGATGAGCACTCAATGCCCTCGAGGAAGCAGGTACATTTACTTTCGCTTACTGGGGTGTGTACTACCAGCTGTATAGCTAGATCAGTTGCAAAATTAATCCAACTGGCAAATGTTTATCCAAATCTAAAAATTCCAAATATGCGTTTTTTTATTCAGCATCCATCTCTATTCTAGTATTCCACTTTTCTTTATTTTTTAAATTTGGTTCATGCTATAGAAAATCTTTTAATCTATTATTATATTTGAATTTTTCCTTTAACAGATCCTTTAAAATCAGCTCCCTTATAATATGATTCCTAGCATACTGGTTCACACATCATATCAATGAAGAACATTTAAATTTAAAAAGCCAGGGTGAGCAGACTGCCAAGAATGTTTAAAAACTGGGGTTGTAGTAGAGATTTGTACAGTTTTTTTCCTCCTCTTTTAATGAGCAGAGACACTTTCCTATTGCTATGCAAATGATTATATTATCAGCCGATGAAATTCTATACTGAGAGATGCATAAACTTTAATCTGCTAACTCTCTTGCTGTTTTTCCATAGTTATGTGACTAGAATAAATTTTAGAATTGGTATATATCAAAAATTGTGTTTCTATAGTGCTGCATTTTTAACACATTGAATTAACTCAGTACTATTTCACAAAATCGATAAGATTTTGATGGCTATTCTCAAAGCACTTATCTTGATAAATATTTTAAAATTACCCTAAATTCACTGATGGTTCAAACCAGCAAGAGTCTTGCATTTAAAATACAAAAACTGAAATGTTTGAAATACTAGGCATGACAAAGACTAATCCTGAGAATTCAGTTGTCCAGCCTTACCTTGTACTGTAGTTACAATCTCTGTTCTGAGTTAATTAAATTAGTTTTGATGCTAGAGTCTGTTCTTTCCCAAAGTCTTAAAAATATACTTTGCCAAGAGGGTGAAATAAAAACTCGGCACTCTACATTTGTTGGATTTTCCTGGTTAAACAGAATAATTGGCCAGTGTTTTTGAGCACTGCAAGAACAAGATTTATGCAACAGAAGTAGCATCTGGTTTGGTGGCTCTTCCTCACCATGACTTTTAATGCTAAATAGTAGAGGATTTGGTCTTTCTAACCATTTCACTTAATATTTCATGCCCAGACACCAGTAGAGAAGGGAGGTTTAACAAGTTTTGAACTGGAAAACTGGAACCAGTAGCTCCAAGATTTTAAGCAGAAGTTCACAACTTTGTCATAATATGACCATCCTGCCCCCCTCACAATTTGTCCTTCTCAGCTGCACCACAGAATCCTTTGAACAGTGCTCCTAAAGATAGCTCAGGTCTCTCAGAGCTTCAGAAGAGGTAGGGTGAGTACATTTGTTCATGGTGTTCCTCATGTCTGAGAGAGGCCAGCTGCAAATGACAGCAACTTCTCTTCTGTGGAAGACAGAGGATGGGCGGTGGGAGTGTCACCTGCCAAGACGACTGGGGAATCTCTCAGAGGCCATGACCCATAAGAAAGAAACATGAAACTAATGGATGACACGCAGGTTCTCATGGACTAAAGCTTTCAACCAAAGCTCAAAATAAATATTGAACAACATTGGTATACTGAAATAACTACACACTGTAATCATACAACAGAAATGTCAATCAGCTTGTATCTCTCTCCCTCCAAATGTTAGACACTGCACAGGGGATGGTTCAGTTTGCATCTTAGATACTTTATTTACATCTCCAAACCAAACCTGCATCATGAGAAGCCTACCAGAATTACACAGGATAATAGAAAGGAGAACACTTCGCTAGAGAAAATAATTGATTATCCAAGCTAAAATAGAGGTTGCTCTTTGATTGTAAAGGCTATTCCTAGCAGAGCCTTCTTCAGCACAAGCTGTCAAGAATTCCCTTTTTTCTGTTGAATTCCCTTTTTCATCATTTCCACAGCTCCTTGATGTCTGTGTGGCAGTGTTTGCATGTGTTGCAGGAATGAGAGTGTCTAATCTAGTCAAAGGCTACAGCTGTTAAGGGGCGGGAGTCCCTTCACTTGTGCTCTTTTAACTTTAAATTGAGGGAGATGAGACAGACTCTCAACTCTAATTAAAATTTACTTTCATAAAATTGTAAAATGCCGTCTACATGAATAGTATGAATACATCTGTTACTGAATACAGCTAATTAATATTGCAACTTAAATCTTCTGAAGGTAGGAATTTATTCACTTCTGAGGAAAGACTGATTTTGATATAGACATTTTCTTCCCCCCCACAAAAAAAACAACCCTCTTCAGGTTCAGCAAGATGTTGTTTTGAGTATGCGAATGAGTCATCTGTTGGTCTAAAATAAAATGTCACAAAACTCATCAAGGAGGGGCACTCTCCTTGGCTTGCAGAGTAGGAGTGGAGGACAGAGTGGAAGGAAGATGTTGCAGTCCTTCTGGGAAGGATGTTAGAAAACTCTACATCCAACAGCAGCGAAGGACAGCAGAGAAGAAGTTGAGAAAAGGAATTCAAGCCTAGTAGTGTCCATCCTACTACCAGGACATCAGCCGGTGGGTTTGTTTCAAGTTAGCAATGCTGGGGTAGACTTTGCTTGCTCTCAAGAACTAATTCCCAGAATGCAGAATCAAACCAGTAGATTAAGTCAAGCAAAGGATATGCCTTACAGTTAAACAACACAAATAATCACTACAAAATGTCAAGTAAAAAGAGGATGCCTATACTTAGCCCAGGTGGGGATTTTTTTTAAATGATGTATGTTCTGCCACTCAGAGTTCTGGCAATCAATGCATGATTTGATCAGGCACGATCTGCTAGATCATAATCTCCCTTCTCCTGATGGACTCCTCTTCTCTCCTCCCTTCAAAATCAGGGTACCAGAGTAAAACTTGTTTTCTCACCAAGATATTGCCCTGGCCCCTGCTTCAAAGTGCACTCTATTTTAGCACACAACCACTGGAAAAAGCTCATGGTTGTTAGACTTCACTTCATATATTGTGCAGAGGTTCCTCGGGCCGAGATTACCAAATGGCACAGACACCCAAAGACTGCAAGTATTTCTCTAACACACACTGAGCAGTCATATTCCTTCCATTCCTGCTGCTCGAGAACTGGTGCAGCTACTTTAAATCCCTCATTCTGTAAACAATAATTGATGCTTGTTTGTTGTTTGTCATGCTACCATTATTTACTGTAAGAATAATTATTGCTACAGCACTGTACAGTGGGCCAAAGCTTAAATAGATCATAACTCAAAATGTGCTGAATCCTAGTAAATAATGAATGCAATATTTATATCATTACATATGCATATACCTAGGGTGCAACTGCTATAGAATTATTTCCTCTCTGTCAGACCAATTAAAATGTGCAGGTGCAATAATTTTGCCACTACCAACCTCAGTGGAAGTTATTTCAAGGAATGTGTTCATGTCCTGCTGAGGAATTAACACATTGGGACCATGCTCTTGCAGTATGAACAACACCTATTGTTTAGTTTCTAAGGAATAATAAAAACAAATCAAGGAGAAGGACCAATTCTGGCTCAAACACATTTATAAAACTGTTACGTACATATGTATGGAACATACCTTTCACTTTAAAAAATGTAGATGGAATCTTTATAATAATGTGGCACTGGTGTATACATCTTCAATCTAAAGCTCCAGCTATACACAGTAGTAGTGCTTTTCCCTGTATACTATGGTGCTAAAATGTGAACCTAGCTATCAACCTATTTTTAAGGTGTCAGAATTGCCATAGATCTTCTGGCATTCATGGGTATAAAAGGGCAAGCTATAGTAATCAGCAGCATTGTGTTGAAGAACACAGCATCTGGGTGATGCTGTTGAGGATGCAGCCTTGGATTGGTCCTATTCTGTAAACGGATGGGAAGTTTAGTCTGCAGCAACTGATCCATGGTAAACTTGCAGGTGTCAAAAGAAATGTCTTTATTGTACTCTTAAACACCCACATCCCAAAACTCTACAGTTGTGTAATAGCGAGACAAAGGCCCAGCGTACTATTGCTGCAAGTCAAACTAACTGGGGATGAAAAAAATGACAAAGTGAAGCAGTCTGCATAAAATCACTGGTATTACAATGAATAAAGCACAGCTAACACCACAATCACACCCATCATACAAAAGCCTCACCATCAGCAGTAGCATGTTTGCCTAGCCTGTGGCAGGCTGTGTGTGCAACAAACTGGGCTCTACAACTATAAATAGATACAAAGACCCATAAACACGTGATCTTTGGTAACAAACAACCAACTTCAACCGCCACTGCTGCACAAACCACACTAAAGCCGCTCAAAATTCTTCATCCAAATATTTCTTGGCAAAAAAAAAATAAAATAAAAATTATTGTAGTTATAATGAAAAATGCATCGAAATTTTTCAGTTTTGAGAGAGAAAAGCTTTCAGGAGAAATGCTTGATATTTTTAGATAATTATTTTTAATATTTAATGGAATTTTGTGAGCTTGTTTTTCCCCCTTCAAAAACCAAAGACGTTTTATGGGAAATTTAGAACACACCCCAAAAAATGTGTAACTTCCTGTTAAAATACAAAATTTTTAAAATGATCTCTTACTATCCGTGATTATGTTGCCCTCTAGTGTTCTAGTCTACAAAAGACATTATTATTATTTATTTGTATTCTGGCATTGCCCACAACATGGTAGGAACTGTCTGCACACCAAAGATAACATTAATACACAAGCATTTTAATGTATTATATGTAAGATTGTAGCCCCTAGGGCCCCTAGTCATGGATCAGGACTTCACTGTGCTACGTAGTCAACAAACAAAGAACTAAAAGACAATCCCTGAGCCACAGAGCTTACAATCTGTCCATATTTAAACATTTACGTAAAAATAGCATGATTTTCAGAGGTGCTCAATATCTGCAGTTCCTGTGGTCTTCACTTTGAGTTGCTGGCAATTCTGCAGCAATTCTGACAATCAAGCCACCTTTTATTTTAATGTCTACATGTGGATTTCAGTGCCTACAGTCAAAAAATTCTGTCATAGTCTCTGACCTGAAGAGTTCACAATACAGAGATTTGTACACATTTTATAGCTTATCTCTAGTATTTTTTTAAACAAAAGACACCAGTGCCCTAACTCATGAAAGACAATGAAAACTTATCTTGTTAAAAGAAGAGAACTGCTGAATATTAAACCAAAAGTTTACACACAAAGAAGCACCTTGGAAATACTAAAGCAAAACAAATTTCACAAAACTGGACTTCTCTTCAATTTTTTTTTTAAGAAGCCCTTTACAAAGATGATGGATTTTTAACCGCAAAAAAAAATTGTTATAAAGCAATATATTTCTAGGCACACTGCCTAATCCTACTCCCACATAATCAAGTCAGAATTCAAAACAGAAGACTGTCATAATGTAATACTCCAATAATATTAATACTGATATATTGCTCATTACTAGTCTTCACTTTAGGGATGAACAAAAGATTCTATTAAAACTATAATAAAGAAAACACTAATCAACTGCCAGTAGTGACAGCCTGCAGTGAGTCAACTTTATTACCTCCTGTATAAGTAGTTTGAAAATCATAACTTTTTATTGATTTTTCAATACTTAGGTCCTGATTTCTTAAAAGCATTATACCTGTTATTTATTTATTTTTAAATGACCTAGAGGCTCCTAGGTTAAGTGAGAATAAAATTAAGAAGACTTGAGGGAATTAATTAAGTTTAAATGAAAAGATATTGCATTAAAACTTCATCTTAACACAAATTAATGAACTAAAAATAGATGGGCAAATCAGATGTTGAAAGTCACAGATAAGCAAGTTTAGCTTTTGCTTCATCCTAAGTTTTTTTTTTTTTTAAGTAATTGTTTCTAATTTAAAATGTAATTTGTATTGTCCTAACCCACATTCTAACACCTTCCAAACCTTTTATTTATTGAAGGTCAGATTATGCAATCCTTACAAATATTGCATCCTCCTTTCAGTACAAACAATAAACTTCCTAAAGACAAGAAAAGTTATGATACAACATTACAGCACTAAAATACATTGCTTGTTGGATTATTAACCTTACGTGTAAACTTATCTGGAAATCAGTATAAACCAGCATGGATATTTACTTAATATGCCATCATTTCCCTCTAGAATCAAAAAGTTCTTGCTTTCAAAAGTATTTGATTGTAATACAGTATTTAATCAGATTCATTTTGTATCAGCATCTCCATTACAAATCCTTCATTTTCAGCTTTCACTAGTGTTTACAGCCTGGACAAAGTAAGAGCTAACATTGGCTACCTTTTTTTATTGTGTGTTAAAACAAGACTATCAGCTATATTTATTATCCTTGTACCTTTTGTTCCACCTTCAGAAACTGAACAAATTCTTCAACAGTCAAATGATCCTTCTTATCGCTGTAGCTCAAAAGCAACAAGTAGAGATCACGTCGTAATGACATCATCTTGTAAAACACAGAGAATTCTTCAAATGTTAGGGTTCCCTGATTTTCATCTGTGTCAGCTTCCTGAGGAGCAAGAATACCCAAGTAAGTAGGCTGGATATGTGTTTGATGAATTCAGGGAATGAAGCAGAATAGAACATACGTTTAAGAAAAGATACTTAATTCATTTCAATCTGCATGACTCCACTCATCCGTAACAAGACTAACAAGCATTTGCTAATGTAACAACAAATTTTAAAGGATTTTTATAGGATTTCTTGGCAGAAATCCAGTTGTTATAGCAAAAGGATAAATTCTCAATAAAAGGCCAAATTCTGTATTTAGATTCATTATATTAAGTTATTTCATTTTCACTGGGTCAGATTCTGATCTCAGTTACACTGGTGTAAATCTAGAGTGATCTATTGGATTCAGTGGAGTCACGCCAGATTTACAGCCACCTAAATAACATCAGAATCTTGTCCACTGACTTCATCCAAGAGCAGAATCTGACATTTATAAATGTTCAGGACAATACTATAATGCTAAATAGAGGCCAACATGATAAATTGTAACAATCATTTAATCCCATTGCCAGGATAGTGTACGTGAACTGGATTAAGTCTGCTATAACTGTAGCATTCCATGCAGAAAAATATCTCCACAGTCTTGATTGCTGTTTTAGTTTGTCCTCATAGCTATTGTTAGAGAAGAAAACAGTACTTACTGTATGTTATTACTGCTTTTTTACTTTGAGCATCTGCCTAAGAGGATTTGCTTTGGATTTACAAAACATTTAACAGCAGTTTTCCAATATATTTTCTCTTTGATGTAGGTCTCTACAGTAACCAAAACTCAAGAAAGACTTCTTTCCCTGCTGATTTTAGATTGTAAGCAGCTCAAGAGAGAAAAGTGAAAGGAAGTTTTAACATTATAGATGGTTGAGTGTCCTATGTGCATCCCTGAGTAACACCTCTCATTCAAGGCAGTGCACATTGTTTTTCTTTATGCACTTTCTTTACATTTCAGTTAACCAAGGCTTTATGCCCTGATCTTACATCAAGATCTGCAAATGAAGATGCTTGCAGCCATGTAGAGTTCTATTAAAGATAGTGCCTCCATAACTTCCCTGCAGAGGGCTCTCCTTTCTGTACAGAGCTCTTCCCAGTGTTGATCTGAATCCCCTTGGGGTGGGTTTTTCTGTCCAACAGTTCAGCCAATAAAACATTAACACAAATTCTCATTACAGCCTGCATCTCTCTACTGATTCTTTTTATTCCAGGGTCAGCTTCTCCTGCCTTCACCCGCTCTCTTGCCAGAGTGCAGCTCTGATCTGCCAGCCGGGAACTACAGCGAACAGAACCCTCAGTGGTCCCATTTGGAATTACACATTCCATTTTCACTACCCCTTTGAACAAAGCATTCAATGTAACTTTGTTTTAAACACGTTTCTAGGATATGAATATCACTGCACTCTAAATTAAAGTTTAAACACCAACATTAAAAATACGGGTCTCATAATTCCATGGCTCAACACCATTCTCTCCTTATAAACCAGTTGTCTCCTGGATGCTCTTGCTCTGCAATATATAAACAAGCATATTCAGCGGTGCTCAAGAAATAAAACTGTACTGAGGTTAGCTTTCCTAGACCTATGTCTGATGGCAAAATTGAAATCTTCTGGTCAGGATATCAGTCAATTCCCTGTAGTCAGCTTCTGGTGTCCTCACTTCTGAATGCCTTGTGGTAAGATTTACCTGGATCACGTACATCTAATATTTCCTGGATTCTCGGTAACAGGTATCTGGCACAGTTTTACAGTTTATAATCCAAACAAAAGGGCACATCTTCAGTGGTGCAAGTGAAAACAGGGAACAGGTGGGCACTTAGCCAATTCTGTCAGGAGGAATCATTTAGGACAGATTTACAGCTGCTTTGTACCATCTGAGCAACACAGAGCTGCCTGAGAATTTGGCACACAGTGACTATCTTTTATCACACACAAATCTGGTGCTGGTGATAATGGAAGCCCATTGGACCCCTTGCATGAGTAAGGATCATTCGAGAAGTAAGGACTGTAGACCTGAACCTCAAGTGAGTCTAACAACTGGATAATTTTTCAACACTTCATTCTTTCTTCAACAGTAATGGTTCTAACTATCTCTGTAGGGTCTATGATATAAGCCGAGATATAGCCTGGCGGCAGCAACAACAGAAAAAGAATCAGCTTGTTTTTGACAAATCAAAATAATGGAGGCCTGTGGGTTATAAAAAGGCTGCCTGTTAATGAGATCATGTTACATCCCTAGATATTTCTTTTGCATGTAAAGATGAACCAAAAGATTTTGCCTGTCAGGATAGGACTTCACAATTCTCTGTTTCTCCTGCTGCTGCAGCATCAGTAACACTAAGCAATCCGAGGGAGCTGCATTCATTACACTACGTTAGGAGTTCGTGTTGCTGTCGTCTGAGTCCATAAACTCAGATCGTAGCAGGTAAGTGGAGGAGGAAGTGATTTTCAGCTACAAGATAAAAAACAGGATTTATTTTCTCTTGTTAAAGTCTACACATACCCCAAATGAGATTTATGGGCACAATTCAGTCTTCATTTGTCTCTACATCTGCTAGCCCACAAGCTTCCTAGGTTTTTCACAGCCATGGAGCGTAGTTTGTATTCCAAGGCTTACAGTTGTGCAATGCTGATTTTACCTTATTTTTGCCTATAAAGGGTTCTGGGATCTTAAACAGTTTCTGTGATGTACAGAGGTCTGGATTTTGGCCATAATGTTTTTTTGCTTTTTGTTTTGCTCTTATTGCGCTCAATATATCATTAGCGTATTTTTCATTTCCAATCGTGTAAATATTAAGGCTGGATGAACAACGGTAAATATTTTCTCAGAAAATTTCAAAGATGTGGAAAAAAATTAATTTTGCTCACTTTAATTAAAAAAACCCAGACACTGCTGCAAAAACGGTCATTTCCTTCAAAAAGTCGTTTTTCATGAAACATTTATCTATGAAAACATTTCAACCACTTCTATAATTAGGTAGCAGCTCCAATTTGCATTTACACCAGGGTAAGAGCAAAATGAGGTCCACAATGATGAGAACAAATTGTGTCCAAAAAATGCGTCCTTTCTATGATGTGTGTGTGCTAGGCCCTTTGTCATGAGGTAAATATATCAATATAAAGTTACAAGTGACACAGTGCAAGCCACACCCTCCAAGAGAAATTGTGTGGGCTAGAGGAGAAGACAGGGAACTCAGAAGTCCCAATTCCTGGATTCTCTTTCTGGCTCCCCCATGGACACTCCATGCTGCCCCCTAATCATTCTAGTATCTGATGGATTCATTGTGTGACCCTGGGCAAATTATTTCACCTCTCAGCACTTCATTTTGTCCATTTGTAAAATGCAAAGAATATTCACCTACTTTTGTGAGGCCACTTAATTCATTAAGGGCTAGATAATTCTCTAGTTCAAACAGGAACCCAGGAAAGTCCTATTACCTGTATTATACAGAAGGGCAGACTAGATGACAAAAATAGTCCTCTCTGGTCTTGCAATCTATTAATCATGGCACCTACGCCACAGCTCTGGACAGAGTGTGCTGGGACTTAAGCACTGGGAAGATTGTGCCTAAGGCAGGCAAAACCTCTTGTTGGGCTCCTCTGTACATGTGTGTCGAATGCAGTCTGCTCCATGCATTAGACTGGGAGCAGACTGTTCCCTCTGCACCATGATCCCCCCCCCCCCTCGCTCCTTTCAACTCCAATTTCACCCTCTTGCTCCCCTTACTCACTACACATGGCTTTTCTCTTACTGTCAATGAGACACTGTTTTTTAGGAGACAGGTGAGGGGGTGGGGTAATGTGGAAAACCAAACAGAAGGCTTATTTGGTCACCCTTACGGTCAGAAGTATTGCACTACATAAGTAGTGCTATTAATTTCAATGAGACTATTTATGGAATGGCATAAGATGGGGGACACGTACTTCAAAATAATAAGACCTTTCTATCCACACTGTAATTAATCAGCTGTGAAAATTCCTTGCATGGGTCTTTTTCCCCATGTCTGCAACCTAGCTAGAGCTAGATGGTGAAATCACATAGCACAATGTAACAGCAACGAAATGGGTCTGTTTGCTCATTAATCTTTAAAAGTACTCACCTTTCTCAGTACCTCAAGTTTTTCTCTGAGAAGGCAATATGCATTTAACAACAAAATATGACACTTTGTAAAAAGAGCACTGACCTGAAACATCTGTCGCACTTTTCTGCGGGGCAGATTGACATTCAGTTTATGCATCAGTTGGTGGATCTCTTCAATATTCAACAAGCCATCTCCATTCTTATCAGCTTCCTCAAAGGTCTGTTTCACCCAAGTGCAAATATACTAAGGAAAGGCTAAGCTTCTTAAAATAATGTTTTTATCATGGAGAATTACAAAAGGCCAGATTCTGCCAGCCTTACCAAATATGACGTATGTCAGTCAGCCTCACAATATAAGTAATGGTGGTAAAATTGTTCTAAGGTTGTTGTGTCCCTTTCCACACAATGGAATAAATGCATCCCTACTGTAATTTCTCTGGAGTCAATAGACCAGATTCTTATCTCACAGCAGTTTTACATTAGTGTAGCTCTCTTGATTTCCACAGAGTTATTCCAGATTTACATTTGCATAACTGGGATCAGAATTAGACCCACTGATGTCAGCGGAGCCATGCCAGGGGTGTATTTGGCTCATGATGTGTACCGTCGGGAATCTTGCTCAATGGGCATGCGTGTCAGTGCTGAAATTCATTTAGTGACAAAGCATGGAACCAAGATGGCACACAGTGAAATTAGTCTAAGCAGATTACTTCAAGACTGCAATTTCAAAAAGGACCTTATTAAAAAATTAACAGTTCTTGTTTTTCCATCTCCCTCTCCTCTATATTAAGCTTTAGTTTTTTCATGCTGCTATTTCACTTTGATATTTTCAGTTCTTCCTTCTTCTGAAAAGTTTCTTCTCCATTCTACCATCACACTCTTAGTCCTAACCTTCTCATCTCGCTAGGTCTCCTCTCCCTTCTAATCATGGCTCCTTTACCCTCTGAATTATTTTCCTTCTCTCTCATTCCCATCCTTTCCTCTCCATCCCACCCCAGGCTCACTGCAGATCACAGGAGTCAGACATACTCGGCGGAAGAAGTGAGCTGCACCATCCTATGTCTGCACACAATCCATGTGCACTGTGGAGTTCAGGGAGGGAGGGTACACACTGATTCACACAATCCCTCTCCCAGTATTACCGTAGGATAGGATGCTCCAAACCACCCCTCAGTCTAGTGCCTACCAGGCACAATTTGGCTACCAATCTAGATATTAGGCAAGGGGCAAGTGCTGTCAGGTTTAGCAGATACACAGGGCAGGTGTGTTCTCCAACTACAGGCCACTTTACATGCATGGGGATTACCCTTCTACAGACCTGACAAGGTTCCCAGGGTTGAGGCTCCCTTAACCCTATAGCAAGTCCATTTTCAAAAGTATGGAAATGTATATTCTCTGCCTCTGGCCCCAGTTGTGTCTGTGATCCCTTGAGTTTCCTAAACTTTACAGAACTCCTCTTCTGCTCCCCAACCATTGAGGCCATTTGAGACAAAAATCTCTAGGAATTACTTGAGCCACCCCAGTGATGGGCAACTGTTCTACACCTACAGCACTAGGCGAGAATGTTTCAAGAGGCAGAATTAAATAAATAACATTCTGATAACTGAAAATAGCTCTTCATAATTACAGCATAAGCTTCAAAGAAAACAATTGCCTGCATTTTAAATGATAATGCAAGATAATTCGTGAGGGAACCAATTCCTCCATTTAAATGCAAGAGGTAGGATGGGGGTCTGTGTACAAACGGAAATTCCATTTATAATTCCTCAAAGGTTTGGGAGAATGTTAAAAAGTCATTAACAGAGTTGAAGGAGGTTCTAGCCAGCACCACTGACTTACACCACTTCTCCTGCCTTCGCCTGAGGCCTTCTGTTATTCTTTCGTGGGCCCAGCAATCTTTAATCTCTGCAACTCTGCCCAAGAAGAGACGCAACAAGGTAAAAAGTTTGGCTAAACTTTGCTTCCTTAAATGGAAAAATGATAGAATAGTGCTTTGTGGTGATAATTTCACAAGTATAGTTTTTGAAACTGCTCTAAACGCCTTTGGTTTCTACAGTTACTCTGGATTTACACTAGTGTGTTTGAAAAGGAGATTAAAATCTGGCCATCTGTATTTATTTGACTCAAAATAGTAACATACATACTCCCCCAAATTTCAAAACATGGCCTGGTCCTCCCATAGAAGCAAAGTCCACTCAGATCCAAAATCTTAAATCTGATAACAGTTTAAGCACCAAATCCAGTTCTCCTGATTGAATTGTTAGCCCTTGTTCTGGCAGGAATTTCATTTGGTCCTCTGAATACCTAAAAACAGTGCCAACTTCTGACTCATAGACTCATAGACTGACAAAATTATGTTTGTCTGAGTTCCTAATACTTTCCCCCTTTGCCTCTCTTCCGTCTGGTTTTAGCTATTATTCCACTAATATATGTTTAATTCTCAGACATCTAGTTTACTTTCTCTAACATTCTCTCCCTGCAAACCCCCAGTCACTTATTCTCACTTACCTTTCTCCTGCTTACAGGTCCCTGGTCTCTCTCCCCCCGCCTCCCCTGCCAACTGCAAGCTTCTACCATCTTGGGTACAAATCTATGCCTTTCTGGCTTCAGTAAGTCAGTCAGTCAGTCATGATGGAACTGTTACAGGGTCATTTCATTCTGCAATCTCCCAGCTGCCAGATTTGATAAGACAAACAAGACTTGAAGCAACATTTCAGCACCAGAGAACACATAGCAGTTGCATGTGGCTTCAAAAAGTCATAGATAAATATAGTGAGTGGAGTACAAGTTTATGGAGCTCACAATATGCCCCAAAAACCTGGGTGGTGCCTATGTGTGTCTTCCAACATTGGGGCCAAATTCTAGAAACAAGCATAATGTACTCCTGAAGAGATACACACACACACACACACACACACACACACACACACACACACACACA
>ML675649.1:21954852-22062521 GCA_007922155.1 Mesoclemmys tuberculata | reverse complement strand
ACACACACACACACACACACACACACACACACACACACACACACACATTCCAGAAGCAGTGACCAATGAGTGATCACTATATTATTTTTTTGTGATAGAAAAAAGTCAGGACTTGGTTATAATGAATATAAAGTGGTTTCTTCTCCGAAGCAACGGGACACAAAGATTTCACTGTAGTTCTTTCTAGCTCTCAGGCTAGCTATAAACACTGCATGTATTGCCTAACGTCATCACAAAGCTTCCCCCCCTGTACCTTGGGAGCCCCTCAAGGGCAACTGACAGAGGGCCCATCACAACGTAACTTATATATCAGGCCTGACACACTCACTATCCCCAACACACTCTTGTCACAATGTGTATCTAAAAGATGTTATATAAAGCATCTTATGTAAACTGGTGCCATGCTGGTCCCAAAAATCTTTGTGTGATGTTTGTATGGTTCTGTACAAAGAGTTATAAATGTGTGCTGAAAATATGTTCTTAAAACGTGACACGTAAACCCAACTGGCTTTAGACAAAGGGATGCGGATTCACCCATTGCTTACTTACAGGCAGAGGACAATGAAAGTACTTTTCATATTGGGTAAACAAAGCAATCACACTAACAAGCAGCAGCTTGGCACATCAGGGATAGAATCTGCACCCCCAGAAAATCTTCCGGCCCTTGAGACAATTTCGAAAATACAAGGGGAGCTAAAAGATATTCTAGTTACCCATCACTTAGGGTACACTGGGAACACAGCCACTGAGCCTGTAAACTATCCTGGTCTAAAGGGCAGGAGCTGCTGATAACTTGCTGTAAGTGAGAAACATTTTTAGGCAAACATGTAACTTGCTAGAATTACCACTAGACAGCGGTGTTTTCTTTTTAACCATACTTATCTCTTTTCCTCTTGCTTGGCCTCGTTTACATTTCTGTTCTTTGTTAATAAATTTATTCTTAGATTTACTATTAACTTATCTCAGGTTAGGTGAAGACTGAGGCTGGGTCTACACTGACGGTGGCAAATTTGCTGCCGTCAGATCGATTGCTCTGGATCGACCGAGCGGTCTGTGTAGACGCGCTCAGTCGATCCAGCAAGCGACGCAGGAAAACCACCCCGGTAAGTGGTGTAGCGCTGCGTTGAAGGAATGCTGTTCCCTTCGATGCAGCATAGTGTGGACAGCGCACAGAGGAGACACCGCAAAGTCAATGGGAGATACGCAAGTGATTTTTGTCACTTGCATATCTCCCGTCGACTGCTGCTGAATCACAATGGTAAGTGTAGATCGGGCCTGAGACTTTACGTCAATATAACAGCACTAAAAGGCTGCTGTGTGCACTGTCTCAGTGGAGGCTGTGAACCAAAGGCACTACACAAATAATAAATTATAATATTCATATAAGTAGCCAAACAGGATTGAATCTTTTGTCCTTCCTTTGCCTCATCCAACTTACTCCTATGAACAAAGTGCAAAGCAAACAAGGAAAGCTGGTCAAAACCAGGTTGTTGGGTTTTTTTGCAATAAAAAAAAATCCAAAATGAAATTATTGTGTTTTTGTTTGACAAATTTTTGCAAATATTTTCAGTTTTGGAAAAAGAAGTAGGGCATTAAAATAATGAGACTGTGTGAGAAAAATTTTTTTTCTCACTTTTTAATTTTTTTTTCCATTGAAAATAGTCCAAGTGTTACTTTGCATTATTTTCTCTGACAGAAAGTGTTACTTTTAAAAGTCAAGGTTACCTCCTTTCACTTTTTAATTTTAAAAAAACACATCTTTTCCTCCACCTTTCTAGTGGAAAAGGAGAGGGGAAAAGTATAAAACTTAGAAGTAAGCATTTTCCAAATGCAAAATTTTAAAAATTTTGTGTTTTTTTTTCTCTAACATCTGTTGTTTCGAAATATATTTGGAAAACAAAAGATTTGTCAAAACTTTAACAAAATGCCCCAAACTTTTCATCAAAAAAATTATAACCACCTCTAGAAACAAGCTCTTCTGTGACTATGAACCTTCAAATAGAGGGTAATGATGTCAGCTGTGTAAATTTTACCCTCAGCTGTCTAATTCTGGCTTTTATAGATGTTTTTTGAATGCAGCTTTCTGTGATTTATCAGTACCAATTGACCCTTCCATGCCTCCCTAGTCTCCCTCCATCCTTCCCTCCTGGTAGACGCAATCTCCAGAATCTCCTCCTAGATGTCTCACTGTGACTTAAAGTTAACATGATCTTTCCTCCAAAATCAAACCCTCTCCACTTGTATAAGATACAAGCATCTGTGAGAGCTGATGAGCACCCTCACTGCAGGCTAAACACGTTGAGCATCTCTCGAGAATTTCAATCAGTCCCTAGCATTGCATGAAGATGACAATAAAAATCAGCTTTCAGGGTGGCAATTCCAATTGCTGATTTTAGGAAATGGAATAAGAAACTGAAAAATATTTTTTTAAATGATTATCCAAAGCCAGTGGGGAGATTTAAAAATATTCTTAATTTGTAACAATAATCTTACAAAACAATGACCTGATCTGTTCCCAATGCAACCAATGGCAAAAACTTCAACTGTCTCCAGTGGGAGGAGGAGCATACCCATATCACCAAGCCACATAAAATGAACCAGAAATATCAAAATGAAAGCCAGAGCTAATGTCCTGGAAAGGATATTGATCATGAGTCCTTTGTCGTTTAGCAAGAGAATCCTCATCGCTTATTCCAGCCATCAAATATTTAAGTCCTGTGATCCAGGTGCGTGCCTCCTCTGGATTAGAGGTGATAAGATCTAGTGACTCCATGTGGTTACCATGGTAAATGGTAAAGCAGCAACTTGGGTCAAAGTTCCCCTCGGTATGGCGATGGAATATTTCGGACTGTCGGCCTTCTGTCACTTTGTAAATTGAATCAATTACAACTGCAAGGAAAAGGGGACAAAAAAATTAATCTACTTGGATGTTCATCCAGTTTCGTGGCATTTTCAGGTTCTTCTGTATTGTTCAAAGTAAGTGTTTTTAAATAAGAGCAAACTCATAAGCCTTCACACTAGCCCTTATACAGGTGTAGGGGTGCATGTGCAAGGAGCTTTCCCATTACTTGCATTCGTGTATGGGGACTAGCAAAATTGACAATGCCAGTGATCTCCTCAGTGTAGGGTTTGTTTCCTGCAATGCTCATAGAGTGCAATTCACTCCAGAAGGGGCAGGGAATAGATGGGGTTTTGCCACGCTCCACCCCCACACTCTGTTTTACACTGGCCAGCAGATATGAACAGTCGCAGAATGGAGCATGCGCTATACCATCCTAAGGGATATAAAAGCAGCTGAGCTTCTCAGCAGAGGCATAGAACTCAAAGTTATCGTAATGCTCCTGTAGGGGCAGTATGGTTCCGTACAGTTCCAAAAACAGGGCGGTACTTACTCTCACAACTGGCCCTCTGATATGAAATCACCAAAAATGTTATCAGCTATAACTTACCCTGTTTTTTACTATCAAGCCTTAGTGGCAATACTGCAGCATGTTCAGACCTCATTACTTACCTAGTTTCAATAGGCCAAATTTGGGTCACCATTTTTTTAGAAGGGACGGAGCAAGAGAATTGTTTCAATTAATAACAAATGTCATGTCATAATTGAAAAATACATAACTTTTATAGCAACGGAAAACTTCACTGTGACCAAATGTACTTCAAAGCAGTTAGAAAACACCTGAATTTCATTAGCTATCTGGCAAAGAAATTAAACGGCTTTTCTCTGTCATCCTCCCTTCCTCCAGTGTCTCATAGGACGTACCAAATTAATACCACTCAGTTGCTTTAAAAGTAACTAGCCCTTCCTAAAGAAGGACTGCTGGAGAAGAAGCTTTTAAAATAGGAAGGTTTCTTTCTACTAGGCTAAACTGGGAATGTCATACCAAGGGAACACATAAGACATCTACACCCTATCATTCAGACTCCACACACTTGAGTGTTCATCAAGCACCTTACTTGAACACTCCACCTGCAGCTCTTAATCTGTACAGCAATGATGCGAGAGTAAATTATAAAAAGGCAATTTCAATACATTGGTAGGTACTATTACTTTATGACTGGGATCACTTTTGCATTTTCAAAGAACACCTGCATTCTCCCTAATTCTGCTACTCCGATACAATTATACCGTTTGACAAACAGTGTGGGCAGTCCATTAATTCCAGATATATGGTATGTAGAGATAAATCAAAATGTATAAAGCATCGTTTTTAAATGTACTGCATTTCTCTAAGTGACTGTAGAGTCTTGTTTTATTCAAATAAAATAATGATGACTTGTACTTTGATATCTAATCAAGTCACAGACACACACCCATGAGTTTATTTATGATTCATGTAAACTTGGATCAGCATTTTCACATCAGCTTGAATAATGTTCTCTGTTTAATTTAAGGAGCAGTGTTTCCTTTTAACTGCAATACTTGGAAAATTATAGACAAAATACAACAATGATTTACATGCTGTGCAACAGCAAGGAGGTCAACAGAGTGCCACAGAGTGTAGTCAGTGCATCATCTGATGTGCCGAGTTTAAAAAACATATGATTTACTATTACACACATTTAGAAGGTTCCCGTCTCCATAGTCTATGTAGAGCACTTTGTATCATTTAGATCAACAGAAGCATCATTTACCCCCAAAATGGAGAGCGAACACTTCTCAGCACTTTGCAGCAACCAAACTAACTCCCTTGAAAGGACTAAGGATGACAGACTACCAGCCAGAGGACTCAGCTGTACCTACAAAGCATGAGCATAAAGATTGACAGCACATCACATTGTAAAAGTGCCCTGGTTCAGATTTTTGGCCAGAGCTGAAGGTCCACTACTGACATCATCCTGCCACCAGTTCATGTGACCTCTACTCTTGGTGTCAGATAGGCAATGTCCCTTCTGAAAGTAGGTGCTATGATGGGGTATGGGGGCAGAGGTGATCTCTGAGGTACCCAAGACCTTGACCACATAGAGCTTTCTTGATAACAGCCAGCAAGTATATAACACACAATACTGATGTAATATGTTCTAAGCGGTCTGTCCTTCACATGAGGCAGGCAAGCTACATTCTGCACTAGCTAAAACTTCCAAGTGACTCCCAAGGGTCCAGCAAGCACATTAGCATAGCCCTGAAGTGAAGAAAGTCCTGGGTGCCAGAGACAAAGTCTACCTTTGAAAAGAAAGGATGCAGTCTCTTGACCAACTGTAGATAACAGAAGGTGTTTCTGGCCACTGTTTATATCTGGGAACCAAGACGCAGCAAGCAATGAGTCTAGTAAAACTCCTTGACTGAGAGTCACTTTGAGAATAAGTGAGTAAATGTCCTCAGCTGAGTTCCTAAAAACACTTTCCCCTGTCAAACACCTCCAGTTTAACTGAACCAAGTCTAAGCCATTTGGTTTTATCTGAGTCCCTATTTAGAGACGTTTGTAATAATACCTCATTGACAAAGAGTCTCGTTTAAATCTGGGCCTGGAGAGAAACAATATGGATAAAAGAGACATTTAAAACTAATATGTGCTTTTGTGTTTATTAAATCATTTAAAAATACTATTTTTACAGCTCCTTATCATCATCGTTCTTTCCCAGCCAAAGACATCTCTGATGCCTCATAGGAGGATGAAGCCAATATGAATGCCCGTCCACGTGTGGATCAGCGAGGGCCAGTTGAGGCCAGTGGTGCTAGAGACACTTGAAGCCCTGCCACTTCAAGAAGCTTGAAGCGTCTCTTTTCAAACGTACTCAGCTGTCATCCCCATCCCTAAAGCCTGGTTCTACACTGAAAAGTGGCTGTGTAAAACTGGCAACTTCTTACACAACAGGTCTGCTCCTTGTGTGTCCTCATTCACGGCTGTTGACTTTGAAAAGTTGTTTCGTTTTTTTGTACTGCTGGCCCTGCAGAACAAACACAGCTAACAGAAGACAAGCTGGATTCTGTTTCTTCTTGTGCATCATCAACAGACAATTTACTAAATCCCAATTACTTATACCTAGGCAATACCTACAGATGTCACAGAGACACTTATCTGAAGACAATGCGAATACATGGGGATAATTTGATGTTAGGTAGCCTGCCGAATTGTTGTTAGTGGTGATGATATGCAAAATGGAGCAACCCCTTAAAACATTCCATGGAGACTGAGTTTGCAGGGCTGGCAATTAAAATCACACATAATTTGACTTGTAAATGCATTTTAAACAGCACCCAATCAGGAACAATATATGTGGAACCCCTCAGTATCATTTTTATAGTCACTTTTCAGGGCAGAACCATGCCTGAAGGATCAATAATCCAAATTCACTCATTCCTTCTGTTCTTACATAACAACAAAAACATGCCATAGGCATGTTACTTGATGCTGTCAGGTTCAATCTGGCCCACAAGCAAGCTGTCACAAACCTAAAACCAACAGAAATATTTCCAGGATGTATTTTCTAAACTCCAGTTGAAGCAGTGTTTATAAACACACAAATATTCCTCACATAGCGCAGGGACTGGGTGTCTGCTTGACTCTTACATGGGTCACACTCCTCTCACTGTCTCCTCACACTGTGCACCAGCAAAAGGTCCAGGTGGAATCCGGCTCTAAATAAATGTGATGTGGCCTTTTTACTAAATGTGCTAATAAGTATTTTTTTTATAGTAGCTTAACGTTTCTGGTTGCCTTTCTTTTAAATCTGGAGTTGGACCATGATATAAGATATTACAAAGATTTAAACTAGTATCTGGACTATCTTAGAAGATGTATTTACATGTAGGTTCTTATCTTCCCATATGTACTAAGGCCAATAGCCTTCTCCTCCTGATCCGATGAAGCCTATGAAGTAATTTTTTGGAAAATAGATGGTTACACTGGTGTTCGTACTGTACAATGCATGCATGCCAACATGATACTAAATTGAAAGTAACAGAAATATGTAATTTTTCCTGGCAATAATATAATGCCTTTCACAATGTATTTATTGTGCAAAAATGGTCAATAAATTTTTATAGATATTGTATCACATTTATAAGTATCATTAATAAGAATTTATAAACTGAAAGACATACTGTAAAGTAGTTTTTCTCTATAAAACATGTGAATTCATATTCTAGAGCAGAATTCTTCAAGTAATTAAAAGCAGTATGAAGAGAACTTACTTTTAGCCTTTTCACTTTTTCTGGATGGCCTCCATCTGATGCAGGTCCTGTGTTCATCCAGGTAAAAGAGACGTACTAGCCCTTTTGTTCCACTCTTCAGCTTAATCATCTGAGTCCCAGACTGCATTACACTCATGCATCTTTCAACTGAAAAGAAGATTAGAACAAATTCAACTAAAAGGCTATTTTGTTACACTAATAAAAATTACCTATCAGCTTTTAAACATCTAACTATCAAATAAATGCTTTTACTTGCACTTTACATGCCAGGAATTAAACATTAATCAAAGAGAAGAAAATTGGAAATGGAGTAGTTTTTAGAAGGCTTTGTAAAATCCGATCAAATACAAGCATGAGAATTGAACCTATCACGTTAGCATAAAAAAATCATTACTATATATAAATGGTACTTGATTCTACAAGACAGCCATATAGTCCTGTCCAAAGAAAGAATACTATTTAGCTTTTTTAAATACTTGGGAGCCTGACATCACCAGAAATCCAAATATCAGGTACAGTTTTTCAAGTCCAGAAACAATGAGCACCAAAAACATGCTATTGCTTTAACATCTGCAAATTCCAGTCAGAAAAAATCCTTGCATACAAAAATCATTTAAAATAGCGGTTCAATAAGTGATACTTATTCAGCACTGAAACTTTTAGGTTGGGATTTATCAACAATTAAGGTTGGAATGTTATTTATTGACACCAACAATTAATATATTCATAGCAGCATCACAAAAGAGAAGCTGTAATATTTTGTACTATAGAGGGGCTAATCATATCATGATTATACATATGTGCACATTTTATTTTAACAGAGTGTGGGATGGTTGTATATTTTAAAGAGGAAGCAGCAAATGTCCAAATGTAAAGGTTTCTATGTTGAGATTATTGCCATTTTTTAAAGCAAATTATGTTGTTCAGTTGAGTATTTCAGATATGGTTATAAAGATATATGAACTACCAAATATATACTTCCAGGATACTGCTAACTGTAATTTGATCTATAAACCTGAATTATTTATATTTTGTTATATTAAAAACCTGATTCTGATATTACAGCAGTTTTACTCCCGTGTAATTGTGGAGTTACTAATAATTTACACCCCTCTAGTGAGATGAGAATCAGGTCCCAAAGTTCTTTTATACTTTCTCATTACACTGCCATTGTTTCCCCATGAAAATAGGGACATTTCAGCTATACTACAGGTGTTTCATCTCTACAAATAGTCTACCCATAGCAACCCAATGAACCCATGAAACATTGTAAAGATTACCTTTATTTGCTTCTCAAACTGACTAAGCCACAGGTATTGATCCATCAAACCAGTACTCTCCTGTCATATCACAAATGTAACAAAATACCTGACCCCTACAGCACGCAAGTCTGCACTTTAAAAAAAAAAAAAGAACAGAAAAAGGCAGACCTTAAGCTGGATGCAATGTCTCATTGAAATTTTATGTGTGGCTGCTGTAAAAGGTCATCTTGAAGTACTTCGTACAAATCCCTATTTATTTTTTATTTTTCTGAAAGACAATAAATTGCAGGCATGCCTCTTCCTTATCTCTGTAATAACAAATGAACACTAAGGGGATCCCATTATTTTCTGTAATCCTGCTTCGATTATACTAGTGGAAAGCCTTCCTGAAAAGGGGTCATTAAAAACAGTCATTTTCATTTCCACACATTCCCATTGCACTAATTCGGGTATTTACCTTCATTTCAGAGAAGACAAAGTGGCACATCTACTCACATAACAGCACAGGCAGGACCTGACCCTCAGCTCCAGATGAGCTATGCTCAGTACAGGACCCCCAGAGTGTGGTCCATGGAAGATGGTTTTACAGCTCCTTTGTGCTCCCTGAACACCAGGGGCCAGTTTCATTCCCAGAGCAAATTAAAACAGCCTTGGTGCCCTTCAGTATTGAGGAAAATCTACCATAAATATGGGGCTTGATTCTCCACTGCCTGGTGCTTTGGGCTCTGTCATCTGTTTCTCCCAATGGGAGCAACTACACAGGAGAGGCCCCAGGGATCCATGTGTGGCTTCCAGATCCTGGTCAAGTCTTGTTGGATATGGCCCCAATATGCCAGCATGATAGCAACAATACTCTAGCCATGGTCCCTTCCTCCTAGCCGTTCCTTCAATTTGCCCCCTACATCAGGGGGGCGTCATCGCTCCATCCTCCTGGTTCAAGTAGCTTTAAAGTATGGAGCATAGGGAGCTGATAGCATGCAGCTATGTCATGACATTATTATCAATCTTGATGGGGCAGTGTCTGGTTGAGACTGGAACCTCCATGGAGGCTGGCTTGCTGAAATTCATGTCAGATAAGAATGAGTGATAATGGAGGGTTGAAGGAAATTGTTTCCTTGTCCTCCCCCATCAGTCTGTCCAAATTCACCTGTTGTCTTGTCTTTCAATTCTAGATGGATAGAGAAAACACTGACATTTTAGCAGTTTAACTTGTCTATAGCTCCAATGTAAAATTCAGCAAAGGGCCTTGGTAAAGAGAAGAGCTTATTTAGGGTTTCCCCATTGAGTTTCATGTATATCAATCAATCATCGCCTCACCTCCACGTTTCTGAGTGGCGTACTTTAAAATGTACTCTACCTACAATCTCTAACTGCTGCGCTTGGTGAAGAATTAAAAGGACCTATTCTAACTCTTGTAGTCTCCATTCTGCAAGGTTGCACAGTTTCCTCCTCTAGAAGCAAACTAATGTGTATTATCCTGTACAGCTTTTAAATGCTGTGTGTGAAAAGTGCAATTTGGAAAAAGATTTCTCATAATTCACAGATGCGACCTCACTGGACTACCACAGTTCAGGTTGGTGACAGTGTATCCGTCAGCAATGGGAATCTTCTGACAGGAATAACAATGGCCTAAAAGAAAAAGAGGGTGCCATTCAAAGGCAGTGAAAGACAGAGATGAATGTGAATTTTTTTCTGGCTAGCTTCTCTCTACAGGACAATAAAATTCATTTGTCAAAATGTCAAGCTCTTTTGACTTCACAACAAATGAGGAGAGAGAAAAGTTAATAAATCAACAGTAAAGTGAAGAAAAATATATTTTAATTTACAGTTATTCCACATTTATTTTCTGTAAACTGGATTTCATTTTCAAATTCATATTATCATTCACAATATTAGTTATAGGAGGTGGTGGTGATGGTACATCAAAAATTTAAATCTAACAGAAAATTTTCAGTGACAAAGCTATAGTTCCAGACTTGTGTTCTAATAGGCACACAAACCCCTCTATCTGCCTTCTTCCGGTGTTTGATCCCACCAGAACCCTGAGTGGAATTATAGCCATGTAATCTTTTCTTTTTCCCTTTCACTGACCTTTACAAGACACTGTCACTTTTGTCTCTATAGTATCTCTTAAGTTTCATCCTTTTTCCTCTATTCCTACTACCAAAACTCTAGTACCTGCTCTGGTAGTTCAATCTCTCTCTTCAGCCATCCATCGGCTGAAGAGATTTTTTGCCTAGATAACTGTAGCCTCCTCTTCTCTACCCTATTTTCATCCCTCTCTTCCTTAGCTTATATAATGCTGCGGTCAAGACTGCCTCTCTTTTTACTTGCTCTGACTACATTTCCATCATCTTAAATCACTTCCCTCCCTCATCTAGAATTAATCCAAGCTTCTCCTTTCCCTCACAATTAAAGCTCTCTAGCTTTGTCTCCCAGGTGTCTCTATGAACTTGTTTCCTTCTACAGTCTGCCTGGTTCCCGAACTGCACTCTTTCTCCTCCTCCTTCCACAACTTTTTCCAGCATTCTCCTCAATACAGCAACACGTTAGTGCACACTAGCACTCCTCTCCCTGTGCCATTAGGGATTTCTTTTCTCTGTGGGTCCAATTGTGAAATGCCTTAAGTGCCTAACGACGGGCCTAAAGCAGCTTACAAGTTGTGGTTTACCAGCAGCAGCAGAAGCTCCATGAAGGAGGATTCCATAACTCTCTGGCACACCAGAGTTCTCCAAAACGAGGATGAGCAACTCATGTCAATGGTGTAAATGTGGCCAATGTATTCCCACAGCACAGACCCACATGGCCATGAACTCATGACTCCTTCCCAAAACAAATATCAGCTGCGCCTGGCCAGGTTGGTGTCCCAGGCTCTACTTCTAGCACAGAAGTGAAAAGTCCATCCTCTCCCACTGCTCTCACATACAAAGCCCTTTGCTTGTGAGTCCAGTGTCATGATAATTTCACTGTTTTAAAGCTAAATCTGAAGTAGTATGTTCTGCTGACTGTACTGTTTTGGTGGAGAAGGGGACTCAGTTTTTGCTGCACAGAAATGCTGCTAGTCAGAAAGGCTCACAGAAGCATGGCAGCAGTGGGCTCCATGTTTAAAAACATCTAATTTTGCCTTCTATTTTCTGGGAGACAAGACTGGTGAATAGCAAACACGCGGTACTCTAGATTCAGATTTTAAACTCCAAACCCTATTGCCTTAAGGCTTGTCTCCATGGGAGACTTCTACCGTTATACCTGTATAATTTTTCCAGTGGAGTTACCCTGCCTAACTTCCCCACATGGACACTTTTGTAGGGCATGTCTACACTGCAATCGCATCTGTGATTGCAGAACACCGACACATACCCAAGCGAGCTTTGACTCAGCTAGCTTGAAAACAATACCAGTGAAGTGGTGGCAGCATAGGCTACCTGTTGGAGTACAAACCTGTCCAGGACCTTGATTACATATGTCGGCTGCTACCTCCGTTGCTTCACTGCTATTGTTACTCAAGCTAGCTAGATCAAAGCTAGCTCAGGTACGTTTGTACATGCTGCAGGTCCACCTCTAATCACATTGTAGATATACCCTCGCTCGGGAATAAAAGTGGCTGTTTCTGACTTTGTTTATAGCATTTCCAAAGCAACGTAAGTTAAACTGGAAAAAGGTCATTTTATACCTAAATAAGAGTGTCCAGCTGGAGGCTAAGAACGCATTTTTATGATGTTTGAAAATGTATTCTCAATTATAACATTAAACCCCTTATCAAAACTACAGAAATTAAGTTATCAGTGGAAGACGAAATAGTTTGTTGTATCTGGAAATGCAAACAAAACATTATATTAATGTATTGCAAACAAGTTATGAAGTTTTAATTTCAAATTAAAAGAAGAGAAAAATTGGTAACTTCAAAATCTTGTTGGTTTAAAACAGTTTGAAAACTTGCTTTGGACATTCTATTAACCAGAGAGTAGAAAAGATTCCTTACAACCAGACTGATTATCATTATTTACTTTTTATTTTTTGCTAACAGTGCAATAATCTAACTAATCAAATATCAAACACTGTGCAAAGTCAACTGTAGAATGATTAATCTTAGAATTGTAATTTAATCTAATCTTTAAACTCAAAAATACACACACAAAATTCAGGTATTATATTGACTGGCTTAGAACTGTTTACTTGAGTTCAGCAGAAGAAGTCTTATAATTACATGCAGAACCATGTTTTGTTTTGTGAACAGCATGAATGAACCAGTAGCAAAAAGGCTTATACAAAAACAGAACTAAGACTTAACAGTCACTCGCTATTAGGATTCAAGAAGGCAACTCAAGTACATTAAGCTGTATTTTAGCTCTCCAAATATTCCCCATTTACAAATGGTTTTCTAACTTTTGAAAAATCAGCTATGGGCTATTTAAACCTGGAACTGAATGAACATTTTTAAAATCCAGTGGAAAAAAATGCTGTTTAATTTTCTCTGAAACTATCATATACATCCAAAAATGTACCCCTTTTCACTCACAATATAACAAAGGTCTTGTATCAAGATCAAAAATAAAAATCAAAGATCACATCTCCTATAAAAGTAGATTGAGAAATTTTATATAGTAACTGAAAATAGAAACCCTGAATGCAGTCAAAGAAAATTTCTGGCAAGAGGAAATATTGAAATTTAAACAATGAACAATGCAAAAACATTTGTTAATGTTTAGAAAACAATTGGGATTTTATTTGCCATTAAAATTACATCAATTTCATGTCTATACTCAAAATGATAATACAGTATTATGATTTTTTTTTCAAATAATCGCAAAGCAAAATAGATCAGAGCACCGGCAACATCTGCTAAAATAATTAGCACACCTGCAACCATCACTCTTAACAATATGCACATCCCCTAACTCTTTTCAAGGTACTTCAAATATCAAACTCTAAACCAGGTACAAACCCATTTGTGCCAGCCGAAATCTCTGCGAAGTGGCTACACTTCCTACCACATGGTACATCTCAGATGCCAGGAGGGAAGCCATCTGAGCACCACAGGAGTCCAGATGTTGCTTGAAAGCTTGTACATAGACAGATGATATTTATTGCATCTGACAAACACTGCTTCCCTCTGCTGAATAAATCAAAGCTGCTGAACTGGGAACACTAAGCTGAAACTCTGAGCACTAGCTGTACACGACCTTACACTCAAAAAGCATTCTAATCTGCCCATCATCAGCCTATACTGCCTTCCATGTAACCCAGTTCTAATTTATCCTCTCATCTAGTCAGGTCTGCAATAAACTATGAATAGTTTAGCATCAAGCCCTTAAGAGCCACTCAGAAAAAGTTACTGTTATAGTTACTGATCATCAACCATTTCCAATATAAACTCAGTTTTCAGCAGTTCATGATTCATCTGATTTAACAAGCTCAACTTAATATGTCTGCCATTATGTGTTTTGCTGCAAAATGGTTTAAATCACACAGGACCTTTTTCATTGACGTGGCTCAAAAAAAATTGGGATTTTAAAATGCTTTTCCTCCCCACTCAATCTTTTTAAAAATCTTTATTTGATTTTGATTTACATGCTGCATTGGTGCCCATGGCACTTTACATCAGGTAAAGAAAGAGACCCTGTCCCAAAGAGCCTGTTTATTTCAAATGAAATGTGGCAGCCACTTCTTGCTTAAAGTAGGTAGGCTCCTTCCATAAAAAGCAGTAAAAGCTGAACATTGGATATGATTGACTCTTACTATGATTGTACAGAGGCTACTTTGAGTAATGCCCCCATGTGCTGCATGCTACAACTAACACTGACATTTATGTTTTCAGGATTTCCCTCAGTCTCAAAGGCTGGCAGTCCCACCATGGCTGCATTTTCTTCCCCCATGTAGCCCCTTCACTGAAAACCTCTCATTTAATCTAAAGTAATCCTAAAGTAAACAATTTAAGCTGCATCTCTTATTTATTTTATTTGTTTGTTTGTTTCCAATGACTGACTCCTTTCCCCAGCCCTTTGGGGTGCAGCCATCTGTTGCCAACAGCGTTAAGTAAAATCTTGGGGAAATCCCTGGGGTTTGAAAACATTTTATCAGTTTCAATGCCTCTTCAGCCTGATTACGTTCCCAAATCTCATTTTAAAAACACCCTCCCACCCTCTTTTGCCCATAAGAGATTACTTCGTAGCATAGGGAGGGGGAAAGTATTTATTACTTAGCTCTGTGCCTCCAAGGGCCCAGATCCTGCTTCCATTTAAAAGCCTGATCTTGCTCCCATTGCTCCCATTAGGCAACAGGAATTCTGCCTAAACCTGCCTTTTTGGCCTTGTCCCATGAAGCTCTGCTCCATGCTGAGTACAGAGGACTGTCCTTCCAATAGGAAGAAAGAGGGCAGAGGTGGCAGCTGCCCTCTACCCTAAGTACATAGAGAACTGGTGGCCAGCTTCCCTAGACTCCTGCAGCTAGGCTTCTGTTGCCATGAAGAAAAGGAGGAGAGGAAGCAGTGTTTCCCTGGAACACCAGGCTTCTTCAGGGAAGTCCCTGTGGCCCCGAGAGTGCAGGGCCAATAACAACAACTGGCCCTTACGGCAGCCACAATGCCCTCTCACTCCCCACCAATATCTGCAGCCATGTGAGGGCCAGTCACAATGTGGCCTTAAATTAACATTCTTGCAATATTAATATTAATGCAATATGCAGCATTACACAAAGAGAAACATTTTCACTGTACATCTTTTATAAATTACATTGTACAATATTCAAATGAACTTCAATCCGTTCCCTAGTGATATGTAACCAGGCCTTATGAAACAACAATACAAAGTTTTGCTCCAGTTCTAATGAAATAAACCTCCATGACGTTAAGAGTGAAATCTTCTTAAGGTCTACACAGACCGCTCAGTCGATCCAGAGCAATCGATCTGATGGCGGCGAATTTGCTGCTGTCAGTGTAGACCCAGCCCTAGTGTGTGACTGTGGGTTGTATACAGCAGGTGTGAATGTGAGTAACACTGCAGAGACCTTACTGAAAACAAACGGCTCCCTGTGCTACTCGCCTGTCGCCACCATCCACTGCCACAGCACAGCAAGGGCCAAGAACGTTTCTGTTCTACAGTCCCTTTTCTATGCAAGTGACTGACCTGCAGGACCGAGAGAACATTTCCCAAAAACTGTGATCTAAAGACAATCTTTAGGCACAGATATACAACTACAGTCAGACTTTTATTACTACTACTGTACACGGATTTAAGAACACAGTATAATAAGGGGAACAGTACGAAATTTAAAAAGAAATCCAGATTTAGGATATTAAAGCTCAGGTGAGGGCTACATAGAAAATTCTGCCATTCTTTAGTCACCCACATGTCTATGCCAAACATTAAAAAATCATTAGTCAGGCCCCGCAAAAATCAAGAGACTGCTTAATCATGAGATTTAAAGACTAATAAATGGTGGGCTCTTATTAGTTATCTGATTTTTTTAGCCTTTAGGACTCACATTTTCAAGTTTTCCTGTTCAACCATGAAGACTAGAAACGTACTTTTTCTTTTTAATGAAAGCTGAGATTCTCATGCATTCACAGGAGTCCAGGAGGTGGGCTTTAAGGAAAACACCAAATATCACAGGACTCAAAATAAAATGCTGAGAGATGACAACCCTAACACTGAATAATGCCTTACTCCACTAGTAGTTCCAGTGGCCTCAGTGGAAATACTTATTGAATAACAAACTACTCCGTGTGAATAGGAGTAGCATAGTATCCGGCCCTTAAATAATGAGCTATTGAACTCTGTTTCAGTGCTGCTTCCAAAGTATGGGGAGGCCATTGGGAGGCTACAGCTCCACATAGCCACTGCAAAAACATTCACTTGATAAAGAAACTTCTTTCTTTTTTTTGTTATATGTGCCCTATAATACTATTTTGCAGCTGTTTCTGCTCTGCAAGTATACTCTATCTTTGCACTTACACATTCACATTAAATGTCATTTACTACTTTTCCTCCAAAGAGCACATTTTATCTAAATCCCATAGAAAGGCTCTAATATCTAGTACATAATGCAGCTGACTACCGATATCATTAAATTGTTGATTGTTATCTCTGTCTCTTCTTGATTATGTAACAAAAAAAATGAAAGACCTCTGAGTCAGTCCCAAAGGAATCTCACTGGTAACCTTATCGGTGTAGAACTATTTTTCACTGATAACTACATTCCATTTTTACGACAGTTTTTTTATTCATTCTGCAACAATTCTCCCAATCCTTTGTACAATCTTCCATGAAGTTTCTGACACTGGATGTAATCAAACCTGCATAGAAGTCCATGAAGACAAGATGGACAATAACTCACACTTCTGTAAAATCTTGAAATCCTCATTAAAGCAGGGCAAATGTCATAAGTTAGTATTCACAAGTATCCATGTTGGAAGCATGTGCAAGGTCCACCTGAAAGGAGTTTGCAGGTTTGTGGTTAACTCATTAAGGAAACAGAAAAAGTACAAAATGATTGAAGTCACTAGCAATTTAGGAAGAGTATCTTGAAGCCAATAACTTGAAAAGTCCATGAAGAATCACATTATTCTCAAAAAAACATTAATCAAATAATACATTCTTAAATTAGTCTCTTCGTGGATAGTATACAAATAAAACCAGGGTGGAGCTAAATAATTTGGTCACACGTGATAGGTTTTGACGATCTCTCCACAAAACAAATACTGCACTCTTCAGCAATGCATGGCAGATCAGTCTTCATCATCTCACTATCAGACTTTGATTTTTTATGGTCTCATCTCTACAAATTTTGCTCCCTTTGGAAATTTTGAAAAACAGACAAGCTCCCGAAGATAAATCATTCACACTAATTTAACTGTTCTAGTGAACTGTATCTTCCACCATATGACAAAATAGTCACAAAGTGAACGAGGATCCCTAAAACCGTTAGACTTCCATGTTATTTGCCATTTAAAAACACTAACATAAATCTTATATTCATACAGACTTGCAGCTTTCCATAGTCCCACAGCCAAATTTTCAAAGTGCCATCGCTGGTTTCATACACATAATCTTTTAGACACAGATATCTGAGTGCAAAAGGAAAGTGAACGCACAGCAATCCTTTACACATAAAATTATGCATAAAATTTGGGCACCAGTATCAGTATTTATTATGGGCATTCCCAACATGAGATCCGAATGGGCAATCCTTTTTTATTCCAGGGTTCGTTTCCCTGTAGTTTGGAATTTGTACCTTTAACCTATTTGATCACTTGCTCATAAAATCCCATATAAATCTACTAAGCATGACCATTTTATTTTTTTTCTAATGGACTAGCTGTAAGGTAGTAGTTTAATAGTCTACCACAGTGAGATCAAAGGACCTGATTCTGGTCTGTCTTATTCCAGTTTTACACTGTTCTAATTCCACTGATTTCAATGGCGTTTCTCCTGATTTACACCAATAAGAGATCAGAATTGGACTCAGAATTTGAACTTCATTTCACTCCCAAGCTAGCACAGGCTGAGCACACTCAGCACGTCCCTGGGGAAAGGAGATTTCTACACAGTGATCCCTCTGGCCAGAGAGACAGCTGACATAACACAGGGTTGAGGAGTGAAAGATAGAAAGTAAAGGGATAATTATTATGCTTTATAAAGAAGACATTAGGATGACATGGCCCATAGATGGCCAGTGAAATATTCTTGGGGAGGAAGAGGAGGGCTAGATATGTGGGGGGAGAAACTGCCGTCAACAGGGGGGATGCAAATACATGTACTGGGCCCCGGGCGCCAGAGACCCACAGTACGCCACTGCCCACACTCATTTATGTGACACACCAGGATATGAACCGGTTAGAGAATATTAGTTATTTCCTTCTTCAAATTTGCCTCACTATTGAATCTGAGATAGGTTTGCCATTGGGATACATTGATCACTGCTCCACTCACAGAAGGGAGACTATGTAATCAAATTAAAGCAATGTAACTGTATTGCATATCACAGCTGTTCAACTAACAGTACAGGTCTTGTAAAGGGAGGATCCATGCTGGGGCAACATCTCTGGTTTCCCAGGTGGTGTGACACACATTCCCATAGGAGGCTCCAACATGTGACTTTAGAGGAAGACAACCATCCTTCATCGAAGGAAAGCTGCCACTGTGGAGGATTACTACCTCAAAACTACTCTTAAATAATGAGCCTGACAGATCTTTAGAAGCCACCTTGTTCCTGAGTTAAACATGCCCATGGATTATTTTATATATAAATTAAATATCAGCACTTTCATGGAATTTGTGAGGGATTGGGGCAATTCAGATCTCACATACTGCAATGTAAATCCAGAATTGTGCCACCACAGGTAATGGAGTGATCCTGAATTTACTTTAACAAAACAAAGATCCAATGTGGTCCTTTATCTTTACTGGAGATCAGGGCATAAGAAGGTGTTTCACTCAAGAGCATCTTAACTGTCCAGTTTACAGTGTCTCACTTGGAATTCTGACCTAACGAGGCCCCTGTGTGAACACATACCAAACCTGTAATAATGAAGATTGCTTGTGCTTTATCTGACATACACTATTTCACAGTGTATTTCCTAATGCTATGTGTCGTCAATGATATTTCACATCAAATATTTATAATTCAGTGGAAAACTATGATGTGTAAATAGATTTATCTAAAATGTAATATTAAAGCTAATTTCTGTGCTAAAAATACATTAAACATTGGATTTTACATCTCATTTTGAAAATATTACATGATGTTTTTGTGGTGTACATTTACAGTGCTCTGTAAATGCTGCTTATTAATAAATTCAATGGCAATCCTGTAGCTAAAGCCTTTTTACCATTCTCTGACATTGCAGAGGATAACATTGATGCACAATCTAAATTATTCGTCTAGATTTACACTTAGTAATAATTCTTTGTGGTTTTATAGCACCTTAATTTCAAGGTTTTCAAAGTGCACACACTTAATTAATTAACCCTAAGTACTAAGTTCTACAGTAGCAAAACTAGGACTAGAATCCAGGAGTGCCTGGCCCTCAACCCAAACCTCATTCCTTGAGACTGGATATCCCTCAAGTATTAGGCTATTTTACTGTTGTCTACTGAGATATTAAGGGATTTGTCCAGTGTACACCTAACAAGTCAGTAGTAGAGATAAGCCCAGAACACAAAAATCCTGACTTTATGTCATGTTTTAATTGTTAGAAATTCTTCCATCCCAAACAAAATAAATAATGATCTGATTTCCAGAAGTACAAAGCACGCACCTCTTGTACTGACTTCAAATGCAGTGGTAATTCTGAACACTTCTGAAAATGAGAGCCAAGTAGTTTAACTGCCCTCAAAGTTTGTGACTGCAACCATCTGTACATTCAAAACTTCAAATGCGTATGAACCAAATGAGTAACTACATAAAAAATTAGCATTCTCTGCATAATTTTACATAAATTAAAAATGTTGAGTCAATTAGAGAGACCTGACAAAACTATGGTCATAAAGGTTCTAAGAGTACCAGCTGATCTGTGCTGATGTACAGAATTAGTTCTGAAATTATAACTTTTTTTTATAAACATTATTTAATTCTTGATAAGTTTGATCATTTGTACAGTTTTATATGATTGCTTAATTTGCAAATAATTACGGCTTTTAACATTTTCACCATCACTAGTCTGTGAAATTGACTAGCTATACTCTTAGCTGCATAAAGGGCAATCAGATATACTGTGGCAAAACAAATGCAGCCTTTTTTTTTTAAGCAGACAGATTGTAATTGCCAAAATTGGTATTTGGCCAAGACATTGGGGCTAAAACGCCTATATTGCAAAAAAGCACCATAGGAACTTTAATGGCCCAAAAGATCAGGACCTCAGTTTTTTGTTTCTCCAAAAAGAAGCACCTCCAGCAGCTGAATGCTTCCTAACATAATGCTGGGAAACCGATTCTCTATCAGCTTAAAGAGGAGACTACCACCTACAGAATAATCCCAACACTCCCCGAAGCACACTGTGGTTTTTTTCTTCAAGCTCACTCCTTCGCAGTTGACCAGGTTAGCCTCAGTTTGTGGGATCAGATGTGTTCACAGCCTGAAGCTGCAGAGTAGCAAACCTTTTATCGAGGCTGCAGACTTAGTAAGCCTTTTATGTAGGGTGGAAAGACATAACCACTGAATTTCATACATGGCAAGCTGCCAACACCCAGTGTAACACATTGTCACATCATTCTTGCAAGCAAAGACTGCACACACAGTTAAGAAGTTTACACAGCTTAATCATCATTACTGCAAGGGGAACAGACTAACAGCCTTAGAACACACTGAATCCGTTTTACATAACCCTCTGACTGCGTGTTCTCCCATCTTCCCCCACTGGTGCTCAGGCTTCCATGTTCTCTCCGCAGTCTGTACCATGCATTGCCAGAAGTTCCGGATTTCCAAAGTGGATGAGGACTGGATCTTCCTCATCCTGCTTGGGCTGCTTATGGCACTGGTGAGCAGGGGAATGAACCCCAGGGGTGGGGAAGGAGAGGCGAGCTGTCAGGTACTGTCAGCCAGAGGAATGGGATCCAGGAGGGGGCTGGAGTGTGGCAGGGTAGTGTCAGCAAGGAGAGCAGGTCCTTGGCATGGCCACTTCGGGGGTACAAAAAACCAAGACCTCAGTGAGAATACTGAGCTCATAAAACTGGACAGCTGGCAGTGTGCGCTGAGCACCCTTACAGATTCCCTACCTTAAAAATATTCCTTATAAGGGCCTTCTTCTTTCTGCATATCCACAGGAAGTCCCAAGAAGGTATTTAATGGGAGACATTTCCTTAAAGCAAAGCATAATCACTATAATTTAACTGAGGCACTGTGGTAAGCTGTGCAAACCAGGCAACCGCATTGTCAGGGGTGATGTTTCCTAAAGCCTTTATCATGCCTGCACTTGCTCAGGTCTCAGTACTTTATTCTGGTAGTGTGTGGTAGTGTGGGTGGTGGTTTCTTCCTCCCCTTTTTTAGTAGTCCCCTTTTTTTGTTTTTACAATTGCAGGAGCCACGGGCACAGTAGCCTGCGGCATATCCCCCTCAGCCAGCTGTTTTACTATCTGCCTGAGAGGAGCACAGGAGGAAGGATGTTCTATGCTCTGATCTGACTGGTTCTTATTCCACACAGCCTCTGCATAACAGAGGGCTGACAGACCAAAGTCCTGCACACCAACACTCTTTGCACCGTCACCACCGCCATCTGCCTGTAAGGCAGCAATAATTCCCTGAGCAGTAGCCAATTGCTTTGTGCACTGAGACAACTGCCACTGACAAACTGCATGGGCTGGCCCTCAATTTCCCGCTTTTTCTCCTCCAGGACAACGTGTACCCGCGGCTTGCTCGTCCTTACATTTAGCTTCCTAGATATGGGCTGTTTCCTCCCACGGTCTAGCTTCCTCTTTGTACCCCTCTGCACTGCACTGGGAGTTACAGAGCAAATTAGCCTGAGTGAGACAGTGGGACACTGAAGATTCATACTCTATTTTCAGTTTCTGTATTTGACCTTGGCATGCTATCAATTGTTCATGCAGCTCCTTCCCTAACTCTTCAGTAAGGATTTTAGATACTAAAACGAACCCATGTAAAGTAGCCAAGTGTTTTCTTATGATCAGGCTTTGTCTCTATGAATTGTTCCCACTAGAGCAGGGGTCGGCAACCTTTACTGTCAAAAGAGCCGCAAATCTGGAGCCGCAAAACATAGCTTACCGCGGGTGAAGAGCCGCATGCGGCTCCGGAGCCGCGTGTTGCCGACCCCTGCACTAGAGCATCAAGTCTGCATATGCTGTTTTACCCTTAAATGCTCCTCCAGACCATGGGTTTTTATCCTGGTCATCTACAAAAGCTTCCATATCCAAGACTGGTTCTAGCCAAAGGAGGGCAGGACTGGCAACCCCTCGACTGCCTGACTTACAACACATTCCTGGGGAGGACATAATGCCCTCCTCCTGAAGTCAAAAAGATACAGCTTCGCAGAGAACCGTGCCAGACAGGTTGCCACCCCCACACACAGTGAGAGAAACCCTTGCACTGTATGTCTCACAGATCGTCTCACTCACAGCTGATCGAGCCCACCCAGGGATGCCAATTGTTGATACTGGACACTTAGTGATCAGTGTGAATACCAGTGAATACCATGAATACACGGTACATCTGATCTGCAGATTAATGAGGTTTGATGTGCAAGGTTTTTAATAGATATACTAGTTGAATACAAAGCCTAAAATTAACTACAATATATTATACTTATTAAGCCTGGAGAGATAAGCAGTTACTTCAGAAGGCTATATACAGGAACAGCTTTTTTAGGGGCCCCGCCTGGGAGTCAGTGGCCTCTGGTCCAACCGGCAGCTCCTCCCGTGGAGTCAGGTGTTGATGGCACGTGCCCCTTTGTTTAAGTAGTGACTTTTTATAAACTTTTATTTAATTACTTTTTTATTTATTATTTATTATATATGCTAATTATTTACATTGGGTTTTTATTTTAACTACATATTATTTTTACTATAATAATTGGGGCCGTCAAAACAACATCTGGTGATAGGAGGGGCGGTGTGAAAATATTCCCCTTGGCAATGAAAAAGTGTACCCCCAGAAGGCTCCTTTAGTTGATACTGTAACAGGTCCTTTATCCCCTCTGGGGACCAGACCACACTCACAGACTCACGCTCACAAAGCCATTCCAAGATGGTGAGGCACTGTCATGTGACTTGGTATGCTAGAATGAATTTTAAAGAGGTTCCCCACCCATTCTAGACGTTCTTCCCCAGAGCAGAGAACGAACATGCTCATAACATCCCTAAACATAATCCTCATACACAGGAACTATAGGCCACCTATTGGCATCCTCTAATACTTCACAGGGACAGCAGAGTGCCATTTAAAGTAAGGGGACATAGATTTCTTCCTCCCGACCCTCCTCTTCCCCTCTCAAGTACCCCATCACCAGCAACCTCACTCCCCAGCTCATGGACCCCAATATGTTCCCCTCCCAGAAGCCGCAGCCTCCAAGGGAGCCCCTCACCATCCCCCCCAGGAGCCCCGGCCTTCCCAACTCCACTCCTTACTTAACTCTCCCTGCACACAAAGAGCAGGGTGCCAATCACAGCACGCTCCCAGCTGTGATGTGCAGGGCTGCTAGTTACAAAATTGCTGCACAGGAGGCAGCCACACAGGCATGCAGGAAAACAACCTGGTAAATGACATCTCTTAACTGGCAGCTGGCAAGAGGGTAAAAAAACCAGCCAGGCCAATCAAAAAGTAACCAAATTGCAAACCTATGTACATGCTTAAAAGTGGTCAGGCCATGGCCCAGGTGGCCCCCATAACACGGCGGGGACCAAAACCTGGATTCTGGTAAGAAGGGGAGTAATTCTGGTTCTGGAGTCACAGCTGCAAGTGAGCCTGTGTTTGCATGAGCCCCCTCGCTCCACAGGGAGAGGCTGTCAGGGCTCACAAACAAATGCTGAACTCCACAGAGGTTACGTAAGAAAAAACAAATTGTTGTCTATAATTCATGTCTTGATAGCTTGGGATGCTAATGCATGAACAACAGGCAAAACACTGCCATTCCCATGTACTCACTTATGACCTATCATCGAAACTCATTTCCTCAAAGTTGCGCCAAGTGTAGCACTTCATCAGAACTGTGAAATTACCACTTGAACAGTTTTAAATTAGGGGCACATCGTTTCAGATAGACACAGAGTTTCCTCGCAGTATATTCCAGATGCCTATTCCCTGTCAAGAGAGGGGTAAATGCTGAGCGTTTGTGGCAACTGTGGTGTTCTTAACTCATAAGTACATTTTCATAAGTATGCAAGTTACTCTCCCATTGATCTACTGAGCCCTTTATGACAGAGAGAGGTGAACATTGTTTAAGGGTCCAGTCCTGCAATGTGCCAAGTTCACAGGAGAGAATCGGTACATCGCAGCTTTGTGCCCTAAGTGTATTAGATCATTAATTTTGGGCTTAGAGTTGCAGGTGCCTAGCTCTTCTCAGGATCAGGTCCTCAAGACTGTACCATATTAATTATAAATAAACCAAGAGCATTTTAGAATTCCGAGGACACACTAAACTAGTACACAATAGTGATAGTTAGCTAGCCTTTTGGCTCAGTTCTCTGAGGTGCTGTACTACCTGGGAGGAGACGAATGCCCTTAGCCCCCATCAGTTTTTGTACAACTGGGCCCTTCTTTTTCTAAGGTAAATGGCATTACATGCTAGTGACAACTTTAGGTCCTTCTGATTTCTGATAACAGTATGTTTTTAAAAACATGTCCCCAAGGCTATCAAGTGGTAGAGAAAGAAGTGATGCATGATGCTAGAAAGAGATGGGTGTGAAGGCTCCATTAGGAATCCTACTCTTTGAGCCATAAGTGCACTTCAAATAAAGTATGTTGAATCTCTATTTTATAGGACTTCTGGATGCACCGCTTTTAAAGCATTCTTATACCCAAAGGACACACGTGTTTCATGGCCCTATCAACGTTGTTAATCCACGAAGCAGCACTAATAATGGCATTAAAGAAGGCTGCACATTGTTCCCTTCCAGCAAAAGGAAGATTACTGAGATAGCATCATACTGAAGAAGGCTTAGTTTTTCTGAGCTCTGCCGAGCAGGAAACAAAAATACAATGTAACTGAACTAAATTTCCCTACCCTTAAATATAGTGACAGTAACCCTACGATTATGCTTAGCTATACTGATAACAACACGGCTTGAAAATGTACCTGTCTCCTTCCAGCCAAAGGGCCAAGCCTACTCACCGGTACATCTCCCCTGATGCCATGCTCAAGAGCCTTCCATTTAGATTAGCCCTTTACACCCAAGGGCACACTGTGACCCTGCTGTGACTCACGCTGGTTAGCAGTTACTCATATGAATAGTCCTCTTGACTCTGGCCCTCAAACTGACATGCAGACTAGGGGCCTGATCCTGCAAACACTGCTAAGCTTGAATCAATGGGACTGCAAATAACTGCACACGCTCCATCTGATGGCAAGCGTTTGTAACGTTAGGTCCAACAGGGGATCATTGCATCGAACACTAAAAGGCAAGCACTTCTTACAAGTATTACAAGGGACCTGACTGTACCCCCCTTACTCACATTTAAATCACCATTACTACCCTCAGGATGAGATACTGCGTAGTGTGAGTAGGGCTGGGGGAGAAATGGGGGCAGAATGAGGTGCTAAACATGTTTTCAAAATACAGATACCTGCTAAAAATTACATCTAGAAATCAAAGGGGTCAAATGCATCTTCACACTCCTGTACTGGGAGTGCTGCAAAACACCACAGCTCAAGGAAAGCCCGACCTGTCAGAATGCTCCCCAGAGCCCTCCGACTACAGAGGAATATGCTTGCTTTATACCCCTTTAAGGGTGACTCCCTACCCCATGTCAGTCCTGCTCCAAATACCAGAAGTGGTTGCGGGGCCAAAGTCCCAGTTCCTCATTGCCCCTTTTGTGTCACTACGTGCACCAGAAGAAGTACAGATAAAACAATTCATGTGCTCCCTTGAGCACAGCGATTGCAGCCGCTCTTCATTCTTGTGGACTGAACAAAGATGGGACCAGGCTCCTTCCTTTCTTCCATCCTCACTGCATCTATGTAAGGCCCAGGCACAATCTAGCCCCAAACAACAACCAACTGGGGATTAAGGCTATGCTGACAAAATAACAGAGTTTTTTTTTACATAACACATTTCTTTCACATATTTAAAAATCTAACTGCCATATTTCCCCTGAGGTTGTTTGTAAAGTATTGGTCAAACAGCGTTATCATCATTAAGCTATTATGTGAACTATAAACCCCTGGGGCCCCGTTAACTTAACTGCACTGACGCAACTTCAGTGAAGTAAATGGGGTTGCACAGATGTAACCAAGTAGAGAATATGGACCATCTTTTGTAAAAATGGAGTGCAGCACTGTGCGGCAAACTTGAGCTGCATAAATCAAATGCAAAAAGGAGGATTGGGTTTTATTTTATTTATTTCCTTTTTGTCTTTTAGCTACCTTCTCCCAGAAAGAGGAATGACAATGTTACAAACTGAGAAGGAGTAAACAAAATGTACATTATACAGTTAGTGTGGTAGTTGACAGGAGGAAAAGTAGCTACAAAATGACCTTTGAAAGAACTACAACATAAATTAAACATTTCTGTCTGAGATGTGCCTATCTATAGATGCACACTTTGAAATAAGCTCTGTTGCACAAAGGAATTTAGAAGAACTAAAAAGCTAAACCAATGATGTCTGATTTATTTCTATCACTTTTAAGGACTTTAGCAAAGCTCCCTTTTAAAAAGCTAATCCTTGTAAATTATTAAACAAATTATTCTTGTATCCCTTACCTCCTTTGCTTCATAAAACAGATGGAGTGGCACTTTGCCCTCTTTACTTCACCATATACATAAACTTAATCTAGACTTTTGTATAACAAAAACAGAAACCTCCAAAATATAAATACAATTCTTGGAACAGTAATATACTAAATCCTCAGTACATGTGGCCCTTCTCCTAGAGGATAGACCAACAAATCTCATCCCAGCACCTTACTTATGGATTACAGAACACCAATATCCATTCAGATGGCATCAGATATGGGAAACAGTCAGAAAATATTTATCATAATGAATTACACATGTTAAATACAAATTGCTAAGAAGGAAATGAATATCTGAACTTCGACGTAATACCCTCAAATCAGTAAGCACAAGTTTGTTAGTGTTAAAAAGATATTTGGGACAAATGTCACTAAGCTATTTTTGGAATATTCAGAATAAAAGATTGTTCAGAAAACATTTTGCAGCATCTTAGTTAAAGAAACCAGTCCCTTGTCAAATTTATAAATTTATCCAAACACTTCTAATAAAACACACACTCTTTATTTTAGTACTGATCTAATGTAACTTTTACTTTAAGAGCACACTACCTATAACCATTACTAATGACAGGCAGCATACAAGATATATTTAATGGATCGAATCATGATTTCTTCCTCTATTTCACTATATCAATTACTCTGATCCCATTCATAGGCTTAAACTAATTATCATTTTCCATCCACCATTGACTTTAGTTGAACAATACTGACATCATAAATTGCAAATTACTGAAGAAAGTTGTTCAGATGTTCTTCTTTCTTATATAATGCTCATATATTCCTTTGTAGAACATATACACCTCAACATACTTGGCTTGATCAGAACTCTACACACAATTTGCATAAATACATTCTATTGTAAGTGCTACTCAATAAAAATAGGTGAGGTTTTTCTGCAAAACTATATCATGGAAAAATGACTTGTACCTTAAATGGTCAGGAATGTTTTTATTGGCAAGTAATTTGTATTCATTTAAGATTACACAGACGTGCAGTTCATCAATATGATGAAAGTAATAGCTCATAAAAGCCGACTTTTTTCATGGGGACACATACTTTTGAATGAATGAAAAAATATCAGTTTTTTCCACCCAAAATATGCAGCAAGATTTACAACAATCATTTCACATTATCCATGTCCAAATAAATGTAAAATATAACTTACCATTGGTGAAGTATAAAATGTGCATGATCTATCTTATAAACATTTCCAGAAATGTACATGATCTTCCTATAGTATTTCCAAAACCAAAATATCCTTACCTTTTTCTGGGCTTAAATTTTTATATACTTCAAGGTCTGCCATTAAATGTGTTATTGTTATACATTATTGACAGACACAATGGAATATCTCCCTGAAGGAAAGTCTCAATTCAGCCACGTCTCCAGAGATAAAACATTTGGAAAGCGATCCTTAGAGCTAGATGAGAATTTCACCAGTGCCGTCCTTTATGAGCCATAATGAGGGCTTTGCGATCCATAACACGGAGACAGGAAAATATAAATCCATGAGATATTATACAACTTTGTTCAAAGCTGAAAAGCACAGCCTGACAGGAAAACTGGAAGCATCTGCTTTGTGTGGCTGCTATTGTGGGAATGCAGGAGCTGTGACTACTTCTGGTCTGAGACATGCATGCATAGTATAAAGATGAAGACCCTCAAGGCTCTAACTGTGCATAATGCCTGTGAAGAGGAGGTCTTAAAATGTCAAGGAAATCCTTCCCACACCTTCGGTGGTCAGTCAGAAACTGATTAGCATACTTCAGTTTAAGAATGGATGAGTGGCGCAGGCTGAATGCTGAAGATGAAAACAAAACAGACTCTCTCACTCAGAAGTCAGTCTCAGCATCTGCGGCCGAGGGAATCCACGAAGTGGAAGAAGCAGTTGTCTCATCCTTTCTCAGTCTTTGTTTTCAGTGATAAAGACATTTTTCACAGGTTTCTTCACTTCACATACATTAAAATTAAAGCACCACAGAAAGGGCGGCAATACTTCTATCTAACTTAGGGTCTGATCCTGCGAGGTGCTGAGCACACAGGAATGTCTCATTGACTTCAGTGGGAGTTTCAGATGCTTAGCACCGCTCAAGATAGGAGTTACTCTGCATGTAACACCGTAAGGAGATGATAGTTTCCTGTGAGGTGCTAAGCACTCTCAACTCCCACCATAGTCAGCAGGAATTAGCAGACTACGGGCCAAATTCTTCTCTTGGTTTAAACCTGAGCAATGCCGCTGATGTCAAAGGAGCTACAGACAATGGGATGAATTTAGCACAACCATAAATTGCACTAGCTTGTGATGAACCCTAAGGGGACATTATTATGTGGCATGCATCACAAGACTGAAGTGTGCTCACCCACAACCCCTGACACCCTCAACACACCCCACTTTGCTGGCTCTACACCACTCACAGGACCCCTCAGTGGCTTCACACCACTATGCCAGAGCACTCCCCAGCTGCTGGAGTACCGGGTTTAAGACAGCATTCTGACCTCCTCACACCACCACAGCAGCACAAAGAGCCATATCAAATGACAGAATCTTGTCCAGTGTGTACAAGAAGGAGAAGGGGCCAGATGTGGAAGGAGATGTTGTCATGGATCACTCTCCCCTCTTCTAATATTGTACGAAAACTCTGGTGCGTTGGCAGCCATTTTGCCTGCAAATATAATAGTCCTGCATGCTTGTACAGAATGGTATTTCTATAGCACAGACATCAAGTAGTGAGCTCTCTGGCTGAAACTTTGCCCCACTAAAGTTAATAGGAGCTCTGTCATTGACTTCAGTGGGACCAGAATATCATCCTCTATGTCTAGAATAGGGAGTATGTATCTGCAAATTTTTGTTCCACTATATTCAGCTGATATGTTAAAAAAATAAGCCAAAGGTTTGTGTGTGTCAGTGCCTCCCAAGTCTGCATTTTTAAACAATGTTTATTAACCTGCTTCCCATCGTTGGCTTCCTTACAAAATTCTGAGAACAAAGTTCAACTGTCAACTTAAAAATAAAAGACCTGTCTTAAAATATATTATTACAAGTAATTATTATTATTGCAAGCAATACCTAGAGTAACTGTAACAAAGCAATTAAAGAGAGAAATATATGTCTTTGTTTCTTCAGCTTACCTTTCAGTTGACAGCACATGGGATATTATCAATTTCAACATTTGGCCGGCAGGGTCTGTCTGGACAGAACTCTGCAAACTCTTGCACATATGAGTAACCTTATTATGTGAACAGAATTATCTTGTGAGTAAAGTCAGTCCCAGACAGAAGCTTTTTTATGGTCAGAGCCTTAATTAATCTTTTCCTCCATTTCCATTGTTGCTTCCGTGGGACTTTTATACAGCAATAGAGGAGAAAAAACATAAAAATTGTGATTGCAAATTCACAGCAACTGCCAACGGGCGATCTAGAGACTGATGTAGTATTTGCAGCTACTTTCAACTGCTTCGTTTAAATGGACTAGATTCCAGGTCGCAGTAGCTGGCTTGCTGAGGCTGACGCTGCAAGTCACCATCTGAGAACAACTCCAAGCATTTTGACTCCCAGCCCTCGACCACTTCTTGACTCAGGGATTTGTTAAGTAACTACACTCTACAGATGTTTCATAAAATCAGTCAGATCCTTTCAGCAAGAATAAAATACTGTATCCACATTCTGACTGTAAATAACATCCAGAAATGTATGTATCTGGTTGGGGAAATGGTGTGTGGATGGGTTTTCAAGGTAGAGGGAGACAGATGCTCATTGACCCAGACCTTGGTGAACAGTACGTAAGACACCAGGACTGGCTTCTATTTTGCTCCTTCCTGAGAACTGGGGAACACAGAAGCCATGGGAAGTGTGAGCAAGCTTGTGCAGAAGGTGGAGGATCTGTTTTTAAGGCTCTACTGAAAATAGGACCCAGACAGAAGCCAGGATACAAGTGGATTTGATATGTGTTTCAAATTCAGAGTTCACTACCTCTCAGCTATTGATGACACAAATAGCAGGGCTCCCTGCAATCAACATATATTCATGATGGACTGCAGCACATCAGCAAACTGGCATGTAGAATCCCTAGCAGGTGTCAAAACAGACTGTAAAATAAATCTAAAACACATCTTTGCATTGTCATTAATAATATTCATACTTTGTTCTTCTACTAAATCTTTCAGCTATGGATGTCAACATGTTTTACAAACTAATTAAGGCTCACACAAACTCATGGAGTAGCTAAGTATTATTATCCTCATTTTACATCTGAGGAAACAGACATAGAGAAGTTACATGATTTTCCCACCACTGCAATTACTATTGGAGCCAAGATTAGAACTCAGAGCTCCTGACTCCTAGTCCAATAGGAGACAACACTTCTTCTTCATAACACCTGTGGACCCTCCATATGTAGTACCTTTGCCGAAGTCAATGCCAGCGTCACATAAGGCAAGCTCGCAGATACTGGGCCCTATTTACTCTTATTTACATTTATACTGTTCAACTTTTCCAAGATGTGTTAGAGGAGAACTCCTAAGAGTTTTCAATGGATCACCAATTGAATACGAAGAAAAGTCTTGCTCACACTGAATATACCACCCTCTCACGAGAAGAACCAGCAAACAAATAATAGATGAATGGCGTTTTATATTGGCCCCAAAAAACAAAAATAAAAGCCTCAATCCAATACACTCTCTCCCCCTAGCATTTCAGGAGAGCTATATTGCACACACTCTGTGCACTGAAGTATTTGGCTATCAGTCTGCAAGATGGCTTTCACTGAATCGAAGCACCACTGTGAAGCCATTAGTTACAATCTGAGATACTCAAATTTACATTCAAATGTAGTGATCTGTTATGCATGCCTCTCAAAATATTAAAATAAACTGTTTCACTGAATTCCAGCATGATATTCTTCGTATAATCAGATCGCACTCAAGTACACATTGTTTCTGGATATTAAATCATTAAAAATATGCAGTAATTAGTACCTAACAATCTCAGGTACATTAAAACTATGATTTTGTTATATTCCATAATATCATCTATATAAGTCATCCTTTAACTTGACAGCAGCTCTAGAAGAACAGCTGCCTAGTGATTTATTGATCCATCCCTTGATATTTGGGCTTTAAAATATTACTTTTCTTTTCTTTTTTAAAGGCATAACTGCTTAAAAGCCATGCCTGTTCAAAATTTAGGGCATAGTGTATGAATTAGCACGAATGTCATAATGAAGCTATCAACATAATTCTAACTATGTATGCTAGTCTATATGAGAAATGCTTGTAGCTATATTCAGCTTGAAAAATCAACACAACTCGGCAGGCAGTGACATGCCAGATTTAGTTCAAATCCCTAGCACTGTCATTCAGAGTGGGTTTGGAAGCTAATGTACACATGAAGAAAACCTCTAGATTACAGGTAGGCTGTCTGGAAGGGGGAAAAGTCACAGGCAAGTAACTCATTTTGCACCATCTGACACAGTAGCAGGTCTTACTTAAACACTAGCTGAGCCAATCTCATACCGTTCCATTGTTCCTGCTTTCAGCTCAAACCACTATAAATAACAGTGTAAAGGACCAGCAAATTAATGGTAGGAATAACATTGTATGTGGGATCACCTAAGGGTTTTGAAGGTGAAACAAAATTCAAAACAAAATTCTCCCTTGAAAATAAAAAATCACAATTTAGATATAAAATGGTGGTGCCCAGTATTTGTTCAAGATCAGAATTTGGCAATATAATTTTGGTTTCTATTAGCTGCATTGAATAAGCATTGATGTTCATGGTAGATTACGGTACAGCTTTCCAAAGGTCGGTATTGTAGAATCAATACATTTAGTACAGAAGATGCACATTTATTCAAATGCTTGCCTTGAAAATGAAATCTTCTTCTCTAATCCTCGCTCCTGCTATTCAGACTGATTATTCAACTCTATCATTCTATTATTTTAACTCTGGGAAGCATTTTGAGATACAGTCTGTAAGTAAACTGAGATGCAAAATAGCTAGTGCCAAGTTGTATGCCTGGCAGCGTTTGCAGGGTAGGCACATAAAATTGTGTTATGCTGTCTGCAAATGATATGGTTTTAAAATATATATAATTTATAAATAAAATGTAACTACCTGAAAGGATTTACGTGGAGAAACTAAAGACCAGTAGAATAGAATGCTAATCTGCATTATACGATTCAGCTGGTAGGTGGCGCCCTGTGTAACGTGTATTAAAAAGCTAACTTCAGCCGTACCTGGCAAAGCATTCAAGGCTCTTACAGTAAAAACACCTGGCGTGTATCTCTCTGAGAAGGAAGCTCAGTGGTAGAGGGCAAAGATTTCAGGCAGCCCCGCAGCCTACTGGGCAGCCCCAAGAGGCTAAATTAATTTAAACAGGCCCCCCAGGACTATTTAAATTATGCCAAGGCCTCTCTGCAACCCCCACAGCAGCCTACAGATTGGAGCTGGAAAGGAGGCTGTAAACTCACTTTACACTCGCACCTGCTCCTGGGCTGTAAGTTCTTACTGTATAAAACTAAACACCTATTTCAGAAGCGTGAGTCCTACATCTACGTCCTGCTCCATGGCTACAGAAGGACCTGAACATAGTGGAATTGATGCAGTTCTGCTGAAGTGGGGGATGGGCTGCAAGAAGGGTTTCTGCATCACAGAACTCTGCTGTGTTGGGGCTTCCTGCACCGCAGCACACGTAGGTTGACACAGGAGATGAGCCGGCCCAATAGGATCTGCCGTCCATCCATTCCCATGTAAAGGATGGGCACAGCAGGAGCAGGGATTACGGAAGCTACACTAGCAGCTGCTGCACAGCCCAATACCATTCCACAAACTGAGGGAGAAAGTTTCTTCCCCTCTCCAAGCCCTGTGGGATTACGATTTGCCCCTTCGTTCCTGAACAATATGAAAATGCCACATTCTGTTTTCTATTTAGTATAAGAATATCAATTTTCATTGCCAAAAGCTACTGCTTCTTGACATGTCTCTAGAAATGACAGGCAAGATTTTAAAGCACCAAAAAGACATCTTAACCAGAGCACAAAAAAGAAAAAGAAAAAAAACAAAAAAAACAATGGTGCACCCTCTACAGCAAAGTATTCATTTACCAATAAATGAGATTGTGGCTTAATTATTAGATCTTGAAATCACATCACAAGAATTTTAATTTTCCGCTTGGCCAGTTCTTCTCTTTCTCTGTCAAAATAGCTGGAAACTGTTACAAAGGCTAATTTTGCTAATGCACACGGGGAGCATATAGAGAACTTTTCTCTCCTACAATAAATAGATAATGAAATACGAAAACAATAATATTTTAGCACTTCATCTAAATTTAATCTAATTTTGACCTAAACAGTAATACAATCTTCTCATAAAAAATCATCTAGCAATGAATAAAACTTCTTATTGTCTACAGCAGAAAGCTGCCATTTTTATCAGATTAAAAACGTATATTGATTTTCTAATATATACATGACAAGTGAATAGGATGTTCTTTGGAAAGATGGCAAATACAGGCCAAAGCCAACAGAAATATACACATGAACAAAACTGAACAGTCTGGTACATATTTGGAAACCTCTTATGCAAGAGAGATCCCAGAAGCAATGAAATGTCCTGTTTTCACCTTGATGTAGCTAGTGATATTTACAGACATCTGAAAGGTGTTCATGTACTTTATGGAGGATGGGGAGCCAGCTAATTAATACATTTGATGTAAATTTTTTATATTTGTTAATTTAAAAATGCATATTTAATTGCCTTTTTCCCCATAAATCTGTTTATCTCAATTATAATTAGCTTTCTAAGAGGTAGATGAGTGAATGAGCTCTCTACCTCTTTCTACAGTCAGATTGTAAATTCAAGCACAAATTATTGCATTAGATCTTTCTGTTTTCATTCCCTCTCAAGTGTATTGATAATTTGAAGTTGATTGTTAAGAATGTGAATTCTGCAATCTGTATCAGGCATCTACAGCACAGTAGCTTCAAATTCAGGGCTTGAACAAGGCTTCAACAGAGCTCATTATATAGAAATGCCCATCAGCAAAATGAAACCTAACATATGTGCTATTTTGAAAATTATTTAATAATGTTTTGGTAAAGTTGATGTGCTCTAGTAACTAGGCAAGATTTTTATTCGTAGAAAATTAATCAGCATTTCCATAAATATAGTCTGAAGTATTGTGTTATATTACTATTCAGTGAGTACAAAAATCCAAGACCCCTGGAGCAAAAAATCTTACAAGAAGTTGCACAAAAGTTAGAAGGAATGGAAAAAAAATATGTTTTGTCTTAAGCAATTTCTCAAGAAACTTTCCAACGCTGGTAGGTGTTTGTCTAATAAAGATGGAGCAGAACTATACTCATTACATTTGGAGACTCTTTGCCCAGTCTTTGAGGAAGGTTGCATTGTACAAATTTCACTGGAGTTATATTTAAGTTATGCAGTGTAGTGTGTAGACGTAGCCCTCTCAGTCCTAGGATATCAGTGAGACAAGGTGGGTGAGGTAATATCTTTAGCTCATTCATTCTCAAACAGGGGATTTGAGAACCCTCAGGGGATGTGATGTGGTTATGTGGGGGTTATATGCGGGGCTTGAGCCTCCCTGCTTCCTCCTGGTGGAGGAACATGGGGGGAAGCGAGCAGTGACACACAGATACCGCTCACCACCCGCAACATTTCTCTATGCCCCCCCATCCCACCTCCCTGGAAGCTGTTATGGGGGAATGAGGAGCAACTCCAGGGCTCACTACATCCAGGTCACTTTCCCCACCTGGGCAGCGCTGTGAGGTGAGCGGCTGCTCTCTGCCCTTCCCTCACACAGCCCAGGTGGGAAAAGTGACCTGGATGCAAGGAGCCTTGATGCTGCTCCTTCCTCACTCACAGCCCTCTGGGATGCACAGAGGGACAGTGTTCCAGGGGGCAGCGAGCAGGAATACCAGCCCCTGCGTACATCAGGGAGTGTGTGCAGGGGTTGAGGCGAAGAGGGCACAATGCAGAAATTAGAGGCGAAAGGGGAGTGGGGAGCCCGTGACGGTCAGGGGGTCACATTCAGAGGCTTGCTGTGGGAAAAGGTCACCAATACAAGAAGTTTGAGAACCACTGCTTTGGCTGAACCAACTTCTCCCTTACCAACAGAAGTTGGTTTACTAAAAGATATTACCTCACCCCCCTTGTCTCTCTCATATTTTATTTGCAGTAAACTTTGGGAACGGGAGTGGTTGAATTAAGTGCTCCTGAAAGTAAGAGATGATAGCAACAGCAGGAGTCACATGTCATGTAGGCGAGCACGGAGCAAGCTCTCCATGGCTTGTTGCTGGATGGGCTCACTGATGCTCCCCTTGTGTGGGGTAGAAGGGTCATTGCACAGCATCAGTTAGTAAGAATTAGGATTACAAATTATTTGCTTAGCACCAGCAGTGCACTGCATGCTTTAATAGATAGGCGGGAGGACACTGCCCCTGCCTCAAAGGGCACTGCAGTCTAAGGCCCCGATTCAGAAAAGTATCCCTATTGGGACAGCACTTCAGCAAGTGCTTTAACGTTTTCTTGAAGAAGGCCTCTCCAAGAGTAGAACACAGCTCTGCTTCTCTCACCTCTCACAATGTTCTCTGCTCCTGCTGGCTCAGGGAGGTAAGGACTACGCTCAGTACCCAATCGGCTCCAGGATACATGCAAACAATGGAGCAGCACAAACGTCATTTCCAGTGGCTACGGCTGAACTCTTTGAACCTTCATGTAAAATGATCAGTTTTCATCTGCTGATCTAATCGCATAGATTTACATGAACTAACTGGACACCTGGAAAGTTTGGAGGGGGGAGGGGAGTTATTTGTTTGTTTTAAATTAAGACTTATAGTATGGGCTGGTCAGCTTGACATTAGCAAGTGAAACATCATTTATGGGCATATCTGCTCCAGGAGCTACAAGCAACTGCTTCTGTCCTATCTTCTTTGCCTGCCCAGCAGCACCACTAGGGACAGCACCCGCCGCCTACTTGCCACTCTCCCGGCAGCAGCTGCTTCTCTGGGCAGAGAATTGAACCTGTGTTTGCCCTCCCACCAGATCCCTTTGAACAGAAACATCACCTCCATCTGTGGAGACCTGTTCCCAAACCTGCCAGCTATCATGGAGACACAGTCTCCTGCACCCAACAGCCTTGGGAGCCCCCATTCCCCACACACATACTGCCTGGGAAGACGCCCAAATCCCCCACCCATCCATCTGTGCTACACACACAGCCTTCAGAGACCTCAACTTCCCCCACAACAAACCCACACGCAGCCTTGTGAGACCCCAGCCTTCCTTTACTCCTTCACACACATGACAACCCCCCCCCCCCCCCCCCGGTACACTCCTGACTGTCCCACACACAGCCATGGCTAGTGATTTCAAATATAGCAAGGAGCTTCTGACTTGAAATTTTGGGCCCAGTTTTATCCTCCTAAAGAGAGACACAGCCAAAATTTGCCAAACAATGTCCCAGGCCAGCAAACAAAACAACTATCCAGTTTTATAATGTAAAAACCCAGATATAATTTTCTTTTGTTGCTTTGTACAAGATTCCATGGCCTGAAGACTGGATGTCCTTTGTGTCCATTGACCCATTGCTCTTTAGACCAGGGGGAAAAATTAAGTTTATCCAGGCCTGAAGAGAGTTATTACAAACATTATAACTCTTTAACCTATTGCTCATATTGGAACCAGGTTTTGTAATGGGAAATTACTAAAACATCTGTTTCTAACTCGCCTGAGCCCTTCTGTGTCTCTAATTTGTTATGCTCCATACATAAACACTACTCTCTCTCTCTCAGTGAAGAAAACTGACACAGTTGCTTCAGGGCATGCATGCAGAGATTCCCTAGAGTACAAGATATATCAGCAACAGTCTCCACTTCTGTGACCAGAAATTTCAGACATAAGCAGATAAGAATTTTAATATCATGCAAATGCAGTTAGTAACAGCTTTTCCTAATAAAATTAGAGAAGGACAAGAAATCCTCAGGCACTTTGGATGTGTTATATGATTGAGCATAACATGCATGGAATGCTTAGTTATTACTTAAAACCCATGTGAATGAGACACAATTGTGTCGACTCCTGTCTGGCAAAATCACACCCACACAAATGGAGATACCATAGGCAGTATTATAATATGGTAATAAACTGTCTGTATATACGTACTATTGCTCTCTTCTGAAGGGAATCAAGAAACGCCCAGTTGGTTGTGAGAGTAGCTCTTTAAGGGTGAGTTGAGACCTCCCTTTAGGTCAAGTGTGCTTTTGAAGCAGGAGAATCTGAGTTCTCTCTCTCTAATGGCACTAGGACATTCTGAGTGTAGCCTGTGGTGTGGCACAAAGTAGGAACTGAGAAGTTCCTCAGTGGTCGTACTGCTAATGCAATGTGAGATGGGTATACTATTCATTAGGAAGATATTTATACCTACAGAATGAAACATACAAAGGAGACACAGTACCTTACAATGTTACTATGAAAGCAAAACAGCTCCATTACTCCCGTTAAACGCAGAGATTCAGAGTTCTTGTTCATAAAGTTCACACACAAACTTCACATGCTCTATTGAAATCACATTTTCAGATGCTTCAATGAAGCTATTTTGGTTTCACAGAAGGTAGAAAAACATCATAAAAAGGTAAAGGCAGGAGGCAAATCCTAAACTGTATATCTCCTGAGACAGTTCTAGTCCTAGAGTCTCCAAGGAGAAAGATGACACTAAATTTTAAAAGAAGCTAATTGATGTGATGCCTTTTCGAACATGCTGTGTTCAGTGCACATGAAATGCAACGGTTTCTCCAGATTACAAATCCAGTCATGAATAATAGTAAACCTGGCATAATGTGAAAATTATAGACAGCCCTACACAATTGAATTAATGCATTGCACTGACTCGGAGGGCACTGGCTAAGATAACTTAAGCAAGACTGATTTAACATGACAGCCTCCCAACAACAGTCAAATCTCTCTGGATATTGAAGTCTGAAAGTATAGAGAGTGAGCCACCGAAAGACAGATTAGAGACTAAAAGGAGAATTAATGGCTATTATGGAAATGAAGTTTAAACGAAAGTCAGAGGAAATGACTGTCTTAAGTAAACCATTCTAATATGATAAAAATGAAAAGCTGTTTCCAGACCTGTTGAGAGAAAATTCGCTGTTTGTTAAACATATTGTGTCTTCTTTCCACACAGGCAGTTACAGAATATTAACATTCTGAAATCTAGAATAGGTTAATCAGCAGCGCTCTGCATGCCTCCCCCATAAACAGTCAAGAACATGCCAGAACATAAAGTTACAATGAAAAAATGTTGCAGAAGAGGTGCTTAAATGAAAAAAGCATGTCTCAGTCTACGCCGCACAAACTCTTAACTGCCAGAAAATCACGTGGGGCCAGACACTGATGCCCTTGCTCATACTGAGGATCACCTTGCTCCATGAGTAGTCCCTGCACTAGATTCTTCTCTTAAAATTTACCACAGGTGCAGTTACTCCACTACGAGCAACAGGGGGAATCCTAGTAATGATAGGCCACCAGCTTTTTAAGCACTCTTGTTTGCTAGTGCGGACACAGCATCAGTTAAGAGGTGAGTCCCACTTCAGCTGTACTTGGTTATTCTTTTAGCTGCCTGTCACATGGAAGACTGAAATTCAATACTGAATCCTTGTTTGTCCTCCTCTGGCTGGCAAAGAGGGGGGGAAGTCCAGAAGCAACACATTAATTCCCTGAGGACAGGGTGTCCAGTGCTACTCAATAGCAGCTCCTTTGTCCAACTACAAAGGGACACGAATGGTGTCCAAAGGGAATTCCAGTCCCACCCAGACTTCCAAAACTATAGGGATAGTAGCCATGACTCTGCAGCTTCTAGTGCTGGCATGAGGAGTGTTTAAAGGAGACACAAACAGGGATGTCCTAAAGCTTTAGCCAGGACCTCTGGAAGAGAATGATGATTAACCCCATCTGGTCGCAAACAACAGCCAACTAAATTAAGCCACAGAATCTTTCTGTTTTAGGGTGTCAGTTCATTATGTCTTCTAATTATGCCTTCCCTAATGATCACCTTTGCAGACTGATCAGTTTAACGGCTATTGATGGATTATTAGCTTTTGTGCTAATAGGTCTTTCTTGAAGGTTCTCACTATCAGTAGTGTTAAAATGTTTTCTTGTTATACTACAAAAGACCAGTTCAAGGTACAGGTGGAGGAGAGTCAGATTCTGCTCTCAGTTACATCAGGAGAGCAGTAACTTGACCAGCTTTCATGGAACTAGTCCTGGTTAATACTGGCATCACAGATCAGATACTTGCCTAGAGAGAAATATTATAAGAAGCCATTCTATAAAATGCTACAACAATGATCAAACTTGTTCCATGCTGAGCTGAACAGAAGCCACTTTGGGCCAAATTCTGTCTCCCTTACTCACGGTGAGATGTTCTTTTCTATGCAACCAAATCCTCTGAAATTAACAGGACTATTCACATAGTAATATAGACCTCAATATGATTCACAGTAGTAGAGCTGGGCCTTCAAGAGGAAACGGAAGACTTTATTCTGACTATTCACAGTTATTACTAATAATATTATTCTTCATTTAGCATATTCGTATTGTGTATCTCAATGAGCGCCAATAAAAACTCCAAACTAGTACATTCAGAACAAAAATAATAAAGAGCACACTGAAATACTACATAATACAACAAAGAAACTGTGATAATTTAAAATGTACAAACTTAAGAATTTACCTAAAAAATGCCTGAATATCTACCTTGAGCTGTACAAGTAAAATCAAACAATAGCTTTACTGGAACATACTCTGCTCTGCCTATTCCATGAACCAAGCCTACTGACATCAATGGTACCATACAGACAGTAAACCCTGGCAGAATTTGCAACAGTAAGGATATTTTATATAATCTACAAATGTCCATGTGGGTCTCAGTTGTGTCCACCCTTTTCTGTTCCTCTTATCTTTATATATGGGATGCTTGTACATTTATTCGAGTGATATACAGATTTACATTTTCACTCCTGCTGAGATGCTTGCTGTGCATTATCTTCTGGATGTCATGACCTCAGTGCCAGCTAATCTAATATTTTGAAGGCAAATGCTGATGAAATAGAACTCTTGGTAAAAACTAACACGGCTACCCCTCTGGAATTCTTGGTAAATTTCCCTAACATGACACCTACTGCTCCATCCCTTTTTGGAGGTTACTTTATTTGATTATTCTGTTATAACACTTTCTAAATAGAGATGGGCCCAAACAAGTGATACTCAGACTGCAGCTCACAAGTCAGAAGTGGATCTTTAATGTGTCTCCTTGTAGCACATATTAAAACGCTGTGTGTTTTAATTATTAACTAACCTAAGTTATTAACCAATCAGAATGCTTTTATTATGCTATTAATCAATTAAGTGATCAGCCTGCACTAAGTTATTAACTTATTTGCAGTGAGAATTTTATATATATCTTATATATATAAAATTATAGTGAGATTAGAAAATTTTATATAAAAATAAAAACTAAATATTTCCCATCCTACTGTTTGAATATGAATAGTACTATAGTAAATGAAACAATTAATTTATGCTACCGTGACTCTTTTGGGTAATGACGATCACTAATTTGGCTCCTGAAACACTGAGGATCGCTGGACCAAAACAAAATGCACGAAACAAACACCTCTAGAATTTTGGAAAAATCTGAAATCCAGCCCCAGTTTTTATCTAATCTATTAATCCATTTAGGTATTTCTCACATGCCCAACACCACCGTATCTGACAGGAAGAGGATCCAAATCTCCTAACTCAAAACCCTAGATCCAAATAAACACGTTCCTACTAACTCTTGGGGGCTCATAATCTAGGTCTGGAACTGAATCTCTAAGTTTGGACCCATCTCTATTTCTGAGGTTTATGATGTGGAATCAAACTCGATTCTGAGGCTTTTCTTTTTAAGACTTACCCTCAGGGAAAGCCTAGACCTGTCATTTTATCATCTACAGAAACTTCTTCAGCCTTGTCATAGTTTTGCTGCCAGGATCCTGATGTTCTGATCTGCCTGTGTCCTCCTACCTGGATCACAATAGTTAGTTCTGTTTTTTCTTGTTAGGTGTTTGCAGCACATACAAAACTCTGCTGTCAAGATGCTCACTTGTACAAAAATCTCAAGCATATGATTACTGTGCTTTAGGATGTGCAGGGAGGGATGACTTTAGGATTCTCCACAGACTTGTTCCTTCCTGTCTTTTTGAACTCATTTACCCCTGCAACCCTTGGTATGCTTTTGATTCAAGCTATGCAATTGTATTGTCTGTTACTCATATTAGGGCTGTTTTATTTGGTCCGGGGTCCTCTGCTCATTTTGCACCTTCTCTATGGAATCCATCCCCCCTTCCGATATTGGTATCAAATCCTCATGTAGTCTCAATCTGCCTCAAACTCTGCATTTGTATAGTAAGCCAATCAGGTGGCAGCCTAGCTTCCTGACTTGTGGATGATTCATCCCTGGAGACCCTAGATAATTTCAAGTATACTCTTATTTCTATGCTCTTCTCATTCAAACCCCTCCTTGACAGTCACTTCTTCTACAAATCCTACCAATAAGAAGCCAGCCAAATAAAAAATAGTTTCGTACTCCTATCCAAAAAAAATCACCCCAAAATCCTTGGTCCAGTCCAACCTAGAACCATCCTCTAGGTCACCCAGTCTATTAGGGGTGAAATTCACCCACTGCTGAGGATTCACCCCTGGCATGACATACACTACCATACCACCGCCAAGGGTTAGGGTCCACGTGGAACTGGGACCTGGAAGACCAGGGACATTGCACCACCTGCATGCTGTGGAAGGGGATCTCTCAGGCTGGAATGGAAGAGAGTTGGGAGCATAACAGGGAAGGACCACAGGATTCACCCTGGTTCCAATTAGCCAGAACACCTGCTAAAGGGGAATGAAAAGGTATCCAACTGCAGCTCACCAGCTGGAAGAGTGGTTGTTAAGATGCTGCATTGCAGCCCCATAGGTGGGCCATTAGTTGAGTGCATGAAAATCATTTTCCCTCTCTCTTCCCCCTCTCCTCCTCCTCGAATCCCACTTACTTTCCTGCCCAAAGCCTATGAATTCCTAGGTTTGTGCAGTGTGGGCGAATTTCACCCTTTGTATCTAAATTGTAAAGAACACAATAGCCATACTGGGTCAAATCCATGATCCACTTAGCCCAGTATCCTGATTTCCAATAGTGGCTGGTGCCAGGCGCTTCTGAGAAAATGAACAGAACAGGGCAATTATCAAGTGATCCATCCCCTGTCATCCAGTCTCAACATCTGGCAGTCAGAGGTTTAGGGACATCCAGAGCAGGGGATTGCATCCCCAACCATCTTGGCTAATTGACCTATGCTCTATGAATTTACCTAATTCTATAACCCCTGTTATAGTTTTGACCTTCACATCCCCTGGCAATGAGTTCCACAGGTTGGCTGTGCATCTTGTCTATCTATTTAAATTGTAAACTTCTTGGGGCAGGGACTGTGTACAACATCAAGCACACTGCCAGCACTCAGTAAATAATATATAGTAATAATACTGTGATTGCATATTCTTATGGCATTTTTATTTGATGATACCTTTTTTAATTGGATTCAGTTGGCATTTTATTTTCATTTGATTTATGAAGAGATCTGAGATGATCAGATGGGGCACAATGTATACAACAACTGACTGAACTTCTTACTTATAAATAAGTCAGAGATATAAAAAATTAAGCACCGTATTTATCCATTCTCTGCTTTCTTTTCCATGATTCTGTCTTCTCTTCTATCATTGCGCAAAAGTACTTATTTATGCATCTGGAGGAGACTATGCTCACACGTCAAAACTTCACTCTTCCAGATTTGTTGTGATTAACTTAGGAAATGTCTTTGAAAAAATTAATAAATCTTTCCTACAATGCTGGTATCAAGTGTAATACACAGATGAATATAAATATTATTTTGTGGATAGCTGAGGCACAGTTTTACAAGAAAGTTATTAATATTCTTCTAATATCACAACTAGAACTAGCAGCACCTAAATGCAAGAAAACCACTGCAGGAAAATGTGATGTTACCTTTGAACGGGCTTTAAGTAAAAGGGATGCACAAGTCGCAAATGTTTAATCCACACATTCAACTAATGCATTAACTTGAGTAAACATTGGCACTACTTCAGTGACAAAAACCACATATGCATATAGTCATGCAAGGATTATATAATTGTTCTATGAAATGCAAACATTTCTAGCTTTGCTCACAGACATGGAGATATCATGAGAATTATCATCTCCAGAAAATTTGGGTCCTCCAGGCCAGGCTATTGGATTTCTAAATTAATAAAGATGTCAAGAAATTAATCTGAATTGTATGTAATTCAACCTTTAGAACAATACTGGGTATTTGCTTTCAGTCCTTTCATAAAAGTTCATGAAGTCAGGTGTATTATAATGTCTACTACAAAGGAATGTGGAAAATAAACATGAGCACACAAGGATCTTCCACCAATGCAAAAGTATAACTTAAACTAGTGGGAGATCAAAGGGCTAGATTGCGACTTTAAAATATAGGCCTGCAATAAAAATGTGCTGAATCTCATTGCCTAGGGGAAACTCTGCAGTGGTGCTTTTCTTTCACAAACTTCCTCTCCAATTCAGTAGTACATATAATATATTCACATGACTTATGAGACTTGCATTAGCCACCTCAGGCAAGCATTCACTACTTCCGGGGTTAGGGGTTAGCAGCCTCTTGGGATGAAAAGACAAAAGCTTTCCTTGCTAGATACCACTATAATAGTTACACAAGCTTTGCTTCATAATCTCATCACTGCTTCCATGCAAAAGAACCTCTGAGTCTTTGCTGATCGCAGCCTTTTCGCTTCAAGACTTTTCATGCTTCTCTAATACAAAAGCAAGTTTATTTATATAAATTAATACTTTTTTTTGTTCTTTACATGCCTAATATAAAACCCACTGAATGATCCCCACTGACTTCAGTAGCCTTTTGATAGTAACCCTATAAGAATGAATACATAACCCTTACCCTTCTTTCCTTTGTTTTGAACATTATTTCTCCTCTATATCTGTATATTACTGTGCTATAACTTAATATATAGACATAAATCCAACATGTGCTTTTAGATCCTTGTATGGAAAGCAATGTATTTAAATTATTAAATTATTATTAATTATTATGCCAAATTCTTTAATCCTTATTCAGGCCAGGTCTATACTACAGACCTATACCGGAATAACTACATCACTCAGAGTTGTAAAAAATCCACCTTATTATAGCAACCTTATGCGCCATGTAGACAGTGCTATGTCAACAACAGAGCTTCTCCCACCCAACTTAAGTACCGTCTCTTGGGGAGCTGATCCAGAACTAGGAAGCAGGAATGAAGACAAGATGGGGATTGGAGATGGTGCAGCTGCTTTTTATGTTCCTCTGTCCTTGTCCCAGACACAGCCACACAGCGCATGGCATGGAAAAACTTCAGAGTCCTCCAACTATAGGCATGTTCTTACGTGCCCTGGTGACTCATAAAGTGTAGCCCCTGGGTTCTTTCACTGGATTATTAGTACCTTTGAGTTCCCTGGATGGGCCATTACACAAGCTTGGTTCTGCTGCCATCCTGTCTGGGAGTGTCACCCAGAAACGCAGCATAATGCAAATATACTGTACATATTTAGAACTTAATACAAAAATGATATATATATATAAACCTGCTGATCAATCTTAGCAAATTATAACCTTCCCAGTAGTATCTGACATGGCATATCTCATATGAACTATTGTAATGTTTCAATATCGATATCAATTATGTTATAAATGGTCATCCCTAATCCAGACTATGTCAAAACTGCATATGCTTAATTATTACAGGCCACTTGTAACGATTTTAATGAATGTAGTTAGTTCCTACACTGTATTAACTCAAGATGCACTCTAGTCAGTAGTCGAGAGTCACAGTCTCTAAAACTAGAGATAGCGTTTTAATAGCCCAAACACCATTCAGTTCCACATAGTAAACAAGAGTTTAGGCTAGATCAGTGGTTCCAAACACGAGGCTGCAGAAGGGAGCCATTGCCTAAGGATCCACTGTCTAAGGACCCAGGTGGAGCGTGTTTCCTTGGGGCTACAAGACCAGTGCAGTCTCCTTGCTGCCACCCAGGGGATGGCAGCCGTAGCAGGGAGCACGGCAAAGCACTCTGCCTGGGTCCATAGGTGCTGGAGTCCCTGCTGGAGCCAGAGGAAGGGGAGCACTGATCTCCCATCCCCCTGTCTGCAGAAAGGAGCCACTGCCTAGGGACCAAGGTGGAGTGCATGGGGCTACAGGACACATGCAGTTTCCCTGCTGCAACCAGGAGGATGGGAGATCAGTGAGGAGGCAGCCTCTTCACTGAACTCCTTCCATCTGGCTGCAGTTGGGAGGGGAGGGGGGCTGCTGGGAGAGACTGGTGACCCTTCAGGGTTGTAAACATATCATCTGTGGCCCTCAAGCCAAAAAGGCTGGGAAGCAGTGGGCTAAAGCAAATAACATGGGTATAAAATTGCTGCAGTCACCGAATATGGAAGCCTGTTCCTGAGGCCTGGCTGCTGCTAAGGGAGTGAGATGCAGGACAGTGCCGTAAAATAGCGCACAGTGAGCTTACAGTACGTACAAGGAAGTTAGCAGAGGTGCCTGTGCAAACTTGACACCTGTGCAGTGGAGTGCTGAAAGCAGACCACCCAGGCTGCTGCAGGACAGTAGTGCGGAGGACTACTTTCATCAACGGGATAATTACACCAGTACTTGCAGCCTACACTGCTAATGCAAGAGTCAGCAGCTGTGCTCAAAGCAACTCTAATCCAAATGGTGGTGTGATCATCTGTGCATCACTGGGAGCCCTTGGGTATGCGAATGCAAAGTGTATTCCTGGAATGCCAGGAGGAGCAAAATTTCTCAACAGACTGTTTAAATGTCCTTTTTGTGACTCAACAATTCTATTTGAGAAAGTGTCCATTTATCCATATACTCAAGTAATTTGGGATTGCACATTTAAACTTGCTTTCATGTTTGTATGGGACATCACCCTAGGAAAGCACTGAAAACTGAGCAAATATTGACAGATCCCCCGTGGCCAGTTTTACTCCCATTGGCCTTTCATCAGAAACCAGTTCAAATCTATCTCAGTTATTTGTGAATCATTCACTAGAAGTGCACTGTCAAAATTAGCCTGCATCATTTTATAAGCACCTCTAAAGAAGCTGACCATTGGCACCACCCACTTCAGATTTTGCAGAAAGCATATCATGTCCACACAGCTATTTTACTAAACCACACTCAGCAGCCACAGAAAAGCGCAACACAGTGTGATTTAAAGGGGATGGCAAGTAATACCATGTACAAATCAAAATATTAACTGCTCCAGAATAAAACAGAATTGAATTAGGATTTTATAACAAATATTAAATATAATGTGATATTTTAAAATGTGGGAAATGTAGATACTAAGGGCCAAACACTGCTCTTGGTTACTCCACTGCAAATGTATGAATTACAGAAGCACTGTATATGTATAACTGAAAGCAGAATTTATCCCTCTAGATGTAAGGGACAGACAGACGGACCATATTGTGAGATTATTTACCCTGGGGTAAATATGATGTAATTCCACTCACACCAGATTCTGTATTTACAGCCATGTAAATTAAATCCAGATATTTCTCATTCTGCTTTAAATGGCACTTACGCACTTTCTACCATATTACTACCAGTGGGTTTGCATGTGGGCCCATTGGAGCAAATATTTGTCCATTGTCTTCAAAAGGAGTAAGGACTTGAGAATGTGGGCTTTGGAACGTAGCATTAAGAATCACTGTGGCAAACGGAATGGGCTGACAGCTTTCACCATCACCTGCATCAGTCTTTTCAGGGAGGAAGAGGAGGCTCCTCCAATCTAAGTGGTCCTGTGACCCTCACTCCCTAAGCAAATCTGGCAGGACCAATGGTGCCTGGTCCATTGTTGCTCATTTTGAATTTGCCCATCCCTATTTTGCTAGTTTGCCCATCTCTGTTTTTAATGTGCAAGGAGGTTGTGGGACTGTTTAAGGAGAACTGCACAGGGAAAAAGTGGTGTTTGCAGCTTTTTTCTCTCTTTCTATTTAAAATATATAAAGAAGGCCTGAAAAAAAGTAAGTATTTTTACTTTACAATTATCAGATATTCCCTGTTTTTTCCCAAAGGATTTCTTGAACAGCTGGAGGACTGTACAGACGGTTGCTGGTATCACAAGAAACAAGAGAGACTGAAACTTGAAAACCTGATTGGGGACAACTGTTTAAAACTCTTTGTTTTGTTAACAAACTCCTGAAAATCACTTGAGGAAAAAAAGCTTATTTTTGTGAAAGATTAAATTGCTTAATGAATTCCCACTTGTGCTCTTGAGTTCTTAAGTTCTTCAAGAAAGATGGTCCAATGACTAGGGTGTCAGCCAGAACCTGGGGTTCAACTCTGCTCTGCTCCAGTCTTCCTCTGTGACCATAAGCAAGTCACAGAGGCCTGATCCTCACTAAAAGACAAAGGTGGGTTCTTAACTCAAGTTTGCTTACAATGAAAAGAGGAGCTTTTCCCACGTCTGCAGGAAACACTGGCATTTACAATTCTGGCAGAATCTCACAAGTTCTTTTTTTTTAAACTATCTTTTGAACAGTCTCTACTATATTAAATGAAAGAGCTTCTTTAAGTTTGAAGGATAATTACAATTACATTGTCTCTCATTAAGAAATTGGAAATTGAAATGCTTATTTTCCTCCCAAATACCTTTTAAAAATAACAAGAGTTCTGTGGCACCTTAAAGACTAACACATTTTTTTGGGTATAAGCTTTTGTGGGCAGAAACCCTCTTCGTCAGATGCATCGTTTGTTGCACCCCTCTTGAACTTTTTTTAAAATAGTTACATTTTACTAGTTCACTTTGCTAACTAAGCTTTTGAGTACTTCTTATTTCCAAAAACCATCTTTAATTATTTAAAGATGTACAACCCTGTAGCTATTTTGTAGGTTTAAATTTATCAAAGGAAGGCAACTTTATATTATGTCTTATACTGCCCCCTTGTGTAGCTATGTAACATTCATTCAATTCATGTAAGACACGCCATGTCGGGTACTGTTAGAAAGGTTATGATATGCTGAATAAGATGATAATATTTGTGTTCATGTGTGATATGTGTGAGGAAAGTTATGGAGATCTTTGATATCCTGTATTTCAAACTGTGCTGTAAAAGACACACCCCAGATAGAGAGGCCACAGGACAATAGCCCGCTTAATGGCCCATCAAGACCTTTACAGAAGCCAAAGGACTAGGAAGAAACTAAAGGCATACCTGAAGAGTTACCCGGATTGGCCCATGTGACTATGGACTCCATTTTGGTTCCTGTAAAGTTCCACAAGCCACATGGCCAGCAACAGAGGGTATATAAGATCAAACCACAGAAACCATTTTGTCTTTGTCTCTGTCTTTGCCTTCGTCTTGTCTTTGTTCCTGTCCAGCTGCGGACATACCTCTGGATCAACACACTTTGCAACTGAACTGAAGGACTTAGACCCATCCAGGTACTGGATGTATACCAGAGGAACTATACAACTCCACAATTGTTCTAGAAACCTGATGTATATGGACTTTTAAATCATTTGTATATATCTGATTGCTTTAAGCCTTTAACACTTCTCTTATTGTTTGTTTTTCTTTTATTAATAAACCTTTAGTTTTAGTTACTAAAGGATTGGCTGGCAGCGTGGTATTTTGGGTAAGATCCAAACTTATAGTGAACTGGTACTGTGGCTGGTCCTTTGGGATCAGAGGGAATCTCATAGCGTTTAAATGACTGGTCTCTTTACTGGACCTAGTGTCAGTTTGGGAGCCAGAGACTGAAATGCAGTAAAGGGGGCTGTGTGTATTTGCACAGTGGCTTGTTGATAACCAGTGTGAGGGAATCAGAAGCACTGTTTATGGCTAGTTGGGAAGTCTGACTGCAGTGTTGCCCACCAGTGCTGGGAGAATCTGCTCTCCTTTTGCAGCCTGCCCTGACCCTGGCATTATCAGTGGGCTACCCTGGGCACGGACGGGTTACAGAGGGGTACACAGGGATTTCCCTGTCCCGGATGGAATTCATCCCTGTTCTCTTGATATACCGGACCATAAGTCCAGAGATAACTTTATGAGTCTGAAGTAAAAATTAATTCTGAAGAGTAAAGGTTTTACTTTAGAATCCACCAGATTTGATCAAATTACACATTTTCAAATATTTTCCTAGGGTGAATAAACCTCCATAAGGAATTGGTCACCCGGTACCCCTTTTACAAGTGGAGAACACTTCCTCATCTTGCTTAGTCCTGCAGCACTTAGTGTGTATCTTTTTTTTTTTTTTTTTTTTTAATACAGACTCCAGTTTTCTAGAGTAATTGCTTAGATCACCACAGCATCACTGCTGTAAGATTATGGGCCCGACTGTCGACTAAATTACACCAATTTTACACTACCATCAGTCCACTGAGCCTGATTCTCCATTCTGATCCCTATGTACATTGCTCTTGTGGGGAACTGGGGTTGGAAAGCTGATGAGGAACCCCCCTAAGACAGAGGGCCTTCTCTGGCTAGGATACAGAGAACATAAGAACCCTACTTCACTCTGGCATAGGAGGCATGTAAGGGGGAAGGAGGTGATAGGAAGACGAGGTGTTCCAGGGAGAGAGGTGCACATAGCCAGATTGTCCTGTGAGTCAGGGTCTCTGTCTCCGATGGCCCACAGACTGCTCTAACTTAAACTGGGCAGGATCCAGAACATGGGGAATGCAAAAGCAGCTCTGGGTTCCTATGATCCAGCAAAAAAGCACTTGGAATCAGAACCACTGATTCCAGTGGAACTGCTCCTGTTTTACCCAAATGTAAGTAAGAGGAGAATCAGGCCTTGTATCATATCCTAAATATATTGCAATGTATTAAACCAGCATTACAGTATGCTGTTTTTAAGGGGTGGTATGAGCCCATATTAGGTATGTTTCATCATGTACTGGGTGGTATTCAGCCATTAAACTACACCTGTCCAACCCCTGTGATGTTCATAAGGCTGCACAGATGAAACAGAGCAGAGATTATGGCTCACTTGGAACATATTACAAAAACATGTTTTACTACTGGTAGGGGGTGAACAGCTTTGAGCATGACCCTGACTATGGCCCTGTCCATACTACTAATACAGTGCTTTTGTACCTAGTTCATGACACTCATCTAACCTAGTTACAAAATATACAGCTGAGTTGTGTCCACACAGAAACATTATTCATAGCACAGACATGTGCATGCATTCACACCTACCACTATGTTCAACTGTTTTTGTTGGTGCATTTGGGAAAAAAATGGGCAGCTCTCTCTAGTGTCTCAGCAGGAGAATATAATACCTGCAATTAGCGTGGTATCAGCATCACATGGGTTCAGTGCACTCTGGGATGCACAGAGAGCTGGGAGGAAAAGCAAATGGCATCGGTGGTGTGTGTGTATGGTGTGAGATGTCGTGTGTTATATACAAAAGCTACATGCCAAACCAGTTATAGGAGGACAACTATATGTTCGTTTCACCTTCTGAAAAGGGTGAAACGGTGTTAGCTGCCATGGTTACTGAGTATTAACTATGCTGTGCCCAGATACAGCTGTACCATTAACTAGTTGCAAACTAGGCTTAGAGTTGCAGCGTAGGCAGGACCTGAGGCAGTTCTCTACCCATCCAGTAACTGAGCTCTGCATATTAAGCAACCTGCTGCACCTCGGCCATTCAAGCACACACTGTCCGCATTGAGAGACAAATGGGAAAATGCACGATGAACTGGTAAAAATACGGACATTAAAATAAAAAAGACCAAAGAAAGGTTTATTATAACTATTGCTTTAAAAAATTCAGGACTGTAGATTCAGCTAGTGAAAGTAGTTATCCTGAAAGTCTCCACTACACATTAAAATATATAGTCATGTGAATTGACAAGGAATTAAATGGACGTTATTCAAAACAGGGATTCCCACAAACCTCTTGGCCAGAGGCCAGATACCGATTCCTCCCGAAAGAACACAGGTTTAATCTAGACCTGGTCAGCAACACCACCCAAAAATCCTCCTCCCACTTCCCACACAGTTCTCTTTCAGTGCAAATGGAAACTACATTTCCATCAAGGACTGACAGAAGCGCTGCCTGCCGAACTGCCACTTCACCAGGAAGTGTGCAGTTTTATAGAGCTTATGTGATTTTGAAGATTTTGGCTCCAAGTCAACCCTGATATAAGTGGGTGCAACATCACAAAAGTCAATGGAAACACATCAGTAATGAATATGACCGTTTATCTTTAACAGAAAAGACACAGAACAGGACTGTGCCCAAAGCAAGGAGAAAATTGTAAATTGCAAGATTTTTTCCAGTAATTCTAGCCATCATCAGTGGAATCAAAGCAGAACTTTCCCCATATGTTAACTTTACACTCTGCCTGCCACCAATAAATCAAAATTTTATTATAGTATATTGTCATTCAAGTGGCATATCTGTATGTCCAAATGAGCACTTCCATAACAAACTAATATGCTCAGTTATCTTGCCAAGTAAAAACTTACTTCAGAACATTAAAAAGCATAACTAAATTTAGTTTTTATTGACAAGAAGATAATTACCTATTTTATGCCACTATAAAATTTCAGTTGCATCCGAATTAAGTAAGAAATGAAAAGAAAATATGCAGCTCACCATGAAATACACCATTGTCCACTAAAAAATGTCTGCAGTACTGCAGACAACTTTTCTTATCCAGGCTCCAGTAACTCATTGTAACAAGACTTCCGGCTCAGCATCAAAAACAATTACCCTGAAAAATGAAATGGAATATAGTTATAGATAATAGAACGGTGGCTATATTATCTCATACACTTTGTCTTTCTATTTAACAAAAAGAAAGACATATATAATTATTACAGTTGTAATAAAGGAATGTTTATCGGTGTTCTTTATGGAAAATAGCCCATCAGCTTCACTCAAAATGCTACAATGACTGTTGTCTGTCAGTCTGTCACACTCAGGATTTCTAATGTGCCTATCTCCAAAATAGTTAGGCACCTAAGGACCTATTACAGCACACAACTTTCTCAGTTTAACCCTCCAGGCTATACTAATTTACACCTCGGTTTCCTGTCAGCTGTGCAGATGGAGATTCCAGGCCCCCACTCTCACCTCTCACCTCCCCCCACATCAGCTTTATTAGGGTGGGGCAGGAGATTAATCTTCAATCCATTCGTCTTTTTTCACCCACTCCTTAAGGTGATCTCTGGAAAAAAGGAGCCAGTCAAGGTGACTCTAAACTTCAGGCCATGGCCCCTTTACAGTAGCTTCTCCGCTGACTGACATTCTCAGGGCTGGCAAAATACCCACTTGTTAGGACTGAGACCCAATCCTGCTCCAGTTGAAATCAGTGTGGGTTTTCAACAGCAGCAGGAGCAAGCCTATCAAGAGACTCTTCAAGAGGAATTTACTACTGAATGCCTCAGAGTAGACAGTAGCCTTCCTTATAACAGGCCCCAGAAACCTCTCAGAACTTTATAGGACAGCAGATCCAGCAGCCAATTTTGCTTAACCAGGCCAATAATATTTTTAAGTCACTTAAAATTAAAATGCATCCTAATCAAATTTTAAACAGACAAGCCAAGTGAAAATATGTGTATCTAGTTAACAACGAGGTGAGAGAAAAAAATCAGCCGTTTGGTGCTTGTGAATATTTGGACCATTAATCTTCTGTTCCATTGCTGCAAGAGAAGACAACATAAACAATTGGAACTATTATTTTCAGGGAACTAAGAAGATAAAATGTAACTCTTAAAAAGCTGGTGGGATACATCTGAAAACAAGGCTTTATTTGTTGTTCAAACCATTTTATTAAATTAATTTAAGAATTCCAACATTTTGTTTATTAGAAATGGGCCTTGCAAAATCCATCCCATCATAGCAGGGTCTGTAAGCACAGATTTGGTTAAGACTAAATCTGTCAACATTTCCATTAAAGGGATTTATTGATCTGTCATCAACAATGGGGTTTGTTACATAAGATATCCCAAAAGAGCTCAGCCACATTTTCAGAAAAGAGTTCAGCACCCATTTAGGCATCAATCAATGCCCGATTTTCCAAAGTATCCACCACCACCCATGGTGACAATGGGGGCTGAGCCCTTTTGATGTGGTCGTGGCCCATGAATAGGGCTCCTAGGCACTGGAGTGATACAAAGAATAAATAGTAACAATAAAAGCTGGCTGATTATTTTCTGCCTCAATGGGAGTGGAGGTCTTTGGAAAATCTGGTCCCAGTTGTGGATGCTCAGCACTTGAAAATCTGGCACCAGGGGCCAGATTCTGATATATTGACTCACGTTGAGTAGGGCCTCAACAGCTACTCAGAGAGTAAGGTAGTATTTGAGCCAAGGTACTAGAATTTTTCCCTGATCAAAAGACCAAAAGCCCATTTTAGATAAAGGACAGGTTGGAGCACACGAAAACGGTGAGGGTGGCATTCTGCTAAGAAAGCGCAATATGTATTTTCTTAACTGAAATGTAATGAAATCTCACCTGAAAAATGTGCTTATCCAAAATGAAGTTGTGTCCTCCTGCATGTATTAAATATACTGAATAGTTCCCCATATGTCCAATTAATGTCATATTCCCCCTTTCATCCAGATAAATGAAGTTTCACTGTATCGCACAGCATTAGTCCATCCATTACAGTTATCGCACTGTAATATTTAGTAGAAAATGTTTACATGGCAATTATTTTGGATAGAAAACTAGCTACTATCCAGATGCAGTTAACTTTAAAAAAAACACTATTTAGGATCTAATCCTGGCCCATTCTTCCTTTTAGGTGAAGGCTCCCGAACAAAAGTAACTGGCATAGTTCTGCTGTCAGAAAGGAAGACCCCATATAAGGGTTCTGCAACTCTGCACACTTTTTGCAGCAGTTCCGTGCATCCCAGCATACAAGAGATGCTAGCTAGAAGGAGATACCAAGGGTAGGTAAAGTAGCTCTGTGCCAGTGGCTGAAGTAGGAGATTCCCCCCTTTCTGCACTACCCAAAATGGAACTCCCCAGTGCACAGACTGGTCACTCAATTTGCATGCTCATTCAGGATTTGGTCCATAATTTGGAGCCCTCAGGTTTTGTGCATGTAGCACATTGACATAGCAGATCAGACGGGATCCTGTAATTTCCTCTCTTTCAGGTCAGAAAACCTTTGAAAAGTTCTTAAATGTGGATGTATGTCCTATCTATCAGGTAAAATATGAACATTGGGAAAACAATGAACTTTCATGAGATGACATATAGACTCTCGAAACCCAGACAATTCACATAGCACCCCATTAAGTTAAAATAGTCTCTAAGATTATTTTAACCCCCACAGAATCCAGAGTCGTCATCAGATTCATTTGCTTCACCGCACTGGCATACTATATACTGCTGTTAATCCCGTCCTCTGTTACAAACTCAGGTAGGGGTCAGGACCTTAGTCCAGACTTCCATTTCTCTATGAGGAAATCTCCCCATACTCTTGCAGCTGAAAAGAATAAAAGATTATTGGGCAGAAGATTGCTACATCTTGTAGAAATATTTGCAATAGTCCAAGTTGCCCCTTCCCCTTGTCTTTACCCCGACTCTTATCTGTTCCCTTGTTCCTTTCTGTTTGCCCTCCTGCGCACTCATTTCTCACCTGTCCTTTACCCCTTGTCCTTCCTCAAGTCTCCTTTCTTGTTCCTCTCTATCCCAGCTTTCTCTCTCATTCTCCCCTCCTGCTCTTTATCTACTATTTCCCATTTGTTCTCACCAAATTTCTTTCCATCCCCCCTTCTTCCACCTCCTCCCTCTTCTGTCCATTTCCTCTCTTCTGCCCTTCTACCCCACCTCTTTCCTGTCCTCATTTTATCCTCTCAATCCTGTCCATCCTCCTGTCCTGCCCATCTCCTTCAGTTCACATTTTCCTCGCATCTACACAGCCTCTACTTTCCAAGGAACTCACTACCCAACGAGGCTGCCTCCAGCACTGCTTGTGGTTCAGACAGAAAGGTTGCATAGCAGGAAACAGAAGAGGCAGAACAAGCATGCCACAGCCCTGACAGTGAGAATCCTTATCCTGCAAGGCCCTAGAGCTGGTGGGATCCCTCTTCCCTCAGTAAAAGGGCTGCCTGGCTGCTGGTGTCTCCAGATATTGGGCGCCTCCTCCACTCCCCCAGCTGGTGCCAGTGTAGAACTCCCAGAGCCCAGTAACTCCCATGAGAACTCCATGTAGCCAAATTTCACTATACTGTCAATCAGCATTAGGATGAGAGCGCAGCAGGCAAACCCAAGAATTCTGTCTGAGCTGCCTCCACCTCCCTCACTATTTAAGACACTTATATGGCCCCCACTACAAGAGCAACGGAGCTCCTTGCAATCTTCAATGTACTTATTCTCACCACTCCCTGGGAGGCAGGGCACCCATTATACAGAGGGGCACTGAGACACAGAGACTAAGTGGCTTGCCTACAGCCACACAGGAAGTCTGTGGCAGAGATGGGAACTGAACCCAGGTGTCTCATTGCCTGGGCTAGTGCCCTAACCACTGGACCGCCTGCCTCTCTAACACTGGATGCTGCAACCTGCATTTCCTGTGCATGTCCTCCGCGCTCCTGAGTGGGGGAAAGCCCTAAGATGAGCAAGTCCACAGAATTGGGCATATGGCACTAGCAGTTTCACCATCTCTCCCACTTCCTCCTCCTTTCCCCATTAGGATACAGTAAGGGATTGTAATGCAGGTAGGTGCCAGGAAAAGGGAACAGCAGTGCAGCCTCCTCCCCAGTCTCCAGCAGAGCAACCCCTTAGCAGGTGGGAGAAAGCATGAAGGGACAGTGGAAGGCTTGAGATCCAGGGGCTGAAGTTTGGCAGGAGAGAAGATGGGGGAAGCTAGGAGTGAGCAGGGCTGGGCAGGAGAACCTGCGCTATGCTTTGCATCTGCACTGAGTTCCCGCCCCTTTGAATGAGGCCTTTGCTCATCTCATCCCCAATTAAGCCAATAGGTGGGTGCCTCCTCTCCCCCGTCCCCAACACCCATGGGCCTTCAGGGAAAACTGCAGAGAGCAGCCAGCCAGAGACTCCAGCAGGTAGGAGCAGGTGCTGTCCAAGTAGGGACCTCAGCACATTCAAAGAACTTGCTACAGTTTTAGCTGGACTTCTGCCTTGTGCTGATTGGTTGTTTGCTCTATTCCTCACCCCCACAGTCTCTTCAGTCAGCTTCACTCATTATCTCCCCCCCTTATCCTCCTCTCCTTGTCCTTTCCCACTCACTTCCTTCCCTTCCATTCCTCAGATCCCCCCCGAGTCCTAAGTAAGCCCATCCCTCCGCCCTGCCTCCACCTGCAACATGCAACTACCATTTGCTACCATCACACAGTTCACTGCGTGCATGTTCTACCTCTTCCCCCACCATGTCTCTGTCTGGTCTATATAGTCTGTAAACTCTTCGGGGCAGAGAGAGTCTACAACAGTCTGTGCAGCACCTAGCACAATGGGGCCCCATTCTTTGTTGGCCATTAGGGACTACTGTAAATGTGATTAATAATACTAAACGGAGATGCTGATTTCTCATGTCTGGGGAAGGGGGCATAAGGTCTGAGAAGGAAAGGGGTTGAGAGAGAGATGTTCAGTCTCTGTCAGGAGGAAGAGGGGGCGTCCCTATCTCCCCGTTTGCTGTGCATCCTTTTTGTGTTTCTTCCAGTTTGTATTTTCCTCCCCATGCACAAATAAATGTAAATGCCCTTCTCTGATTCAGACCAAAATGCTGCTGTTAAAATAATCTCCTTAATCTATTGCTCTGCAACCCACCCAGTCCTTCCACTAGCTTTCTGTTTTCCATCATATCAAGTACAAGCTTCCTGTCTTTACCTTGAAGGCCAGGCACAGCTCTGCCCCCTTCCTATAAGCCTGCTTTTGTCACCTACTTATCACCTTCCCGCCTCCACTCTTCCAGTGCTGCCTGCCTCCGCTACTTTGTCTGCTCCTCCTGCAAACAGCTTCACCCTTTTTTCCAGGCTGCCTCTTATCCTGAAAGACCCTCCCTGAACTGATCTGTAAAGCTGCTTCCCTCTTCTCCTTCAAATTTCTTCTCGAGACACCCTTCTGCCACAGCTTTGAACAGAAATCAGCCACCATTTAATAGCTAGACTGAGGGCCTGAGAGGCAGTTGATGTCTTTTACATGCAAAACTGAAAAAAAATGAAATTTATGTATAAAATGTATATATAATTGTCTTCTCATCCCCAACCTGTCACACTGTGCTCATCTACCTAGCCTATGAGCTCTTCAGGGCAGCGATCCATCACTGTACTTGTAGAGCATCTACCACAAGAGGGCCCAATCCTGTTCTTCTTGGTGCTACCATGATATAAAAAAATAATTAAAAAGAGGAAGGTGTCCATAAAAACGTGGAAATTAGAAGTCAGCTCTCCCCAGAAAAAGCAATTTTAAAAAAAATCTAGTGATCTTTAAGCCAATCACACAGTTTATTTGGGTCTGTCTCATGCTTTTGAAGCCATGCAGTTGACAATACTGCATATTCCACAGTAGAATAGGGCCCCAGATTTGATATAACTTTTTATAACCTTAACACAACCAACAGTTGCCAGATCTGAGTTAAACCTCTTTGAAATGGTCATAGGAAAAAGGATGAATGTGTGGAGAAGCCTTTGTACAGAAGCTTGGCTAAAAAGTCACTCTCTCAGACAAGCTCTGCATGGCTGCTTGGAAGAGTCATCAGCTGTTTTGGATTGCCTCTCACAACAGCATCCATGGCTGTAAAAAGCAAATTAAATAGGAAATGCCTCAGCGTCCCTACAATCATGTTAGACCTCACAAAGAGCTTTGTATTGTCTAATTGCAGGTTGAAGATGTTAAAGATTTTGTTGGGTTTTCAGTACAGGGGCAATGATAGAGGGTGTTTACAAACTCTCAGAATTAGAAAACAGCTTGTTTGGGAAAAACAAGGAAGAAAACCATGCATATTCAGGGAGAAAGAAAAGAGAGATCAGAAAACATGGTCTGTGCATTGAATAATGGGGTTTTTTTCTTTTTTCTTTTCTATGATGTGAAGTTCTTGACCCCAATTTTCAAAAAGATGTGTTTCATATTCGTTTTGGGCAAACAAACATATTACAATTTGGCCTGATGTTACTTTCAGTTTAATCTCATTATCCTCTCAAGCTTTTTGTAGCTCATTTGCTGAATTTTCTGTCTCATTCTTCATGATGACAGATACTAGACCCAATCCTGCTATTACCTAAATCAACAGGACTTTTGCCATTGATTTCATTAACTAGATCAGGCTTTGTGTGTGTTTGCGAGTTTCTTTCTGTGGGACAGGGAGTGTTCCTCTGAGGCTGCTAGTGCGTTAGCATGGGAGAAGTGGTCTTTGTGTAGTGGTGGTGAAGATGTCAGAGAATTAATAATGAATAGATAATACACTTTCTATGCATGAGTCTGTTGTAGCTTTTGTTAGTAAGCCATTCTGTTGCACAAGTATACTTTGTTTTCCCCCCTGGGGTTTTGTTAGGCAGGTGTGTTGGGCCTCTTTACTTGTCTTTCAGATTTCCTTTTTACTCTGAAATTGAGTTTTGCTGCCTCTGGGCAATTCTGTGGCCATCCGTGATCATTTAAGTCACTTCTCTTTTGACTGATGTATTCTGATGCAGTTTCTTTCTATTTTATGCCAGGTAAAAGTACAAAAGGGGACAAAAGTACTAGACAATTCAGTAGCCTACACTAATATGTGGTTAATGATACTAAAAGTTGAATGTACCAAAATGGTCTGGAGTACTTAGAAACAACACCTGTGACTTCTACTAGTGGTTGTGTTGTCTCTATTTCTTGGACTGTTGCCCTTATCACACAGATTTTCATTAAAACTGTTGCAAAAATCACTCTCCTAGTTATTATTAAGAAAGAGCACAAACTGGGAAATTCCAATCCAGGTTTTCCCATAATTTGGTAATGATGCATGCAGCCCAACTTTAATCTTGTTATATCAGATTAAATGTGTAGGCTAATGATCAAATATTGAGAAAAAGATAAAACTACGTCACTTTTTAATTAATTAAGAAAATACATTTCATTTATCAATCCTTCATCACTAAGGTTATATGAGAAAGAAAAGATCATTTCTTACCCCCGCGCAGCACCCAGAAAGAGTTCACATTGCCTGAGGATTTATGACACAAATATTACTTCCAACATTACTTTCTCTTTCAAAGAAATGCTTCAGCCTGGCTCTTGTTTTGTGTCCCACTCTAATACAATATACCCTTATGTTCTTAGCACAAAGGAATCTCCCACACCACCAGACGTTCTCATCCCCTGGCCAAAAAAAAAGCACTAACCACAACATGTTTGAGATGAAGACAGAATTATAAGGGGAAAGTAAATACTTCATATGACATTTGTTACATTTGAGAAAATCACTTTCATTTTCATCTATACTATTATTTGCATTAGGGTAGCTCTGAGAGGCCCTCAGTTAGGATCAAGGCCTCAGTGTACTGTGCACTGTACAAACAAAGAGTAAATGAATAGTCTCTTTGCCAAAGACTAAAAAATATAAAGGCAAATACTAAGGGATTGTCAGCACACAAAAATTGTCCCGCATTAACAATACTGCTCTCCTTAAAATGGTACCATCGTCCTAGTGTGGACTGTTATAATCGTATAAAAGTGATTATATCAAGATAGTTTATTCTGTACTTGAAGGGAATAATCTATACTAATATAATGCATCTTTATACTAGTATAATTGCATCTATAATGGTGCTTGTACCATGTAACTATCTCGATATAAAAATCACACCCATAACAGTGATCATTATACTGGTACAAAATCTGTGTGTAGCGTAGACCTTACTTTCATAAAACAATCTTCTGAAGTAATGTAGCTGGTGCTGTCATTTAGGTGATGGCGCTGTTACACAAGAAACAAAATTCAGAGGTCAGCAGCCCATGAACTGGCACTTGACAGATCTCTGTTACTGTCCCACCTTAGCAAAAAGAGGTTATTGTAAATTGGCACGAACCCATCCATAATACAGGAAGTTAAAATGTAATTAACACCTGAGCTCAGTGATGGATTCTATTATTAAGCAGCCTCTAGAAATACATGAAGTTAAAATAACTATGCTTTCAGTAAAAATTAATCAACTAAAAGTGTGAGTCAGCGAGGGCTATTTTGGTAGCTTGAGTACTGTAATTCACAAAGCCTTCCAATGAAGGCAACATTCGCAGACTTCAACTGTGAACACTTTGTACTAAAAGGTACTTCACAAAAAGGCATCTCCTAAGCAAAACCAATTTACCTTCAAATTCAAAACTTGTTTATTTTATACAAGAAATTACAGTTTACTTATGTGTTCACTTACCAATGGTTCTAGAGTTAGCATTAAATTACAGCTTTAAACCACAGCTCTTCTTCCAGGGGCTCAGAGGTACACTGACATATTCCCTCCAGGAGCCCAGAGTGCAGTATGTGCTCCTCACACCATACCATGGCTTTGCTCTGCTGCAGCAGTGTGAAGAGGGCAAGAAGATGTCCATGCCCACAGCTGATCATTCCTTCCCATAGGCACTGTGAGTGTTAGCTTGGGGCAATGACTGAATGTGACTAGCAGGGGAGGTTTATGGTTCGAGCTCTTCCCCTGCCTCCTTGTTGTGCATAGGACAAATCACAATCTAATTCTTAATTAATGTGTTATACATCTTGCAATAGAATATATAAGCACTGGATTCGGTACACTCCATTTGAGAGTACTTTATTTACTGGTGTCATTTAAATGAAGACTAGTTTCAAATGAGAATGAGCTTCTGGCATGATTCTAAGAGAATTAAAAAACTCATAAAAAATGAACAAGAGTTAAACAAGAAAAAGAAAGAACAAATGGGGACTGCTGCACCTAATAAGCCATGCCCTCAGCAAATGGCTCTGGAATTTGACATAATTAAAGTACAGATTTCACTATGGGATTTGCTTCTCATTAGTTTCGGTTCATGTCGTAAAACAATAGTCAAAGAAATTAGAATGGATCCACATCCCAATTAAATGAGGGAATAAGGAATTTATCTGTGTAATCGGAGTCTTTTTAATGTAAATAACTCATATCAAGGGGCATAAAGCAATTGAAATGATAGGGATAGATAAACTAGTTTCTGCTGACTTCGGACCATGTTTTCTCACATATACACACATACGTTAGAAATGACAAGTGTGACACATTAAGTAAAATATTCTCCTCCAAAATTTTTCTCAAGTTTAAAGGCCTGATTTAAAAAAAAAAAAAAAAAAAGTTGAGCACATGCAATGACTCTGATTGTGCCTCCATACCTATTTGTTTATGCAAATATTCGGTTCATATGTGCAATCCCAGTAACTATGCATATAAATTAGGCACATACTGTAACTTTTTTCAAATATCAGATTCTTAATATTGAATGGCATGAAATACTTATAAAAGCAATTTCTCTTTAATCCAATTACTTTAATGTTACTGAACAACCATATGCAGAACCAGCTTTACATATTCTGCCGCCCTCGGCAAAATAAAAACATGCTCCCCCACCCCACCCCCAAGTGGAAAAATTTGAGTATTTGCAGCGGTGCAGGGGCTGTAATTCTTGTCAACTGGCAAGAAAGCCGGGGCAGCTGGAGCTTGGCTCTGGAAGGGACAGGTCAGCTACTGCTTACTGCCAGTGGGAACATAGGCAGCTGCCGCCCACTTCCCAGGATGCAAGCAGCTGCTACTGGGCTCACGCCTGCATGCCAGGACCGGGCAGGAGATGGGTGGCTGGGACCCAGCGGGAGGCGGACAGTGGCCGTTTTGCCACCTTAGGCAATTGCCTACTTCACCTATGGCTAAGTCCGGGCCTGACCATATATGAAGGTACTTTAAATACTTTGGATCTCTTATGCTAACCCAGACATTTTTCTAGTTTACATGTCAGGATGAAACAAAAACAGATTCATACCAACCCAAACAGCCACTCTCTTAATAAAAGCCTAATATTAATCACTGAAAGAATCCAAGCTAACGTAATTAGCTTCATGCCGTTCAGTTGACAAAGTTTGTAACATATGCCATTGAACCAGATTTGGTAAAAAGACATATGTACATAAATAGTGAGAAACCATGAGAAATAGTAAATGGAGGGTGGACCAAGTAAACTCTTTAGACTGAGGGTTTCTTTGTATTACTACATAGAAGTTTTTACTAAGAAATTCCATGTCTAAAGGTGGGGGGGGTGCACACGCACACCTGTGTACACATCAGTTTTGCATCAATTTATGTCATTGCAGCCTATAAATCCTCTGTTAAATACCAGATAAAGAATACACCTAGTTTTTAGCCAATAGGGACTCCTAATTACAAAACATTCCACTGCAAAAAGTTCTACAAATACTTTGCAGGTTCTCTCACCCAAAAACTGTCCTTTGGGGAGCTGTTCCGGGAAGCAGGTAGCTACTTCTACAGACTCACAACACACTAGCATAGAGCCAGTGGGAGGGACCGCGACGGCTCACAACGACCATTTTACATAGACCAGGTTGGTTACTATTTCAGGAACAAACAGTGCTAGACATGCTCGGCAGCAATATTCAGCCTTGAAGTTTTGCAGGTTTGTAGTGCAGGTGGAGTTTTAAGCACCTGACCACTTCATACTAAAAGGCAAAGAATGCAAACCAAGTTTCCCTGTCTCACATCCGTGCTAATGTTCAGACAGATGAACTACATTATAGTGAGCAGTGCACTGGATGAGATTACTAATCCCATTTTCTCTGAACTGCCCCCTTCCATCATTGTTCCTAAAACACCCAATGGACACCAGTTATGCTGACTGGCTGACCAGCAGGGATTTCTATTGATCAGGGCAGATGGTAGCTCACTGATTCCCCTCTCCCACTGCCAAAGACCAATCTTACTATTCCATTTCACTATTGCAGTCCAATACCTGTTAATATCTTTTGCAAATGTCAAATGCAATATTTTCCCACTTTCGTTAGAAAATGGGAACCACAGATGGTAAAATAAATCTGTATTGAGACCTTCCAAGAGGCACCACAGTGGAGTCCAACAACCTCCTGTTCCTGGTTGATTTATGTTTTCTTCAAAACAAAAAGTAATCCAGTAAAAATGCTGTGCAGCACTCAGGCAAAAATATGGAAAGGGCACCAACCCTTTGGGGTTTATGAGCAGAGGTCTGAATCCCTGTGAGTGACAGAAACTTTAGAGGGGACATAGTTCAGAAAACTATTGGAAGCCACAGAGAGCTTTCAGAAAATGAGGGGGTTCAACAAAAAAGGATGGAGGAGAGGGGAGAGAATTGAAAATATATTATCCTAGAGGTGAGAGAGCAGGTGAGAAAACCAAACAAAGCCAAGTAAGAGACTCAATTTCAGGGCACAGAAAGGCATCCTTAGAAGTAATAACAAACTCGCTTTAGGAATTTCCAGAGAGCCACTGTTACGCGCACCACAGACAACTGGATGAGGAAAACAAAGAACCCCCCCTCAACCACGCCCACCACACACACCTTTGGACCATGTCTGAGGATAGTAGCAGGTGCCTGTATTGAAATACAGATTTTTGTGTAGCAGAAATATGTTGCCCACAGGACAAACACTGGCTTTTAACTTGGCAGTTGTGGTAGAGGAGTGAGCCTGTATGACGGAAGGCCAAATTCTGTGCTGATTAAGGCACAGAGAGGTTACGTAACTTACCCAGAACATGACTGGAAATCTCTGGCAAAGTCAGAAATAGACCACGTGTATGCTGTAGGAGGGACTTAGCCAGAACCAGTTTTGTGAATGCTCTTTTTGTATAGTTTGTTTGGCTGTATAAACTAGGTTTAGCCATTTACAGATGGTTTTCTACAGCAGGGTCTAGTCCTACAACCCTTACTCATGTAATAGAGCCTTTTCAGGATCGAGCCCTACATTTCTAAAGGCCAAATTCTGCCATCTTTACTCACAATGGACTGGATGTCAATCTCAAATGAGTATGGATGGCAGAATCTGGCTCTAAATGAGTGGAAAAAATGCTCGGTAAAGCCAAAACAGGGGAAACTAGAGGACAGCATGGCATTTTTACTCATGTATCTTAGAATATGCAGTTTTGTTGTAGTCATGTTGGTCCCAGGATATTAGAGAGACAAGGTCGGTGAGGTAATATCTTATATTGGACCAACTTCAGTGAGAGAGACAAGCTTTTCAGCCACGCAGAACTGTCCAATGAATTATATTACCTCATCCACCTTGTCTCTCTAAATCCTAGATGGCGACAACTTAAAGTCAGTATTTAACTGGGCTGAATTTGAATCACTAACTTAGAATGTGAAGGGTTCCATATATTTTCTGTGCAAAATTCCCATCTGATACGCACTGTGGATTTGTGGTATATATTCTGCACTCATTTAACATTCAGAAACAACTTCCATAGATATCAATGAAGTTGCGCATGTAGGACAAATGCAGAACATGTAAGAGATCTGTTCTGTATTGCTCAGAAGAAAGCCACAATGCAGATAGGAATAGAGAATTTTACCCTCTGGTTTTACTAGCAAATCAGTTTTGTAGTTGTAATAATTTAGTCAGCAATAAAGGGTGTTCAAGAGAACACATGGAAGCTATTTGTTTTACAGTAAGAATATTAATCACATTTTGGAACTTAAAATCTTGCCTTTGTATAAACAGAGAAAAGAGAAACATGCCTAGAATATTATTCTTCTCTTTTAGTTACAGTGACAGGAATTATGAGCTGTGAACAAACTTCATCCTCTGCAGAAAATAAAGAACATTTTATTACCAAGATTAAATGGTAGAAGTGAGAAACACTTAGAGCCACACCTTACTCCCACTGAAATCGATGGCAAAACTCCTACTGGTTTCCAGGGGAGCAGTAGGAAGCTCTTCACAGTCAAGCCTAGGAAAGTTTAGATTTAGGATTTATTTTGGTGCATTTACATGCTATTTGGGAGTGCACATTTATCTGGCATGTGAAAATAAGTGACTTCTTTTTTTCTTTCTTTGGATAATTTTGCTTTTTTTTTTAACGCTGTCAAATACTGTTTTTAACTATAGAGTTAGTGCTCCAGAAATGTAGGAATGAATGTGAGGTCTTATGTTTATGTCAATAAGGATTCTTCATTCAGCCAGCTGCAGCAAATGAAGGCACCCAAAATAGATGTCCTAGAATGTTCAAAAGTCCCTTGCCCAATTTTAGTTTTCAATTTATTTATTATTTCAGACAAGAAACTGGCAAACTGAAATAGCTAAATTGTGATCAATTGTTGCCTTCCCCTATTTCCCTGAGCATCTGTCACATCACAGCTCTTTCCAATTTCTTCCAATCTCTTGCCTCACTGTAAACCCTCCCTCAAAAGCACTTGGGCAAGGGTGCTCCACTTTGTCCAGTCCAGGGCGCCCTTAGGAAATTGCATGAAGCCTAGGGGTCTAAAAAGGAGAAAAATCACAGTTGTGGTCATCTATAACATGGAGGAATAGCCCCAAACACCACAAGTGCCAGTATGGGACGGTCTATCCCAATCCTACTAGCCTCTAATTAGGATCAATCTGGAAAACGGTATATTGTGACTGACATTCTCCATAGGTTACAGCCTTGTTTCAAAAATCACAGCAGGCACAAGCTGCATTGTAGAACTCATTAAGCTCTCAAGCTGCCCTTGCCCCTTTTGGTTTCCTCAGTAATTCACCTGTCTGGAGCAGGTCAGAGGCCAGTGAAGCTGTCTGATTATTAGCAAGTGTAATGGTCATTTTTCCTATCTGAGGTAAACAAATGCCAACCCGAGGTTTTTTAATTTAAATTTTATTTATTAATTCATTTATTTAATTAAACTGCTGTTCTGAGTTATTTTTCTGTTGGCTTCTGGGAGTCTATGAAAAACCTGTGTCAGCACAAATTGCTGCTGATGAAGGGGTCGGGAAGGATTTACACTGACTCCCCATGGCAACAGAATTCGAAAGGAATTAGCTGTTGCTCTCCAGTCCTCAAGAAGCCTCAAGCCAAGGGAATTTGTTTCTCTCTCCTTTCGGTGCAATATTTCCGAGATGACACCCTTCTGCCTCTTCACTCAGCAGGCCCTGCCTCACAGGACACCTGGCTTGCTCTCGCTGCTTTCCTCAGTTCAGTGGAATCATTGCCCCAACAGACACTTAAACGTCAATTTGTACTGGGTTTTCCCCTCTTGTTTCCCTTAGAATGTTTTCCAGTTCTTTACACGTTTTTCAGTTCTTCCAGTAGATCTTTGCAGACTGTGGAAAATTCACCTGATAATCCAGCTAGTTCGGCTGGGTTTATCTTCCATAAGTTTGCAGACTCAATGGAAATCTATACATAAAAAGCTCAATGACAGTGTTTCTAATTTAAACTGAGGTAAGAATCACTTCACTAGCACTGGTCATACCACCTCCATTTCTTCACTCAGGATCTGTGTTAACTCTTCAGCTTCTGTGGTCTTTTAAGTTTCCTCCCAGTTCTTCAAATAAAGAACTGCAGTTTGCCCCCACATTTCTTCAGAAACAGCAGTGGGCTGGTCACCCAAAACGGGTGGATTTGGGGAGTGCTGACAGCGCTGAGGGTCATCATTGATGATGATTTGTGCATCTGTACTGCTACTTCCGCACCCTCTGGCCCCTTTCTCTGACCACCCTGAGTCCACCCTCCATCAGGAGAAACTACACAAATTCATGCTGACTTGGTCAGGTTATAGTACCTCTCACAGGCTTGATATCTTGATGGTAGGAGGGGAGAGTCTGATAGAACGCAGCTTATCTCCTAGCCTTCTCCCATTTTGTCCTCTCCTATCCACAGAACTTGAACTCCCTTAAAAGGCTTTTGGTGGGTCATAATAGCGGGGAGGATGCTCTCCTCTTTCCCACACCCTCATTAGCTGGAATCTGTGCTCCAGGCTTCCTTGTGCTCACACAAAGGGGCAATATTTGGCCCTCAGTTATTATTAATTGATATTGCACCATTTATGCATGAAATTTCACAAGCAAGTGAAATTACCAGTCCTGCCCCTAATACATTGCTATCTTAATTAGAAAAGATTCCCATGACAGCAGCACTTCAAATGTGCTGAATCAGATAAAAGATAGACAGCAGTGAATTTTTTTATGGAAAAGTATAGGAGAGCATATTACCACCCTCAACCTATAAAGGCACCACAAGAAGATAGAATTTGGACACATAGTGGATTAGAGTATCAATCTCTCGAGTCCAGTATTCTATCTCTAGCGGTGTTCAATACCTGATACTGCAGAGGAAGGCAAAGTCCCCACAATTAAACAACGGTAACAGTACTGACAAAACCTACCATTTTTTCCTAAAATACTTAGTTGCAGTTTATAATACCATATTCCCTGATAATATGAGGTTTTCTAAAGCAATCAGCTAATTTTAAGTGCCAGTGCCAGAGAAGCCAAATATTTAATGCTACAACGTGGTGCAGAGTGAGAATGGAAGACTCTAGGGAGCCAGAAACACAACATTTAGAGTAGAGCTACAAAAAATATACAACCCACACAAAGTCAAACTGGTAACTTTTTTTTTGTGGCAGATTATCCCACAGGATTAAAAATAGGTATTTATCTCCCACCCTCCTTATCTTGTTAGGGACTGGATTTTTTTTTAAAGGAGCTTTAATGGAGAATTGCACAATCTGCTGGTCAGTATACGAGGTTCCCAACACACAGATTCTGTATCGATCTACCGTGGATAACTGTAAATTATGAATGGCCAGCACAGCCAGCATGCAGTGTCACCAGTGACCATCGTTAGGCCCCTGTGTGTGGCTGAGAGACTGTGTTGAGCAAAGCCATAGGAGATATTTTCATTGCTGTAGATAAGATTTTAAATATTGCACTAGCAAATTTGTTCAAAAACTTTCTGATTTTGCAGCTCAACCTGGCAAATGGGCCCAGTTCTTATCAGCATGTGGGAAGACCAGTGGAGGTCTCCCTTCTGCACTCAACAAGAAGCTGAACATTTGTATTATACAAGATTTGGAAGGTTTTTTCCCCCCTCTCTTCATCCACACATCTAATGGAAGGGTTCTTATTATTAATTATTATTATTATTATTTGTACTGTGATGGCACCTAGAAGCCCAGTCATGGACCAGGACCCCAGTACTAGGCACTGTACAAACAGAACAAAAGGATGGTCCCTGCCCCAAAAAGCTTACTGTCACAGCCACTAGGACTGCTGTGAGGGGAATCCAAGCCTCTGTTCTCTGAATCCCCTGAACGGATTCCAGTCACTGTTCCAGTCTGGGGGTCCCTATGCACACTCTGAGGGCACAGACCTTCTATCCAGCAGCCTCCTCTGAGTGTTGGAACCCACTGTCCAGCCACCTAGTCATAGTGCAGCACTGATCCTTAGACTCCCCAATACTCAAACACACCCAACCCCCAGAACTTCACCACAAAGGGGTGAAGTTTCTAATTTACAGTTTAACTCCCTCAGGAGCATGCATTAGTTTGTGAAGCAATTGATACACACACACACACAAAATCCAGTCTAACATCTTTTTATCTGGTCATTCAAGCACAAGGGAATATAGACCATACAAAACAATCAAACATCCTAAACACAATGTCCCTCACTAGCTCACCATTCCTTCAGGAGATTCCCTCGGGCAGGATCCTCCACCCGTGACACGATGGAGAAATAGGTGCAATGTTTCAGAATGGATCCAGGTAACAAGGCTACATTGTGCTTACTGATCATCACATTAGAACCATGTAAATCTTTGCCTGTTTCCAGAAATGCCTTGAATAAACATTCCCATGTTCTGTGTCCTAGCGTAGCTTTAGGGGAAAAAAAACCCTGCCTCTTCATCAGCACAACTTGCAAAAGCCAAGAGCTGTGCATCACCGGAGACTTTCCAAATTGCTAAATAGTCACGCTTCCTGAATTTTGAAAGTAGTTGCTCTCAGATATCCACAGCCACGTCACTAAGATGGCGTGAAACAGTGTTATTTGAGGAGAGCATTGTTTTCTATTTGATAACTGCTTCAGGCCCTGTAACTTTTGAAACCATATCTATTGCTCACAGAAGGATAAGATTTTTGGGAATAGCATGCATCTCAGCCATTAAACGCCTGAGTGGGCTTCATGCTAATATTGCCAGTTCGGGTAATCATGCCTTGTTGATTTTTTTGTTTTATTTTGTTTTTTTAACGGTCTCAGATTTATCTTTCACTGACTGAAGTTTGGTTTCTAAATATTGAAGGTTTCCTACATTCAGCAGCAAGCACTTTCCATCACACCCCACACTGGTGTTTTGCATCAATCAATACAGAAACCATACATCATGTATTTGCCATCATATTTCTTCATTTTCTTTCTGTGCCATCACTTGAACAGCTTGCCATGCAATGATCCATCTTTCTTAATCACCTCGTGCCAGAAATGAGCCCTAAGAAAGAAAGAATGATGTCTGCACCATGGTCACGTGTGGCTCAGCAGTGCTTTTGGGCCTTGGCAATTATAGTCAACACATCTGGTATTCCAATTCAGTGATACATTTGGTCATGGTCTGTGTGCATGGCTACTTTCACTTTGTGTCAGACCTAATAAACAACGTTTGTAATGGAATTTTTCCTGTTTTGTATAAAATAAATTCAAACGCACACACACACACACACGTATCTATGTACCCCATGGCACAGACTATCGCAGTCTTATACACACTGAACTCTAGAAATGGTCAACACTACAGTAAAGCGCCAGCTGGTATTTTCAACTGACAAATAAAGTGATTACCCTTACAAGGACACATCATGGCAGGGCTTGCACTGTGTACCTACTTTTATTTTGTATTTATTGACTTTTTTTCTCAAAAACTTTTACATTATTTGATGACTGACCTCCACCTCCATGGCTCTCTCCTGGTCTCCTCTGAGTCTTTGACCTACAGTCTGGGAAACACTGATTAAGAATTTTGGGTTTTTTAAAGGGAGAGAATAGAATCCTAGAATAATAGAAATGTAGGACTGGAAGGGACCTCGATAGATTATCTAGTACAGTCCTCTGCACAGAGGTAGGACTAAGTATTATCTAGACCATCGCTGACAGGTTTGTCTAACTCATAGATGTCAAACTCAGGCCCGCGGGCCAAATCTGGCCCGCAGTGTAATTATATTTGGCCCGCGAGAAAATACCAAATGTCTACTAGAGCTGGCCCACCGGTAGACAGTGCATGCACCGATTTCACATGTGTTTATAGTATTAAGCTTTGCTTGTTCCAGATTCAATGTTTAAGCAAAACTTAAGTTTGTTTCCATATGAAAAGGTTCATCGTTATATTTGATGAGAAGGAAAAACTTCCTCAATTGTAGACATTTTTTCAATAAATATCGAGGTTGGCCCGCGACTTTGTCCAAGTTTTTAATTTTGGCCCACTGTGTATTTGAGTTTGACATCCCTGGTCTAACTTGTTCTTAAAAACATCCAATGACAGAGATTCCATAATCTCCTAGGTAATTTGTTCCAACACCTGCTTAACTACCCTGACAGTTAGGAAGCTTTTCCTAATGTCTAACTTAAACCTCCCATGCTGCAATTTAAACCCATTTTATTGTCCTGTCCTTAGCAGATAAGGAGAACAATTCATCACCATCCTCTTTATAACAACCTTTTACATATTTAAAGACAGTTATCATATCTCCACTCAATCTTCTTTTCTACAGACTAAAACCCAGTTTTTTCAATCTTTTCTCATAGGTCATGTTCTCTAGATCTTTCATCTTTTTGTTGCTCTCCTTTGGACTTTCTCCGGTTTGCCCACATCTTTCCCCAAGTTTAGGGCCCAGAACTGGACACAGTACTCCAGTTGAGGCTTTATCAGTGCTGAGTAGACTGGAAGAATTACTTCTCATGTCTTGCTTACAACACTCCTGCTAATATGTCCCAGAATGATGTTCACTCTTTTTGCAACAACATTACATTGTTAACTCAAAGTTTTTGTCATCCACTGTAACCCCCAGATCCTTTTCTGCAGTACTTTTTCCTAGGCAATCATTTCCCATTTTGCATTTGTGCAATTGGTTATTGCTTCCTAAGTGTGATACTTTGCATTTGTCCTTAATGAATTTCATCCTATTTACTTCAGACCATTTCTCCAGTTTGACAAGAATATTTTGAATTCAAATTTTGTCCTCCAAAGAGCTTGCAACTCTTCCCAGCTTGGTATTGTCCAAAAACTTTACAAGTGTACTCTATGCCATCATCCAAATCACTTATGAAGATATTGCGTAGACCCAGGAAAGATCTCTGTGGGATCCCATTCAATATACCCTTCCAGCTTGTCTGAACTGTAACTACTTTCTGAGTAGAGCTTTCCAGCCAGCTGTGCACACACATCTGGGTTATATTTCCATAGTTTACTTATGAGAAAGTCCTGTGAGACAGTACCAAAAGCCTTACTAAACTTGAATTATGTCACATGTACTGCTTCCCTCCTACCCACTAGGTTTGTTACCCTGTCAAAGAAGGATATCAGGTTGCTCTGACAAATCCATGTGGTCTGTTTCTTATCTTCTAGGTGCTTACAGACTGATTGTTTGATTATTTGCTCCATTATCTTTCTGGATACCAAGGTTGAGCTGACTGGGTTTCCTGGGTTGTCCTTATTTCCTTTTTTATGTATATCTAAGTACTATATTTGCCCTTTTCCAGTACTATGGTATCTCTCCAATCCTCCATGACTTCTCAAAGAAAATTGCTCATGGCTCAGAGATCTCATGACCAGTACCTTATGTATTCTAGGAAGTATTTAGTCAGGCCCTGCCAATTTGAAAACATCTAATTTGACCAAGTAATTCTTAACTTGTATTTTCCCTATTTTAGGGCTGGTCTACACTACAGAGTTTTGTCAACAAAAGTCAGTTTTGTCACTGATGTAACTCCCCTGCTATGCTGACTTAATAAAACCGCCTCAACAAGATGTGTAGGGCTTATGTTGGCTGTCATTCTTGTCAATTTCACACTGTAACCATTAAATTGGCAAGAAAGCCAGGCCGCTAGAGCTCAGCTGCCTCCCTCTCCCTCCCCCCCCCCCAATTCCCCTGGACAGCTGCGTGGCTTCCCCCAGCTCCCCGCAGGGAACAGGGAGTGGTGGGGGAGGCAGCCTGCTGGGAGCCTGTGGGGCAAGTAGGTGCCCAGTAGGGAGCTGCCAGCAGAACTGAGAGACCAGCCTCCCCACTGCCCCTCTTAAGTCAGTGGAAGTGGTTCTGGTGAGGACACACTCCACTGACTCAGGGTAGTGTGGACATCAGCCACTGCAGTAATTAATGTGGATAGCTGTAAGTCAACCTAACATAGGTTGATTTATCTTTTAGTGCAGACAAACCCTTATTCTCAGATCCTACACCATTTATGCTGATTTTCACTATGTTAGTCATTGAATCATGACAACTTTTTGGTGAAATGGAAACAAAAAAAGCATTCAACACTTTGGCCATAACTGTGTTTTCTGTTATTTCCCTCCTCATGGAATAATTGGCCTACCCAGTCCTTGGTCTTCCTCTTGCTCCTAATGTATTGTCAAATGTTTTCTTATTATCCTTTATACCCTACCTAATTTAATCTCATTTTGGCCTTTCTAATTTTGTTCCTACATGCTTGTGGTTTTTTTTATATTAATCTTTCATAATAATAATAAATCGGAAATAATACAGAGAATCCTATATCAATGCTAAAACTCTAATTTAAGAAAGCACATGGCACTTTAATAGGTAGGTCATCATAGCTTGAAAGCCAAAGATGCTGCCTATTAAGAAGACCATTTTGACACAGCTATGCTACGCCATTAAAACAAAAACAAAATTATCAGCCATCTCTAACCAAATTAATCTGATTTTACAACAGCTGAACCAAACAAAGCTCCTTGAGTAAGTCTGCCAACTAAGAGTTAATGGTTTCCCCAGAAAAAAGCATGTGGATGCTTTCTCAACACAGTATGTAACCCAAGGCTTAAATGGAAATCCATACACCAATCAGAGATGGGTCACGTGCCTATATCTTATATCCGTGGTTCTCAAATTTTTTGTATTGGTGACCCCTTTCACACAGCAAGCTTCTGAGTGTAACCCCCTTTAGAAATTAAAAACACATCTTTATATTTAACATTATGTTAAATGCTAAATTTAAACCCTGTTGCTTAAAATGAACTTACTTTTTTCTCACTGCTTTTGGCTGGGCTTGGAGTTACTGACAGCTCTGCCCCTGCCCAGGCTCGGGACTGCCAACTACCCTGCCCCTGGCCGGGCTCAGAGCTCACGAACCCCACATAATCATATCGTGACCCCCAGCTTGAGAACCCATGTCCTACATGTCATACAGATGGCTGTGATGTGTAGAACTAGGGACTATATATTGATATGCAAAAAGTCATTAATTTTCATTGACTTAAATAGGTTGCCCAGAAAAGCAGACCTATTCTTTAAAGGCAAAAAAGAAAAGCTATTCCAAATAGTAGGAATGAAAATCTGTGACTAACCACAAATGAAAGAGTCATACAAACTATTAATCACAGCTACATATTTATTATTTTCTGAGTGCCAGCAATATGCCGAGCCCTGTACAATACAGAAAGACAGGCACAGTGATACTGCTCTGCATTTATGATGCTCCAAGCATATTCATGTACTTTACAAGCTCTAATTAACTGAGCCTCAACATGTCTGTGAAGAAGGTAAATGTTATCTCCCCTATTTGACTGATGAAGAACCTGGGGCATAGACAGATTGCTCTGCCCAACCTCACTCAGGAAGTCTGTAACAGAGCTGCAAACAGAACTTATTCCTTCTTAACCACAAGATCTCCCAGACTTGTAAGATGAACTACAATTATGACCTGATCTAAATGGTAAAACTACTGTTGACTTCAATTGTAGCATGATTAGGTCCTTAGGTAATATAAGCATTAAAGTTTTAAATCCTACTCAGTGTTCATTAAAGGGCAAGCTTCTTTTTAGGTATGCGGTGTAGTTGTCGCTGTAATGGTCTCAGGATATTAAAAAGACAGGGTGGGGGAGGTAATTTCTTTCACCGAATCAACTTCTGTTGGTGAGAGAGACAAGCTTTCAAGCTACACAGAAATCTTCTTCAGGTCTGGGAAAGGTACTCGGAGTGTCCCTGCTAAATGCAAAGTGGAATAGATTGTTTACCAAAAGTAGTTAGCTCATATTCTAAGGGACCATTCAGGATGTTAACGGGCCACTCGACCTTGAATGGTCCCTTAAATTATGCGCTAACTTCTTATGCTAAACAATCTATTTCACTTTGCATTTGTACTGGGAAGTACCTTTCCCAGACCTGAAGAAGAGCAATTTGTCCAGATCAAATCATTCTGATGTCTGAAGTTTTTCCTGAAAACACATCACTGCAAAAGGCACTCAGGCTTACTGCCGGGTCTGGGATCTACTAGTAGCAAATCAATAGTGGATAACTTCACCTTTAACTCATAGGGAGAGGAAATTTTTTTCCCTTTAAAATATTGGCGCTTGCTCCCAAAGTCATCTTGGAACACAAGCCTTAAAGGATGAAAGGACAAGAGCTAACTCAATTCCTCGGCAACATCCCACACTGAGTCAGTACTGTTACAATAATGAGTTCTGCACCATTTCATCCAAAACCACCAGCTGATCCCGATTTTATAGATGTTTAAAATAGAAAAATGCTCTTCAGCCAGTGCTGTAATTCTTTTAATTTATCATTTATAGTCAGATGATAAATCACAATATTCTTTTACTGTACAACCTACCTTATCCTGAAACTGCATCCTTCACAGGCTATCTAGAAGGTATAAATATCTTTACTCTGTTGGGCTTACTCCAGGGGCTACTGCTCAACCATATAGGAAATTTCAACAGTGTGTGCACTGAAGTGCAGTAGTCTCATAGGATTTTTTCTTTTGTATAGAACCTACAACCCTTACACCAATGAGTAATCTTCACTAATTTTAGAAGTCCTGTTGACTTCAATGCTACTTGTACTAGTAAGTCTTGCAGGGTTGGGCCCAGACTTCTTTTAAGTACTGTTATGATGGACATTGTTTGGATATAGATACCTGAAGAGTAATCATATTTACACTTTAATTGTTTCTGAAGCTTTGTGAAATACAGGTCATGAACCTTAAGGACAAATATATCATCAAAGGAGGTACATTTGATACAATCTTACGTTTGTCTCGGTAACTTAAGAATTATGCATGATTCTTTTGGACCGTCTCTTTATTTCTTTTGCTCTCCAGAATTGTGTGCCAGACCTTCTAGCAATTTAACTAAACCTAATAATTACAACAGACACACAGCTGTGACCCTTATCACAAAGAGTGAGGATACAATTATTGAAACAATGGGGGGGGTATTTGTTTTGTTTTTTCTTAATTCTTACTTTAGGGTTAAAATTCAGTTTTAAAAAGTCTTAATTCTATGTTTGTAAAGTGTTTTCAAAAAGGACACAATCCTGCCGGGTGCTGAGTTTTCTCAGCTCTGACTGACTTAAATGGGAGTTGAGAGTGCTCAGCATTTTACAGGATTGGACCAAAAAGTGCTATATATAAATGCTAAGATTACACTAAAGGTGAAGTCCTCATCTCCTTGAAGTCAATATCAAAACCCACATTGGCTTCAATGCCTCAGTTTCTTCAACAGAGTTCAAACAGAATCCAGCTCTCTAGATTCTCAGTCCTTTTTCTTAACCACAATAATTTGCTAACTGTAAGATGAACTACACAGTAAGGGCCTTATCTGAATGGCAAAACTCCCACTGACTTCAGTGGGGCCAGGATTTCACCTCTAAATATTCCTAACAAAACTGAGGGCTTGATCTTGAGAAATGCTGTGCACCTGCAGCTTCCTGGAAATTGCAGGTTTTTAGCACTTCCCAGGATCAGGTGCTGATGTCAGCCAGAGCCTCCTGAATCTCACGCCCTTCTTGTTCAACAAGACAAAAATAAACTTTTGAACATGATGGTCTAAATGAACAATAGGAATTTCTCTTTGAGTGAAAAAATGAATACAATATAATGCAATTCCTGAAACAGGCCTTGGAAGAGATCCATATCTTTTTATGACTTATCTTCATATCAGCTGTATCTCGAATATCAAACAATGCCTGTGCAGCATTGACTTCATGTTGTAATTGCCTGTAGGATTTCTCTCGCCAGGCCCAATATTTCTTCCAAAGTTATTCTTATGAACAAGACATGAGCTCCTTATACTGACCTATATGTAATAAAAATGGTACTTATATAGGTCTTCACTGGAACTAAAATAAAAGTTTCTTTATAGCCTCAGCATACTGATGTACTGTAGAAATGTAAAATATCTCATCAACCAGAACATTCTAGCTGAAAAAAGATGTCATATACTATAGATAGGGTTGGCAGAATTCAATGTTGATATTATCCACGGAAATTCTAAAAAAATAAATGTTTATTTTTAAGCATTTTTCCTATTTTTAGCAATTTACATTTTCACAGTTCTGGGAAATTATGGGGGATCAGATAATAATTGTTCAAGGACAGTAGACGCTGAGATTCAAAAAGTGAAAGCTTTATAACTGTTAAAGTACAAACTGTTAAGATCACATGTCAACGTATACAAAGTAAATATACTTAAGTCAAACTCTAATAAGTTTTCAATCAGCAGTTTTCTTACTTTGCCTATCTATACATTTTGATTATCAATGAAATTTTTTGTTAGTTTATGTGCATGCAGTGAAATTGACATTTACTGACATTTACCGATAAAAATAATTCTTCCAAGCCTAAAGATGCATATTTATTTCAAATACTTTGGCTATAAACATGTAAGAAGCTGATGATCAAATTAGAAATTCTTTCAACAGCGCAAGTTTTAAAAAAATCCTGCACCAAATTACTCAACCTATTGTTCTTTCAAAACCAATTTTGCCTTGACTATAAATCTAGACTGCACCAAACCCTGCTGCCTTTGTTTCAGCCCCATCCCCCCCCGGTTTTTCAATCTAATTATCGGATGCCCTGCTAACATTGCTCTTTGCAATTTTCCTCCAGGAGCCAATAGGAACACATGTCATTGGGAATTAGGGAATTGCTGCAGGATACAAACCAGCAAACAGGATCATAAACTATCTGAATGCTAAAACTTTATTTTGAGATGTGGGGGCAACACACTCTATTTTATTCCACTTACTAATATGATAGGATAAGAGAACTGGTCTTACAAAGCAGAAAAAGGATTTAATTCAGATGCTTTTGTTGTCTTTGAGACCAAGTGTTTAATAATGTATTATATAATATTACAACACACTGCACTTCACTCCATACAATCAAAAAGGCCCGGATCATTTAATTCCTTTTACAGAGCAAGGTAATCAATGCCAACTAAAGCTAAAGCATTCACTAACTCCATTTAGGAATCCATGTTTCTTGTTTGTGACAATAACTACTAAAAAAAGCTCATCAGCTCATCATTACTGTAAAACAGTGAAATAACCACACGAGGTTACTGAGAGAAGCAGAAAGGCAAAGCAGTGTTGAGCCACCTGAAATGTAAACCTGTTGACATAATAATCTAAGATATAGGTACATATACCAAATATAACACTGTCCATAAACTCTCTCAACATTCACTGAGAATACTGTTGAAGAATAAGGAAATACACTTTCCAAACAAAGTGCTAGTCTATATTGGTTACCTTAACTTTATGGCTCTGGTGAGTCAGTTAAAGTGCAAAAGACTTACATGGATACAGTAGATGCGATAGGAGATGCACAAGAAAAGCAATTCACTTATCTTCAAAGGCTAACCTTTTGCTCTCTCTTTCATGTACATATCTGAACTCACCTGCTTGCTACAAGTGTATTACAAAGAAGGAAATACTAAATGTGTGCCTTGCCCTAAATAATCACGATTGCCTTCCGAAAAGAAGGCTTTACTCGACTGGAGGTGAATCAAATCCATCACAACTATTTTTTACTCTTGATGAATGGGATGGAAAATCAAAACACACAACCAAAAGGAGTTCTGTCTCCCGCAGGCACCCCCTTCGGCTTATACAGCAGGTGGGAAACCGGTAAAAGCACAAAGCAAGGACCGAAGAGAACACGCGCTCACTGCAAGGTATCTGCCAGGCTCACTCCTTCTGGTTAGCTAGAGAAAACCTGAATGAAAAAGCGGTACCGGTTTCGAGAGGGATCCGCACTCCGCCGTCCCGGCTCCCCGCCGAAGGAGGCACATCCGTAGCTGTTAGGGACAATGGAGAAGTTTGTGTGTGGTTGATGCCCACCTAGTAGCGGGATCGTCCGTCATTTCTTCCCTCCGCGCCGCTCTCCTCGCAACAAAGGGCCCCGCGCTCCCCGCTCCCTGGCAACGACCCACGCCAGGGACACGCAGGCGAGCGTGAGCGCCTCCTTCCCACGGCCCCGAGCGCGGGCTGGGCGGCCCGTGCCCCCGGGAGCCGCGCCCGACCCCGGCCGCGCCGCCAGGTGCTCGCCGCCCGCCGCGAGCCGCACCGAACCACGCGGCCACGCAAGGGGTCGGGACGCGGCGAGCGAAGTGCTCGAGGACTTGGTGCCTGCCGCAGCCCCCCTTCCCCGGGCCTGTCCCCAGGCCGCCCTACCTCCGGGCGCTCCCCGGCTCCCGCACCCGCTCTGCCGCCGCCGCCGCCGCAACCTGCTTCCCCCTTCAGACACACACAGCCCGGGCCCCCCAGCGGCGCGGCGACAGCTGGAGAAACACGGAGCAGGGCGGGAGCGGACGGGACGGGAGCTCCCCGCCGCCGCCTGCCCAGGGCACTGGAGCACACGCGGCAGCGGCCTGTCCGCCCTGCCCCGGGGCGGGGGGTCGCAGCTGCGGGGCCGGGATCCGCTCCCGCCGCAGTCAGGGTGAGCTTGGGCTTGGTCTGCGGTCGGGGCAGACGCGCTCCGGGCGGTGGGAGGATAAATCCGCCCCTGGGGATGGGCTGGGAGAGGAGGGTTGGGTGCTGGGGGGTGACGATCCCCTGAGTAAATGGGAAATAGAGGCTGGGGGGAGAAGTGAATCCACTGCTCACCTCTGGGCATGGCAGCGGGCAGCTCTGCAGCCCCTCCGCTACTGCCGCCAGCTAGCTCATCCCTCATCCTATTATCTGCGCCCCAGGGCTAGACTCCAGTGCTGCTCCCCCAGCCTGCCCTAAAACTCTGCCAGGGCCTGTGCGAAGGCGGTGCGTAGCCCACATCTGTCCAGGTGAGAAGGGGCAAGTTAGCTCCTTTGCACTTCTGCACCTCAAGCATCTTCCCTCCAATGCGCGCACACACGCAGGCAGGCACAGAGCAGAGCTGCTGCGATGATGTTGTTCCAGAGTCCGTCCATTGCACTTTCTGAAGTAAGCTATCATAGCTCCTTTGGGTGTCCACCCTGAGCGCTTAAAAGGCACGAGCTGCTTCCTGTTTTCTGACAGGGATAACTTTATCTTAAGGATTCTGAAGCAGCCTAGTGATCCAGCACCAGGTATTCCAGCATTTCTGGTCTCCGCTTCTATTCAGCATGCCCCTATTGTTTGCTAGTTCAAAGTCTGCTGGGAGCATGAAGCAGCTTTTCATTCACCTTCAATTTCAAATTTTCCTCCAATAAGAAGGCTCCAAGAAAGCATGGGTACAGTCATTCTGTATTTCATTTTACACAGAGAAGCAGTAACAATGTTACTGTCCATTCGAAATGCAAAAACACTTTTCTTTTTGTAAGGATCTAAAAAATTAGAGACGGAAAAGCCCTACCAGAGCATTTTCCCATCCCCTGCAAGTGCAGGGTATAATTATATAATTCCCTTGACAGAAGATGCATCAAATAGTAGATTAACTTTGGAGAGCATTCCTTCTAGTGATCAGACCCGCGAGGGGAGAGAGCGAAGGAGATGGTTCTGAGGGAATGTTTAATCGCCTGGTAGTGGACTTTTACCGTCCGTGACCATAGCCTTTAAACGACCACCCCAGGTCCAACGAGGCAGACGTAACCAAAAGATACACGATCTAAACCATCGTAGTGCATTCAGTCACTGTCAAAAGGCCAAGAAGTGATCACATTTTAATTTTGTCCTGGTCTTAGACTGAAAGATATACCACGGTTTTCCTGGGCTTTATAGGTTGTGCGAGGATGTTATTGTCAATCCAGTTTTGTCAGACTAGGAGACAGATATGCGGAGGGGAGCTGCGGAGGGAGTAATGTGACCTCTGGGGCAGAATCTTAGGTTTCACCTTTTCATCTCTGTCCAGCAGCTGATTGGCTGATACCATAGAAACAATCCATTGTTGTCATTCAATTCAGCACAGGCTATTGCAATTGCACAGCAAAGCATCATGGGCCAAACTGAAGAAACTTTATCCTAAAAGTAATTGCATGTGAAAGGTGAGTTGGACACACACACAAAAGAGCACTTCACATTTGAATATATATGATGATTATTCCTCAGTATTACATCTTGTAACTCTTTGGGGTTGTTTTATTTGTTTGTTTTGTTTTTTAACAAATAACCTTCACAATATATAAGACCTTTAAGCATAAAAAGGAGAAAGCTACTGTCAAAATGTATCCTTCTGAGTCACCACAAGCCAAGTCTGTAGGTTTGGGAAGTCAGGAGTTTTGTTAGATCTTCCACAGAATTCCCTCATTTAGGACCTTACATGCACTTTCTTCTTTGACCTTCCTTAAAATTCTTATAGCGCCTAAAAGCCCATTTTCAGGTGGTCACTGATCCTGATTACGTCTTTCACTCCTAACATGTTCTTGAGCTACTCAGTCAGTCATACCTTTAGGGATTGCTCCAACTGCTCCAATAATCACTGAGATTGTGTCTGCTCTACAGTGGTTCCAGCTTGTGGCAGAGTTCTTCATACTTTGCTATATTTTCTTCTTGTTTCTTTTTTATGTTGCTGTCTGTTGGTATGGCAGTATCAGTTAGCATGATCTTATTTGTCTTCTTCTCTACAGCTATGTCTGGCATGTTTGCCTGCACCGTTCAATCAAATCCCATAAAAATCTACGCCCCTTCATTCTCTAGAGCATTCTACACAGGCTCCAATGCAGACACTTGGCAAGCTCATTGGGTCTGTTCATATATATTCTCTCCCAGCCAGGCTCCTGAAGGTGCTCAACACATGCTCCACCATCTCTCCCTTTGTGGAACACTTTCTGCAGTTAGGGGAGAAGTTCTCTCAATCAATTTTGTTTTGAATGTAATTAAGCCTTAAGGACTGCTCTTGTCCACTCATGAGGTTCTCTGCCTTTCTTTTGAAGTATCTTTCTACAAACCAGGAGTTTGTTCATCTTCAATCACTTATAGATTCAATCTCTATTCACCACTGTCCATGCACTGATTTCTGTGTAAATCTTTCAAGTCTTTGGCAATTTGCTTTCCCCTTTCTTTTATGCTTTCTAGGGTTGGCATGTACACTCAGTCCTCACTTGTTATCACAACCAGATGATCTTTTACTGAGGCGGACTCCTCATATGTCTTGATGTTATATTTTTCATTGTCAATTACTTCCTCGACAGATAGCAGACCTTTTCCTCCATCACAACATTGAATGTACATCCCATCCACATCTTGATAGATATTCACGTCTCTATGCATCACCAAAAGCTTTCTTGTTTGGATGTCAATTTTTTCCCCTCTTTATTAGACTTAATCACTCTGTCAGTGTACCATAATACTGGTATTGCCCACATATTAATGGGGTGGATCAAATTCTTCAGACTGAGTTTTGTCATTAGAGTATTCTTATTCATCTGTAATATTCTTTCTTCCAACAGTTCCCTGAGTCCAAGTTATTTGTAGGACCCAGACTGAGATAAATTTTGGATAATACCTTTGTTAATTTGTACGCATCTGATTATCCCAGTTTGCACTTCTTTACACACACAGACACACATTTAGCCAAGCTTTATATCTTGATCAAACTTTTCTACACATAATCAATTTCTATATCTCCTTTTGTGACCATCTATATCATTTAAGATCATTCATATATAACAAATGGTTAACTGGTTGTTGCTTTGCTGATAAGATAACCACAATTTATATCCCAGAGAATCCATGTCAGTGGTAACATTGCTACTGTGAACAGCACTGGTGGTATGGAATCTCCTTAAGATTCGTTTTTTAATTTGGACCTCATCAATGAGAGTGCCTTTCAGGTAGAACTGAGTGTTCCAGTTATCCACAGATTGCTGCAGAAAGTAAATGATCATTGGATGAACCTTGAACATTTTGATCCATGAATGTGGGACACTGTCATATGCTTTTTGTTAGTCTATCCACATCAGCTCTAATTTTTTTTTTATTTTAATTTTTTGTTTGTTTTGCATCTTCTGTGATTCTACTGTTTATCTTGAGGTGGTCTTTTGTCCCTTTTGTGTTTCCTATCAAGTCATTTTGCTTATGAATTCTTCATTCCACTGAAAGCTAGCGCTATCCAGCTATTCTTTGCCAGAATTGCCATTAGAAGTTTTCACATCATTGGTAAACATGTGTTTGGTCTATAATTCATAGGATCATTGTGGCCTTTTTTCTTTTTTTTGTATGAGAACCTCTCTGGTCCATCTTGGACATCTGTTCTTCAAACATTAATTAAGTTGTTCAAGTAAACAGTCATGGAGAAATGTTAGGCATTGCAGCCAGAATTCATACATCCTGCTTACCTTCTATGATGAAATGACTGGCTCTGTGGATGTGGGGAAAGCAGTGGATGTGATATATCTTGACTTTAACAAAGCTTTTGATACGGTCTCTGACAATATTCTTATCAGCAAGTTAAAGAAGTATGGGTTGGAGGAATGGACTATCAGATGGATAGAAAGCTGGCTGATAGACAGCCTGGTCATCAGGCTCAATGGGTAGAGATCAACGGCTCTATGTCTAGTTGGCAGCCGGTAACGAGCGGAGTGCCCCAGTGGTTGGTGCTGAGGCCAATTTTGTTCAATATCTTTCATTAATGATCTGGAGGATGGAGTAGATTGCACCCTCAGTAAGATTGCAGATAACACTAAGCTGGGGGGTGGTAGATAGGCTGGAGGGTAGGGATAGGTTATAGAGTGACCTACACAGATCAGAAGACCAGGCAAAAAGAAATGTGATGAGGCTCAACAAGGACAAGTGCAGAGTCGTGTACTTAGGATGGAAGAATCTCATGTACTGCTACAGACTGGTGACTGACAGGCTAGGCAGCAGTTCTGCAGAAAAGGACTTGGAGGTTACAGTGGACAAGCTGGGTATGAGTCAACAGTGTGCCCTTACTGCCAAGAAGACTAACAGCATATTGTAGGAGCATTAGTAGGAGCACTGCCAGCAGATCGAGGGAAGTGATTATTCCCCTCTATTCGGCAGTGGTGAGGCCTCATTTGGAGTACTGTGTCCAGTTTTGGGCCCCTCTTCCTTTCTCTCTCCATCCTAATCCCTGGGCAATATTCGGCTCCTGTTTACACTAGTGCAAATTGTAACGCCACTGAAGTCAATAGAGCAACAAAAGTGTGAAACTGGATTGAGAGCAGAAGCAAGACCCAAGAATCTTCTTTCTCCATTTCACTCTTTATTTTCACTCTCTCCCCATGAACTCATTCAAATTCACATTTACTCTACTTGTTGTGAGGATGTTTTCAGGACCACCAGCCAGGCCCAAAGGTTACCTTATGAACCTAGCAAAGCAGTCAACCACTTGCTTTTGCTGTAGCAGACAAAACCACTGCTAACTCCAGAGTTCAGATCCAAGGAACAGATTTATTCAGCATAGGTACAGAGTGCTGCATCCCAGCCATCATTTGAGGCACGTCAGGCCAATAATCTGGCTGAGTACATACAACTAGGTTGTACATAAACGAAGGCAATGACATGTCTCTGTACACTCTTTCCATACACTCTTTTATGCCCAAGATGACACCTTAATTTTCTATCAGCACCTCTCTTTTCTGATCTGTTACATAACAAAACAAGCTCTAGGACCAAATATAAGATTCCGCATTACACACTATGTTATGTAATGTGTTTATCTACTTATTAGCTATGACAAAACTATTAATCTTAATATTTCATAGGGTCTTTGTGGACTTTCCCTGTTTATCCTGTTTATACTACGCTGGGTCACCCTGACTTCTGATTAACTTAATCCTTGTCCTGCACCCAAAACAAAAGACAATTCAAGAGTTGAATAACAGGATAGATAGTACGTTAAATCTTAAATAGCCAAATGGCTTTGTTCTGCATTCCTTCCCAAAAGATTATCAGAAGGCCATCCTAAAAACTAGTCCTCCCATTAATCATACTGGTTATGCACTTGCTTATATATATTACTAGCTATTTTGTGATATAAATGTATATATATGATCCATTAAATACACTTAGGCCCTTATCATTTTACATGAGGTAAGTTCACCTAATTACTGCCTCACCCCCTTACATCTGTACTTACATTGCACTCACACATTCTATTCTCACACACCCTTCATTCACTATCATTACATTCAACCTGTATATATTTACAGTTCACCTACTCTGTGCTTATGTGTCTTTGCACTAGCAGCAAACTAGCACCACTCATCTCTTGTGCTTTTTACTGACATATGGCTGTTTTCTACATGTAACACCAGAGGAGTGAAGAGGCTTCTTGTACAGGCTTATCTCCAGTACATTAACATACAAGTACTCATAAATTGGCCCATACTTTGCAACTAGTTAAACAAGTCCAAATAAATCCAGAGCAGCAACCAAGTTAGAAAGGAGGGGACGGGAAAGAAAAAGGATAAATAAATAAATCACATGTAGCCCTGGAGAATTTAATGAGAGAGAGAATTCCACCAATACAAGCCCTTCCTGGAAAAGACCCTGCCTTCTGCTGTCTCAAGACTATACAATGCAATGGTTAAGTTTCCAGAGTTCTCTGAATAAATACAAAATGTTAATTTGTTTTCTATCATCCCTTTTGGATACTTCATCCAGCAGTGATGTCAAATGCCTGATCTTGTCCACTTACGTTTATGTGGCCTGTTGCATTGTATATTCATGAAGCATCTGTTTTATTTATTTATTTAAGAGAAGTTTTCAATCCTCAGCAATGGTCTGACCATTATAGATCCTCATGCCCTACCCCATTAATCTCACCTGAGTGTTAGTGCAAAAGTCCAGTGGTGACACTTTAAACGTCCCCATGAACTATTTGATCACTGATCATTCTAGCAGATGGTATGAGGAAGGGGGTGGGAGTGAGGTCAACCATAAAGGAGGAATTGGGAGCTGTTGCACAGAGGGAAATTCAAATAGAAGAAAGGAGGAGATACATATGCCTGGTCTACATTTAACTGTGGACAATAATTAAATGGAATTCGGATGAGTTTGACACCCCTGCAATACAGAATATCTATGATCTTTCAAAAGACTTTTAAGTTTCCCTCTGGCTCTGAGAGAGCTAAGAAGTCACCCTCATAATAAAGAAAGTGGGAATCTAACAAAACTATTTTCAATAGAGTAATTTTTCTTTTATATTTAAAAATCTACTCAACAGGTGTGGAGAGTTTTACTAAGGGAATCTGCATGATCTCTAGCTAGCTGGGTGGAGTGTGGTGGGGAAGGGGAAAGGAAATAACTTTTTTTGTTTTTATCAACTTTCTTTCTTTTCATATGACTCTTGTGTAGGTTGAATACTGTATCTTTGTCTCCTGCCTTCAGTGAGTTCAACATTGGGTGTTCACAGTACACAGCATAGCATTCACAATGAATTCTTGGACCAGGGGCAATCATTACTATATGCACAATGAACCCTCTCCTTATACTTCATAGACAAGACTGAGTCCACAACTTAAGCTTTATTATTAAGCCAACAGGAAGGATTTTTAAAAGGCCATGACCCAAAGTTTGCTGATGATGTCCTAGGACAGTGGTTATGGCAACCAGGAAGAGTCATTTATGACAGCCATTTGTCTTTAATATCCCCTATAGCAGCAAAGGGGCAATATAATCCTGAAGGTTTTTATTTGACAGGACATTTGGAGGCATCACCTCCAATTTCCACCCCTTGAAGAAGTTTGTTTATAAAGTATAGAATTTCTGAAGCTGAGCTGCCAAGGCTGTGTAGTTTTAACTGTCTTTTCCCCATCCCTGATTATGCAAATACTACACTCTAAAGCTGGAAATGTCATCATGTGCCGTGCTGCTGAGGCAGGAGAGGGGAACTGGAGGATACTCAATATAGATAGAATAGAACATTATGGGGCACCAAAGGAAAAGAGGTTTTTTCCTACCTCCCAGTCAGCTCCACAACATGCTGCTGCAGAACTGTTTGTTTCTACCCTATTATTGGCTTCTGAATAGACAGGCCTCCCACAGAGACAAGATTTTCACAGCCTGGAACGCCACAGCTATTTTTTTTCCTGAATGGAGCCTTTCTATAGATCAGTCCTAAATGATAATAAGAAAAACCATCATTAACATAAACAAATACAGGGGTTTGTTTTTGTGGACTGTTTTCAGCAGAACTTCTGAACGGAAATACAGCCTTGATGGCACATAAGGTGATGCTATTCTTTATAAGAAATACAGTTAAACACAAATAAAAGTAGCTATTTGTTACATTGCTGGTCACTTAGACTGAGCTTATCTAGCAGGTCTGATTTAGGGCCTCATCCTGCTTTCCTAACTCCCATTACAGTCACTGGTCAAGTCCTTCTGTCTCTCATTTCCCTATCTGTAAAATGGGGATAATACTGCCTACATGTCATAGTGTTTGTGAGGCATACAGCGATAAGTCCCATAGAAAGCCTATAAATACATTAAAAACTGAATTGGGATCTTAGACTAGAACAACCCATTTTAAATGGCAAGCGAAGGAAACAGAAAACCTCCACAAATGACAGTGGGGAAGGAAATGGGATCACCGTTGAAAGGGAGAAATTAGTAAATGGTGGTATGTACTTTGGTGTAAGCATATGATATTCTTGGCCATTCCTAGAGCGGAGAAGGGGGGGAGGGGGCAGCAGCTATCCTGACACCTTTGTAACCTGTATGACTTTTGCATCCCCAGATACCACATCTATAACTACTTAGTGAATACTGATAGTGTTAATTCCTGTAGTTACATATTTGACAACTGAGAAAATTTTCAAAGGCATGAAGAGCAGTTAGGCTTCCAACTCCCACTGAACACATCCGTGTGTGTCTAACTGCTTTTTTTTGCTTGCCACAACTTGAGGTCTGTAATATAGGCCAAAAAGCTTCCTGTCCAGGAGTTAAGATTGAGTCCTGCAGGAGCATGTCCACTTCTTCCTTTATCTCTTGATCTCTCCCCGCCCTATTTATTATAGAAGCCATCAACTGGGAACAAAAGGGAAATGTGGGTATAAAAATAGTCGATTTAAATAAATAAATGAACTTTCATTTATTTTAGTTTGGAAAACTACGTTTTATTTAATTGTCTCAAATTCCAGTACCCAATTTAAAAGGAAGTCTACTACTTTTTTTTTATTACACAAAAAAGTAGGAAGATACATAATAAAAGGAAATGGATGCTGTAGTGATGAGCTTCTCAGACAGCATCTCTTATTCTGTATGCTGAGGCAGGTGGTATCATGACACAAGTTTGGTCTCTCTGATTTGGACACAGTAAGCAAGAACTTTTTTATTTCACTACGTCATTGCTGAACTGGATTTATTTCAAAGGCAAATCTTTCTACATTCCCCTATATTTTTTAATTCTGTTGATTGGAAAATTGGATGCAGAAAGGTGTGGTAGTTTTTCTGGCTATGTCCCCATCTCTGTGTCTGGATGTTTAGCACTCACTCTGACAGAAGCAAAGTCTATGGAAATAGGAAAGCTTAAATAAGGGGCCACTCCCCCTCCTCCCCAAAATAATTTTAAAAAAAAAAATCTAAATTAAAACCAGGAACATAGACGTTTATATGCTAGTTATTCTTTTTAACAGAATTTTGCTGAAAATATATTTTAAAGGCCCCTTTCAAACTACCAGGATTCTTTTTAAATGAACATACCACATTTCAAGTCTAATAAAAGTAAAGGAATGTCAAGAACTTCAAAATCCTACATCTTATCTGAAGTTGTTTACCTAGTATTGTTACAAGTAACATCCAAAATCACTATAACTAAGACTAAAAAGAACATTTTCTACATTTTATATCACAGAAAGAGTTACCAGCCTGTCCTACTCTTAAAAGGAATGCATCTTTTCATAAAGCCAGAATGTCAGATCTGTTCTGGTGGCAAACTGCTATTATCAAGAACATAAAAGCCCAACACACACCCAAGTATACTGGTCTAATAATAGCCAAAAAACCTATTTCATCCTTCAAAAATATAAGAAAATGTACTCAGTTTAAAGAAATTGCAGCTAAGTATTAAAAAAGAGGAGAAAAAGAAATTTACTGTGCCACATAAAAATTTAAGATTGCACAGAGGTTATTGCTCTTGACTTCAAAACTGGTCTAATTCACTTGACTTAATCTGGATATATAAAGTGACTATTCAAAAGGTCACTTTCACTAGATTATAATCTTTAAATTCTGAAATTTTTACAAGTATATAAACAACTGTACTTATACTACAAGCAAATGAGTAGTTTATTGATATATTAACACGCTCACCCACTGTTCTTCAAAACTAAAATTCTTGTGATTAGGAGCTCCTATACTCTTCTTTTTAAGATCACCTGTATCAAATCACCTTTTGTATTAATATGTAGTAGAACTAGTTATTGAAAGTGTTAAACTTTTAAAACACATTAATAGTAAACATAGTACATAATTGTTCCCTTATATAGGCCTCAAACAAAAATACTTATGCACAATAGAGGTCCAAGAAAGCAAAAATTTTGGAAAGTTATTTTCTTTAAGTTAATAATTTTCTATTATCTTCTAATTAACATTCAGTTTTCAAGCAGTCCTCCTGCATATTATATTCCATTGTCATGTAAGTGAAGTGTGGCACTGTACAGTAATATTTTAGACCTTCAAAATAGGATCTTCAGTAACTTCCACTGTGGTAAATATGGGGTCACCTGGGTGCTCGGCACTTTTGAAAATCTGACCACTTACTTAGGAACCTATATTAAGGATTGAGAAGCACAACTTTAGGCATCTGTAGTTGAATAATGTTGGCCTTAACACACTTTAGCAGGCATCATCATGCTGAAATTTATTCCGATACAGGAATTATACTATATTTAAACATCTCTTTAGATGACATTACTGGAACTATTTCCTGTATTATTTCTTGAAGCAGGATCCTAAAAAAAAAAAAATTAATGCATAGGCTTTCCTTCATAAATTCATCTTTTATAAAAAGATTACACCAAAGAGACACTCATCTATGTCCAAATAGCATTTTTCCAACCAAGTCCTTCTCATTCACTTTTAAATACGGATTCGTAGCCAATTTGCAAATTGTTTTAACTTCTGTACAAATTTATTATTACTTATATGATCTTTAAGTTTTTCAAAGTAACTTTCTTCTTTCCATATTCCCTTATTTTTCTTCAGGGCTTTTAGTTCTGCTTGAAGTAGTCTTTTGTGAAGCTTCCAGTATAATGGAGAGTCATGATGTAGTCCTTCAATACGTGTTGTTTTGCCAAGCCCTTGTCTCAAGATCTCTTCATTCAGACACACACTGAAAAATCTACCCTACAAAAAGATAAAGTGAAGACAGCGTTTTACGTTATGTATTCACTTGGCCATTTATAAAGGATATTGATGCTGTCAGTATATTTTCAATTCATCTGTTGTGTGAACCCTCTGAATTTATGAGTTAGGAATGACCTCTTTTTGGCTAATTCTACACCCCTTTGGTATTGGGAGCTCCAGAAATAGTTAAAAGTTGTACAGCATTCAACTCGCTTTTTAAAATTATTAATTAAACAAGAAATATATAGGCATCTCTGGAACAAAATTTAATAAACCAGATAATCAAAATTCTTAAGACATTGTAGAGCACTAGACTACAGAGATAGCTCCCACTGCATTTTCAGATGCCACAAACCATGACAGCATAAAGTAGTAACTAGTCCCTAAAAAGCTACACTAATATTTTAAGTATAAATATTTATTTTATCTCCAATTTTCATATATAAAAATTTTGTAAAAATGTTTAATTTAATGCAATACCTTTGTATCTTACATATTAAGCAAGTAATAGCAATAATCACTGCAAATCTTAGGATATAAATAAATAGTTAAAGAACTGTCAGTCCTTGTTATTTAATTTACCTTATTTACTAAAATGAGGCAATCAAGCACCAAATCATCTCTTCCAAGAAGCTGAAACCACATCATTTGTGAAGGTTTTAACTCTTCCCGTAACCAGACCATAGCATTCGGTGTCAGCTCCACTCCAGCAAGTCTGACCAGCAAGACACCATTTGATTGCCCTGAATATATTGTATATAAAACATTTTTCTTACTATCACACGATAAAAATTATCCAATTCTACACAATGAGCCAGATCCTCAGTGGCTGCAAGTGTAGCTCTACTAACTTACATGGAGTAAGTATTTAAGTCAGTGGAACAACAATGATTTACAACAGCAGAGGATATGGTCTCATATGTTCTGACATAACATTTATCTCTTGTTTCAGAACAATGTGTTTTTAAACTATAGGACTCTGCAAACTTAAACTATCAGAAAATATTTTCCTGGAAAATTTATGTACATATTAAGAAAAGAGATTTCCAAGACATCAGACTGTAACACTTAATGTTCTGGTTTGTTCATTTTTGAATAAATATCTTTCCTCTATATGAAAGACTTTCCCCCCCCCCCAAGTTTACACTTTCTGACAGCATTTGCAGCAAAAACAGACTCAACTATGATACAGTGGAGTTATACAACCTCACAGAAATCAATGGTGTTATGAACATAGGAATTGCCTAACTGGTCAGACCAGTGGTTCATCTAGACCAGGGGTCGGCAACCCGTGGCTCTGGAGCCGCATGCGGCTCTTCAGCCACGGTAAGCTATGTTTTGTGGCTCCAGACTATTTTTCTTTAGTCAGTGGAAGAGGGGTCAAAATGGCTCTTTTGATAGTAAAGGTTGCCGACCCCTGATCTTCACTAGTGTCCTATATTCAATGGCAGCTGCTAGCATTTACTTCTGGAAGGTGCAAGAAACCCTGATATGGACAATTACTGAACAACTTCCCCATATGGAAGTTTCTTCTATGCCCCTTCAGTAAGAAACAGGCTTGTGCCTTGAAATAGGTTTATAGCCCTCCAAATTTTTTTAACTCTATCTAATTATCTATACTAGCATGATAGGGAATCTATGGGCCTCAGCTGTTCAAACCCCACTGAATCACTAGTTCCCTGAAAGAAATAAGTTATACTGGCAAAAGCACTTTTTTGCTGATATCTGTACTTTAACAGGGGCTTTTGTCGGTATAAAAGTGTCATGCACAAAAAGACAAGAGCCTTAACGTTATTATGACTACAAAAGATTCTAATGTAGATGAGGCCTCAGTCTCTCATACCTGTTCCCCAGCTATCAAGTGGGAAAACTGCAATTCCCTGCCTCACAGGTGTGTTGTGAGGATAAATACATTAAAGATGGAGACACTCAGATGCTATGGTAACAGGAACTACCTAAATACATATTTCTAGATGTCTAGAAAGACGCATGTTCAAATCCCTGTATTAATCAATCCTTACAGTACACTTTTAAAGTAAGAGGATAACTATTATCTCATTTCACTGGTGGGAAACTGCAGCAGAGAGATGAAATAACATGGCCACAGCCACAGAGTCAGTGCCAGAGCCAGAATTAGAACTCACACCTTTCTCACGTCCAGCTCTCGCACCACCACTGCTTACACTGTAAACTGTTCTGTGTGGACTGAACTTCATTTTCTAGGAATGACTATCCAGCTGCTTTCTAAGAGCACTACATTCACTAAAAAGTTTTAAAATAAACAATTCAGATATTGCAGATTTTTGCTAGTTTAGTGAACACAACTGTATCGACTAGGAGGACATTTAATTTTGTCATTATTAAGTTTCATTCTTTCTGTACTTATACTTACATTTTCTCTGTAATGATGACAGTAAAGGAAGAGTAATGGGAATGTGTTCAACTTCTAATCCTCTCTCAGTTATATGACGTAATCTTCCTCGTAGTTTCACATTTTTTTCTATAAATTCTACTGGTATATCCAAAGCACTTGTAAATTTTGTTGTCTGTTGATACAGAAAGAAGGAAGAGTAAGTCGAAGTCTTAGAAAAAATAACAGTATTTACACATTAGTTGAAAAAATACAATCATACTAAACCAAACTTTTGTCAAGATGAATCCCGCAAATTACAAACTCCACTACATCGTATTAATAAACGTTCTTATTTTTTCTTTGTAGTAATTAGTGCCTTTCCAAAATTGAGACATTTTCCAAACAATTAAAAAGAATGGTCTCCGCTCCAAGGAGCTCACAATCAAGGACAGAGAAGTAGGCAGAAGTCAGAGGAAAGGCAATAACAATTCGCATTTTATATACAATTTACTGTATACACAAGTCAATCTGATTCACTATATGCATAATGGCAAAAATGTATCTTCAGGAGGGGCTTAAAAATCATCAAAGGTAGGAGTCTTGCCGATGAACTCAGACAGGTTGTACCATGCCTGGGGAGGCACATAGGTGATTTTGTCAGATTCTCATACAAAGGTGGACAATTTTGGAAACGTTGGTGGAATAGGGAGGACAGAGGCAACATGAGGTTTGACAAGGCAGAATATGTGAGAAGGAACAGAATTATGTAGCTCTTTGAACAAGGTGACAGAAATTGAAATTTGATTTGATATCAAAAAGAGGTTACATGATCAATCTGACAGGCAATAAAAATGAGTTCATTCCATATAAAATACTGCTGCTAAAGGACCATGTGCATGTTTGGGAGGCCAGAGGGGAGGAGGTAGCAGTAACCAAAGTGGAATATAATAAGGGCATGAACCAGATATTTGGTATGGGGACTGAGAGAAAAGGACAAATCTTAGAAATGAAGAAACTTTAATATCAATGTTTAATTTAAAAGCCCCCATTATTTAAGATCATATGCAGGATACATTTGAATTACTCTGTTCACATTGTTATTAAGTGATTGAAGCTGCTCTCACTGAATGACATATCAGGCTCTAAAACAGCCAACTGAACATCCCATCCTCCCATTTTTATTCTAAATATTTACTGAACCTCCACTCCTGTTGCCTGCAAGGTCTCCTAACTAGGAATTGAGAAATATTGGACCTTGCAGGCAGAGAGTTTGAAGGTTTTGTAAACAAATAAAGCAAAATGGGGTTGAAAAGTGGCTCAGAGTCTATTTTTAGATCTAATTTGCATTCCAAGGCCCAACAGTCATTTAAGCGTATTTACAAAGACTTGAGTTTTTTTTAAATAGTCATACGTAAATACACAGGTTCAAGAACGAAGCAATGATTGCAGTACATATTACTCAGTACTGCTTCACATTAAGAACATTACATCTAAAAATCTTATTGATTTCTAGGACATATAAAGCTCAGTTGCAAATACGGCTCTACTAATAACAAAACAAGAACTCAAAGAACATTAGGCATATTCAGACTCCAAGTATAAGGTAAACTTAGTTTTGGGAAGCTCTATAGTTTCAGTCCCTGCATAAAATTGTATAATTATTTTTTTCTAACATGAGAAATACATGAAACAAGTGCTTTTTTTGTATATGCATAAGAGATTCCCTCCATCAATCCCAAATGGTTTTTGGAATTAAAAAGTGCTCGTGAGCTGTCTGACCAACATAGACATATTGCAAACTGTAAGAAAATGGTTCTCGGAATCATAAGGAGAGAGTGGAATTCAACTGACTAGTCCACCTCTATACCAGCTAACTACCAAACAGGACAATGTTAAGTCTTGTTATGAGAATGTTCGTTCTCTGCTCTGGTCAATGATAAAGCCGGGAAGAGGCCTACAAACAGTCAAAATACTTTGCTTGGGCTAAAAACACAGAAAATGGCCTTGCTTGAAACAAGTCTCCCCTTACACTCTGCTTTGTATTACCAATGTGGTGCAAAGCAATCTTACAAAATGCCAAGAACTGGCGCAGTATGTCAGTCATAAGAGTGAGGGAAGATTTTAGGGTGAGCTATAAAGAGAGCTCAAGAACTAGAACAACATATGAAGACCAAGTGCCTACAAGGGGAGTTATGGGGAAGGAACAGAGATAACAAACATCAGTGTTCAAATCATGTGAGTACTTCAATTGAAGCAACTGGGATTACATACATGACTAAGGTGAAAAATTTGGTTTCAAGATTGGAAAGGACAGACAGATGAGTAGGCATCTATCTAGGGATATAAGAAGATATAGTGGGATGTCACAGGAATTGGAAGGGGCAAGTCTATGGATTTTTTTTTATGGAACTGGAAAGGAACAAGATGTGAATGAAGGTAACAGGGATGATACAGTCCAGTCTCCAGGGGAAAAGCTGCCTGAGCACAGCATTTGAATCATCAAATGTTTAGCAAATAAAGATTTAAAAAGCTCAAAAGAGAAATAATAAGGCAGAAAGTGATCACAGCATGACTAAGGATTTCAGCAGACTGAGTCAAAGCAGGGAGCAATGGTCTGGAAGTAGTGAAAGAAGTTTATAGACAAGGGACACAGAGGAGGCCAGGGCGAGTCTGAAGTCACAGCTGACTCAAGATTTTTGGCCTTGGAAGCAAAGTTTAGGTTGGAAGTAAAGAAGATGTGAGTGTAATTATGTTGCCAAACCTATCACAGTTTATTATTGCTAGGTCTAATTAAAGATTTTTTGAAAATGAAGTACAATAAAATACATCAGAAATCTTAAAATTGCTCTTCTGTTAGAGATTGCAGTTTTGTTGTGAACCACTTCTAAAACCTCTGTGCAGTCGTAACAATATTAAACTAGTGTAAGAGAGAATTTAGAGACCTCCTGTAGAGTCTGCCTATCCACCAGGCCAACCACTTCAACATTCCTTTTCAAATATGAATGAAAGAGAATTTAAAAATATCGACTATTTTTCAGTTGCCCTCAAACCCTAATGTAATGTTTTCACAAACTGTCATTTTACAGACTCACTTGAAACAAAAACAGTATAAACATACTGTGCAAGAAATTAGGCAGTGGTTCTTTTCTGCCCAGAACAGATTACCTATGAAGCCTACAAAGATGGCTGTTGGCAACATTTGTGGCCCACTGATGCCCAAGCTGCTGATCCAGTTCTGAGATTCAACTGAGAATACTTTCAAGCACATCTGAATTGCACCAGCTGCAATGACTATAAAGGAGCTTTTCTGGGGGATCAGCAGTGCTTTGACCACACTCTCTCATATCCCCTCTTCTACAGGCCAGCCTGTGTCACCTAGGAATCCTCTTATGTCAAGGCAACACCACCCAACTGATCAGTTACCCTAGCTGTCTGCTTGCTTTGTAATGTGAGAATGGCACAAAGAAGGTGGAACAATGACACAATCTGGCCCTGTACATCTTGAGCTAAGTGACAAATAGGTATAAACACTACTCATTAACAAATTATTCACAACTTACCAGTTTAATACTCTTTGCAAATAAAATGACTCCAACTATTGCCATTCCAGTGCTAATGTTCTGCAAAAAAAAAAAAAAGATTTAAGTCCTTAACTTTTTTACCTTTCATTATTTTCATCTGATTAAAAACATTAAAGAAAAAAAATAAAATTAATACCAAACTGGTAACTAGCAATCAAGAAGTTCTCATCTGAATGGACTCACTGGATGATCCTGGGAAAGTTCCCTGCCTTGTATTTCAGTGAATCTAGAGTAAACACTTTACTAATAAACAATAATAAAAAAATTTCTCTCACTCACAACCAAATACATCTGATAGAAGTTTTCCAGATCATACAAATGAGTAGGAAATTAATAATACAAGTTGCTATAATAGATGAATTTAAGAAAACACACATTACAGAAAAATGCAAGAAGAAATTTTCAAGTCTACCTGAAGGTTCAGCAAAGGAGCTACATCTAGTATTTAAAAATATCTTCAATAACATGACATCTGGAGCCAGCTAATATAATCCAACAAGGCATGTTGCATTTCATTGGGAAGCCCACTATTTATATTACTTTTAGCTCCTGTCTTTCATACTCCCCTCCTCCCAAAAGCAGACAAAATGGTCCATTCAAATTATAAGGGCTGGTTTTTGTAATAAAAGGTATACCAATTATTTCAAAAAAAGAATCTTCAGGATACAGATTGTAAAATTCTTTACAAGTGACTTCTCTGGAGTTAGAGATATCTTGTCTATTGTTTCACTAAGCCATATGCTGCCCTTGCTTTCAACATGGAAAGTAAATGTTTCACAGCTACAACCAAAAACTGAATTTAGCCCTGTTTCATGGGATGCCTTCTCAAAAACAAAACAAAACAAAAGTGAGATGAAAAGAAACTCAAACGATGAATTCTTATGGAAATTCTGCCTATTTTGTACTGCTATTTTAATAATACCTGGCTTCACCCTGCTTTGCAAGTCCCCCCAAAATGTACTGGCATTTCTTTTTAAGTGCAGACTCCCACAGCAACATTCCTTTAGATTTACATAGCTGGAGTACCTGCACCTGCTTTTTACAACTCTGATTGTGTTGATTTTATCAAGTAAAGCAAATTACAATTTCTAACTGTCCTTTAAATCATAGCCACTGGCACTAAACACATTGCCCTACCACTGAAGGCTATTACTAAAACCAGCATTTCGAAGAGGTCTAATAAATCCTGCCTTGGCATCCAGAAGCAGGGGCATGCCATCTGCATACTAGAGCAAAACTCCAGAGGGGCGGAAAGCAGAGAATTCAGAGGTGCAGCCCTTCCACTGAGACCAGCGGAGAGGGGCCTGCTTAGGTCAGGGCTGACTGTGGCCTTCAGAAACGCTCACGGTGCCGGTCGCTCGGCACTGCGGCTAAACGTTGTTCGTGTCTCGCTGGTTTTAGAGAAGGCTGCTCAAGAACAGCCCGACGCCTTCGCCGCGAGGGTCACTTCCCCGGGCTGTATGTCCACCTAGTCCATGTGCTCGTCGGCCAACGGAGACAGGCGGCGAGGCACCGGCAGGACCCTTGCTGGCCATTTTACACCACCGTGTCCCCACCGCCCCGCCCCGGCCCGGCCCCAGGCCGCCAGCGCCACCGAGCCGCGCCCCCCAACGCCGAGGAACCGGAGCGCCCGGCGGCCCCGCGCCGAGGCCAGTCAGCAGCCGCCCGCGGGGCGGAGTCGGGACTCGAAGCTCCTCAGGCGCCGCCATCGCGCCTCCCTGCCCAGGACGGGCCCTGCTCCCGCCTCTCCCCGCGCTGTGACAGGCGGGGGTCTCGCAGGATCAGCCGGCCCAAGCGCTGGGCGCCCGGGGCCCGCCTCCCCGCCAGGGCTCTGCACGGGAGACCCCCCCATGTCCCTGCGGTACCCGCAGCAAGGTGAGGTGGGAGTCCGCCCACTCGGAGACGCGAGCCAGATAATTCGCGGGCTCGCCCCGCGGCCCCGCCATGGCCCCCCTCGGCTGCCTCCCGCCCCGCCCCGCCCCGCCCAGGCCGCGCAGCGCTGCGGGTCCCGCCCGTCACACGGTCAGGTTGGCTCAGCCCGCAGCGCCTCCTGCTGGGGCCGCGCGGGCAGCAACCGCCGGCAGGCACCGTCTGCCAGCGTCCAGCCCAGGGGCAGCAGGGTGGGGAGGGATCCTGTGTCTGCCTCACAGCCACAAGCCCAAGTTGCCCTGAAACAGCTCTCAGGCTGCGGCTCTAAGTAATAGCAATAACAGAGTCATCATAGAAGATGAGGGTGGGAAGGGACCTCAGGAGGCCATCTAGTCCAAGCCAGACCAAGCCCAACTAAACCACCCCAGCCAGGGCTTTGTCAAGCCGGGCCTTACAAACCTCTAAGGATGGAGATTCCACCATCTCCCTAGGTAACCTATTCCAGTGCTTCACCACCTTCCTAGAGAAACAGTTTTTCCTCATATCAAAGCTAGACATCCCCCACTGCCACTTGAGACCCCTGCTCCTAGTTCTGCCATCTGCCACAACTGAAAATAACCTAGTTCCATCCTCCCTGGAACCCCCTTTCAGATAGTTAAAGGCTGCAAGGTAATCTGTCCTCATTCTTCTCTTCTGCAGGCTAAACAAGCCTAGTTCCCTCAGCTGCTCCTCGTAAGTCGTGCTCCAGCCTCCTAATCATTTTTGTTGCCCTCCACTGTCCACATTCTTTCTGTAGTGGGGAGGAGGAGAGACAAAACTGGAGCCAGTATTCCAAATGAGGCCTCACCAGTGCCAAAGAGAGGGGAATAATCACTTCCCTCGGTCTGCTGGCAATGCTCCTACTAATGCAGCCCAATATGTCTTAGCCATTAGTCTTGGTAATATCAAGCATCTTGTCCACTGTAAACCCCAGGCTCCCACCTGGCTGCTACCTGGATAAGGCCCTGGGCTGCAGACCTTGGATCACAAAGCACCCACAACTCCAACTAATGCTAAGGGGAACTGAAGGGGCTAACCCCCAGAAAACCAGCCCCCTCATGCACAATGGGGATAAGATGACTAACACCTTTCCAGCACCTGCTGCATATTCATGCAGTTCCAAAAGAGCAACAGATGGACTACCCTGGAGAGGCAGGAATTGCAGTGGTTATCTAACTTTTAATTAATTTCAGAGGCAGAGAAACTGGCAGAAGCGGTATGGCCAGAGTGCATAGTGCCAACATTTTCATCCATCTCCAAGAGCTGCAGAATTGAGAGGAGCAGCTCAGATATCCAGAATTGTGGGAGATACTGAGCTGCAGAAAAATTCCAGCATCCTATTCCAAAGTATAAACAGCTACTGTTAAAGAGAGTGATAGCACAGTGGTTTCCAACCCATGGCCCACAGGGTCTTTCAAAGTGGCCCACCGCTTCCCTCCTGCTGGCAGCAGAAAGGAGCCACTGCCTAAGGACCCAGGCAGAGTGCATTGTTGCAGGACTAAAAGACTGGTGCAGGCGCCTTGCTGCAGCCAAAGGGATGAGAGATCAGCATTTCGCTCCCACTGGTTCTAGCAAGGAGCACGACAAAGTGCTGTGCCTGGCTCCCTAGGTGATGTGGTCCCTGCTGGAGCCAAAGGGAGGGGAGCACTGATCTCCCATGCCCCTGTGCAGAAGCAAGCCACTGCCTAGGGACCCAGGTAGAGTGTACAGGGCTACAGGATGTGTGCGGTTTCCCTGCTGCAGCCAGGGGGATGGGAGATCAGCAAGGAAGCAGCCTCCTCATTAAACTCCTTCCCTTGCTGCAGTGGACGGGGGAAGGCTTCTGGTGGCTCTTGAAGGTTGTAAAAATATCTGAGGCCCTCAAGCCAAAAAGGTTGGGAACCACTGCTATAGCATCTTTGTCTTCTTTTAGCATCTTTATAATACATAAAGGAGACCAAAATACACCCCCTACACCCCAAAATTAAAATATTGTCTGTCCTGTCTTCCATGAGAAATAGTAGGATTATGATCTCTCAGGAACCAAGGGACTGAGATTTGAACTACTGCAGCAATAGATTTTTAATCTATTCAGAACTATTTGTTTTTTGTTAATGCTTATTTAACTCAAACAGCTGACAAACTGTTGAAAGATTATTCTATCAGAGATTCCACCCACCCATCAACCCCTACCACCCTCTTCAATTAAGCACAGAAAATTCTCACTCCATTTCTCTGGTCCAAGAACAACTTCAACAAAATGAAGTAAAATTTTATGTTCTTGATATTTCTCTGGTAAAGAGCAGAAGAAAAGGAGCTTTTAAAATACCTTTCAGACCTATATATCCAATAAAGCAGCAAAAAAGGAAAAGGGGCAAAGAATCTTTCTTCCTTCGCAGGTCATCTTTAAAAGCTATAGCTTTGCTTTTGCAAGAGCTATGACGAGTGTATGGCTAATAGTATGAAGAGTGAAATCTACCCTTGGAAGAGTGGAATCCTAGAAAAACCAGTCTGATAGTGTAGGTACATACTAAGCCGATAGATACTGGCTGTTCCTATCACAATAATGCTACATCACTGCAACTTCACTGATTTCAGAGTTAATTTTGGTTATCATTGTAAGTTGTTACTTAATTTCCTCCACCCATGCAAATATGACTAGGGAGGTAAACAGAACTCAAATCTTTTTAAGAATAATTTGAAGCTCAGAGAGATTGACAGAAAGGATTTTGGCAGTTTGGAGACATAGGATCTTAGAAAGACAGACACCACAACAAATGCTGTATGTAGTAGAATGCGTTTCTAGTACCTATTTCTCCTGTTCATTTGTGTACAATAGTTCCACCACCTATATATTTAATTATCCTTTACTTTGGAAAAAAATAAAAGTACTTCAAGAAGTGCTTTCATTGCAAAACAAAGTGAAATCCACAAAATAAATACAAATTTCTAAATTGTAGCATCACATTATTGACATAAGTGGAACAAATAAGTCCAAAGAACTGCCAGTCTAATGTTTCCATAAATTCAGCATTCTAATGGTGAACATGTAATCTGGTGTCTTTTCACACTTTAATAAGTGAATGATTTTAAGGATTTATTATGTCTGTTCTGGAAACTCTTAGACAAGGTGGATGAAGTAACATCTTTTACTGGACCAACTTCTGCTGGTGGAAGGCACAAGTTTTCAAGTGTCTCAGAGTTGTTCTGCCAGCAAAAGGTAATCCAATAAAAGATATTACCTCTCCCTCGTGTCTCTCATATCCTGGGATTAACACAGCTACACCATTAAACAATAATAAATACTTGAACAAAAATAATTTTTAAAATAATTTTGCTAACATGGAAAACTAACTTGGTGGTAATTAAATAAAATCAACCATTTGCAATGGTCAATTGTGTGCATTTTAGTTATGGTTTCACTGTAGTTTGGTTTTAGTTTAACAAGATCAATATTCACGTTAAAGTAAATTAAACAATAGTATTTTAAAATGGTAATGTGTGTTTTATTTCTCATGTATTATAAGCACACTACATAGAATAATGAAATGGTCCCATTTATTAACATGTATCTCCAGGATAGTATAGTTAATAGAAAAACAATGATTTTTGAAATATTACAGCATATACATTACTATATTTTATTGTTTTCCCTACATTAGTTCAACAGTAACTGAATTTCATAATAAATTCATTCTTAACCAGGAATCCTGGATATCAGCCAATTGCTGAAATTGCTTCTCCCCAGTGCTGAATTTGAAGAGGTTCATTTATGCAGTACATTCTACCAACTTTCATTAAGAATTGTGTAAACAGTACAGAAGTAATCATAAACATACCAAGAGTTATATCCACGTTTATATCTTACAATTCTTTGTCTCCAATTACCAATTTTAGGCTTCCTTCAGAAAAAGCAGTACATTAGACAATACCAATATGGTCATGACATTTCAGATACAATACAGAGTTCAGTCAGAAACTTATAAACCAAGGCAACAGTAAAAGGAGAGTTCCTGTATCAAGAACCTTTTAATGACATGTAGAAGATTCAAACTTAAAATACTTCAGAGAACAGATTTCAGCCTTGTAAATCTAGTAACATGACAGAAGGTATTATAGGATTTTCACTGGAAAATGTTCTTTGAAATTTGTTCTACTTTGAACATTTTACAACATTTCAGTTTATTAGATTTTTGTTCATTATAAGCTGAGTTCACAAAATGTAAATCCTCTAAACCAGGATACTTAGTGATAGAATTACAAGGTAGTAACTTATATCAGAACATTTAATTATAAAATATACACTCAACCATGTAGAGACAGCCTTCAAAGCATCACTTTGCAATAGCTTTAGACAATGTGTAAAAATGGTAGATTAAGTATACGAAGGTCTGGTCTTGCAAGATTGTGAACACTGCTGCAAGGTGCTGCAAACCCTCAATTCCTGCAGTCTTCAAATGGGAGTTGAGAGTGCTCAGCACATTGTAGGATTGAATCCTAAAAAGTTCATTGGATTAATGCAATAAGATCCATTCTGATACATTGACTGTGTAATGGGTTTTCAACAGGCGGGGAGGGGACAGCAGCAAGCCTTCCTATTCATTTATATGGTCACAATGCCATTAGCTCAAATTTTGCCCAGCCATCCCTCCATCATAATGAAGGGGAGGCCAGGCCAAATTTGAACAAGTGGCATGACCACATGAGCAAGCAAAATTGCGACTTGACACACAAGGTTGCAACCACTCAAATTGGCTCGGCCACCCCTGCATCATGACAGACGGTCAGAAAGGCCACATGTAAGTAAGTGTCATTGTGATCTGGCATACAGGATTGCTAGCACTCTTTGATGCTGACACTGAAAAATAGTGCCCTAAAAACTTGGGTATTAAGGTCTGCTTTAAAAGGTTTTCTATCCTATGCACAGTTTGTCCTTTGATCTTGCCTCCGATTTATTTAAAATAGAATCCCCTTTATTAGAATCAACGTATTAATAGCTCCAGTTCCATCTTGATTACACCGGCAAATCTCATTTTGTGAAGCATGGCTTCGGGTACTAAAAACAAGTTTGGGCGGGGCCTGGCTCATTAAAAGTTGAGAACCCCAGATCTAACATCTTCCTTTCCTGTTTTATCAGGACTCAAGATCTCTATATCATCCAATTATATATTTATACTATGTTTCAAAATCATTAGGGTGTTTGTTTTTAGGTAGCTGTCAATGTAATTTCCCAAAACTACAATGAAATATTACATTACAGAAAACTATTATTGATACATCACAAAAGTTGATACACTAATCAACTTCAGTGCTAGTTAAGAACAAGTATTTTTAAGTGACTTGAGACACTGTGTAATTGTCAATTTACAAAGGGAAAAAAGTTTAAATGTTTGTGAAAGGGTATTGGATTGAGAGCACTAGAGTCCACACAAAAAAAAAATCTTCACAAAATGGATACAAGAACATTCCCACACTGACCACCCAATGCACCTCAACTCTGTTCTGGAGACACATCCAGAAACAAAGCAGGTAACCAGTTTGCATGGCCCTCCATCCTTCAGCTCTTTGTGGTGACTGCCAAATAAGAGTACCAATTTTGAAGGTGATATTTATGACAAGAAATGCTAAGAAATGGTCTGAGAATGCCAACTTATTTGTTTGAGATCCTTATTATAGGTGGCAAATTAGAATGACTTTTGGTCACTGCCATCCAGAACTAGATTTAAACTAATTTCCATAGTGCAAGTTTCCATATGCTATTGATCACTAGCCATTCTGCTCCCTGGACATGTTGTGGAGAAGTCTATTTATGTAGCGTCATAAAACATCTAGTGACTAAGAGGCAATATATTTACCCATTTACATTACACCATGGTTCCATATAATAGTACCTAGAATATGCTTCACTTTCCCCAATTTCCTATTTACATATTAAGTAGCAAAAAATTATCATGCAAGTTGAAATCTGCGCACATCTAGATGTTAATAAAACATAGCTACCATTTTTAGCATCTCTGATGGTTATATTTTTAGATGTTTAATTTCTCCCCTTCAAAACAGCAATTTACTCCTCCTTATGAGAGAGAAAATGTATCATTAGCAGGATCACCTAGCAATCTGCACTCAATTGATAACTGCAGCATTTCCAATTTAAGCATGTTAAAATACAACACCGATACATAAAAGTGAAACAAGATATTCCTTCAATAGACCAGACATTGCAAATAGTTATTAAGCTGTCTTTAACAAAGTATATTTCAAATACATTACTTTGTTTTACTATTGATTTTGGTTTTAATTTTATTTTGAAATTGCAAAGTTGCTCTGATGCATCAATTAAAATATTTTGCATTTGTAGTATCTTATTAATAAGAGTCACCTTGATACATGTAGAAACAGAACATATATAATACAGAATTGCAAAAGAAGGGACAACTGTAAAATGTCTGTCTTTAGTTGTCTATGTTCTGCAGTCCACAAGTTTCTGTAAAAGCAGGCAAAACATAAAAGCCATAATCAAGTAATTAGAGGACTTCTGGTCATGATGAAAACGGACAACTACTTTCATATGCTACTAAAGCCTGCAATATGTTCTGTTTGCACTTATCCAGCAGACAGCAATGGATTGAACTTAATGCAAGTAAATGAAGCTTTATCTTAAAGATTTTGGAAAATGAAACTATTTCAGGAGATGCCTACTTCCTTGCATATAAAAGCAGCTTTGATTCTTAATAATTTATTTGAAGAGATTTAAAATAGAGATAATGTGCTATTAAGCCTATTGCTAAATTGGACCAACACACTGCAGCAAGGGGAAATGAGTTAAAAACTCCAGCTATGTCTCAACTCTGTGCCTCTGTTCTCTGAAGACATCCAACCCAATGCAAGTTCTTTTTTTGGGGAGTGTTGGAGAAAGTAGGGGAGCAATCTTTGGTATTGAAACAGTCTCCCAAACCTTCCCTCTCAACTGATACCAATAATATTTTACTCTCAGATCTAGAGAGAAAAGAAAAAGCCACCCTATCATTATGTTTTATTCTAAATTTAATTAGAATCAAGAATTAATGTTAATTTATATTTCAGCAAAAAAGTGGTTTCCTTTAAAAATACTAAAAGTACAAGACAGGTGGAACATCGGATATTTAATTTTGTAAGACATCACAGTATTATAAGGAATCGACTATTGACCTACCTGTCATACCCTTTAAAGGTATTTTTTAATTCCTTTAAATTGAAGTAATGATGTACAACATACATCCAACAAAATATAAAAGTGCCCTTTCACAGGATGGACAGTATATTCTGCAGCTTCTTGAATGTCTTAGTGATAATTTATCTGATGGTAATGAACACAGTGAGCAAATCTCAATTAGAAAGTACCATTTTATGAGTTTGTGAAGCAACTATTGTAGATGATGCAACATAGCCTGTTTGGTACAGTAGTTACTTCTTAACAGATTAGTGTGCCATAATGAGCAATTTTATCTGTATCACACACTGTATCTTACAAAGGCACTGAATGTCTTTTGCTTACCCTTCTCTTTGGACTACACATAAATGTTTATGACTTCTCACTGATTTTTTAATCTGTATGTTCCAATTCTCACTTAATGCAAGAACTACATGGCCAGTCACACTTCTCACTCAAAAATAGAAATAGAACCCAGTAAGGATTATGCGAGCTTTTATTACTTTGAAGCCTAACCTTTAAAACACAAAGGACAGCTTCAACACTCGATCTGAGCCTTCAACATTCAAGGCTTACTAAGGGCATTGTGCGGCACTCTTGACATAAACCCATCTCATACAAGTTTTACTGCAAAAACTGTTTCAAAAATTAAATCAATCAAGCGCCTTGAAACAAGAGGAGGCAATAAATTAAAAAGCATAGCTTTCAATTTATAAAAAATATTTTTTATTTCTTATAAATCTTTAAAGATTATAAAAGCCAGAAAATACATTTAAAAGAGGCTTTTAAATACACTTTCATCCCCTGAAGTGTGGTTATGGTCAGGAAAGTGGTAAGAAAATGACATGTGTGTTCTACATTTATTCTTCCTCAATCACTGCTATTTTATATATGCTTAGTTTACAAGTTAAACTGATAATCTTTTAAATGACAGAACTTCCAAGGCCAATTTTTAATTGATCAAACCAAACTGTTTCTGCTTAACTTTCTTTTTTAAGAGAGTATACAGAACTTAGCTGAAAATGCTGTTTTTGATATATATGTTGAACAGTTTGCTCTTCTGTAGCTACTGCACTACAATTTAAGTGTTGCTTGTATAAACAGATAAAGGCAGCCATGACACTGAAGCTAGAGGACACAGATACATAGTACAAACATGCCATTTTTGAGAATTACTTTTCTGACCTTAACTAGATTTTCACACAGGGCAAATGGTATCACATACACTCACCACTTCTTGTGGTCTTAGTTTTTCCAATCATTTGGCATTTTAAAAATATGTATGCTCCTTTTATTGAGCGTTAAATGTCTCTACACTAAAACTAAACTCTAACCAACCTGATAGTCCCACCCAGTATTTAAATTACATCAATTGATCCTCTTGCACTTCCATGAAGATTGTCCTTCATCCTGCAGCTTTTTAAGTTTGGGCCCAAAAAGGAACCACCAGACAAATCCCAGAGCAACGCATATTATGGATTCTACATAATAACCATCCAGCGTCGTGACACAAGAGCCACCAAGTTTTGTACAGAGCTGTGAGAGAAACAAAAATATTTATTAAACAATTAAAAAATTTACCCAGTATTTCTTTCCAGTGAGAAAAGTTCTTAAAATTCAAATACATAAAGGACTTCTGCTGTTATCTAACTATATTTTATATAAGCACACATTTCAGATGCCCAATTTAAAAAAAAAAAGGCACCCTTTCTTGGTTTAATCTAAAGCTAATCAAGTAGCCTTCATATTCCCTACATGAAGAAAAGGGCAACAAAAATGCCCCCAAAACCCCAACCCACTATGTTGAAAGCAAATGTACAACACAGTGGTGTAGAAAATTGGGTACTACCCTTTCCACACATTGTAGTTGCCTTTTCTCCTTCCATAACCCTTTCACTTCCCACGAAAAAACCACCATGTACTTCCTTGGCCAAAAAGAAAGCTTGGTATAGGGTTCCTGTCAGTAGGGTCCCCGGAGCTAGGGCGAGGGCCCCTACGAGTAAGGGTCCCCGGAGCTAGGGCGAGGGCCCCTACGGGTAAGGGTCC
>ML675649.1:21869421-21954842 GCA_007922155.1 Mesoclemmys tuberculata | reverse complement strand
AGGGCCCCTACGGGTAAGGGTCCCCGGAGCTAGGGCGAGGGCCCCTATGGGTTCCGGGCCTAGAGGTTAGGGTTCCTAGAGGTTAGGGTTCCGGGCCTAGGGTTAGGGTTCCTATGGGTAGAGGTCCCCGGCCTAGTGTTAGGGTTCCTATGGGTAGAGGTCCCCAGCCTAGTGTTAGGGTTCCTATGGGTAGGGTTCTTCATTTGTGCTTGTGCTGTTTTGATCTATTCTGTGCGCAGTAGCACAGCATGTTCTATTCTACAGAACAGCGACAAGAGCATTTAAGGGAGTGGGAGCGTAGCCAATTTTACTGTTCTAAAAGTAGCAAATTATCAGATGGCCAGGAAGAAGGTATGATCGAAAGTAAGAGAGCAAAGAAAAGAAAGTCAAATTAGAAAGAACAAACCAGAAGGGAAAACAGAAAACCCTCTAAGGAAGAAAGAGGAAAAGAAATATGGAAGGTAGGGGAATATATGTCCTGCCAAAAATGAAAAAATAAATAAATAAAAAGCATCTAATCACAACATTCCAAGATTAGCCTGTCAAAGATTCCTGTCTGCCCAGGCTTGAGGTATGTACCCACATACTCTGTACTCCTGCTACTAATTCAGTCCTTCACCACATCCCTGAGAAATCTCTTATTTTCTTTTTCCTTTCTCAACCCCCCTCCCCCATCTATAAAGAAAGTAAACATTCTGAAGATGTCATTTTCCAATAGCAACTTATATGTGTGTTTAATAACATCACATTACTGGAATTTTAATGTAAAAACAACCGGATATGGGACATTTTGAAGGCCTTGGAATATGGAAGACTGTAAGAGAAACCATTATTATAATATTAAGACAAGCATCAGAGTGGAGACCATCACACTTTCCATACTTACTTCTGCAGCAGCTGTAGTTCCACAACTCTGGTCCTGTGTTCCTACACACTCTTTCACCGTAAGTGGATCCACAAGCCAAAGAGCTACTGTGGCAGGCCAGTTTCCTCCCAAATTCGACACTGTGTTGAGGAGTGTCATATATGTTCCGCCAATAAGTGGATCACTAACTTTGGCATTGAAAGCCATTATAGCAACATACATGCTGTACAATGTAATCTGATGGGGCAAAATAATGTTGATTCAATTATTCTTATCTGGTTTTAGATTTAAAACAGTTTACTTGAAATCTAATAACATTTATTTTATATTATTGCAGTTCGAGAGATCTGTGCAGTTATCAGTAGAAAAGTTGTTTTTTGATAAGGGATTTGCCTACGTTTAACAATGGGAATGAATCTTACCATTTGCTTTGGCTCATATATAAAAGACCACTAAGCCTCAGATATTTTGGAATTATCTGAGATACATTTCAAGTGTGATAAACCAGATTAAATATGCTTTATAAATATACAGATTATTATTATATATATATATATATATATATATATATAAAAAATATTTTAAGAAACTTCATAAACTCTGGCTCCAATTCAAAGCCCACTGAAATCAACAGGCTTTGTATTCAACCCATTGTTCTATTCCTAACAGTCAATAAAATGCAACTTTCTAAGCTCTTTAGGGCAGGGATCTCACATTCATTTGTGTGTACTTTTATGGAGCTACATGAACATCATATTGGTCAAACTCAGTGGCCTCATTCAAATTGGTTTATTTAGCACACACTTTCAGAAAAATAATTTCTGGAGGAAAAAAAAAAAAACAGATCTAGTGAAGAAAAATGTGGCAGGAAATCTCTGATGCACCACATCAGAACAAAGAAATCCTATCAGCCGGCTGATCAAAATAGACTTATACAATGGAACTAACAAAATGGAGCTAACTAAGTAACAGTCACCCATAATAAGATCTCCATTATTATTAAGATGAGGACAAAGCCAAAGAATTATATTTTTACAAAAGGGTGGGGTTATAATCTTTCTGCAGGGGGCAGGAATGGACTATCTTTATGATGACAAAACGTAGCAACTTGTTACCTGATGTAAAGCATAACTCAGCAACACCACAATATAGTAATAGATAGGAAATCCTCCTTCATGTTGTACTTTAGGAGTCCACCAAACCAAAAGAGCAAATTCCAAGCCTAGCAGTAACCTGAAACAAAGAGGAACAGAATTTAATTTTGGTTTCTGAATGAAAATATGTGGGCATGAATCACCGCATAGCTCACAAAACCTACTGCATTCATGTATGTGTAAAGAAGCTTTTTAAAATAGTCAGTGATGTGAATTAATTTATCTGAAAGATTATAAATCAAACTAATTTGAATTACTTATATATAAGCAACTAACGTTTTAAACATTTCATACTAAAGCTAATTTTGCTTGGCAGTGAATTATATAGCTGATTATGGAGAGTCTCCAGAAATAACCATCTCCATCTTCAAATGCTCCTTACTTTCAGAAAAGATTTCTTTTAGGTTAAAACAGCCACATAATTCATCTACGGGTCTGGTTTTTTGTTTTTAATTTGGAGCAAACACTATTTACTCATTTTTGAGTTACACAAGAGCAAAAGATATCTCTTTTAAACTGCAGGAAAAAAAAAAAAGAGTAAGACTTTTGTATATGCATAACCTCAAAAAATGTCTGAACTTTATATGCATAAAACTGGAATGATACTATTTATGAATTACTGAATAATGTAAGTACTCAATTATTGATGTTAGTGGTATAGATGTGATTTTGTGCTGTTGCATCACTGTGGTGTTCCATTTGTTTGACTGTGCTACACCTATGGAAATCAGCAAAATCTAATTCCTTTTTCTAAATTTAAGAAGTAGGATATTAAAGAGTAGACAATAGTGTGTCAATTTTAGACATTCAAAAGCCAAAAAATACAAATATTAAATTTCTCATCCTTGATGCACCCATGTTGCACAAATAGGGCTATTATTGTTTCCCTTATTCTCACAACTGAATCCAATGAAGTATATAGGACTACTTCACTACTAGCATGAGTATATCAGGGAGGATTTAGCAGATGAAATATTTTGGATTACTAGTTATGGACCAGATTTTGCCATCCTTACACTGAGAAGTACCTTGCTATACAAATACTGCCACTGATTTTAGCTAAACTAATTGTAGCGTAAGGTACTACTTGAGTAAGGGTGGAAGAATATCACCCTGTGCCATCAGACGGACATCTTGCCTGAAGTAAAAGGGGCACAATCCTACTCTCAAATACACATGCCCAACACCAGTTGGCTTCAACAGAAGTTGCACAGATGTACTGGAGGGAAAAATTCAGCCCTGTAAATGAAATGTGGACAAGTCTACTATGAGAATATTAACTTACAGACAAAGAAATATGCATGTTTGAAAAGTACAACCTTCACATCATATTGATAATTTTTATTTATCCAGAATATACAACTCAAATACATTTTATAGAAATGCAAAGTAAAAATCTATCATCTACTTCTTTACCTGAAAGGCATAGCTTTGTAAAATGTGTTCAATGGCTGTGGACCTGCTGTGTATTTGCTGATGATCAGAGGCAATATTATCTGTAAAGGTACCATTGGAACAGCAAGTAGAGCTAAGTGTTCTTTAGGTACTCCTTCTTCCACCAATTTAAGTCCTGTTACTGCATCAGCTGCTGAGAAGCCAACCTGCAATGTAAGTTATGAAGACTATAAAAACCTGAAACCCAGTGACAAATTTAGCTAGATCATCAAAATTAAATTTCTTCAAGTATTATTTAATACTGAGTAGTTTGGCAATTAAAATTAACCACGATTTGTTTTTTTCCTATTGTTTACTTCCTAATAGAGGTCCAATCCTGCTGCAAATTCTGCATGGGAGGCCTCCTGCACTTGACACTGCAAAGAGCAGAGTGGAAAGCCATACAGAGAAGGTTAAAAGTATCAACAAATTTCACCGTCATATGAATGCTGCAATTAACAATGAAGACTATCAAAATAAAATCATGGAAACCTACACTGCACAATTTTGTTTGCCATAGAAATTAAATCTACAGTACCACAGAATCCAAAGACCCTGTAAATACCCAAGTATTCCCCAAAATGCAGATTAGGTTTTAGAATTCCAAATTAGAGGAAACACTTACCCTTGCCAATATACTGGAGATACAACCAGAATTTCATACAGAAGTTGCAATTGTGTTGCAACTCTAATTTTAAAAATATTTTTCAACATGTAAACAATGTATCTAATTCATATCAAAACATTAAAAACAGGTGGTTTACATGAAAATCTTTTGTACAACTCTACTCAAAAACATGAATTATGCACTTTAGATAATTTGCAACACGTAAACAGTGAAAAAAAAATCCCTTTTCTGCCAGTTTGTAAACATGGCCCACATGTTTTCAATTATCCCGAAGCATATTTACTTACTTTTGCTGTTAAAATCAGGATACAGAAAGTAAGAACTGCTGGCATTCTGATTATTGAGAAGAGCAGTTTGTATGTATCAGTGATGCCTTTTGTTTCTTCTTTTGATGGTGTTACTTTCTTGTTTTCCTTTTTCAAGAGGGCAACTAAAGTGGTAGTTATTAAGAAGATAGCTCCCCAGAAAAACAGGAAATCTGAAAGTAAATGATCTCATCATAATTCAAATACATCACCATCTACTTTTGTTAATTATTAGCTCAATATGTGAAATATACTTACTCTTCCTCAAGAATATACACTGATCCCTTAGCAGGCAGGAATTACAATCACACCAACCATGAGTATCGACATCGTTTTAAAACCCATGTAACCCCCAAAACTGACATAAATGTTCTTAAGTCTGTAACCAACTGTTGGTTCCCAACTTTATCAGGAGGAAAAAATGACAAACTGGTATCATTACAGGGATGTTTTGTATATTAGCTCAGTGAGCATGTTGGGGAGGAGAATCTGGGGTGAAAGTAAAATGTAAGCTTTTAAGAATTTTTGAATATATGTATAGCCTTTTATCCCAGAAGATCACAAACTATTTTTAGGGAAAAGCACTGTATAGTGGTTAGAGAATAGGATGGGAAAACAAGAATCCAAATGTTCTCAATTCTGCCACTGATTTATTGTGTACCCTTGAACTAACAACTTCTCTGTGCCTCAGTTCTACACCCACAAAATGAGGATTATATTTACCTAGATCACAAAGAAAGACTTAGGTTTAAAATGTACCAGAACCACAGATGAAAAGTAATACAAAATAGTCAGTCAATTAAAAAGTCACTATAATACAATACTTGCATATATTTCAATACTTTCATTGGAGGGGGAATTATATCAATAAGTTTTCGTTTAAAAAGGAGGAACAACAAAAAGAATGTTTTAATAATTCAGAAAGTTACCAATCAAGTATTGTAAATTAAATCACCTAGGGTGATATTCTGTGCTGTGCCTATCAGAGGTGTAGGATAGCCAGGGAAAAGGTATGATGGCTTTAAGCCACCTTTATGTCCTCCTGATCCTAGGCAGCTCCAAGAATCAGACAGGCCTTTTCCATAACTAAACAGTACACGGCGTGAAGGGCCTAGAGTAGGCCATTATTGTCCGACACCACTGTGAATCACTGGAAGTTAAGAAAATAAGTCACACACAAACAATTTTACCACTTCTTAATATTGCTGGATGAGAGAAGAAAGCGATCTAACCTATTTTCTCCTCTTTGCTGCCTCCATAATGCTTCCCTCTTCAAATATTTCAGTAAAGACGAAGAGGCCAGGTGGTTTGGCATTGCTGATTTAGTTAGTACCATTTTCCTAGATTACCCTCTCCAGAACGAAACATAGGGGTCTCAAAATTATGTTTTATATGAAGTATGAGTTTTCATTGTGCTGTTCTAATAGTGGTCTCTGCATGCACAACAATTTGACAGTATGTACAAAAACTGTACTGTTGTAATCGTGCAGAAATGGGTCACGGCAGAATTGCTACTGCAGTGCTAATAGACTAATTTATTAGGATTGTGATAATGCTCAAAGCTACAATCAAAGATATGTCTATTTTATACACAAGCCTCTAATCAAGTGAATACCATCAGTTTGCACCAGCTGCAGTGATTAGTTTAGCTGAGAGAAGTATGCAGCAACAAATGGAAATCAAACAAACTGTTAATTAAGACTGCAAAGCTTAAATTTAACTTGGTGAAAGGATCATATCCTGCCATCCAAAATGGCTGTCCACTGCTGATCAGTGTGCAGAGGGGGAAATCTGACAAATCTTTTGCAAATATCACTTAAGGGCTAATAAACTTGTGTCTAAGACAGCACGTTCGTGAATTACACTTATTCCAGTATTCCAGGATGAAAAAAGTTCAGTGAAACATGTTGAGGTGATTAAGTGGTTATTAATCCAATCATCCTTATGACTCTTATTATACAATCACTAAAATTATGTCCAACCAATAAATGATTTTTTTTAAGAGTTCTTGCTAGTGCCAACATTTAAGACATTGATTACTTCCATGTATACTAATGGAAAAAGTGTTATTTTAAAGACTAACTTATAGTGTAAAATTTGAGAGATTTTACATTTCTCAATATTTATTTCCCTAGCTCAAATGATTATGTGTACTGAGGTAACTTGCCTTTCCCACCATCACTCAGTTTAGCATTCAAGGACAAGTTGAACAGGTTGTTATTTTCTTAATGAATGGTTAAGTAATAGTCACAGATCTCTTTTGTAAATACTACTACTCATGTCATCTAAGGTGACCTGAATATTGTGGAGCAGAACAGAACCTTCTTAGCAAAACAGAACACACGACCTTATCTGGAAACTGTTGGAAGAACAGCCCGTCACAAAATCATGGTGGAAGAAGCCAGGAAAGTATCAGAACTGGGGAAACAAGGAAGTTGCAGGAGGGAAAACAGTAGAGCACCAAACCAAGGAAGCGTAGTTCCATTTGATGAGTGCACACACAAGCCTGTTGCCATGTGTGCAGCCACACACGTGTGCAGTGCCAGAGCAGTACCGTCACTATAATGATAGTATTTTTTCCTATATAAATTAGCATACAGAAACTTAAAACCGAAATCGTGAGAATTTTAGTGCTTGGGTAAGAGATCAGCTCACCACCCTAGAGACTGAAATCCCCCATTTATCCACAGAATAGGCAAAGCATATGGTCAAACAGCACAAGCCTCTGTTAACTCTAAACTGGAAGGCCCACATCTAGGGGGAAGAGGAGAGCTCAGGTTCTTCAGCCTCTCTGCAGAGGCTGCTTTGGGGTGCTAACTTTAGGGTGGTGTTTTTGTAACATAGCCACAAGTGAAAAGTGATCATTCAACTTAAATAGCCAACCCATGTTTAAAAGTTTCAGTTCACTACCAAACATGGTCACATTGAACCAGTGACCTAGAACGGTCCCCAATTTGGATCCTCTGAGTTATCCAAGTCCCTTGAGTTTAGTTGCCAATGCTCAAGCTTGTCACAGCACATACAAAACACCTGTGCTTTAACTACTTCTGAAATACTTGGGCAACATATCTAATAAACACAGCCTACAGATACACTGTTTTTCAGGGAGTGTGTATCCCTAAATCCTGACCTATCAGTCAGGGGTACTGTCAGGTCACCAGGATCAGTGATTTTTTTTAAAAGAAATATTGTTACTTACATTTCCACTAATAAGGCTTGGAAGATTCTTAGCACATCTAGTCCTGAACATTTATATTTGTGGGGCCAACATAAAAAACAAACAACAATATAAATCATATTGTATTTGCAGGAATAATCTTGGGAAAGAAAAAGATTATGTTTGTCTAGAGAAGGATCAGCTCAAAATATCCTTAAGGTAATTTGACCTATATAGAGTAAAACCTTTGAAGTTCAAATAGTACTGAATTGACAGCTCTGAAAACAAATTCCTCTGTTCTTATGAAAACCCAGGTATTCAAACTTTCAAAACAATTCAAAAGTTTCACCACAACACTCTGCTAGTGTGCCTTAACCCTGAAGGATGCTAGAAGGGTGACCTCTACGTTTAAGGGGTAGTGACCTTCCTGTTCAGCCTCTCTATGAAGATTGCCAATTGCACTCATTTATCCACTGGGACCTAGTTTAAGACCGTAAATTTCATGTAGACCAAACAATTTTCAGTCATTTTCAACTTGGATAACATTCAAACTTTTAAAGCAGTGATGCAAGGTTCCAAGATCCATTACCACTATCATGATTTGAATAACATATAGATAATACCTGAAAGGGTAACAATTCCTTTGGATTGAGGTTGAAACCGCAAATATTTGTTACAGAAGGAAGCAGATTCAAGGGCCAAGAACAAGACATTTCCCAAGAAGTAACCAGCTGTTTGGCCAACAGAGTTACAAGTGGAAGCATAGCCCACATTTTCCCGGGACAACATAGTCAGTGCCCAGCCATCAACCGCAATGTCCTGTGTGGCTGCCAGGAACTCAAACAAAAAGAAAGTCATAGTGAGAGCCACCACATCAGGACTCTTACCCTCATCCCCTAACAGGAAGTCTACCTGTGTGGACAAGTACATCATAAAAAACCCGAGGATGTACTGAGTGGGCACCAGCCATGACTTGCGGCGGCCAAAGCTCTTGAAGTAGACTGCATCCACCAATGGTGCCCAGAGCAACTTCAGACTGAAAGGCCAAAAAACAAAGCTGAAAAAAGCCTGGTCCGTGTAGCTGACATTCTTGCTTTGCAAGATGAGTGGGATGCTGCCTGCCAGCCCCAGAGGGATACCCTGCAGCACATAGAGAAAAAGGAGAAGCAGGATGCTACCCAGCTCTGCCCGATAGCCCCGGGGTACCACGCAGGATGGCGAGTTAAGCTCCTGGAGCAGTGCCTCTGTATCATCTTCTCCTAGTCTCTCCATGTGATTATCCCCATATAAAGCCAGAGGGGGAGGCTTGATCTGCATGTCCACAGGCTGGTGGTAACTGCCAGGCCGGCGCTGACGGCTGCTGTCCTTGTAAGAGATGGTTGGGCTCATGTCGCACACGAAGTCCGGGGTCGTTGTGGGGAGGGGATCCACTGCTCCCTACAATCTTATCTGTGGTAAGTGAAGCTCTGCCACTGCAGGGCACTCGGGGTGCAAGTTCCCAGCTCTGCCCACCACAGGCCGGGCCGGGCACACGCAACCCTGCCCCCCACAGGCACAGGTTTTACGGCAGGGCGTGCGCAGCTTTCCCCACCCCGGAGCAGAGAAGTTCCAGTGCCCTCAGCTCGCCAGGCTGGGGGAGGGCATCAGTTCGCCGCTCCCTGGGTCTCCTCCCGTGTGGCGAGAAGGGACAGGGGAGTTCAGCGCCTCTTCCGCGCGCCGGGAACAAGTGTCTGCGCTGCGGGGGGCTCCGCTCAGCCGGTTAACGGGTGCCGGGGGGGTCCACTCCGCCGGGGGGGCGGTCAGCGTGTACCGCGAGTGGGGGTCGCTCCTCTCTCCTACGGCGTGATCCCCGCGCTCCCCTTCCCTCCGGCCGGCCGCTGTCCGCCACACCAAGCCTCTCGCTGGGGGCTACCACGGCGGGTCTCCACAGAAGCACTTCCGCCTCTCCTGCCCGGCGCGGTCCGTCCTGTAATGGCTCCCCCGGAAACTCCCGCCGGCACAGAGCTTCCTCCCAGGCGGAAAAAGCGGAAATGCCGCGGCCGCGGCGCCTAGCAGGCGTGGTCCCTCGCCATTGGTGGGGAGGCGGATGACGTCTGTGTAAAGCGAGGCCGCCCTGTGTCACGCCAGGCCACCCGCAAACGCAGAGCAGCGTCCCCTCTGGCCGGCTGCTGGAGCTACTCCCCGATCTGCGGCAGCGCCCCCGCAGGCCTCTTCTAGGAACCGACTGCAACTCTGAGCCCTGTCCGCTCCACTTCCCGTGGGACCTGCCTCCTCCCCCACAGCCTGGCGCCCTGCTTCTCCCCCTCCCTCTCTCGGCCTCACCTTCTCTCTTCTCCATTCTGGGGCTCACACCCCCTCTCAGGGCTGAAGGCTTCCTTAACCCTTACTCCAACCTTCCTGGTGGCTCCCCCGCCTTTTTGCAGCTGCAGGTCCCCACAAATACCAGCTGCCTCCTACCAAAAGGGTTTTGTCTGCCCCAGCTTCTTCAACACCCTGCAGTCCCCGCCATTGAAGCTTCTGTTCTCTCATGGTCCAGGGTACCTCTGCCTACCCCTCTGTCCCTTTCTCATCCCATCTTTCGGGGATGGGTGACTGGCCTGTTCTCTTTTTCAAGGGACTGTGTTTGCCTCCCCTGGCACCACCTTGAAAAAATAATCAGGAGGATATAGGGATCATCCAAAGAAGCGATATTCTCCTTCTTTGATGCTGTCAGGCTGGAGCGCAAGACAGTGTGGCGTTGAGGAGGGGACAGAAGTAGGGGAAGGAAGTCCAACCCCACAGGGTTTTCCTGTGCTATGGGGAAGTCCCAATCAAACAGGCAGGAACATTCTTGAGCACAGGAGAACTGGTGGAAGAGTTAGGCGTCCTGGGCACTGAAACCTCAGAATTTCTTTAGTTTACCAAATAAGTCAAATTTGGCTTCTAGAACCTGGATGTATTTAAGGAACCTCACAATTTAGAATTCAGAAAAGATCTGAATTGGCACTTAAGAGCATTATCTTTGGTTGATACCTTGATCATCCAAATGCAAAGGGTGGCTAGATGCTGATACCTCCATAGGCAGCCTGGTTTTTCATCCAACAAAGTCTGAGTATGAATATTTCTAGTGCCTCCACAGCAAGTTTCTCTTTGGGGCCACCCTAATGAAAAAGAAAGAAGTAATGAAGAATTCATTTGTAAGAGCCAACACAGGCATATTGTAATCTGAATGGTGAAGAACTGGATATTGATATAAAAAGAGTAGTCAGAAGGATACTGTAAGAAGTGTAAGGGGACTACTAGTCTCTCTTCATTATGTGAATACACACACACACTTTAGAATAATGATCTCATTCATGTCAGTTGTATAATGTGATCCAGTGTCCCATTTTTAATATAGGAGATAGGGAGTTTCTCATCTGATATAATTGCACCTCATAGTCCTTCAACCATTTATCTACATGTAAAACTGAATACATCAGGACCTTGTAATTTGAAATGATTCAGTACATCTACTACTAAAAGGTACATATACAGTACTGAACATTGCTCCCAGACTATGCATACACTGTGAAATAAGTTAGACATCTGTAATCAATAGACAGGTACAGGAAGCAGAAAAAGCAGTATACAACTATATTTTTTTAAAATCTCTGATCAAGAAAAGACTAGCAGGACAGCATCTTTAAACATTTAAGATCAAAATAAAGTAGTATGAACAAAAGTATGTAATATCACCCACACATGATAAATTGCTACAATTAAATAAGGAAAGAAAAGCTAGACCTAATTTATAATAATATAGTAAAATTATGTATTATTAAACAATCACAGAAAGTTTAATAATAATATTCTGTAGGCAAATCACTAAACTGACAGAAGCCTAAGAACTAAAAAAGGCATTTTATATAGAGATGTCAAGGGAAAACTGTAACTGAACAGCATCAGATTACTTACTTAAAAATCTTCATTCTGTGAAGAGCTGTGCATATCAGTCATTGAAGAAAGATGTTTGAAATTAGGGCTGTCAAACAATTTTGTAAGATAATAGCAATTAACCACAAGATTAAAAAAAGTCACAATTAATCACAGCTTTAATTGCATTGTTAAACAATAATAGAGTACCAACTGAAGTTTATTATCAGTATTTTTTTATTTTTTCTACATTATTGATATAACCAAATATATTGGTTTCAGTTACAATACAGAATACGAAGTGTACAGTGCTCATCGATTACAAATATTTGCACTGTAAAAACAATAAACAAAATAATATTTTTCACTTCATACAAGGACTGTAGTGCAATCGCTTTAATGTGCAAATGCAATTTACAAATGTAGATCTTTTTTAAAATAAACTTCATTCAAAAACAAAACAATGTAAATTTTTAGTGCCTACAAGTCAAACTATGAAGGTGCATATGAATGTTTAGTATATCTGGCACAGAAATACCTTGCAACAGTGCCATGTGATTATCTATTCTCACTTTCAGGTGACATTGTAAATAAGAAGCAGGAAGCATTATCTCCCATAAATGTAAACAAGCTTGTTTGTCTTAGCTACTGGCTGAACAAAAAGTAGGACTGAATGGACTTGTATGAAGTGATTTGAAAAATATTTCTTTTGTTGTTTTTTTTACAGTGTGATTAATCATGACTATTTTTTAATTTAGTTAATTTTTTTTTGCATTAATCGCATTCATTAACTGCAGTTAATCGACAGCTCCATTTAAATCTTTTTTCTAAGATAAATATTCCCAATATTTAAAAATATTACTACATTTGTGGTCTGATGACTAGAGTTAAAAAGGAAAAACCTGCAGGAGATGGTGTAAGATGGAAACAATTTAATTAATTAAATGTTAGGAAAACCTGTCCACACCTGCTACTGCCATTTATTGAGAACACAATCCACAGGTCATGCCCTGAGGGGGGAAAGTGTACTTTGGGGGTTTAAGTACTGGATGGGGAACTAGGAACTTCTGAGTTCTAATCCTTGCTCTACCATTGACTTGCTTTGTTGATCTACTTAATCTCTCTAGCCCAGATCCTCAAAAGGTATTTAGGCTTCTAACTTCCATTAATTTCAGTGGAAATTCAATCAGAAAGGCAGAGCTAATAATACTTACCTATCTCAGGGTTAATAGATTAATTTGTTAATGTTTCCAGATGTACCTTAAATAAGTATTAATTGTCTCCCATTTTGAGTAAATAATAAAGACCAGGGTGTGATCCTAGATTTTGTAATAATTATAATGTAAAGTCCCTCTTACATACTAATTATACAATCCTTACTAGAAATCTTGTCTTGCAGCTAGATACAGTGAATGAAAGCTCTCCATCTTTATCAAGTGGATTTTATAACCTGAAATACTATATGGGACCCATTTCCCGTTGTTTCTTGAGAAGTCTCAAAAGGGAAGTGGCGCCGTATTAGGAATGTCTACATGTAAACAAGATATAAAATATTGCTAATCTAACCTAATCAATCTGTGATTGAGATCAAGATTATAGGATGAGTAGCACCACCTATTATTAAGGGTGTCCAATCAGAACTAGCATGGGTATGTCTCTTCTAGCTGGGAATTACAACCTCAGGGCCAAGTGTAGACATACCCTTTGAGTTTAACAGCTAAAGACTCTGAAGATTTCATCCTCACTGAGCATGCTCCAGCCTCTCACACCCTCCCACTCAGGAAAAGCTGGGCACTGCAACAAAACAGGGAACCTGGCTCGCCACTGGTCTTAATGACTTCACTGCTGATGCCCAGTCAATGTGGAGGAGGAAGTCAGTTGACTTGAAAGTGACGGGGACAAGAGCTGGACTTGGGGAATGCAAGTGGAGAATAGATTGGGACAAGGAGCCTGGTGAGACTGGCAGCTGAGATGAAGATTGGTTGGGCAAGAAGCTGGGAACCAGGATCCAAGTGAGTGGTGGGAAACTGAGATTGCCTGAGCAAGGAGGCCATGCTGGCTGGCAAGAGGAAGCTGGGTCTGGCTGGAAAAAGAGACCGGTCCTGGTTGGGCAAGACAATGGGCCTGGGATGGAGGCGGGGGAGTCCCTGGAACTGGAAGCCACTATGGGGAAGACTAGGAGCCATTAAGAAAAATGGGGTGCAGGAAACTAGGAACCAGTTGGCAGGAGAGATGATGAGATAGAAAGAGGATCCAGGGCTGGTGGAAGACTGAAAGTGGCTAGTCAAGGAGACTGGAACCGGGATGAATGTGGAAGGGGAAGTTAGGATGAAAAGCCTCAGGAATGGAAACTGAGACTGGGTAGGCAAAGAGAATGGGACAGGAAGCAGGGGAGGGGAAGAGACAGATTGGTGGAGATGGGGCAAAAGTTACCAAATTTTGGGTGGGGGCAGGACAGACTGGAGGGTATGCATCCACTAGAGAACATCCCCTTCCAGAAACTCGAGTTTCCCAAGTGTTGGAATAATTATTATTTATGCAGGGTATTACCATGACACTAAATTAGCCATAAATTCTTTTATTAAATCCAAAGATTGAATGGTATTTATACAATTGCTCTAAACATACCTAAAGGCTTAAATAATAAGCAATTTACTACACCCAAACAGTAACAAAACATTTATAAATGATCAAGATACCTACAAACTGGCTAAACCCATGGGTGCTTAGAGCCATATTGGATGAATCCAAAGTGGTCAAGCAAGAATTAGCAATGAATCCTTTAAGAGTTTAGTTTTTATACCGTCATTGACAATTACGGGTCTTTAGCTAAGGCCAGATGAAATAGTTTCTTATATAACCAATTATTTACTGCACGTGGTACCCAAATAACTGTGTTTCATTTCTGTTACTTCAGCCAGAAACCTTAAGTAAAAGTGATAGTTTGAAGAGGCACTACAAGTTTAATACAGCAACTCTTCTTTCTCATGAACTCATTTTTTGGTCAGATGTTTTGGGCCTATACCTCATGGTAATATCCAGCTCAGTTTAAAACCATAGTTCACCCAAATCTAATGTGAATTTATATTCCTACACTTACTAGACTCAACACTGTTCTGTTGTAAGCAAATATTTGTGAAGCCTATTGACAAAATGTGTATCTTCTCCCCCTCTCGTGCTGGTCCATGTGATGATATCCTGCTATTGCTGTCAGTTTTTCCATGAACTCAAGTGCCAGTGATCTGTGAAATAGAGCTAAAGGTTCCAACCCTAATGATAACCTATGTAGGTGTCACTATGATGCCATGATGCAAGTTGAAAAAACAAATTATTTTGTTAAATACCTAGAAAATTTCACACAAAACTACATTAAAAGAACATTATTAAAGTTATTAGAGAAACAAGCTGGGTAGTATCTTTTATTGGACCAACTTCTGTTGGTGATAGAGACAAGCTTTCAAGCTTATACAGAACTCTTTTTAGTTAAAAGCTGGGAAATGCCAGAAGTATGGTTGCCTTGTGTGTGCATTATGATACGCTCTTTAATTCAATGATCAAATACAATTTTTTCCATAGGACACCTGTCTCCTTCAGTGCACAGGATGGACCTGCTCTGGGACTGAAGCAAGGTTGTATGCAGCAAAAGAGACTTGTAAGACCACTGACTTATTGGTTGCTGAAGTTGTAAAGTATGTACGTAGGGAATAAGGCAGAGGATTAATGAAAGAAAAAGAATCTCAGACTGCTACTCTGGAGAACTGGATTCCATCCCTGTCTTTGCCACAGAATTCCTACATGATGGTGTGTAAGTCATTTAATCTAAAATATGATAGAGGCTTGCTAACTGTGTGTTCCTCGTTTTCTGGGAGCTCAACTTGATATCCATTGTGTCTGATATGAAGAAGTGCTGAGTACTCACAGCTGCAACTGAAGTCAATGGAAGCTGTGAATTGAACATCCAAAGTGGATATCAATCTTCATGATAATTGTATATCTCCTTACATTTCACACCTGTCAGTGCCCCTAGGCTGGCTCATATGTAGGGGTAACTTCTACATTTTTCAAACTTCCTAGGCAAAAGTAGTAGGCCCACAGACCCCCTAACTAGAGGGACTTTAAATATAAAGGAAAATTTCAGAATAAAGAAATATTTAAACTGAAAGCTCTGAAAAATAATGCCTATTGAAATCAGTGAGGGCTGTGAGATTAGGGCCTCAGTCACAAAGTGGGCTAAAAGCAAGTACTGCAATACATTGGGAATATAGCTGGCTGAAAAACCTGTTTTAACTTTTAAAAAGTCAGTTATTTTAATCTCAAAGTGTTTAAAATAGAGCCATTTTATTGGGAAAGGAGGAAACATTTTTGTGATAGCTTGATTTTGGAGGAAAATGGCAGCTCTTGGAAACACTACCCCGAGCTCTGGAACGTTACAAATAGTGGAGATAGATGTCTTTTGTGGGCTAAGTGCAGGTGAGAAGTCAGTTACATGATAAATACAGGATGCTTTTATCATCACATGAATATCACCATAGGCGTGCATGCTGGGTGTGCCCACGCACACCCTAATGCAAGGGTGTCAAACATGCACCCCACAAACCTTTTTGGCCTGGCCTGTGGCTGCAGTGCATCTGACTGCGAGACCTTAGGGCACTGTGCGCTGCCACTGGAGAGTAGGAGAGTAAAATTGTAGGAGATCTTGTAGCATTACTGGCCGCCGTGAGTCCCACTCTCCTACTCTGCCACCGAATTTCACTTTGCCGTGAGATTACTGTTACTATCTGCCATGAGTCCTACTCGCCTTTAAAAAAAATAAATAAATAAAATTCCCTGGGTGCACACGCTAATGAAATATACACACCCTAATGAAATGTGCTGCTCATGCCTCTGGATCTCACTTACCAGCTAATTTATATTTAAATAGAATACTGATGCTTGTTAAATAGGTGATTGACTAACAAAATTGGTTTCCATGTTTACTTTAAGATAGCATCCTGAAATTTCGTACACCACCATTAAGTCTTGCTGGTTCTAGGGGAAAGACCCAAAAATCTGATGTCTTTTTAAGTTTTTTAAACACGGCAAGTGGTTTTATTTATTCCGTGCCCCTTCACGTTTCTCTTTTTTACACGTGTTTTGACTGACCGGTTTCCTTGCCCCTTTCAGGCCCTTCCACTAGGCCTGGAATATAAGTATACTCCATTGCAAGTGGCGCTCAGGACCAAGCAGTTCCCAGTTTCGTTGTTCTCTCTTCTCTTCCTGGCTGTAAGTTCTCCAGTTGCACAGAGACGCGGCAGCACGACAGGAGAGTCTCTCCCGGCTGCTTGCGGGGGAGCTTCACTCTGCGGCCGTTCCGTGCATGGGACCCAGCGCGGACAGCAGCTGCTGATGAGACCCCGAGCCCTCCACAGGCTGCTCGGTTTCCACGGCTTTGCCGCTGGCCGTGGGCGCCGCCGCCTCGCCCGCCCGTCCGGAGCGGCCGCGCAGCGGGCGGAGGGACTGGAGCGGGGCGGTGCCGGGCCCGGCTCCTCCCCGTGGCGGGAGCGGAGGCGCACACACACGCACCGCGGGCGGGATTAGCTCATCTCGGCGGCGGCTCCTCGGCTCGGCTCGGCTCGGCAGCCTCCGGGCGCCCCCCGTCCTCGTGCCCGGCCGCGCGGCTCGGCGCCCCTTCCCCAGCGGGCTCCATGGCTCTGTGCAATGGAGACGCCAAGGTCAGTGCCGGGGCGGGCGCCCCGCAGCGAGCGCGCTGTCCCCGTCCCCCCGCAGCCCGGCCCGCGCGGCCGCTCGCCCCAGGACACTCCCCGGGCCGGGCCGGGCCGGGCCGGGCCTGCCAGCCTCCTCCCGGGCGCTTTGTGTGCTCGGCTGGCGGGGCCCGCGCCCAGGCCCTCCCTCGGGGTCCCTCCTCCCCCGATCGCCCGCGGAGACCGCCCGCAGCGGCAGGAAGCGCCGCCCGGGGCACATGGTGCAGGCGGCGGGGGAGGGGGCACGGCGCCTGGAGCTCGGCAGCCCTCCAGCGCAGGCAGCGGCCCCGCCGGGGGCGGTGGGGGGGATGTGGCCGCAGCCCCCCCGGTGCAGCCCCACGGGCTCCCCCCGCCGGAGCGGTGCAGCATCGCAGCCGCTGGCCCCCTCCCGGTGCCCCTGAGGCGATGCCCGGGCACGGCGAGAGGCCCAGCCTTCCCTGGCCCTTGGGGATGAGGGCGGGGAGAAGGAGACACACTGGCGCCCCTCTGTGCTAGCCGCGGGCGGGGGGAGCCGCCGCCAGTGCCCACCCGTTTGCCCCTTGCGCTGCCCAGCCCCGGGAGTTGGGGCGAACACCCGCACGCCGCCCCCGTGGGCTGGAGTCCCGCTCGCTGGGAGGGAGCGAGGGACAGCCCGCTTGCCCCCGGATCAGTGCCTTCCCTCCTTGCTGGCTTGAGGCCATGGCACCCGAGAGTCCTGGTTTCCTTTTTTTTCCTCCATCCCTCCACTGGGGAAAGAGCCCAGGTTTCCCCATCCCAATCTCTCTGGGCTCCACGGCTTTGGACAAGCCATAATCCCATCGTGGGGATATAGTGTTCTTTTCTGAGCCAAAAGCTGCTGTTCCTTTTTGCATTGCAAGTACACTGACTAATGTCCCTCCCAGCTCCTGGCATTTGCTCTGCCAGTTCTTGTAGGGAGTGGGCAACCTGAATTTGCAGTTAAGTTATGTTTTAGTCAGGTGGTTGGACTCGGTGCAGGGGTATCTATGGTTGCAGTTTAATGGCCTGTGGGGTGCAGGAGGCCAGATTAGATGGTTGGACTCTTCTGGCCTTTAACTATGAATCTATGAAATAATTAGAAAAAGTTGAATATGGTGGATAGTAAGTGATTTCTGGGGCTTAATGGGGAGCAGAAGTGTCTGGTATGCCATAGCCCATGATCTTCATGAAAGGACTGGGAATTAACCATGTGATGGGTCCCCTGTACAGTACTGCCGCAAACCCCTGCCTGTAAAGAGCTGCATGTGCCTGGCTCCTTTGCAGTTTCTATTACTCATAGGCCTTGAGGATGTATAGGGCAGGAGATTCACAATGACTTCATTATAGCTCAGTTCCAGTTCAGAGGAGCTTTACTTCAGTTTACCTTTTTTATTTTTAACTCCTTATTTTTTAAACTCCTTCACCTAGTTTACTTGTTTTCCCTAGTGCGTTAACACTATCTCAAGCACTATATATTTATCAAGATTTATCACTATGTATATATCAAGAACTATAGATTAAAATTTCCTTATTTCTTGTTTTTGATCCTTTTAATTTAATTTAATTTTGTATGAACTAGAAAACAAGACAATTCTGTTAATAATATCTTATGTTTAGATAGTGACTTTTATCCTGAAGAATCCCATATTGCTTTAAAAATGTTGGTCCGAATCCTGCAGCGAGATCCATGAGAGACTTGCCTGAGCAGTGCCCTGCTGACTTCTTTGGAGATTGGGGCTAATGTATTTGCAGCGGTGGGGTGAGAGTGTGAGCTCTCATGAGTGAATGCTTTTTCTAATGATTCAGGATCACACTTTGGCAATAAATAATATTCAGCTTAGTATAGTAAAGACAATAATTCATGAACTCAAGTAATGTACATAACAGAACTTAAGTCAAAGTGAGTTTATTTGGTTTAGTCTCTGCTGATGGAATCACATTTACAAACAAAGGGGTGGTCTACACTTACATTTTATGGGTATAACTATATTTGATAGAGTGTGAGCTTTTTTGCCAACATAAGTACACCGTTATAAAAGTACCTTATACTGGAACAGCTTATTTCCCAAACCAGAATAAGCTACGCTGATGTATCTGTGTTCATACTAGTTTTTGAGTATTTTTTCCACTTTATATCAGTATAGATAAAGCAGCAAAAATTTCTGCTGCAGAAAGCCCCAAAGAATCCTTCGGTTAGGCTGTTTTAAGCATATGTTTCTTGAAAGAGTTGAAATAACTCAGAAAAATTCTCTCTAAAGCCTTGTCTATACTGGAGGGGAAAGCACTGTGTTAGAAAACTTGTTAACTCCCATGAAGTGAAACATAATTTTGGCCTGTATTGTGGACAAGGACAGTCCTGTTTAAAAGTGTGTTAGCTGGCCATAGCTAACGTTTTCTAACCCAATACTTTTCCCTAGCATAGACAAGACTAGGAGGGAGTTCTTCTGGGCCCCAGACCTTTGGAATTTGCTTCTCACTCCCTGCCCCCCTTTTCTCCTGCACGTCTGTAACAGCCAGTGCTCTTAGGGTGCACTGCAAGGGCCACCTTTTCTCCCTTGTCCATGAGGCAATGGAAGTAGCGTATGATTAGATAATAGTGGCCTGGGTCTGTGGGAAATAAGTGTGGGGTTAATTAATTTGCTTTATTAATGTCATTGCTGGGTAATTTGAGTTGATCTGGGATAACTGATGGGCCCTGTTTCATTTATGTATATTTTAAAAAGATTTTCAAGGGTGACAAGAACATTGGATAGGTGCTCTCCTATTGCACTTTGTAACAATCCAAATAATTTTTTATGGCTTTTTTAGCCAAAATAAAACCTACAGTAGCTTGAAAAGACAAGACCAAAATTCTCAGTTTTCGCTTGTATAAGCCACTGATTTCAATGGGAGCTATGGGGGTTAGCATCTGTGATGTCAGGCAACTTATTTAGGCACCTGAATATAAATTCAAGTGCCAAACTTTAAACATTCAGATATGAATTCTTTAGTCTGAGCTCCTCAAAAAACCAGATTTGCCACTCAAGTACTGTATAAACTTAAAATGGATTAATAGAAGTCTTATAATATACCATGTATGGATAATTATGATTATAGTACAATATTCAGAAATTGAGAGAAGTTGAGGAGTAAGACATTTGTAGTTGATTTATATGTATAATTATATACTTCAGTAGCAATGAATGTTTTCTGCAGACTTGTTTAATTATTACCATGGTTAATTTAAAAAAATGTAATAGAACAATACTGTAAATGCCACAAAAAATGTTGCATGACTGCCATTAATACCACCAAGAGAGAGGTAATAGAAGCCAGGTTGAATGGGGGATCAAAACCAAAAATCTTAACTTCACAGGGCTGTAATTGGTGATAATGTAATTTCACTATACTGTCTGATTTTGAATTTCAACTTCATGTATCAGAATTCAGAATTCTTAGATTTTTGTCTGAGAAACTGTAGGCAAATTAAAGTCATAAGATGACTTTTGTAGTAGTGCGATGGGTTTATTTGGCTGATCAGTGACATAACTGGACATTTTTCACATATGACACGGTTTTAATATGAATTCTTGTGACTTAAATTAGTTGAATAGCTACATTTTAATATCCCAAGAGAGATGAAAAGGCCCTGCTGTATTTTTGCTCTGTACTGTCTCCTCACCCTCCCCGTGCTTTTTCTGGTCTGAGTAAAATCTGTCAGTACAAAACTAAGAACGATGTGTTCATTCCATGTTAATGGTTGCCTCTTTTTCTGTCGTTTCATTAAATAAAGCCTTTATCTAATATTGTATTTGAGAGCTCTTATTTTTAACCAAGTTGTAAATCAGAGATTAAATTCTGTCCTGATTTATGTCACTCATGCTGTCTCATTGCTGTCATTGGGCCAAATTAAGGCCTGGTCAACACTACAAAGTTTTGTTGACAAAAGTCAGTTTTTGTCAACAAAACATGGGACGTGTACACACTGAAATGATTCCCCCATTGATGTAACTCCTCTGCTATACCAACATAAAACCATCTCAGTGAGAGGCATAAGGGATTATGTTGGTATGGTTAGGGTGAAGACATGAAATTGACAAGAAAGCCAGACAGCTAGAGCCCAGTTGTCGCCTGCTTCTCTAGAGAGCTGAGTGGCTGGACCCTGTTCCTAGCTGGCAGCCAGGGTGAGAATGGATTCCGCTCCCTACTGGGAGCTGGGGCAAGAAGCCCAGGTGGCTGGACCCCACTCCTGGTTGGAAACAGGGAGGCGACGGAGAGGGGCGGCAGCTGGGCTCCCGTGAGGGAGCTGCCAGCGGAGTTGAGAGACCAGACTCTGAGCTCCCTATGCTGCCCCTCTTAGATTAGTGGAAGCGTTCCAGATGAGGACATACATCACCGACCCAAGAAGGGTAGTGTGGACATCAGCCACTGCTGTTATTAATTCAGTGGCTGTAAGGTGACGTAACATAGGTTGACTTATCTTTGTAGAGTAGACGTAGATTTAGAATTAACGTGTGTTAGACTAACTTAGATTTGTACCCTATTAGAAGTACTAACAGTTTCTTATGAATTCAGAATTACCTGACAAAGGCTGCTTTTCTGTTTGTTTGGTTTTTTTTACAGATATGTTAAATGGAAAAACTACAGGAGCATAATTAAGAATGTAGGTTTTAAAGAGATTATTAAGGGCACCGGAGCAAACTATCCTGATGTGTGGGAAAGACAAGAAGTATGATAAGTGACCACCCTGGCTTAACCAGGAAATCTTTAATGACCTGAAACTCAAAAAAGAGTCATACAAGAAATGGAAACTAGGTCACATTACAAAAGATGAATATAAAAGAACACCCCAAGCATATAGGGACAGAATTAGAAAGGCCAAAGCAAAAAAATGAGCTTAAACTAGATAGAAACTAAAAGGGTAATAAGAAAACATTTTACAAATATGTTAGTAACAAGAGGAACACCAAGGACAGGGTAGGCCCTTTACTCAATGGCGAAAGAAAGACAATAACAGAAAATGCATCAATGGCCGAAATGTTAAATAAATGCCTTTTTTGTTTGTTTTTCATGAAAAAAGTTAGCCATGATTGGAGGACTAACATAGTGAACATCAGTGTAAATGGGGTAGGATCTAAGGCTAAAATAGAGAAAGAACAAGTTAAGAATTACATTGGCCTGGTTTACACTTAACTTTGGGATTCAGCGGCAGTGGACGGGAGATACACGTTCCCTTCGACGCAGCGCTACACCACTTACCGGGGTGGTTTTCCTGCGTCGCTTACTGGATCGACTAAGCAGGTCTACACAGACTCCTCGGTTGATCCAGAGCAGTCGATCTGACGGCGGCGAATTTGCCGCCATCAGTGTGAACCCAGCCTTAGTCAAGTTAGATGTCTTCAAGTCAGCAAGACCTGATAAATACATCCTAGAATACTTAAGGAACTAGCTGAAGAGATCTTTGAGCCATTAGAGATTATCTTTGAGAACTCATGGAGGACAGGAGAGATCCCAGAGGACTGGAAAAGGGCAAATATAATACTTATCTATAAAGAATAAGGGCAACATTGGGAATTATAGACCAGTCATCTTAACTGATACCTAGAAAGATAAGAGGGCAAATAATCAAGCAATCAATCCACTTGTAAGCACCTAGAAGAAAATAAAGGTGATAAGTAACTGTCAACATGGATTTGTCAAGAACAAATCATATCAAACCCACCTAATATCCCTCTTATGGATGAGGGTAAGCAACAGTTGTGATATATCTCAATTTAAGTAAGGCTTTTGATACTGTCTCACGTGACTGTCTCATAAACAATCTTAGAGAAATATAGCCTAGATGAACCTGCTGTAAGGTGGGTGGGTGCACAATTGGTTGGAAAACTGTACTCAGTAGTTATCAATGGTTCACAGTCAAACTGGAAGGACACATTGAGTAGGACCCCACAGGGATTTGTCCTGAGTTCGATTCTGTTCAGTATCTTCAGATGTTTTGGATACTGGCAGAGAGAGTACACTTACCAAGTTTGTGGCCCATACCAACTTGGAAGGGGTTGCAAGTGCTTTGGAGGACAGAATTAGCTGTAAAAATAATCTTGATAAACTGGAGAAATTGTCTGGACTAAATAGGATGAAATTTAATAAAGACAAATGCAAAGTACTACACTTAGGAAGTTCTAATCGACTGCACAAACACAACATGGGAATGACAGCCTAGGAAGGAGTACTGAAGAAAGGATCTGGGGCTTATAATGGATCACAAGCTAAATAGGAGTCAACAGTGTAAAATTTGAACGAACTGGAAAAAGTCCAGAGGAGAGCAACAAAAATGATTAAAAGTCTAGTAACCATGACCTACGAGAAAAGATTGAAAAACTGGGTTTATTTAGCCTGGAGAAGAGAAGCGTGAGGGGCGACATAAGTCTTCAGGTATATACAAGGTTGTTGTAAATGGGAGGATGACGAATTGTTCTCCTTAACAACTGAGGACAGAACAAGAAATAATGGTCTTAAATTGCAGCAAAGGAGATTTAGGTTAGAAATTAGGAAAAACTTCCTAACTGGGGGGTAATTAAGCACTGGAAGTTATTACCTATGGAGGTTGTGGAATCTCTGTCATTGGAGGTTTTTAAGAACAGATAAGGTCAGAGATGGTCTAGATCAGTGGCTCTCAACCTTTCCAGACTACTGCATACCTTTCAGAAGTCTGATTTGTGTTGCATACCCCACGTTTCACCTCACTTAAAAATTAGTTGCTTACAAAATCAGACATAAATATACAAAAGAGTAACAGCACATTATTATTGAAAAATTTGCTTACTTTGTCATTTTTACCATATAATTATAAAATAAATCAATTGGAATATAAATATTGTACTTACATTTCAGTATATAGTATATGGAGCAGTATAAATAGTTCATTGTATGAAATTTTAGTTTGTGCTGACTTTGCTAGTGCTTTTTGTGTAGCCTATTGTAAAACTAGACAAATGTCTAGATGAGTTGATGTGTACCTCTTGATCTTCGTGTAGGTACGTATCCCTAGTTAAAAACCACCAATACTTAGTCCTGCCTCAGAGACAGGATGACCTATTGAGGTCCCTTCTAGTGCTACATTTTTATGATTCTAAGTATGACATTTTAAATCCAAAACTGCAGGAAATACAGATTTCCATTCCCATCACGATTTGAACTCTAAACTATTGTATTCTTAAATTAACGTTTAAATACACAATGCTGAGCAAACTAAAAGCATTGGATATTAAATAGGTTTTTTTGTCCGCTGTGAGAGGAAAGATGGTCTTGTGGTTAACACAACTTCCTGTGTTACCTTGAGCAACTTACTTTCTCTACTTCAGTTCTTCATTTTTCAAATGAGAATCATACCTCATTACCTCACAGAGAGCTATAGAAGTGGTAGATGGACATGAAGCTGATACTTCCCCTGAACATCATCTGATCCAAAGGCCTTATCTGTGGTCTTCTAAGACCTGTGCAGTTTGTCAGCAGGAGACAAGAGTTCTGGTTTGTGTGTGTGTTATCTATCTTCTTCCAGCAATAGCTGTTGTCTTCAACACTTTCTGTTGCACTACATGTTGGTGTATGAACTCCTAACCTACTCCTCTTGTAATTTGTGTCCTGTCAAAAGCAGTTAAAATAGTATTTGTTTTTAAATTGAGGATTTAGAAGTGTAATTGACATAGTTGGTGCAATCTGACCTTATTCTGAATTTGGCAGTTTACTCTTAAAGGGTGAATTAAATGTGGTAGCAGCATATTCTTCATTTGTCCTTACATGACCTCAGAAATTCTTTTAAAAGACTAAACTTGCATTTTTCATCAGTGGTCATATTAGTCTTTCTCTCCCTACTTCATTACTGCTAGATTATTAATGAGCTAACACAAAGTATGAGGGAATGTTTTCAAAAATCCACAAATAAATCCAACTTTTTATTAATCAATTTAACAAACCCACAATTTTATATTATATACAAATAGGAAATTCTAGTGTGTGTGTATACACATAATGTACACACAATGTAATGTTAATGAGAAGAACGATTATAGTTTCTTATCTGGCCCAAGACTCCGAAACCATCTTACTAACAGCTTCTTATCAGAGATGCAATTAACACTTTAATTCGACTGTTGTTCTTATTAATGAGAGAAAGTAAGTGACAAACTCCAGCCTTGAAAGAGGCTATAGAAAGGTCTTAGCTTTTTCCTTTCTCTTTCTGTCTTTACTAGGGAATTCAAGCAACCCCCAGCAAAAGTTTAAAACTCTAGATTCTTGAGCCATGGTCACCTTCAGTGCATCTGCCACCCCTAACTAACTCGGGGCTAGCTAGACTACAAGTTCAAGATGCTTCTGAGTGTTTTTCTCTGTTGTCTTTGGAATGTTGTGTTGCTATGGAAGTTGAACAACATTCTTGCCTCACAGTAGCAAAATCAGGACAATACAGTTAATAGAATCTTCACTCATGGGGAATCTATCCCAGGTGGGATCTGAAGGAGAGGAACTTTTGGCACTCAAAAGTGGTAGCACTGTCTGTAGAGCTGAAGGGTGGACTCCCTTATTTGCAGTAGAGACTGCTGATGTCTGAAAGAGGGCATAGTATTAATACCTTCTCTGTTTTTGGTACCTTCCTTCTCTCTGAGGTTGGTTGTAGGCCACTGAAACAGAGTAGCTTAGCTCACTTGCTCTTGACAAGCCCCTTCTGCTTACCTATCTGTAAAAGTTTTATATCAGTAATAAATACATAGTATTGGTAATATATGTTTAGTATACAAAGTATCCTACCACCATAAGGGAAAGGCCACTGCGACCTATTTTAATTCTGAATTGCAAGGATCCCAGACTCCCAATATACACAGTATTTTTCTACCAGAGTGACTCTGTAGCTACTATTTATGTAAATGGTTCATCTTATTATTACTTTACAGTTGTATAACCTGGCACTTACATGAAAACTTAAAATGTTAAAGAAGTTTGCTGTCTGAATGAAGTTTTTGGGCAATGTCTGATTGAGTAATACACTTGGAAAGGCTTCAGTTCTTTATTTTCCCAATCAACAAGGAACAGGTTTCTTAAGATACATGTACATGTGAGATACAAGACAGATCAGGCTGAATAAGTATATAATGTGAACTACCCTTTTTACCTCTTATTGGTGGTCACTTCTAGTTGGAGTTGAGAATACACAGTGAAGTGGTATGGGAAGATTTGTATTACCACTGACTCGGGAAATCCTTTCACTCCCTTGGGCTCTCAGATCAGTACCTCCTTATTAGGGCTATATCATGCACTTTTAAAATTACCATATTCTTTTTTAGGCCTTTTATGAAATGCTATTTTTGTATTCTCTGAAGTTCTGCTGCTCCAAAAGGTGGAGTGACAGTATTGGTGGGTGAGTCATGTGCACCACTTTTATTAGCAGAGAGACAAGTGTCCCTTTTTTCTTCTTGTTTGGCCTGGTAAGTGAGCAGATGTAGGTGGGAAGAATATGGCTCCATCAGTGGTAAAATTGCTGTCCATGTAAACAGCACACAAGGGTTGCCAGGTGGTATTTAGGTTACCTATATCCTGCTATTTCATGTATTACTGTATATAGCCTATAATAAGGCTTCATTAAAATGTTTTTCCTGTCTGCTACACTTCGCATCTTAAAGAATTTCTTTTTTTCCTGAAAGGGTGACTGAATTTTTGCCCTTAATAATTAACTTCCCAATCTGTGTGCTTTTAAAGAGACTTACTTTGATTCGTTGTCCTGACTCTGCACTAATAGTTTAACTGTTATGACAAAGTGCTTATGTAAATAATGTTCACAGCCGGAGAATGCCGGAGGAGATCTCAAGGATGGCCAATATCACTATGAGGGGGCAGTGGTAATCCTCGATGCTGGAGCTCAGTATGGAAAAGTCATAGATCGTCGAGTACGAGAATTATTTGTTCAGTCTGAGATCTTCCCTTTGGAGACTCCAGCCTTTGCAATCAAGGAGCAAGGATTCCGGTAGGCTCTTGTTTGTTTGTGTTTTTAATTTATATGCAAAGGAATCTGTGGATCCTAGCAACAAAACTAATTGATTGTTTTTATAATATACCAACTGTACCTCATTCACTGATAACACTGCTTATGTTATAATTAATTTAACAGAGACATATAAGTTTCTTTGTGGAAACTAGCACAGGGACTTGCCTAGTACTTCAATTTACTACATATTCTCACATTTGATTTAATTTTGTTAAAACATTAATTTCTTTAAGGTCACTTTCTGTTGTTATGCAAGTCTTTTCAGGGGCTAACTTTTTTATATGTAAAATCTTTGTGTTAAGTCTCATATTAACCTTTAGCTAGCCATTCAACAGAAAAATGCATCTGGCTTTTTTCTGTAATTTTGGTAATAATAAAATAAATAGAAGTCTTGCATCATTCCTTTTACAGAAAAGTACATAACACTTAAATATTTATAGTTCCATCAAACAATTTTATAAATTGGAAATGGTATACTTTATCATGCCAGGCTCTTTCTTGGAGGTGAGTAAAATATTTTCTGATAGTGCTTATTAAAAAAAAATTCTGCCAGTTTGCTTTATACGTTCATTTTAGCATATTAAAAAGAGCTTAGAGATGTATGGCTCTTTCTCTTAAGGAAAAAAATGCTATCCAAATCTTATAGATTTATACTAATCACTTGAGAATCTAGTATTGTGGTATCATAATGCCAGTCCAGTAAAAATCCCAAGAATGTAGCGTACACACATCACACTACTGTACTGGGAGTAGCACACAACAGAAATTGCTTCATTGAATTGCTTTTCTCTAGCCAATGATTGTTTTTGCACAAGTAGAATGCCAGTATAACTAAATGAGTTTGCAAAAATCCAAATTCACTACACTTCTTAGAGAATACAGATGGCGTACAATAGTAGACATACGTGCACTATTGCATGCCTAATATACAGGATGCACTCTTTCCCTTTTAGTAATGCAGCTGAGAAATACTTGTAACTGGAGGATCTTGTTTTAAGACTCCACAATCAAACCTTTGAATAATAATTTCCTGACTGTGATATGTTTTCAGGCTTTTTCTAATAGCGTTTAAGTTTATCAGACTCAGTATATGACTTATTTCTGATTTTTTAGGAGAACAGACCATGTTCTTACCTGTAGACATTCCCTATTATGCTCATGTCTGTAGCTTTACATAGAGCACTTTTTCAAGTTTAATAAATTTAATGCAGGTTAGTTTATAATTTAAGTATTTGACATATAAAGACAAACATGCAATTTGTTTTAAAATGAAAACTGTTGTGGACCTTTGTTCCACAAATGCATGAATGTGTTTACATGGTTAACTTCTGCCTTTGTTAATGGATGTCACCCATGTGAATTGTATTACTCCTTTCCACTAATGAGGAGAGTGATGTTTGTAGGTGCTATATGCAATGTTAGGAAAGGTTTTCTTTTATTGACGTCTTTAACCCAACGTCTTCCATCTCTCCAGTCTTGCAACCTGCTTTTCAATTAATGGGTGTGATATTCTGTATGGAATAACAGCACACTGGTCCAAAGTCTGGTACTTTGTTATATTCCGTATTGGACCATTGCCAAAAAACAATGACTGACTAATAGTAATTTTGAATTTTGGTATCTTCCAAATTATCACAAGTTAATTGCTTCCAACCTTTTGAAACATTGGGATCCTCTTTTTACCACTAGCATAAAATAATAATTTCTAGTCCTAGATGGTCACAAGGTATCAGACCTTAAAATCATATCATTTTGGTTGCCTTAAATTCTCCTTAGTGCCCTCCTCACCTCACTTTGTTACCAGCATAATTTTAAGGGCCACTGTCGCAAAAGCCATAGAGCCTAAGATCCAATAATCATGCCACCTGAAGGCAGCTTGGAACCCAAACTCTCAACAGTATGAAGAATAAATCTCTTAACTTCAGCTGTTTGAAATGTCTATACTTTCAATTCATCCTCTGGCTAGGAATATGAAAAGCACCGTGGGCTAGATTAATGAAGGGACTTAAGCACTACATTGCTTAGTGTCTCAGAGCTCCCTCCAGTGGGATCCAAAAACTCTGAATTAAGTACCTACGCTCCTTCTACAATGAATGGGGAGGTGAAAGGCGCTTGAGGATGAGATCCACAAAAAACAGCAAGCTGTGTGGGGAGCTGCCTAAGCTATCCAATTGCAGATACCAAGGAGAGGAGTGGGTCCTAAGCCCTGCCTCTTCCAGGATGTTCAGTGCCTAAATCCAGGCTGATGGGAGGCAGAGGTGCTGATCTTGATGTGGGATTCACAGCTATGAACCCTCTCCTGGAGCAAGGTGATGGTGCATGGCTAACTCCACTCAAAATGTGTGGGTGTGGGAGGAGGAGGTGGGGAATGCCCAGTGGTTAGGGCACTCTTCTGGGATATTGGAGACTCTTGCTTTATGAGGAGTGGCTCTTCCATCCTTTAGCTGAGTGCCTTAACCACTGGATTATAGAGTCCTTCTAATTCTCTCTCTCTCTCTGGTCCAATGTGTGTTTAAATTTTTAAGTTTAAGGCTATGTCTATACTGACGGCAGCAAAGTCGTCGCCGTCAGATGGACTTACCTGGATCGACTGAGCGGTCAGTGAAGACCCACTCAGTCAATCCAGAAGTCAGCGTTATTAATCCACCCCTGCAAGTGGTGTAGTGCTCCATTGACAGGAACGCGGTTCCCGTCGGTGCAGTACAGTAAAGATGGCACCCAGAAGAGGAGCACAGCAGTCAACGGGAGTTACGCAAGTTCTTTGAGTGCTTTGTGTAACTCCCGTCGACTGTCGTCGAATCGCAGAGGTAAGTGTAGACCAAGTCTAATACACAGTGGAATAGCTTTGACAGGAGAGATTGAGACCCATACCAGAATATCCCGTAGTCCCTTTGTGAATCTAGCCTGACCATTTAAAACAAAAAGCCATCCAGGCAGTTCATTAATGACACAATTGTTGCAATCATGTTTTAGGGTGGCTTTTATCCATTGTTTGGTCTTGATACAAAAGTTATGCAAATTGATATGATTTCCATCCTGGCAAGTTGCCCAGTGTGGGGAAAATGTGAGCATCTTTTCTTTAGGGTTTAAGTGCTGGGCAAATTGTAAGGGATCATCGTAAAGGGTCAGTCTCAACATTTAATGCAAACAAAGAATTTTTAAAATGTAAATATGTGTTATCTTTAAACTCTTTTAATCCTTTTAAATCTGTGTTGTTTGCAGGGCTATCATCATATCTGGAGGACCAAACTCTGTGTATGCAGAAGATGCACCTTGGTTTGACCCAGCAATATTTACAATAGGCAAACCAGTTCTTGGAATCTGCTATGGCATGCAGGTGCTAATCATGGATCTGTTTGTCTACAGATATTGTTTTAGGTCTAGGTCTTAATTCTGACATTCAGCTAAGACTGTTTAGTTTACTAGAAGAACTTTTTCATATACATCTTAAGCATAATTAACAGGATAAATAAACCTTGCATGCATAATTTCATTTCGAAAACGTGAATGATGGTAGCTTTGAAGATACTGAGTATGCTCTACTCTTGGTTCTGCCATGAAAATAGCACAAGTAATACTTCTGCTATGCCTCTGTAGCTACTGTTGACTTTGGATTCTACTATACATTTATCGTGGATTTTTTAAAAAGAAAGTTCCATAGCCATTAATTTTTTAGTTTATTTGGTATTGAGGAATGCGTCTCTACTATAAACACTTGAACTAGTATGCTAATTTAAATAGTTTTTTCCCTTTGTTTTTGGATGTAGAACACTCCTTAAGATAGTTTTCAGGAGAAACTCTGCTGATGGAAAGATATATAAACTGATTTAATGTTTGTTAGCAATTGGAAATTGGATTAGTTGATATTATAGTAGAAACAATGTCTAATCTTAAAATCGTTACTAATATGCTAGTCACTAATACTGCCAAATCAAGTGTGCTGTTCAAAATGGTTGATTACAGTTCTCACTGATTCTCAGAAAAAAGCAATTAGCAAGGACAGGAAAAAAGAATACCATGAAATAGAAAATATACACTGCAGAATATTTCTTCTTTAAGGTTATTGTAACATTTCAAATCAGAAAGAATAAAAGTTCTGTGTTACATATGTTTTTACTGTTCAATGAGTCATAAAAATAAACTTTTGCTCCAGAATGCATTTAGGCATTGATCCCCTTCCCACACACATTATAATTCATCTGTAATATACATCCATTCTTTTATAGTTTCAGCTATTTAATACATAAGTTATGTTTAGGTTTGGAAGAATTAGATTTTTATTAGTAAATGTCAATTTCACTGTACGCAAATTGACAAAAAAAAATTTCCATCGAAGAGTAATTGAAATGTAGAGAGAGGCAAAATAAGAGAAATGCTGTTTGTGAATTTATTAGAGTCCAGTCTTAATGTGTTGTAATGCCAGTGGTAGTGGTGCCATAGGAGGAGTGCAATTTAAGTAGCTATAACTTTTGAATCTCCGTGTCTACTATCATTAAATAATTATTGTCTGATTGTCACTCCCTCACCATTATGTTCTGCAGCTGTGAAAATTTAAATGGATAAAAATCTTTAAAAATGCTTAAAACTAAGTATCAGTATTATCTGTTGAAATTTTTAAAAAAAATTGAATTATGCTAAGCCTATCTATGTTCCTTTTACAGCCAGAATAGGAGTTGTTTAAACATTAAGAACCAGAAAGCTCTCACATTTACATGTGGTTCCTTGCTTTCAGAATTATTGGGGTCTAGGATGTATAACTTTTTTTTTATCTGTTTTATGGTACACAAATGGCTGACTAGTCAGTCAACAAAAGGGATATAGACCATGTTATGATTTCATGTCAGGAAGTTAGGTGAGGAGGAAACATAAACATATAGACAGTATGTTCAGAAATAAGTATTTATGTAGACATGATTATCCTCTGGTCTGGATTGAGAACGTTGTGTTGTTTTACCTGCTTCAGCTCTGAACGTGTAAACTAAAATGGATTTTAACAGAGGATGTTGCAGCCTGCCCTCACATGTGCACATCTTCCATTGTCATAAAAGAGCTAAGTGCATTAGTCTGCAATCAGAATTTAGCCCATAGAGTGTGGTGGATTTTGTTTTGTTTTCTGTCATTTAGCATAGCCAAGCCATTGGTAAGGACTGTATTCTCCTGAAAAATTGTGTAATTTGGGAAACTTCTTTATCATGGACCTCTAGTTTCCATTCTACATTAGTTGTGGCTTAATTTTTGGTTGGCTAATTGCCTTGATATGTTGTTGTTCTGATAGCACCCACAATATGCTAGACACTATCCCTACCTGAAGACACAGTGAGACTTTCAAATGCCCAAAAGACCGTTAGGTGCTTTGTGCCTTTGAAAATCTTCCACCACAGCCAAAGGAAGTACAGTGTTCTATTTCAGGTATAGAAATTTACCCAGGCCTTTATAGATGCTGAACAGTGACAGCTGAAACTTTCAGAAAGGTTTGTGTTTATGAAGGAGAAAGTGGCTATCAGCAGTGTGAATATGGAAATGTGTGTTGTGCTAGCAAATGGGATTGCCCTAGAGTAACACACAAATCAAAAAATGTGTTTGTTTGAGAACTGAGCCCAGGGGAATTCCACAAGATTTACTCTACAAAGATAAAGAGAATCTGTGTATAAACAAACCATTTAGTTTGTTAGAACATTATGAAACCAGTCAAATGCAGTAAATGTAATACCAAACCTTAAACAGCAGAATTTCTTGTGGTGTCATATGGAATAAACTTTAAAGTAATAGGAAGGGGAAGCACTTACAAATCACTGTCAAAGTCTTTGGTTACAGTTGCAGCGGAAGATGCCACACTTTGGAGCCTGAAATCTAAGATGAAAATACTTGGCTCACTATGTTCAGAATGGAAATTTAGAAAGCAATAGCAGGATTAATAACATTCCACTATGATTAAATGAGGAGAGAGAGATGTTTTTTCCACATCTGGACACGTACCACAATATTAGGAAAGCGGACCAGTATTTTCAGTTGGTTTCTAACGTACATTGGGAAGGGGTGCCAGTTAAGCATGCATATTTATATATTCTTCGCTAACGTTCAGGCAAATCAGATATTTGCATAAGTATGTCGTCTTTTATGTGACTGGCCATGTGCATTGGATTCCTGATTTGCACATGCATATCAGTTATTTGTAAGCACAAATATATGCATGTAGTTTTATATGCCTAGCTTTGCATATCTGGACCTTAAGCTGTGTGATAAGAAGACTAGGGGGTCAGAGAGTTCAAAGGGCTGATTCTGATCCTACACAGCTATGTAACAACATGTGGGCTTGTGTCATCAATGTAAATCCTCTACATGCTAATGTAACTCCTGTTAATAATGAATGCTGGTATAAATTCCCTCTAGCACATATGAAAACAGGCCTCTTGATTCTCTTCCAACCAAAAGAATACTACAGTGCAAAGAGAAGCCACATTCATTGGTTTGAAAGAATAAAAAGGGAAATAGAAGAACTTGTAGAAATTCAAAGCCTGCCACTAAAGTTCTTGATTTAATAGTATTAAAGTTATGGTGGTCTACCTAGTCAATTTGTAATTGGAATGGTTCCCAGCTATGCTAAGAGGAGGCCAAGAGAAAAGGAGACTGATCACTGAAATGGTGAGAAATAATGAAGATTCTGACTGTTTGGCAGCAACATTTTATAACTAGATGACAAATAGCCTGGTCTACAGGAGGTTTCAGTGACTAGCAGTTGGTTACCATGGCCAGCAGTTTAAAGTTGTAGTACATTGAGAGCAAGGTGAATATATTAAATGGAAATAATGCTGGACTATAAGATTTGTACTGTAAGGTAATTACAATGTTTCTGTTTTGACAGATGATGAATAAGGTATTTGGAGGTACAGTGCACAAAAAAGATGTTAGAGAAGATGGAGTTTTCAGCATTACTCTGGATAACACATGCTCACTGTTCAGGTATGCAGGTATTTGTAGCCACGAAAATGGTATGGGAAATGTCATTCTAGAAATGAAAGCTAGTGACAGTGTAGACACAGGCTAGATTTAAAAGGTAGAAAATGGAGTTTTACACACACTTATGTGAAATTGCCCATCATTTGCTTATATAGCTATTGCAACTGTGCATATAAATTAAGCAGTTGCTAATACAAATATTGAGACAGCTAATTGCCCAATTGAGTATATATGTAGGTGTGCATGTTTGTATGCAGAACTCTGGCCTCTGCCTTTTTAAGAAACAAACAAACCCCTATGTTTTCTTTTTAAAATAAAAATTACCCTATACTTCATATTTGCTGTAAAAGTAAGGGGTTTGAGGCTATATTCTTTACGCTTGGATCTTTTATGCATGTTACTTGGGAGTGCTTTGATTCTAAAACAATTTTTTTTAATGTTTTACTTAAAAAAACAAGGAGTGCTTTATTGGTGAGGCACCATAAAATGTGACAGGGACCACAGCTCAGGAATCTTTGCATTAAGGCAAGTTCTACAGCTATTGCTGCATTGTGTTGTACAGTGGGTCACTTTGGTGTTGGCTAACACCCACAGGTGTCCAAATTCCGAAAAGCCATGGAAAAACTGATGAAGTCTTAATGAGGTCTTCTGTCCCTTTAAACTTGGTTCTTCATGGTCTAAAAAGCAAATTTGGTTCTCAGTATTGCCTCAGGACATCTCTTTGAGGCCCTTGTAAGAATCCAGTCAATATACTGGTCCACAAGGTCCTAATTCTTGTGATTATTTCTTCTTCCAGAAGTGTCATAGAGCCTCACACCCTATTCTGTAAAGTTTAAGGTCCACCAGGTTAAGCTTGACCTTATGACCTTTCCTAAATTCAGGCTAAGAAAGCTTTGTTAATTCATTGAAAAAAAAACCAAACCACTACCCATTTTTTCCCCTTAACCCACAGAAGTCCAAGGAGAGTAGGCTTGGATGTCAAAAGAAACATCTGAATTTGTCTTGAACAGATAGATGAGTTCAGAGCTTCAGAGAGATTATCATCTTGCATGGAAGGCCTACTGTAAGAAAAGTGAAGCAGCCTCCAGAGAGAAAATTTAACAACTAAGTAGCTGATTAGTAAAACTTCAGTGCTGGAAAGAAAGTCCCACTTGTATTTAAAGCGTGTGCTTGACAGGTGGTGTCTTAGGCCCGGTCTACACTTTCCTTTGCGATTTGGCGGCAGTCGACGGGAGATACGCAACTGACGTAAATCACTTGCGTATCTCTTGTTGACTTTGCAGCGTCTCCTCCGCACGCCGTCCACACTGCACTGCATCGAAGGGAACAGCGCTCCCTTCAACGCAGCGCTACGCCACTTACCGAGGTGGTTTTCCTGCGTCGCTTCCTGGATCGACTGAGCGGGTCTATACAGACCGCTCAGTCGATCCAGAGCAATCGATCTGAGGGCGGCGAATTCCGTCAGTGTAGACCCAGCCACAGTGGGAAGAGGCCTGTGGGAGAGTCTATTAGAAATCTATAAAGTGGTTAACTGTGTATCAGTGCAAACCTTCCTGAAGAACTAGGTGTGTTGTCCATGCATCGCTGGATACAGTGATAGATAGAAGGCTATTGTAGATGGCTGTAATTGAACCCAAAAGTTGAATTTCTTGTACTGGTGTAGGAAGGTCCCAAGCGTTCATAGTGGCATATAAGACCAAAGAGAGAAGGGAAAACTTTCTTTAGCTGTAAATTACCTTTCCTTGAGATTTCCTATGCCAATATATACTGCTTTCCTTGGATAAAGTTTTATCTTAGTTTTGTGTTTAGTTTTGGTTAGTACTACTTTTGAGGTTTCAGTGAAATCCTATGAACTGGCAAGTTCTATATATGTTTGGGGTATGTCACCTAAAGTCTTGACAGCAGTTATTTTCAATCTGGCTGGGAGAAGTTATATGGGATTGAGAACAGCCTGAGCTTGAGCGGCGAGATGGTCTGCAAGATGTTTTGTTAGTTGATCATGCCAGTGGTTATCAAGCTGTTTACCATTGTGAGCCGCAGATGCAGCTCTCTATGTGTTATGTGGGCCACATCCACACAATGAATATACTACCTGGATGGGTAGATGTCACATGCACTGCGGCTGTGTGCTGATTAGGCTGTAAGTGGCCCGCGGGTTAAGAACCACTGATCTATGCTTTGAAAAGGTAGAGAACAGGTGCCCTAGAACATAAGTCAATCTGAACTAAAATGCCTTTCAGCACGAAATACGAAATTGTATCAGAAAATCTGTAGTATGCTTAAGCATTTAATATTCCACAATTGACTATACAAATAAATGTAGATGTTCTTGTTCGTATTTTCACTGATTTTGTTTTTATTCTGTGTTTAGGGGCCTTCAGAAGGAAGAGATTGTGCTCCTCACTCATGGAGATAGTGTAGATAAAGTAGCTGATGGGTTCAAAATTGTTGCGCAGTCTGGGAATATTATAGCAGGTATGTACTGTGCGGAATTATGACTTGTCTCTTGAGCCTTTTTTAAAGGGAAGGTATCCGGTGAATTGTGACACAGAATTTAAGTTCTGTAAAAATAAGCTTTTATGAAACTCAAGAGTATTTGGAACATTTCTCTGTAGTGTTTTAACCCAAACTTTGCACCATTGTGGTAGTAATGAAAAAGACTGAAATTGATTTGAAAATGACTAGTCTTACTTTAAATATTCAAGTTGAGAAATGTTAAGAAAGCATCAGGGAAAAGCAAACTTGATTTCAAGAACTCTTTAGTTCTTTGAGTGCTTGCTCATATCTATTCCATGTCAGGCGTATGTGTGCCACATGCACCAGTGCTGGAGTATCTATAGGACTGGTTCTAGTCCTTTCTGCAGCGGTGTGTTTATGTGCTGATATATGGGGTGCTGCCACCCACACTCCCCGTTCCTTCTTACCATCCACGATGGTGCTGGAATGTCCTTGCCTCCACAAGCAATAATACCAGTGGTTTTATCTGTAGATTTAATGTGTATAGGTCTGTTAGATAAGCTAATTAGTTAGAGTTAGTAGTTAATTAGTCCCGCAGGGACATAGCCTCAGGGCTGGGGCATGCACTGGTTCCCAGGCTTCAAACCATATGTAACAAACTCAGGCCCGTGAACGATCCTCACCAGAGTTGCTTAAAGTGGCTGGGCGAGACCCATGTCCGGTATAAGTGCAGGATCTGCAGAAACTTCAGATCCTGCACAAAGAGGACTGGGATATCAGAACAAGAGTGCTTCTGATGGAGTCGGCTTTTAGACCGGACTCTAAGCTGGGGTTTCTCGGAATCTGCACACAGCACTTTGGCATCAACTTGGAGCACCCCACCAGCACCAGGTTCATCCCAGCACTGGTCACCATTCCTGATGCCGAAGAAACGTCGTAAGAAGTTGCATACCAGAAGAGGGCACTCCCCTGCCCCTAAGAAGGACAAAAAGGGAGGGGGAGACAAGCTGAGACCTGTGCTTGGCCTCTCGTCTTTCCCTGAACTCAGATCAGCTGTGGCCTCACACGTTAGAGCTCTTAGTTGTCCCCAGAACCTACCTCCGACTCCTGGCAGCAGTAGGGGTACCTGGCACCTTGCAGTGCCATCCACGCCCAAGGCCTTCCAAGCAGCTACGGACTTGCTCTCACTCCCAGTGCTGCTGACTCCTTGGGAGGAGAGACATCTGTGTCGGGATCCCATGCCGGTACAGCCAGCTAAGAGAGTGTCCAGGGGCAAGCCCATGATGGGAGGCCTGCACAGATCCCCGATGCCGCTCTCCAGCTCCTTGTCGGTCACTGACACCCTAGCAGCGGTCACCAGAACCCTGTTTGCCAGTCTCCAGAGAACCACCACCAACAGCCAGACTTTTGGTACTGATCACCGGACCCCCTGATATCAGTCCCCAGGGACTCGATGAAGGTTGCCAGGGTCTCGGCGTCAATCCCTGGAGCCATGTTGTCAGTCTTCAGAATGCTGCTACCTGTCACTGGAGTACCATCATCTATCCCCAGATGCTCGGCACTGATCGACAGAGTTCCGGCACCATTCCCTGGAGCCGAGACACCACACCTCACCTCCCGACACACCAGAGAGGTGGAGATGCACTGCCATGGTCACCGGGAGAGGATCCCTCTGATTGAGAGGGGGAGGTGATTACTTTTCCTGGGGTGAAGTGAACCCAGCCATGGCTGCAAGTTCCCCTTGGCTTGCCCCTGGGCTCGTGGCCACTGACTCAACGGCTGGTCCGTGGCAGTTCTGGAACCCGTGATGATTCCCTCCTGCCCCAGGGTCACAGGGACAACGATCAGGCGATGATGATGATGAGGCAGGTAAGGGTGGAGTAGGCAACTGTTCTGCTGCAGCCGGGGTAGCCTCTTCCATGGTCCCACAGGACAGCTTCAGAGCGCACCAAGAACTACACAGGAGAGTAGCCGCAAATTTGGGCTTTGAGGCGGAGGAGATGAAATAGCCCGCTGATGCATTCTTTGATATCCTGACAGCAGCAGCCCCTTCTAAAGTGGCCCTTCCCATCCATGCATGAGTTGTTACACTTGTCAAGGCCTTATGGCAAACTCCTTCCTCTCTGCTCCCTATGTCCAAGAGGACCGAGAGAAAATATTATGTGCCTGAAAAAGGTTTTGAATATCTAACTCTCACCTGTCACGGGAGTCGGTGGTGGTGTCAGCTGCCAATGAAAAAGACAGGCAGAGGCAGTTAAGCTCAACCACCAAAAATAAAGATGCAAAGAAGCTTAGCCTCTTTGGCAGAAAGATCTATTCAACCGCTAGCCTCCAGCTCTGCATATCAAACCAGCAAACCTTGCTGGGGAGATATGATTATAATAAATGGTATTCCATGGCCAAATTCACTGACTCCTTGTTTCAGGAGTCCAAGCAGGAATTCGTGTCCATATTGGAGGAGGGTGAGACAGTGGCTCAAGTTTCTCTACAGGCTGCTTCTGACACAGTTGGCTCGATGGCCAGAATGAGGCATCAGCCATCTCAATGAGAAGTGCCTCATGGGTGCAATCATCCGACATGTCTGCGGAGGTCCATCCAGGACCTCCCTTTTGATGGTGTAGTGCTATTTTCTGACCAAATGGATGCCAGACTGCACAGATTAAGATTCCAGAGCTGTACTCCGCTCCTTAGATCTCTATACTCCATTTGCTTCAATGAAGCACTTCAGACCACAGCAGTTCATGGGCCCTGGCCAGCAGTGAGCCCTACGGGAAAAAGAACAGAGGCTAGAAATGCCATCAAAGTCAGCCCCCTGCCGGCACTTCCTAGTCGTGCTTAAGCTGCTACCCACCAGAGGCAGGTAGGCCTTTTGAGGGGGCCCCTGGAGGCAGCCTGGCAGACTTAACCGAGGAGCCAAATCTCCCTTTCTTTTGAAACTGCCTTTTACTCTATCCTACCCTACCTTTTATCCTATGGGCAGCTATAATGTTGGACCAGTGGTTGCTAAGCTCCACTGCAGTGGGGTACACCCTTCAGTTTCTTTCAATCCCTCCTTCATTCTCCCATACCTGTCCTCTTCAAGGACCCTTTTCATCCAGGAGATGCAAGCTCTCCTACAGGTGGGAGCTGTAGAGGAAGTTCCTCTGCAACTGAGAGGGAAAGGGTTCTCTTCCCATTACTTTTTAATTCCAAAGGTGGCCTTTGCCCCATATTGGATTTATGTTGCCTCAACAAGTGTTTCAGAAAGTTGAGGTTCCGTATGGTCTTTCTGGCCTCCATCATCCTCTCTCTCGATCCCAGAGATTGACATGCTGCCCTCAACTTAAAGGATGCATGCTTCACTATTTACATTTTCCATAGCCACAGGTGATTCTTACAGTTCGTGTTGGGAGACTGCCACTACTAATTCATGGCCCTTCCATTTGACCTATCAACAGCACCAACAGTGTTTTGACAGTAGTCACAGTCTACCTCAGACATCGAGGAATACAGATTTACCCTTATCTCAGCAACATGCTCATTAAGGGTTGCTGAAGAGCTCAGGTCCAGCATGATACCACAGCCCACCTGTCAAGAGCTGGGCCTGTTGATAAATGAACAGAAATCAAAATTAGTAGTGGCGCAGAGGATAGCGTTAATCAGGGTAGTTCTCACCTCTACCTGGGCCAGAGCATTTCTACCACAAGCCAGACTTCAATCCATGTCAGAACTTATCACCCGAGTTATAACTCTCCCACTCACCTCAGTGAGAGTTTGCCTCAGACTTCTTGGGCACATGGCAGTGTATACCTATGTGGTACAATACTCAAGGCTGCACCTCAGACCACTGCATACGTGGCTAGTATTGGTTTACTCCCCGGCAAGACACAACCTTGACTTGATCTTTGCTATACCATCTCAAATACTTACCTTATTGCGTGGTGGATGAATCCTGCCCCCATGGCAAGAGGGGTCCTCTTTGTGGCCTCCTGCCCAATGCTTTCCTTGGTGTCAGATGTCTTAGACTTAGGGTGGGGAGCCCACCTCAGCCCCCTCAGGGCCCAAGGCCTCTGGCCCACTGAGGAGTTGACATTGCACATAAACGTCAGAGAGCTCAGGGCAATTCAACTAGCTTGCAATGTCAGGGAAGGTAGTATAGGTGTTGGCAAACAATACGGCATCTGTATTATGTCAACAAGCAAGGAGGGAGCAAGATCCTCTGCCAAGAGGCACTCTGTCTGTGGGACTTCTGTGTGGAAAAGGCAATCCACCTAGAAGCCTCACAACTCCTGGGGATCAAGAATACATTGGCAAATTGTCTCAGCAGGTCCTTCTCTTCTCACCACAGGTGGTCCCTATACCATCTTCCAGAGGTAGGGAACTCCCCAGGTGGACCTCTTTGCGACCAAGTAAAACAGGGTTTGGAGAGGCTCTTTCTGCAAGTCAGGGACCCGGTTACCCCATGGGACCTCAACCTAGTCTTGTCCAGATTCACTAGGCCTCCCTTTGAGCCCATGTTGTCCTGCTCTCTTGTTGTGGAAGATGGCCTTTTTTGTAGCAATTACTTAGGCAAGACAAGTTTCTGAAATCAGAGCCCTAACATTGGAACCATCCTATACTGTGTTTTACAAGGATAAAGTCAATCTGCGCTCTCACTTGGCATTTCTACTGAATGTGGTATTGCAGTTTCATGTCAACCAGGACATCTTTCTTCCAGTCTTCTTTCCGAAGCCTCACAGCTCTAGTGAAGACCCCTACATCCTTTGGATGTCAGGCAAGTACTGGCTTTTTACATTGAAAGAACTAAGCCCTTTCAAAAATCCACAGTTTGTTCATTCGCTCTGTGACCACGATGAAAATCTGCCATTTTCATCCCAGAGGATTTCCTCCTGGATTGCTGCCTGCATCAGAGCTTGTTACAGCCAGGCAAAGGTTGTGTCTCCTGCTACTCTGCCAGTCCATTTTACAAGAGCACAGGCTTTGTCAGCTGCTTTCTTAGCTCAAGTCCCAATAAAGGAAATTTGCAGGGCCGTGACATGGTCTTTTGTTCACACGTTCATGTCTATGCCATCACTCAACAGGCCCGAGATGATGCTGGCTTTGGCAGAGCGGTATTACAATTGGCACATCTGTGAACCCATGACCCACCTCTAGAGGCACTGCTCGTGAATCACCCTACATGAATGGACATGAGCAAGCACTTGAAGAAGAAAAAACAGTTACTAACCGTCCATAACTGTTGTTCTTCGAGATGTTGGTCATGTCCATTCCATGACCCACCCTCCTGCCCCTCTGTCGGAGTTATGGCAGTAGGAACTGAGAGGGAGGGGGCTCCGGCAGTGTCCCTTCTACTGGTGCATATGTACATCACTGCAGAGGGCACTAGAGGTGGCCCTACCGATACCATTGAGAGAGAAATTTCTGGCACCGGTGCACGTGGCGCACATACATCTGACATGGAATGGACATGAGCAACACATGAACAACAATTACGGAAGGTTAGTAACCATTTATTTTTATCATCTAATGTGTTTAACCTTCAATTTCCCCGTCACCCTTTAAATCGTATCCCATTCACATTTGAGGTCACAAACAAACAGGAAAAATGGAACCTATGCTATAATGTGCCATATACTTGGAATCCATTTTTACAACGTAACATTCAAAATCAAACCTTGTTTAATTTATCGTGCCTTTCCAGGAGAATTAATTCACTCTGTATTTACCATTGTCATTTTAACTTTTTTAACCGAGTAAAAAGAATTGCAGTATTAAAAGAAATCTTTCAGATCTCTTGTCTAGAAGGTCACAGGGGAAGTGTGTAGATGTGGACCCTGAGAGTTGACTTTGACAATGTACTTAAGTTATTATTGGTTTACATGGTTTACGCAGCTTCATCTACTCAGAGAAAAAGCGGTTACCTACCTGTAAGTGTTGTTCCTGCAGATGTGATACAGACATGTATTCCACAACCTGCCTTCCATACCTTCTGCTTTGGAATCTGTAATTCTGACATTTGGTGTGAAGGAACTGACGGGGTCAGGGCACTGCCGCCCTAATATAGCCACTATGACTGCTGGGTGTGAGTGCAGCTCAGTGGGTGCTATATGGCAAAGTTCTCTGGCTCTGGTGCATTTGGAGCACACACCCAGGTGAATACACGTCTGCATCACATCTTGAAGAACAACAGTTACAGGTAGGTAACCATTTTTTCCTTATATTTGACACCAGCTTTGGTATCACAGTATAGTGATTGGAATTTTTAAATAGTTCTTTCTTTTGACTTTCTGCTTTCTTGAGAAAATATAATCAAGGAGATGAAGTTAGTCTCTTTAAAATACAAAAAATGCAGATTAGAGGCTGTGATTTTAATGATTTCAAGGAGAAAAATGGCCCCTAGATATAGTTTTAATTTCTGAGGTTTTTTAGGGAAATCCACTCAAACATTGCCATCCTCAAACATAAGGAGAACGTTGATAAGTAGAGTAGAACCCTGTTTATCTTGTCTAATTGGAACTGGGTCCATAACAGATAATCAGAACTCCGGATAAACTGGAGAATGGGACAATGGGATGCTGCAGTGCCATCTACTGATCAAAGGAGAGATCACCCTCTCTTAGCCCTGGCATCCTGGTGGTTCAGTAAATGAGGAGAGCCGGTTAAAGAAGGGTTGTGTAAAGGGGGTTCTACTGTAACTAGTGACTTTCTGCTGCAGTTTTGTCTATTAGCAGTGAGAAACTTTAAAAAATAAATAGCTGCCCACTTTGAAATCCCACCTAAAATCTCAAAGAACAAAGCTAATGAGGACAAAAAGCAATATAACTATGTGAGGAAGGCAGTTCAGCAGCAACTGTTCATGCTCTGTAGGTTTTTACCTCCTTTCTCTAAGTATTGACACCCCTTTCCAGATGTGGAAAGTGTAGAGTCTCAGTTCATCAACACCTGCCAAAATTACGGCTTTAATATCGTCATTGTGCAAAGGAACTGCATCATAGAAACCTCTAAAACACATGAATTTTGTGTGTAAAAGGAGAAGTGTTAGGATGCTATACAATAAAACTAATTCTAGTGACTACTGGTTTTCAAATATTTTGCTATGAATTAATCAGCCAGTTCAAACTTGAGCATTTAAGGGCACACAATAGATGTTTTAAAAATTATATATGGCCTTGTCGTGTTGTTGTAATTTTTAATATCTTATCGCTTTATACCCATGAAGGTATAGCAAATGAATCAAAAAAACTGTATGGAGCTCAGTTCCACCCTGAAGTTGGCCTTACAGTGAATGGAAAAGCGATACTGAAGAATTTCCTCTATGATATTGCTGGATGCAGTGGCACCTTCACAGTGGAAAACAGGCAACTTGCATGTATTCAAGATATCAAAGAGAAAGTGGGTTCATCAAAAGTCCTAGTAAGTAGGTTTACAACAGACTTTTCAACTTCCACCCAAAGTGTAACAGTCTTACGAATAAAACTGACATTTGTAGATATGCTGGTTATTTTTAAAAAATTGAAAATGTTCATGCTTTAGGGTATAAACTAACTAGCTGTTGAGGAAGCTGATTCTCACCCACTGCACAATTAACCCGGTGCAATGTTTGGCTTTTCATTTTCCTCCAAAGTATTGGGAATAGTTTGATAGGTAGGGCTAGTAGTCTGTTCTGGTTATTGTTGCAGTGTTGTTCTAGCCATGTTGATCCCAGGATATTAGAGACACAAGGTGGGTGAGGTAATATCTTTATTTATTGGACCAGATTCTGTTGGTCCAATAAAAAGATATTACCTAACCTAACTTGTTCTGATCATGGTAATTCTTGTATTCAGTTTGAGTTTTCAGCTAACTATCATCAGAGCTCAAGAATAATTTTTTGGGGCCCAGTACAAACTTGTAACACAGACCCCCCTCCCACACACATACCACAGTCTCTCATCCCATACATACAATCTCATGAGCCATGAACATTTTTTTCCTCATGGTAATGGGGGCTGCAGCCTGGGCCAGGTCCCCCAGGGACTCTGGGCCCTGGTAAAGTGTATCCTTCACCCTCCCACCTCCTCCAAGTGGGGCCCTGACTATTATTTTCCCACTAGATGTTTGGACACGTTTGATTTTATTTTATTATTTTCCCTTTGGCCCTAACTTAGGTCTTACTCAGTGGAGGTGTGGACTCAACAGTATGTACTGCTCTCCTGAACCGGGCTTTAAACCAAGACCAAATAATAGCTGTACACATAGATAATGGATTCATGCGCAAGAGAGAAAGTCAGTCTGTGGAGGAAGCACTCAAAAAACTTGGAATTCAGGTCAAAGGTACTGTGTTTCGTGTTACTTATTTTCATGCAAATAAGAATAGTATGGCCAGTCTTCTAGTGGAAAATCCATCATCTTAAAATTAATCATAATTTTATTTTATTACCTAATGACACAGACATGTACAATTTTGAGAATTTAAATATCAAAACATAGTTGTTCCTAATAGCCCTGAAAATATACTATAATTATTTATATTAGGATAGTCCTCAGATCCAAATTAGGATTGAGGGCCCCATTGTGCTACTCTTTGTACAAACATGCACAGGAAAACACAATCCCAGATCCAAATAATTTAAAATCTAAATTTAAATAAATAAAGTCTCTCAGATTAGTGCTTTCCATGGATGACTGAAAAAATGATGTCCTGAACTGAGAGCTTAAACCACTTCACTAGCAGCGGATATTGAGGAACTGTGTGACAGTTGATGTCTACCTCAACCATGAGTTCCTTTTCTTCCACTGGTAAATGAGTCAGTTGCCTTTAGCAGTTGCAGTGCCTTGGTCATATGAATCAATTTTTTCTTACTGAAGAGTTTAGTTCTCTCGCTATGTCGTATTTGTTTTTTAACTTCGTAAGCCATTTGGAGTGCGTGACGCCTTTCTGAATTTATATTTTTTAATAAGCAAGTTTCCTTCTGAGGTGAGTGTTTTCCTGATGGCTTCTGGGCAGGCACCTACTTATTTATATTAACCTATTTTCAGAAAAGTTGGCTGGGCAGCATCCTGCGGGTTACAAGCAGTACATTGTGAGAGATCAGAAGCTGACCCTTTTTGGTCAGTAAGGTCTTGGCTTATTTCCCCACTGAGATGCGATGGGATCAGAGGAGACAAATGATGCATATCAAAGTTAGGCAATGCAGTATCACATCATTCCTGCCGTTTACATAAAATCATATAATTAATTAATAGCTTTTGCATATTGATAAATCTGGCAATGAATACTATTTTGGCTAATGTCTTTTTATGCTCACATTGTCAAGGCATCTGGAAACGCGTTATATGTTAGACAGGCAACACATTCAGTTAAAATGCCAGCACTGAACATTACAAAGAACTGTTACCTCCAACTTATCACAAGGAAAACCTTACCCAGAATAGTCTAAGCTTTGTCCGTCCATAGTCGGCTGAATGTTTGACCGAAACATATGCTTTGTCCCACAGTCCAAAGGTCAGTAAACTTGGATCCTGGCAGATTACCAGAGGGAATGAGATCCACAGCTGAGGGAGACCTTCCCTGGAAATGCCTGACATTCAGTACTGTAGATCAATGCTAGGGACTGTCAACAAATGTTCTTTAGCTGATCTCAACTTTGAAAAGATTTTTGTGCTAACCGGGTCCCATGTCATGTACTACAGAATACTGTAGATGCATAGAGGGTTATTTAACTCTGGCTGTTGAAAAGATATTGGGGAAGTTATCAGTCCTTTGTTCATTTACACGGTCACTTTAATTTTAATATCTCAAGTTTAAGCTAGATAATGGGGCAAAGGTTCTTAACAGTAGGAGTAGTCATATGGTGGAATAGGTTAGTAAGGGAGGTGGGTGAAATACCTTCCCCTCAGATAATCTTCAAATGAGCGAGTGCTTGAGTAGCATGGTAAAATGCAGAGTATCTGAAGCTATGATCTCCAAGTCATCTTTTTCAAGAAATAAAGTTGTTCTCTTCAATTCTGTTTAATATTATGTATTGGTTTTGTCGATATATTCCTGTATTTGTGCAGTGGTAAATGCAGCCCATTCATTCTACAATGGTACAACAACTTTGCCAATCTCTGATGAAGACAGAACTCCCCGTAAAAGAATTAGCAAGACTCTAAATATGACGACAAGTCCTGAGGAAAAAAGAAAAATTATTGGTGACACCTTTGTGAAGGTAATCACTATATAATTATTTTAGCATTTAAAAGGGCCAGTGTCAATTAAATGTTTTTTAAATCTACTCCACTGGTTGAAATATCCTCTTTCAAGAAAACCATTCTCAGGCAGTGTACACTTCAATCACATCTGCTATCATGTATGTTTTGGCTGTATGGATGTTGGATGTAGGTGAGGATAAAACGTAGGACATCTCCAGATCTCAGGCCTCTAACACATCACTTCAAGCAGAATTAGGTTTGTAATTTCTGAAGGTCTGCCACTGATTACACTGTTATGGTCACAAACGGTTGAGTAGATCTGCTATTCTGTCCACTATACAGCTTAGTGGCTGACTCATGTAATGGCTAATATACATCACACAAGCTTAAAAAAAAATACTTTTACCAAATGGCAAATGACTAAACTGGTAGTTAATGTCTTCATTTTGGTGTGTTTCTACTACTGTTCAGCTTGCATCTACTTTAACTTGTGTTGATCATTAATGATGCAAGGAGGATGTGTACATGGCTAGGAGCAATGTTAGTATCAGTGTCAATTCAGGCATTTAAAAAAATATTTATTTTGATGAGTCATTCCTCCAAATACATGACAGACAAATATGGGCAGGATTTTTGGCTTCATCCTTTCAGGAATAGAGTATTATCATGAGCAGTCTTCATATTCATCAGCGTTGGTCTAAAGCAGAGAGGATTGCAGTTCACCAGTCCTTCAGGTATGTTTGCAACATGATTTTGGATCCCTTAGGATCAATGTAAAAAATTTATTTTTCCTCTCCACACTCTAGATTGCCAATGAGGTAATTGGAGAAATGAATCTGAAACCTGAAGAGGTCTTTCTTGCTCAGGGAACCCTCAGACCTGATCTCATTGAAAGTGCTTCCCTTGTTGCAAGTGGTAAAGCTGAAGTAATCAAAACTCATCACAATGACACAGAGCTGATCAGAAAGCTGCGGGAGGAGGTAAATAAAAATGAGGGTTTCACATTTCTTTTATTTTTGGTGTAACCCAAATCTGAAGTTAAATGTGCCAAAGCAGAAATATTATATCTACCTTTCTATCCGTTTAACTGTCAACACTAGGGGGGCCTTTTACAGAGCCCAGTGTGTTGGGGCCTTATTTTGGTCAGGGGCTTTTGATGCTCCTGTAATATATATATATATGGCTGCAAATAATTTACCTTCATCTTTCTAACTTCCTGGTTCTCGTAAAGTAATTTTGGTGTTTTGAGTATTAGGACAGTCCTGAATAGTTGGGAAAATATTCACAAACTGTTTGTTGAATTTAGCATGAATTATTTTGTTCAGAATTTCATACCATAAATGTTGCTTTTCATCATTCTCTGATTTTTAAAACTTTTTCCTAATAAGGGAGCAGAAACAATAACCCGTGATTTAGGTGGAAAACTAGTTTGAATGGATTTCCCAAACAACCTGGATCCACCACGTCTGTACCTCAGTAATCAATAGCCTGGTGGCATTCCCAGAGTTTAGAATGCTAACTTTCCAAGAAGATCTGGACACTCTGTAAGGGAGCCTTAATGCAAGACTAGTGAATCCAACCCAGGCCTTTCCTGGCTTGTGAAAGAGAATCATGGGCAACTGGTGCCACTCAGGCCTGAAAAAAGCCAACCCCTCTTTCAGGGAAGGAATCTTCCCTTCTCCTTCAAACACAATAATCCAAACAACTCTGAAGAAAGAACCTTGTTCTAGCCTGACTATAGCCAAGTGTCAAACCTTCCATTCCTAAGCAAGCTCATACAGAAGCTAGCCAAAAGCCACTACAGGTTTATCTAATTAAAGCTAATATTTTAGACTCTCAGTCTGGATTCAGGCCAGGACATGAAACAGAAACTGCTTTAGTGGCACTGATGGATGATCTGCTGTCAGTGGACAGAGTGCAGACATCCATTTAAATCCTCCTGGACTGCTCTGAAGCATTTGATTATGTTAACCATAAGATACTGTTCTCGTGCCTGAGAGAGGTAGCAGGGATCCAAGGTAATACACTAAAATGGCTTGATCCTTTCTGGATGGACTTGCCCATCAGGTAGAGATGGGAAACTGCACCTCCACTTCTTAGTCCGCAAAGAAAAGTTCTCTCTCTCACTGGTACTATAGAATATCGACATGCACTCACTTGGTGAGCGGTTCAGACAACATGGATCAAGTGCCAAAACTATGCAGATGATACCTATGCAAAAACATGCAGATGCGTTACCTATTCTTCACCACATATGATAACAACACTGCCATCAAGATGGCCCAGGGCTTGGATGAAATTAGCTCATCGATGAAGAACAGCTGGTTGAAGCAGAACCTGAGCAAGACAGAGATGGTACTGGTTGGAAGAGGAAAGCATTTTGAAGAGTTTCAAACACAATGCAGTCTCCTTTGGTTGAAGACACACACACACATTTTGTCAGTTCGGTCCGTGGCTTAAGAGTACTCCTAGATTCTTTATTGACACTCAGCACTCTCATAGCAGCATATTAGAGTAGATTAGAGAAACATACGTGTGTGTGTGCGCGCGCACGCGCGTGCATGCACATGTGCACTTGTTTATAATTTTAAAAATATTGAAACAAAACACTCCACTTCATGCCACCTAATTTCCTTCTTTGACGGGGTTACTGGCCTAATGAGTAGTGGGGAAGCAATAGATGTGATATACCTTGATTTTACTTAAGCTTTTGACATAGTCCCACATGACATTTTCATAAGCAAACTAGGGAAGTGTGGTCTAGATGAAATTGCTATAAGTTGAGTGCATCATTAGTTAAAAGAGTCATAGAGTAATTATCAATCATTTACTGTCAAACTGTGAGAGTATATCTAGTGCAGTCCTGCTGGGTCTGGTACTAGTCAATGTTTTTATTAATTATTTAATAATTATTATTTTTATTAATGACTTGGGTAATGGAGTGGAGAGTACACTTATAAAATTTGCAGATGACACCAAGCTGGGAGGAGGGTGTTGCTAGTACTTTGGAGGACACAATTCGAATTCAGAATGGAGAAAATGGAGAATTGGTCTGAAATCAACAAGATGAAATTCAATAAAGACCAGTTCAAAGTACTTAGGAAGGAAAAATCAAATGCACAGCTACAAAACTGGCTAGGTGATAGTACTGCTGGAGAGGATCTGAAGGTTATAGTGGATCATAAATTGAATATGGGTCAACAATGTGATGCAGTTGTGAAAAAGGCTAATATTCTGGGGTGTACTCAGGAGTGTTGTATCTAAGACACAGGAGGTAATTGTCCCTCTCTACCCAGCATTGGTGAGGCCTCAGCTGCAGTGCAGTTTTCAGTTCTTGGCACCACACTTGAAGAAAAAGTTGAGAAAGTCCAGAGGAGGGCATCAAAAATGATAAAAAGGTTTAGAAAATCTGACCTATAAGGAGAGGTTAAAAAAACTGGGCATGTTTAATCTTGAGAAAAGAAGATTAAGCGGGGATCTGATAAGTCTTCTAATACTTTAAGGGCTATTATAAAGAGGATGGTGATCAGTTGTTCTCCATGTCTGCTGAAGGTAAGACAAGAAGTAATGGGCTTAATCGGCAGCAAAGATTTAGGTTAGAAATTAGGAAAACCTTTTTAACTATAAGGGCAGTTAAGCTCTGGAATAGGCTTCCAAGGGAGGTTGTGGAATCCATGTGATTGGTAGTTTTTGAAAACAGGCTGGACAAACAGCTGTCAGGGATAGTGTAGTTTTCCTTGGTCCTGCCACAGTGCACAGAACTGAACTTAATGACTTCTCAAGGTCCCTTCCAGCCATATAGTTCTGTGATATACTGTCCTTCATCTAGGCAAAGGAAGAGAGAACAAATACATGGCAGATGTTAAGTCATGTTGCCTTATGCAAGACTGGAAGGTTCTCAGATTCTACTGTGATAAGTGCAATATAAGACCCTATAGAGAGAATAGGTAACTGACCACACCACACATACAGTAAATAGTTGATGTGACTGCCCATACCCTGAAATTTTGTCTGAAGTCTTTGGGGACTAATTAATGTATTTGAAGACTTCTGGGTTGGCTTGTGAATGATTGACCCAAAAAAGCATTTAAATTTGTATGCTTTATTCACATCAAATAGTTTAACCAGGTCTAGCTGGAGGCATATCAACTCTAGCAGCAGCTGGAACAGTCCTGGTTTTTTCTATCTTCACCATCAATTTAGCTTCAAAGATTCATAGTCCATTTTTCCTTCTTATTAAGCATTTTCTCAAAGCAATGTTCATATGCACTCCTTCCTTCTTGCTTCAGGTATTAATCCCGAGTACTGGCAGTTGCCCACTTTTCACAGGACTAATTTGATTAAAACAATATTATCTGTCAACAGATAGTTGGAGTTAAGGTGCAGTTTGAACATGGCAACTTGAATGTAAATTACTTTATTTTCTATGTAGGGTAGGGTAATCGAGCCACTGAAGGACTTCCATAAGGATGAAGTAAGAGTGCTAGGGAGAGAACTTGGTCTCCCAGAGGAGCTGGTCTCAAGGCATCCATTCCCAGGTATGGGATTTAGGGTTAATGTAATTCATTGAAGTTAAGGACTACAAATGGCATTAGAGTTCTTGTTCTAAGTTTTATATTTGAATATAAGAAAAATTCACTTCTACAGTGTTGACACAAACTTGGTATATCTACTATGTCTTTATATTAAAGCAGGTTTTGTATTTTCTAGAGATGAAACACTACTTATAGGAGAGCCACAGTGCTGCTTATAGTGATAAAACAAATATTAGTCTGGTAGCTTTTTTTTTTGTATACACTTTCTTTTTCAGCTCCATAGACCAAAAACTCCATTAACAGCAAGGTGTAACTGAATACTGTTTGTACTGTCCAGCTTGAAACATTAATATAAATCATTCCTTACTAGGAGCAATCTATCTTTTGTAGAAATGAGGGACTATAAGAGATAGATAGCAACAGTTCTTGACCAGGCAGCCTCAGAATTGTATTTTTTTATAGGAAATTGAACCCTCCTAAAAGGGATATCATTATTTTTAAAATATGCAAGGAACAAAAGTAGTCCTGTAGTTCTTGCAGTACACTGTAGCTGACAGGTGACACAAACCAGTCTAGTAGCAGGCAGTTTGCACAGACCAGCCTATTAGTAGCACAAGCACTGCATAAAATTATGAATTAATTTAGGAATACCATTGTCCTTGTATCAGAAGAGCTGTCATTAGGGCAGTTGGAGCCAAATTACAAGCAGTTTTGTGTTAATCAGCTTTTAAGGCAGTTCCACTGTCAACGTTATTTAGCAATGCGTTAGACTAGTAATTGTAACATTTTTCTCAAATCTCCATACAAGTTGTATAACAAGAGGAGGCAGAGGGGACTGTCTCATCACTGCTGTGATCAGAATCCTTTCTCTTTCTTGGTAGCAAAATGTCAGAGTTACTTACCACCACCTGATACAACCATACAGTTGTAGGTTAACAATGTCTGAGTGCACAAGTTACGTAACAGAAGTACTGCTTCAGATCAGATTTTCTACAAGGTTTTTAGAAATGTTGTTAAGCTAACTAGTACTGTAGACATAGTAATAAAGTGAGCAAGCTACTTAGTGATAAAGCTGTCTCTTCCGAGAATCTCATAATACATTTTAAATGTGACCGTTCACTTGCACGTCCTTTACTGTAATGCTGTTCTCACTTTTCATTTCAGGTCCTGGTCTAGCAATCAGAGTAATATGTGCTGAAGATCCTTACGTTTGCAAAGACTTCCCTGAAACGAACAACATTTTGAAAATAGTAGCAGATTTTTCTGCAAGTATTAAAAAGGTAATTAAATATTAGTGGAACAGAAGAAGGTGGGTTTCATGGGAACCAATAACATGAAAGAAATGTGAAAACTAATTCCTTGGTGAATTAGGGTGAGATTTATAGTATATTAAAATGTAACTGTTGCAAATAGCATTGCTGCATTGTTTGAGAACTGCTGTTTGGTACTTAACCTATGTGAACTTGAAGAGTTTCTGTGTAGACAGATAGCATTGTTGGTGCTATAACAAAATTGCATTTAAATGTTTAATGTCTTTTTAGAAACAAAAGTTGATTGTGTGCTATTTTACAGCAGCAGAATGAGTTGTCAGCCAGTACAATCTAAAAATTGCTATGCTAAGAGGACTTTGGAGGCTGTTTCCAGTCATATACTATTAGCAAAAATTAGCTGTTGCTCCCCAAAATAGTTGTAATCTTCTAGGTTTGCCTGCATGAACTGTCATTGGGCATCTAGATTATAATGAGAAATAAGGCTCTGATATCTTTCTGAGATGTCATAAGCAGGAGCTCTGAGTACTAGAGTAAATTGGTAGCGTATCATTTCCCTCCCGTTGCAGCCATTACCATAACAGTAACAGCTGCATGTTTCTGTCTAGCTGGAAAAGGCTACACATTAGCTAGCAGGAGTTGCACTAAGAGCAATGTGTTCATCGCACCTGTCCATAAATTGCCACAGAATCACCTGAACGTGATACTCATGATCATCAGTGACCTAAGAAGTGGAGTTCCAAGGTTACGTACAGATCTGTTTCTTTTATGAGGATGCAGCTGTGTTGTGCATCTGGAAGAAATAGCATAAATGGAAACCTGGAATGGTAGCTTTAGAGAGCAAACCTAGAAAGAAAAAGAATTTAATCCGTTTTTTCTGGTGTGCTGTGACTCAAACCTTGCTAAGTGCGTGTGCATTCTGGTTACCAGAAGAGAGGCTCATAGACTGTCCTGCTCCTCATAGTGCTTAAATTTTGTTAAACAAAAACCATGCTGCAAATAGCTCTACACTGAATAAAGCTCTCATACATGTAGAATAAACATAAATAATTGGCTGCGTGATCATTTATAAGTTTGATCTAAATACATAATTATTATAAAAAAGACACACAGTGATTTTCTGCTCCCTTGCACAGCCACACACTCTGTTACAAAGGGTCAAAGCATGCACAACTGAAGAGGACCAGGAGAAGCTGATGCAGATCACAAGCCTACATTCACTGAATGCCTTCTTGCTGCCAATCAAAAATGTGGGAGTGCAGGTTAGTGGAGTGGCATTGTAGGGGTGTTGAAGGTTGCTAATGCTGAATACAGAAGGCTGCAATATAGTGTAATGAATGCTGTAAGAATAAAATGAAAATACCATGGCCCAAGAAAAGAAAATTAAAGCAATGTGCAAGATATATCACTTCCATTTTTAACTTACTTTTGTTGGTGTGTGGGCCTTCAGGTAATCTTAGGTCCTCAGGAAGATTTCCCAGGCTTTACAAAAGTGACTATGCAGCTGTCTGAGGTCCTTAAGATTAAATAACACCCATCAGATAATGTGCAAAAGATTCAGACTGCCCATCCAAGCTGTTTGATGTGCTCATTGTAGTTAAAAAGAACACCAAAAAACAAGAGCATGACACTAACCAGCTTACCTTTATTTAAAACATTTTTGTGAAAATAAAATTCATATTGTGGGCAATCTGAATCCAGTACAATGTTTGAAAGCTCCAAAATATAATTTATCATGTTTTTTACATGAATCTGAAAGAGTTCTCTTGACATTGATTTTGGCTGGGGGGGGGGGCCCCGCTGGCATCTCATCCATTTTAATTAGTTTTATTGAGATCAAACCCACAAGGTACAGTGTCTTGGTAGTTTGATTTAAATGGAAGTGTTCTCTTAATTTGCATTAGGATAGCAGTTATGGATATCCTTGCAAGTGCTCTCCTAATGCCAAGCAGTTTTTCAAAATAAGGTTTTCTTTTTTATTTAAATTAATTTTTACTTATTACCAAAACAGAAGGAGCTTGAATTTTTAAAATAAGTTAAAGGCCAGTGTTATCATGAGTGTTTAAAATAGACAAGTTGACACTGAAATATCTTTTAAATTCTCGCTAGAGAATCACAGTTTTGCTGAGTATTTGATATTTAAGATCACTGTTCAGAAACCCTTACAACATCCAGATATTACAAGGCAAATTAAAGACCTAGCGTCAAGTTCTGCCCTCAGCTACCTCCTGGCAGTCACATTGACTTCAGGGGGCTCATAACTGTTATTCAGATGTTGATTTGTTGACTAAAATTTAGTTCTCTAATCTGATTTCGAACATCTGCAAAATAAATGGGAAAGTACTTTATAGGTTTATTGTTTAAGAGATATGAGGTGTTCACTTTTTGTTACTTTCCAGGGTGACTGTCGCTCATATAGCTATGTATGTGGGATCTCCAGTAAAGATGCTCCACATTGGGAGTCTCTTATGTTCCTAGCCAGGCTCATACCACGCATGTGCCACAACATAAACAGGTATATATTCTCAGTTTGGTATGTAATTACCTTTGTTTTCGGCAATCTGTTTACTAATAATTCTTGCGCATAGAAATTAAACTAAAGGTTAGTAGCTGAGAACCGAAAGTCACTAGCATAACTGTGTTTTCCTCTAAATGTTGTGGCCTTCATAAAAAGTACTTTGAGATTTATTCGTAACCACTGCCGAATGAATTCTGATGTGTAGTTATTCCAGAAATGCACAGACTTGAAATTCTCAGCAATGGGTTTTCTCCCCTTGTGATGATCACTTGATGAGACAAAATATAGTAAAACTTGTACAAGGCCCCATTCTTCTAGGCAATCTCATGTCTTACTTGGCTGCTCCAATGAGTAGACATATTGGAATAGGGTTTAGAAAATCCGAGTAGTACTAACTCACCTGTCATTGAAGTCACTTGTAAAACTCCCGCAGATTTAAAAAGGACCAGTGTTAGGCCAACACTAAAGCAATCTGAATTATCCAACTTGTTCCTCCTTTCGTTCAAAACCCACCTCTGTTAAACAGCAAATTTTCCTAGCCCTGTGAGTGTCTCAAGCCATATTTCTTTGTATATTATGAAACATTAGATCAACGATAAATAGATGGAATTCATCAGAAAGTGCCTATGGAAGACCTAGGTGCACGTTACTATAGAAATCCATACAAGGCACTATAGCAGGTCTGCCATTCAAGCTAAAAGTTGACATGGTTGTGGTTGAAAGGAAAAAATGTCCTTTGGTTCCCCTCCCGTATATTGGAATGTAATTAAGCTGGTAGCACTGCTATAGCAGCTCCTCCTTGTACTGAACACGTTATTCCAGGGCATGCTATAGCCCAGAGTTACAGGGGCAAAGCTTGATTTTTCCGTGTAATGTCTGCTCCTGGTTGATGTGGGGCCAGGCACTAGAACTGAGAGCACAGAACCTCTCTCCTCGGTGCTCTCAATGATCCCCCTATTGGCATCCAGACAGTGTGGAGGTAGAAGCCATTTGATTCAAATGCAGAGGGAACAAGAGCTGGATCAGGGCTAGATGAGGAGGGAGAAACTGACACAGACTGGGTTGGCAAGGAGACTGAAAGCTGTGTGGGGAAGGCTGAGACGGGGGAAGACGGGGACTGGAATCTGGTGAGAGAAATGGGGGGGGACTAAGAGCCAGTTTGTGGGGGGAAGAAACTGAGTTTGGTGAGCAGCTGTGGGGAGACTGAGACTAGAAATCAGTAGCGGGATGGGGAGGAGACAGCTCTCACCAGGAGCTAGAGTGTATGCGGAAAGTGGGGCGTGGCTGAGCAAAGAGACTGGGACAAAGAGCCCCAAGAGGGAGAAGACTAGAGCAAAGGGAGGGGGAGGGGCGTGCGCGGGATACTGGGACTGAGAGCCGGTGTGCACGATGGGGAGACAGGTCAAATGAGAAGTCCTGGATGGGGGAACTGGGATTGGTGGCACAAGTTCAGATGGGAGGGGGAGACCTTGAGCTTTCTGGGAAAGGAGATTGGAACAGGGTGTGGGGAGGAGAGACTGGGACTCAGACAGCAACCCCAGCGGGGTCGTCTAGAGCTGGCTGGGCAAGGAGACTGGTTCTTGGCTGAGATGCCTGAAGAATAAAACTAGAACTAGGTGGGCAAGGAGAATCGGAGTGTGACAAGGATCCAGGGCTGGGGAAGAAGGGGACTATGCATAGAATGAACCTGCTTGAGGGGTGAAGCTGAGTGATGTAGCGAAGGAGGCTGTTGTTTGTAGGACCCCTGCCTTACTTGTTGCACTCTGTGCCTCAGTTGCATCTGTAAAATGGGGATAATATCTTATCACACACGAGAGTTGTGAAGATAAATTTAGTATTTGTAAAGCACTCAGATATTGTAGTGATGACCACTATAAAAAGAGGAAATTAATAATTCTATATTAAGATTTGAATAGTGTGCCACAAAAAGGCATAAAGCCACACACCAAACTACAAGAAGCAAACACAATATGTGCGCTGAATGAGGCAGGATTCTTGTGGAACTACACTCTTAATGACATGATTACATACCACCTCATAACATTTATACATGGAAGCAACCTTAATTCTGGCACTTCCTAACTTTTGAGTGCTTGACTTACAAATTTAATAATATTCCTTTAACATACTTTTTTTTGTGTAATATTATTCTATTATAGGCTGCATACTTGCATGTTACTATTCTTTTCATTCTGTTTTGTTATGTCTTTGGGTGTTGTGTGGTGATTCTCAAACTTTCTTCTTTGTGTTTGTAGGGACTTCAAAGGGAGAGGAGAAAATTGGCTTTTGAATAGTGTATCAAAATAGTGTTCCAACCTCATAATTTCACAGATTTAATTCTATAACCAAAAACAGGAATTGAGGGAATGCATGCTTGCCCATATTTTGAGCTTATTTGGACACAAGTATGCTTGCATTTTATTTATTTATGCCCTCCAATTCATTCACATTCACACTGGCATGCATGGCTACTTAGGTCTACGTGTGCATTCAGACAAAGCGTGTTTAAAAATTTAGAACAAAAATCAGAAATTTCTGCTAGCTAATTTAGCTTGGAAGTTTGGAACTATTCCGAGGAAAGATTATTGTTGATTGAATTTCTGAACTAACCTAGTAATAAATATAGACTTGTTTGAGAGTTTGTTTGGCTTTTTTTGACTTTTCAAGTCTCAGTTTGTTATGGCAGATTTATGTTTAGTACCTCTCTGCTAGACAATGTTAGGCATGTCAAAGACATAACCCCTTTAAATGTCAGAGTTTACAGTATTAAACTATAACATATGCTAAAGGTGTATTAATTTGTCTTGTCCATCAGTCCTTTATCTTGTATTTCACCTAACTCTACAGCAAGGAGGAAAAAAATAATCCATTCCAAGTCCTAACTTGCATAGTTTACCGCTGACATTTAAATTGTCACATACGTTGTAAGGAGGAGTGTCTTTATAAACTGCAGCAATGCAATCTCCTGTTTCTTGTTACAGGAGCTTTGTTTACTGAGGGATTTGCTGTTTAATTAAACAGTATGTAGTAACTGAAGTTTCTTCTCTATTAATGAATCTGAACAGCTTCATGTTATATTTTTGGTACAGTACAAAGTACAGTTAGATAAAAAGATGACACTGGAGTGAATCCACAGCTTGAATTCAGAAGATTAATTATTAATATAATAAATCACTGAAAATTTATAAATAGCGTTAAAGCCATGTATTCACAGTAGGGTGGTATTTCTCAAACTGTGAGGTAGCCTCCTTAAGGAGGCTTTGATCTCTTCTAAAGGAGTTTCCAGGAGCAGCAGAAAGAATGCATATGTAAAATTCTTATTAAATATTATTGGAACAGTATGAATTTTCACTGTCAAGAGTTGAAAAGTGAAAAATATCCTCAGTAACATGAATGAATGGGCATTTTTGTTGAGTTAAAAGGGAAAAAAAAAGCCTAGAGCTATTGGCACTGTATATAAGAAATCAAAATAAATAAAAGTAAATATATTTTGAGTGCCAAAAATAACAAACAAAAGGCAGATGAGGTTTACAGAATGACGGAGTTTACAGTCCTGTTGAACTGTCTTGTATTTATTTTTAAACTCAAGATAGTGGATAAGAGCCAAGGTTAAAATTTCATACTCTTGATAGTTTCTTGGTCTCATGTGCTTTAGTGCAAAACTAATGATGAAGTCTCCAAGCAACCTATCTTATTCCTTAGACATAAAATATATTTCTGTACAATCTACTTTATTTTTCTAGAGTTGTCTATGTGTTCGGTCCATCAGTCAAAGAACCTCCTATGGATGTAACACCCACTTTCCTGACAACAGGAGTCCTCAGCACTTTACGCCAAGCTGATTTTGAGGCTCATAATATTCTCAGGGAGTCTGGTAAGTGTTTGGCCTGGATACATTAGCTTGTGCTTATCACAAAATGCTTGTAATTCCTAAATCCATATGTAGTTACAGATGTAGAGCCAGATTATCCAAGAATTGTGCTGTGTATCTTCAAAAAAATCACTTTTTAATGTGGTAGCAGATCCTGAGATGAATAGAATGATGTCCAAATAGAGTGAAATTTAGAGTCTTTAACAATGTTACTCTACAGAAATCATATCAGAAAATAGTTTTTTGGCACTACATAAAGCTTGATTATGAATTCATCCTTTGTTTGTCTGGTAACAGTTTTCTCATCTAGCACTTTCCATTTCTCTCTGAAATTGTGTGTCTGCATCACAATGTTGTGAAGTTACAAATAATGCTCTTACCTTTTTCACTTGTTGTGATATTCATTCCTTAACCAAACAGTGTGTTTGAGAGACGATTTAAAATATTAAATCATAGTAACCTCTGAATAAGTGCAGCCAGATCTACTAAGAGCAAACAAAACATTACTTATCATCTAAAATTTGAGAAATTTCTTCAAGATGATGAGCAAACAATAGTTTTTCCTACATTTGTTGTCTTTGAGGGCTTGAGAAGTGACAAATTAATACGACGTGATGGCTCAATAGTGAAGATAACTCCTAAAGGGGCTTTCAAATAGAAGACTTCTAAAGAAATTGCTGAGTAATGATCATATATAGACAGGAATCATCAGTGAGTGCTTACCTGGAGTAAATGAAATGTGTAAAGAAAAACGTCCAGACTTCTTCCAAGATCACATTGTTTTGTGGGAACAAGGAAGCTCCTCAGGAATAAGCCAAATCTACAGAGATGCTCACACCACCTGCAACCAAGTTGTTTTAAATTTTAACCTTAAAATAAAACGGCTAGACTGCATTTGTAAAAGCTACAATTGCAAGCCTATGCACAGTAAAACTTGCAAAACATAATACTGAGAAAATGTTTAATTTCCTTTAATGTCTAAACTATACAGAGTGAGTCTGGGAATATGGTAATCTATAGTTTCACTTAACTTCTAATGTAGATCACTGCTCAGTTACATGTAGGAGCTTGAGAGATTCATGGTAAGTGTATGTGAGACCATTAATCAAATTCACCTAAATACTTTTTCGTGTATCATCTGCAAATCAAGATACTAAGGGATATGACTTTGAAAATGTAGACTGTTTTTTGTTTGCAAAGTTAAGACTACTGAAACCAAAAATCAATAGTAGCAAAACATAAAGGGTAAAATTTTCAAAAGCACTTGCATGATTTATGCTCTTATGTCTTACTGTCTTTCAGTGTTTATCACTTTTAAAAATGAGACATGGGCTCCTAAGTCATGTAGATGTCTGAAAATGTTTCTCAAGGATGAATTAAGAATTAAAAGACACAATGTGACTGTAAATTACATAAATTACATCATCATAATGTGATTGCACAACTTTGACAGCGTATATCTTGCCTATGTTAACATGGTTATAAAACAGATTTTATCAGTCTGATTCACTAATGGCAAGTACTTACTCAGATAATAAATTCTTGGAGAGAGGCCAATTTCAAATGCTCTCTACCCAAGGAATGTAAATATGAAAAACTGCAAAATCTGTCAATGAATTCATCTGAAAAAACATCACATGTGATGCATAGATTTAAGTTGTAGGTATAGGAGTAAGTAGGATAGAATTACAGGGGTATAGGGTTGCAAGCATTTGAGTAATGAGTATGTATTAGGAATATAAGCAAAGTAAGGCCTATAACATTTCAGCTTAACCACGTTAGGTGTCTGACTTTATAACCTTATCTATGATTATGGGTTACTTTAACCAATTGCCTTCCCCACGGTTAGGGTTTATACCTACTTCAGTCTGCGAGTTAAGCCCCCAAATCAACTACAGTAGAAAGGTTATCAATAGAAGTGGGACCGCACAATGCACAATAAAGACTACCTGGTGCTCTTTCTATAATACTTGTTTTTATTAACTGACCAAACAATCCACTGCAATTTGTTAAAAGAGACTCAAGAGACCAATACAGAATGCATAATATTTGCATTACTCACACCTGCCTTCTGGAAAAACTCAAAATGTTAGGCCCCATCCTCATCCTCATCAACACTACCAGTGGTCGTCATCCTGGCATCTCCTCCCACTATGGGGCACAGGTCAGGATACAGCTTTTCTAATGAGTTATGCTGACGTCCTTTGACAGTAACAGCCTATACAATGAGAAGGCCAATGATTCCTTGTATTCATTCAAAGACACAAGGGAACCCTCCACTCTCTGGGGACCTACATCTCCAGAAAGAAAATACCATAGGTCATAATCATACAAGCCTAGATCAGCACCTCTATCCTTCTGCCACCGCCAAAACAAGAGACCTCAGCAGGGCAAACGTAACACACCTCCTTCCAACCCTAAACTCCCACAAAGAAATACCTTCGATAGGAACTTTGAGAGCTGCAAACCACCCCAGATGCCACTTCCATTGGCCAAAATCCCTAATACATAACTTGGTGTTAATCAGAGTGATCTTGTGTCTAACAGACAGACATTGCTAGGAAAAATCTTCTGGTCTCGGGCACATAGAGTGCATGCATGCCCATGGTGGAATATACAAAGAAAATAACCTCTCGCAAAGCTTCCACTACTACCCCATGACTACTGTTTAATAATGCTGCTTGGAAGCTCTTCCAGATATTGAGTCTGAATTGTCCCTTCTGAAATATTTTTCAGTCCTGCTAGAATGAGGAAACCCTCCCTGAGCTCACTGCCACATGTCATATTCCCTCTTCTCTGATGCTAAATAACAGGAGGAAGAGTACTTGGATAATATCCCCAACATGCATAATGTGCACCAAAAGTCAGACATTTGTATGAATGAATTCTGCATTCCCTGCTAGTCATGTAAAAAGAGCTTCTACTGTATATGACAATACTGGTAGTTTAAATGGACAAATCACACCATGAAAGCGTGATCACAGTGTTCCAACATGATCCTTTGGGGGAGATCCCAAAACTAGAGCTCAAAAAGCTTCTTGTATTTCTTTGTATACTGTTTTCTGTCTACAGAATGAAAGTGTTGTAGAGATACATTCCATCACGATGCATATGTTATGCATGTGGCATAGAGTGGAGTAAAATAATCTGTTTAGGACAGTCTTGTTAATATGAAGCTTTTATCACCATTTTGCTTAAGGGTATGCTGGAAAAATCAGCCAGATGCCAGTAATTCTGACACCATTGCATTTTGACCGAGACCCCCTACAGAAACAACCATCCTGTCAGAGATCTGTGGTTATTCGAACCTTTATCACTAGTGACTTCATGACAGGCATCGCAGCAACTCCTGGCAGTGAGATCCCAGAAGAGGTACAAGTTCCTTTTAAAAATTGATTTATTTATTTTTAATTCTTTTTGGTATGACCTGGTGACCCAAGAAGATTTTCACATTGTCTGGTTTTGGGGTGAACTTACAACTCTAAGAAAACATTTTTAAATGTTATGTAATACTTGACTCTTGTTTACTATTTTGTCTTGTCAGTGTACTCTACTTAGGGGGAAAGTATAAATACATACAATGATAAATTCTTTGACTTGGTTCAGGGAAGTCTTACGTAATCAATATAAAAAACACAGATGGTTTAGTATATTATGTTTACATTTTAATTATTCCAGTGAGCACATGTAGGATCTTCATTTTAATTGCAAGTTTACATTTCTAATTTAACATCTTAAATGCATGTTTTAAGCTGTAAAGCTTCATTGTCTCAATGTTGAATAGCAACATTGTAACAAAGTAGCATTGAATGTGTGGAAGAAATGTACACCTGTGGAGGTAGCTGTTGTTTTAAAATTCCAGTGGCTTGTGGAGAGCAATATTGTGTTGCAGCGTTTGTATATTAATGTACTATACACACTAAAAGGATATCTCAAACAAAATATATAATTATATGTTAAGAGCACCTTGAGCTGTGGAAATTTGGCAAGCTTTCTTTGTTTGCAAGGAAAAGGAGACTTTTTCTTATTGGATCAACACATTTTTATTCAATACTCACTCTGGGGCCTTCTGCTGACACTAATTAGATTTTGAACACTGGAAGGCAGAAGGAACTCAATGGAGAATGTTTTTCTCTGGAATATTCTTTCTCTGTTGTTTCTATAGAGTTCATTTGTTGACCTCCAGAGCATAATTTAAAATTCATCTTTTTACTCAGGCTGTTGTTTTTGCGTGAGTGGGGATCATGTTGAGGAGTACATTTTTATACTGTGCCAGTTTGTTTGAAATTATCGGCTGTAATGTTTTATGAGGCACCAAAATTTGGTATGATTACTTCATTTTTATAAATAACAGAAGTTTTCAAGATAAGTTTATTTTGTCAAGTGAAATGCTTTGTACTCGACTCCCACTTTTTCACTGGTGTCCTAATAGTAAAGGTAAGGGGTTTTTTTTGTATTTTCTTGTTGGCGCCAATGTACTAGTACTTTGTCAGAGTCTTCTGATTGCCTTTAAACTACCATAGTAAAACCTTTCTTTTAAATGTTTCCGTTTTTCTAGGATGCAGTTTTTCCCAAATAAATCACGTCACAAGTGCTTTTTTCCATTTAATCATAGGTTGTGTTGAAGATGGTGACAGAGATTAAGAAGATTCCTGGCATTTCTCGGGTGATGTATGACTTGACATCAAAGCCACCAGGGACTACTGAATGGGAGTAACTAACTTTTTTTCTATTAAAGTACTGTGTGCAGTTTAAATTATATCAGAAACCATTCCCAGTGTTGACATGCAGTACTGTGAAAAGAGTGACTGGAGCTGCTGCATAACATCTGATTCCTCTCCTGGAGCATAAATCTGCAGTTAAGAGCTATGTTGGGGATCACTGTAAGTGGGGCTGAGGATTTGTACGGGTAAATAATCATGGCAGCATTGCCTGTGCGCAGACAGATTCATATTGCTTTTGCCTTTTGTCTTACTGATTCTTCCTGTTTTCATGTGTTTTCTTGTTACTGTCATTTCAATGTCTCTGTTTTTGTACACTGTGTAAAAAGAGACAGTTTATTTACTTTTACCAAAATCATTGTTACAGCCTAAAAATGTAAAATGAATAATTAATGTGACCAACTGCTTTTGAACAGATTTATTATAAATAAATATTTTGCCAAATGGAGTAGTGGGTACTGTTGAGTTGTGGAATTAATGTGTATCTGTTTGCTGTGTACTGTTAAGCCTGTTCTATATTGTTGGAAGTATTAGCCCATGGCAATAACATTGAGTTCTGAAAGAGTGATGCTAAAATAATATGAAATGTCCTTCCATCTTCCTTTTTCTGCCCACTCCCTCTTACATCACTTTCTCTTGATGATTGAATATATATGTGGACAACAAACACATCTGTACATCTAGACTTCTCATCAAGCTTCAATATACATTTAATGATGTGTGATACAATATGTATATAATGATGAAATACAGACAAGAGTAAAATATAAGGCAGTATACATTCTGAGGACTCTGGAGCAAGTGTAACAGTGGGAGTGAAGTTTGAGCAGCTTGTTGCATCAGAACCACCAGTTCTATTTAGTGCAACCTATTTCAATTTTTTTCTTTTTTTAAAAACTCCTACACAACAACCCTCCCCCATCCCACTGCGTGTCCCTGCACTTTGGTTTATACATGGTAAGAGCTGACTTTATAGAGATTTCCTTTTACAGGGGAAGTATTTGCATGTGTTGTACTGAGTTTGATTTAAGATTGTTATGCTCTTTGAGTATTGAGTTGTCATCCAGGTGACTTAGCCAATCAGAGTACAAATACTTCAGTCATTTGTATATTGCTGTTTACTATCTAAGCAAGGGATAACTCACAAGAAGGGTTATGGTTAACATTGGACCTAGTATGTTGAGGTCAAAGGCCAAGTATTTCCAACCGCCTAAGAAGTTTGGGAATCTCAGATAACTGCAATCCTTGAAGTGTTATTCTTGTAACAGCTAAAGGTTCTGACCTGAGCAACTTTACTAGATACTTGCACAGTTGGAACCTTAATTATGTATCCAGATTCAATCTTCTAACCATGTCCATTTTTGAAACTGTTGTATTTCATTCAGCTGTGAAATTACCTTCTTTCTTTCTTTCTTTTTAAATGGGTTTTGGCTATATCTGTTAAATGCATTTTATAAAGTGGGGTATTTCAGAACTGTCTCTGATCACTTATTTCCTATTACATAGATTTTTGAACTGGAATAATGGCTGATAAACATTTATTTTAACAAGTTGACCACATTTTGATTTCATGTTTTCCATTTTTAGTACTACTGCATAAACTTGTAAACGTTTAGTTAATGTAATCACTTTTTAGGGTCATAATACTTTTACCTATGCCACTTGGGAGTTATTTTAGTTATGGGGTGGGATATTGTACTGAGGCATCTTCCTGCTTTTTGAAAAATTTCATGAATATTTGGTAGTGTAGACATGTTATTAGCAGGGAGGCAGAAGGCTCTAGTGGTGAGAGCACATGATCGGAAGTCAGGATACTTGTTTCAGTCCCAACTCTTCTGATGGCATGCTTTGGCATCTTGGAGAAGTCATGTAAACGTAACCTCTATGTGCCTCAGCTTTCCCGTCTGCAAAACGGGGATAATAGTTACCGTACCCATCCTTTTAGTTATGAGCTCTTTGGATGAAAAGTGCTGTGTAAATGAAGGATTGCTATTATATATAATGCAGTCTTGTTATGGACTATGAATTGTAAAAACTTTCAATTAGAGTAACTTTAATGACCAAAAGGTAACAGGTATTCATTGGCATAGAAGAATATTCCATCTTTTGGTCATACTGAAAGCAGCCATTTTAACTCCTCTTCCATAGTTCAGTTTTAATGAAACTCCCTGATGAAATTATGGCCTTAATACTATATTTTTAATTTTTGTCATAACTGTACTGAAGACCGTTATTTTCATGAATGTAAAGCTGTACAATACACAAGTGCACAATCACAAGTAGATAAAGGCAATTCCATTCCTGTTAGCTGTAGAGATACTCTCTAGTCTGTAAATTCTAACTATATAGCCTTTGTCACTTATTGTAGGTAAACTTGCTACTGCTGCTGCTGTCAGCAATTCTGCAAATGTTCTCCTAAATTAGATCTTGAGAGTAAATAGAAGAGAGAGGAAACAAGTACTGACGCTTGTTACTGAAACTGAAGGACATCTCTTTGACTCTTAGAATTCTGGCATTTTTCTGACTCTCCTAAGGCATTTATTTAGTTGGCATCGTGTTAAATATGGAGTATATAGTCTCATAGCTACAATGTAACTTAAAAGGAGATACAATATATCATGTGTCCGTAGCATCCAAATGGTTAAATAAATTGAACCCTACTGACTGCATTAAGAGTTTGACACACATTCAGGAAGAACATATTTCATACTTGATGCATGTGAGATACTTAAGTCAAACTGTCATAGGAGTTGCATCTCAACTATGGGTATAGTATATACACGTATACAGTATGTTTATTGAAGTTTGATGTACACATTTTCATCATATCTGATCTGCAACATAGTAGATTGCTTTCAGGTCTCTATTAATAAAGTGGAGCTTCACATGCCCCATATTTTTAGGGACATCTTTTTACTAGAAAAAATGAATATTAGAATATATTTAGGGTATATAAAATACTGCATTATGAACAGAATGTCTTATTTCAATAAGATTCCTGGATCTTAAAATATCACCCACCCTTTTTGCTCAATACGCATACTATACATTTGGGAAGGGTTGGGTTATTCTTAGTGAGGTTGACATCAGTTGCCATCCCAGCAGTTCTTGAATGCCTTTTATGGCGTTTGTAGCACAGCCAGATGCAAAGGGAGAATAACACATTTTTACATTGGGTCATAAGGAAATGTAGTATATAGCTTACTAAAAACAGAAACAGCTGCTCTGTACAACTTGTTCACCTCAGGTCTTCAGTGAGACATGTCAACATTTAAAAAGGAATTTGTATGGGGGGGTGTATTTCCCAGCATTCTCAATTTTTTTAAACATTTTTCTGCTTGTGAAATGGTATCAAGTACTGTGAGCCTTAATTTTTATCCACAAATAAAAAAAATACAGTATGTTACTTGTTTGAATATTTGTGTGATTTATTTTGGGGGGCTTTAAAGCAGGAGTTGCATTTGAGTGAATGGTCCATTTTGGAGCCACGGTGAGGGGAGGGAAGAGCAAAAAAAAGACGAAATCACTGTGCCCAAGTCTTGAACCACTTTCTGGAGAAACATCTAGAAGCAACGAAGCCATGCCCTGCCTTCCATCACAATACTGTGTGAAATGCATTTAAAGTAGTCCTATTGATGATTGTACCTAACTCCTAAGATCAGTGGGAGGATAGATGTGATGTGCAGAGGAGAATAGACGTGTCCAAAACTGTCAGTGAAATATGAGGTTTGAATTTAGTCTCGTCTTTAGTGTGATGGTAACATTACTTCTCATGTGAAATTCCTTTAGAGAAAAATAGCATTACAGTTATACTTAGTTACACTTTGTTTAAATATAAAAACAAACTGTACCTGATGGACCTATACTGTTTTCTGAATCCCCAAACCCTATTTCTCTTTTATGACTACCTTTACAATAGTGATCAGCCTGTGTGGGTCAATTTGCAAATTCAATACCACATATAAATTGCCCCTTTTAAACAAAACAAAAAAAGGGGGGGGGGTAGCTGAAATGCTTTTGCTCACAAGACACATTTCCACATGCAATCTTAAGTGCTTGCTGTCAGCAACAATAGCACAAATGAACATGAAACATTTGGTCATTTATCTCCCTTTTGAATGAATTAAATATTTTCTTAAGACACAACAGCTGTAAAACTGCTCTGTGAAATCTGCTTCAATAACTGAGCATATGACAGAAAATATATCCATATCAAGCATTCAATCTTTAATGCATTTGAACGCATTGCCAATACTTCTGAATACTACCTTAAAGGAAGCATAGAGAGTCCTGCCCGACTTTGAACCTGTAGTTCTAGCGCCACTATGTATTTCAGATTTATTTGCTGAGTGCTGACAGTGTGTTCACTGCTTTAAATGAAAAAGATCCTGTCCTGAGGAAATTAAAATCTAATTGATCCCTTCAGGATTCCTTACTAATATTCCGGTTTATTACATAATCTTTATATGCCTGTGTGCCTAAATCGTTCATTTTATTCCTGCAGTGCTACATGAAAAAACAGCATTCTCTGCAAATTATCCCTTTCCCTTATTCTTTGATAGTAGAAATACTGTGGCCTAAGAATAACAAAGCTATCTCTTAAATTTGACATGAAAGGACAAGAGTAGGAGTGGCTTGTAACCACAGTTTACAGATGTACATTGAGGGAGATTTTTTTGTTTTTTCATCTTAAAACGACTTCTATATGAATTCTTCCAAAGTTCAAGCTTTAAAATAAGTTCAAGTTTTAAAATCAACCAACCAAAAATGCCAGTCAGTCATAATTTGTATAGTTGTGGGTTGGGTTAAACCTTGTTAAAAAGTTGGGTGAGACTTCTACCAGTCATTCAAAATAGCCAGAAGAGACCATTAAGCAGCCTCCACCTAATACAAAGGGGGTATGAGAGCCCATCCAGGAATTTGAACCATGTGGGCAGAGGGCTTTTGTTGGGCATCGTTTGGCTAAGGATGTGTGGGAGTGAGAAGCAGAAAGGGAGACGTAGCCTGAACAAGGAGCTGGTGGTACAACCCTGAGAAAAAGCCTAGAGAGCAAGCTTGTGGGGGGTGCTGGCTGGCAGAAAGCTGGTGCTGTAAGCAAAGAAACTCTTTTGTTGTTTGGTTCCTCCTGTGTTCAGTGTGAAACAGGATTCTGTATGTTCTTTGTACATAAACAGGATTGTACCATAGAAAATATCCGACTCGCCAATTTCTCCTCCCAGCTGGAAAAAACCTACAAGATCCTGAATTTTGGCTAGTCACTTGGATCAAAAGGCATAACAATATATTTACAGGGAGATGCAATAAAATAAACAGTCTTTGGGGTAGGGATCTCTTATCTAAAAGACAGGCAAGTGAAGCACTAACAGACTTCACAAAGAAGTAGTGAGGACAGTCATGGAGTAGGGATTTGAAATTGTGGTTTCTAAGGACTTGTCTATGCTTGAAATCCACCCTAGAAATGCAGTAGTTAGTTGATGGAATAATTCTTACATTGGCCAGTGCTGTCTACATGATGGGTTAGATCAGTTTAATTACATCACTCAGAGGGTGTGGATTTCTCACATCCATTAGCAATGTAGCAATAGATTTCTAATCCTAGGGAGGTACTCGTTACCAAACTTTGGGTATTTTATTAGATTGACTGTCCTGTAGTCTTATCTTTGAACAGTACTTTATGGAAAGTTTTTTGAGTTTCTAAATCCTCATTTCATTCAATTCATGTCCCCTGGTTAATAGCCTGTGAGCAACGGCCAGGTATCTTCAACTACTGTGTACAGGTTAAAATTTAGCTTTAGGCTTTCTATTTACTTGAAAGGAGATATCGTCTGCATCTCTTCTAGCTAAGTTCAACAAGTCTTTGTTGTGTGTCAAAATATCAACATTCCAATGGTCCAAAGGGGTTTGCCCTGAGGAATCCAGTAGCTGCTACGCGTTTGAAAAGAACTGAAACCAACTTAGGGTTGACCTATTAAACAAATGAACTATTTAATGAGATCTAATGCCTTCATGTAAGTTTGACTGCTTAAGGCTGCTTTGTCTGGGGCTGCCCAACTTTTTCACCCTTCCTGGAGGAAACTAGGTGCAAGAGGAGATAAATGTTTCTTTGTGGCCCTGGAGCATGTCCAAATGACTTTGCAAGGTGTCTCTCTTGTTTTGGTTTGGGTGCTGGGAAGATGTTTTCAGTTTCAAAGTGACATGCCCCAACCTGGGCTAATACAAATAAAAATTAGCAAATACATTTCTCCATCAGATACTTCAGCTCTGAGCTGCTGTTTTGTTGTGTTTAAAGAGGGCTCTCTGTTTTTCCTGCTGTAATCCTTCTTTATAACTGTGTGCATTTAGGAAATAAATTACCTTTCAAGGAAATTCATTAAAAATGGTACTTGTTTCCTTGTGTTCCTTCTGTCTGTATTAGCTGTATTCACCTGTTTGTTGTCTTTGGTCTTATTAGATCATAGGCTCTTCAAGGCAAAGGGACATCTTTTTCTTATGTTGGTACAGCACCTAGCACAATGGGATTCTGACCTCTAATAAATATAGAAAATAAATATTGATAAATATTTACTTTCAGCTATTTCTCTGGTTCCAAAAGGATGAAGGTATAAAAAGGGATTCCCTGATTCTTCCCAACCTTGTGCAGTCCCTTACTTGCAACTGCTTTTGATGTTATGAGACGTACTGGAAAAATTATCACCTCCTTGTCAAACTGTCATTTTACATAATATTTCTAAAACAGGACTGCTTTTGGTCAGTCAAGGCCCTGGTTTGATTTGTGTAGAATCAAAGGCCCCTGATCTTGAAAGTTGACCCAGATATGCAGATTCATTAAAGTCAGTGGTACTTCACATGGGCACAGGAATTCACCTGCATGGATCATTTTTCAGGCTCAGGGTCTAAATTAGACTCGAAATTTAAAACTCGATGGCCTGGAGAATAAGGCTGGTTCTCTGGAACAATGCGCCAGCAGCCTAGATAATAAAATGTCTGAGCTGCACATGAAGAATGAGAGTTTAAAATCGTTACTTGTGACATTATAAAAGATAATGGGCTTGGTTCCCATTCAAAGGTTCTTTTACATCACTCTGGTGGTAATACCAGGCCTTAAAATGAGCATGCTTATACTTTTAGGCTTCTTTACAATAGCAGTATCAAGAGTCCTTAGTGTAAATAGGAATCTGGCTCAATGTATTGCTCTATCAAAACAAACAAATACCGGAGAACAATTTAAAATCTTGCATTATTTGTGTTCCAGGTAAACCTGATACTTCTGAATCCGATTCTTGAGAAACCTTTGGATTTTGTGCTCAGCCATTCCATCCAGATTTTATATGGTATTGTGAAAAAAATTAATAAAGGTGGTTCTAGTTACTTTGCTTGACTTTACTTATGATTTTTGTGCCTGTTTTGAAGAAAGGGGGGTTAAGTAGTCGGTTTAGAAGTATACGGATCCATCTGGGAGAGAAATTTGCCTATTCCCTGAAGCACCACAGTTGCAATGTAAAAATGGATTGAATTTAAGAGTTGATTTAATTTCTCTTGGAATAAGAGTTTTCATATTGTCTCCTGCAATCTAGTGTGTTATGCCTGGGGAAAAGAAATTTGTTTCTAAAAAATGTGATAATGCCAAAATGTTGCTTGTAGAAAAATTAAAGGGAAATTGACAGCTGATAATTTGAATGATTATGGATAAATTAATGAATTATTCTTTTATTCTAGATGCTGAATAGCTTTTTATTTACTTTGTTAATCTTGGCTGTTCTTGGGATCTCTTAATGTTAGACTTCATAATCCACAAACCATTTAGAATTTTTAGAGTTCTCTGTTTGTTGAGGTGTTCAGCTATCTAAATTTCCTTAAATAATCCAGATGGTGGGTGGGTTTGTTTTGTTTTGTTTGTTTGTTTTGTGGGGAGTTTTTTGGACTAGGCCTGACAAGTTTTTTATCTTAAAATCATTTTTGTTTGTATAGGTTGTCACCTACACTAATAAATTGTTTAACTGATGCAATGTAAATAAAAAATTTGAGTTATGATTGTGAATTTGATTCCATAGGAAAGTCTGTAGCTTTCTAGTCCTAGCCATAGTTTTGACTCCTTTCTCTCTTTAAAAAAAAAAAATGTTTTTTTTTTTCAGCCTGCAATTTTTCTTGCTTAATCATAGACCAAAAATTATTTTTTAGGTCAGGAAAAGGGTTTTTTATTGTCTTTTAATAAAAATCAAGCAAGCTATTTTTGAATTGCCTCCGAGAACTAATGTTTCTAACAAAAAAAAATCATCTCTTATTTTTGAGTTAAATTCACCTTAATTTGCTTTTTTAAATTTCAGTTTTCAGATGTGCTTAGTCACAATGAAAAGTGTTGCATGGGGTATGTATAGAAACATTTGTTCAAGAAATATACAAAGGGCAGATCTTCAACAAAGTTTTTCTACTTTATACTAGCTGAAGTTTTGGCCCAAATTATGGACTCTGGAATTCCTTAGCATTCAGGTCTGCTCTTGCTGTTTTTGGAGATTTGTTTTAACTAAAATGTTTGTGCTCGTGTGGCCACTTTCATTTTCTGATGATATACCGATTAGAAATTTTAAGATTGTTTGTTTCAATTTTTAATTAGCTGTTGATTGGTTGAAGACCATTGTGCAATTATACAGGATTTTTTTCACAAGAATACATTTTTAATTAGATGGACAAGAAGAGTTAGTGGCCTGAAAGCATAGATACAAAGAAAGCCAGATATAAAAAAGACAAGGTGGGATTCTGGAGTGCAGCCTCAAGCCTAAACTATTTTCATGGCTTTTTAGCTAAAGATTGGATCAGGATTCTTTTAGGATTTGCAACTGGAAATTACTCTTAATTTAATTTCCCCCTGAATCACGTCTCACTGCAGAAGAAGAATTCAGACAAAGTACTCTTGTTGTCACGAGGATAGCCAGTTCCTTATAAGCGTATTATGTGCTGTGACATTTTAAGGTGTATTAAATCTCATTCATGGGGAGATTATTTCAGTATTATTTCTGATTCTGTAATTGTCTGAATGCACAAGGCAGATGGCGGAATTAGTACAGTGGTGACATTGCCTCTCAAAAAATTAGTATCTTAATAATGTGAACTATTTGGCTGGGGTTCCCACAAATAATTTTTTTTTCTAATTTTGCTTGTACTGCTTTTCAAAGTTTTACTGAAAGATATTAAAGGGAGCACTTCCAAATGTACCATCCTTAGGGTTCATAAAATTCCTTCAGATGCAATATAAAATGATTCATGCAAGGAAATTCAAAATTAAGGCTGAAATTCCACTGCAATCTTGGCATTCAGTGCTGCTTAGGTATTAGCCATAGCTTTCAATATAACTTGTACTACAGTAGCACCTAGAGACCTCATTGTGCTAAGTGCGTACAGATAGGTAGTAAAAGCCAACTCCTGCTTTGAAAAGCTTACAATTTTAGTTGAAGACAAGAGACTTTTCCAAGGCCCCCAAAATAGGTTGATAGGACCATGCAATGTCAGTAGACTGAGACCAGAATTACAGCCCTAAATATGACATGCATAGGGAGAAAGGACAGTGATAGATTTGAAGAGCTAAGCGATCTTCCCAAAAGATCCAGTTTCAATGGAGCTGGGAGCTACCTGAACCAGGCTGCCTGCTGCGGGGAGGTAAACGACAAGATTCTATTATGGAAACTCGAGGGACTTTTTTATTGCTCAGTATGCCTTCCAGACAGAACAACATGTCCAAAAGAAAAGTTCTTTTTAAGTCTCACTTCACAGTCAAATGGCAACCAACCAAGTTCCCTCCCATTGTTAGCCTCAGAGCCTTTCATTATCTGATTTCACCCTTTACCAGGGGTCTAGAGGTACTGCACAAAAGGTTTGGCACTCTGCAGGAAGTGATTTGTCCTTATGATAAAAATTGGAGAGTAACACCTCAGAAAATCGAGGAGATTCATCCAAGAGCTTGTGATCTGGAAAGTTGTTTCTGGTTACGATACCTTTGATTGGTATCTGCAAAAAGAACAAAAGAGGCTTTTACCCTTTTAGAAATCTTGACAGTGCATGAAACAGGCCTGAAAAGTTTCTACTTGCTTGCTTTATTTATTTATTTGTTTTTACATTAGCAGTACAGGTCTTGCCTACCATAGAAAATTCTTTTGGAGACCAGAGAATTACTGTAACTATAACTTCTGCAGAGTGAAAGGTGAGCAATTGGGAAAGGAAAGGATTTTGGGGGTCAGACTTTAAAATTGTGCTTTTGATTGTTTTTTTGGTCATTTGTTAGTTTATTTCATTTCAATGCCTAATGCACGCTTTGGAAAAAGGTGTCAGTTAAAGATTCAACTGCTCTTATGCTTTCTGCTAAAGTTCAAGAGCTCATAATAAACAATGAGTCAAGTTGACATTCCTAATTTTACTAGAATAGAAACAAAAACTCCCTCTCCAAAAAAAACCACTACCACTTTAGAAACAAAATAAACCATCGTCTTCACCACCAACACATTTCAGAGCTGCTTTAAACATCATAAAGAAGAAAAATGGGGAACAAACCCATTTTTAAAAAGATGTGTGCCAGGGCTTCTTTAAACAAAAAATAGTTGTGTCTGATATGGCAAGCTCTTCATGACAGAGACTATCTTCCTGTGGGCTTGGGGCAGCGTCTAATACATTCTGTGTGCTACCAGAATTGATATAATAAGCAATAGTAAACAAATTATTGTCCATTAATTATAAATATAAGACCTGACTTGTGCTACAGGAGTAAATCCTAATGCCACAGTGTATTCCTGAAGTGGCCTTTTGATTAAATTTGGCCAAAAGATTTCCTGCTAAAAAGGGTGCTTCCTCACCAGCCCTGAGGCCTCTGGTGGTAATGAGTAAAATAGTTACATGAAGAAATGTTGTTCTTGCTACTGCAAGATTTATCGATGGACTAGGAGTTAAGTCAGCTAGGAGTTTATTTACCCAAAATACACTCCCAGGCTGGTAACGAGAAGATGTTTTGATTGGTGTGGAAAAAAAAGACTCCATAACCTTAGCCGGTACCTCAGCATTCCAATATCCTGATCACCTAAGATTAGAGCAAACTGGGTGTGCTTATATTCTAAGAACCTGGAGGATGTTTGGAACTATTAGATGAAACTGGAGAATGCCAGAGAGGATAAAACCATATAATAAATGCTTTAAAAAAGCACCAGAAAATACTGGATATGGATAATGGTTTTATCTTATAGTTTTAAAAAAGAGCTATGAATACTAGTGCATGACTAATGTCCCGTGGCTTGTTCCGAATTCCGTTCTATAGCTCTGGCTGGAATGTTATGTATGTATTGTTTGAGTTCACTCTTCTAATTATGGCCCTGACCTTTCAGTTGTTACCCTGAGCAATTTTCCCTGCGTGAGGTTTGCAGGGGCCCGTCTAACACGATCTGTGGATAAAAGCACTGCGTAGGAACTAAGTGATATTATTGTGCAAGGGCTTCTCTCTCTCTCCCAGTGATAAGCTTAACAATCACTGCTAAACTGTCCTCAAAAGTATATTGGAAGGAGACTTTTATTGGGTTTGAAACCTGGCTCAGGTTTGGAGGCTGGAAAGCACTACTGTTCGGACCTCACAGTGGTTTAAGTGTAACATCTTCTAGGCAGATTAGATAGAGGATTTTGTCCTGCATGTGCGTTGGCTTCCTACTTGTGACCTACCCTTGTTCTGACATTCTTTTCTGTAGGTCAGTCAGATGATACTGTTCGTTTGTGACTCAACAGAAAGCTATGATGCTCTACTGTGTGCTTTATGATGTCAAGCAGGGCTTAATTCAAGAGCATCCTCTCAAATTATATATTCACAGCATGGAGTTCATGCCCTCCCATCATCCTTTTTCAAAAGTTGTATAAGTGAAATGTATGCAAAAATAGACATAAGTCTTTGAAGACAATACTGTCCTAAATAACATCCCCCACTGTGCTGTAACTCCTAGGGACACAGTCTCACGTGGTCCACCAGTGCAACTGCATTCTCCAGTCAAGCTATTAGTAAATCCTGAACTCCATGTGATTTACGGAATCAAAGAAACAGCGATCTACATGAACGTTTTGAGCTGTATGTGTTGGATAGAGTATAGAAAGGACTTTGCTTTGTTTTGTTTTAAAATAACCAAGCTGTAATATGTCAAGTTTAATTCTTGTGAGTACAATGGTGCATTTCAGTGCGAGGTAACCTAGCAATGTATGCACAATCTGCCATTTAGCACTGTAACAAATGGCAAGCAGTGTTTCAATCTGACATGGATTGATTTATTTTTTGAAAATGAGAAGAGTTAATTGGTGGAGATGATAATGAAAAGTCCTGTACCATCTACAGCTACACGAAATGAGCTAGCCAAAAAAATAAAGAAAGTGGTAAGGAAATATGACGACACATACTTGAAGTGTGGAGTCTCCTTTACCGGGTCGGATGAGTGCATATTGACTCAGTGTGTTATAATTTATTTTATATTTTTATTTACAATATTTGATTCTTTTCTAATTAGTAGCAAGTAGGGTTGGGTCTTTATTTACACAGCACAAAAACAGATTTTAATCTGAAAAAAAATGGAAACAATATAGTGTTCAAAATTGGACAGCTATTTTGTTTTAAAAGCAACAAATAACACAATGTGTTGTTATCATTTTATCATCATTCTTGTGTTGCTTATTGTTCAGTTTTAGACATTGTGTTTTTCCTGTTTGAACACCACATTTTGTTCTCAACATTTAAAATTTAAAGTGTAGTTTTACTAAAACTGTTTGATTTCAAAGATCTTGAAGCATTTCTCTGAGTGCATATTGCTAGGGATTCCTATCTTTCCAATTGTTTACATTAAAATGAAAAGGAAACATGTACATAGTTTATTTCCAATGTTAGAGTTTATATGTATGTAAGAATTAAAATTAATAATTTTCCTCAAGAAGTGTTAATAGAGGGCCATAGTGACTATTTCAGCTACACAGGTGGGCCTCAGGGAAAAAAAGCTTGGGAACCTCTGCTGTAATACATAATTTGTACTGAAAGTATCTACTGTATGTCTTTACAATGAAATACTCTTCTGTAGTGATAAAGCTGACATTTTGGATTCTATTGTTATGCTGAGAGGCACTAGTGACTGTTTGGATTTCAAACCTCTTTGAGATCGGGTGTGACTGTGAACGCACCCTTCAGTTAACGTAACTGTCAGGATGTGTTAATCAGAAGCCCCCCACCTAAGACCAAAAGAGGCTGTGAACCCACCCAGGAGCTTGCTTGGGTGGAAGGATTTTGCTCTGTGTGTGGGGGGATAGGCAGTGGGCAGGAGGATGTGGGCAGACTGGGACAAACTGGGAACCACAAGAACAGAGAGAAAGAGACAGAGGCAACATGCAAAAAACTCAAGCAGCAGCCGACGAGACAATGTTACCCTGGAAAAAAGCTGTAGGGAGAGGTTTGGGTGTGGAGTCAGCTAAAGGGGCTTAGGGCTGTAAACTAAGACACTGCTGTATTGTTCTTTGTTTCCTGTGGGTTCGGAGAAGTGGGGTTTTGCATATTCCTTGTAAATAAACAAGATGACATCAAAGAAAATACTAGATAACAGAAGTTTCTATTTCTAACTGGAACTTCCCCAGGACCCTGAGTTTTGACTAACCACTCAGGTCAAAAACAGGCAACACTCTAATTATTTGCAAAATATTGGAAACATAAAGATCTAAATCCTTGTGTTACAATGTTTTTATGCTACAGTACAATGGTACAGGATCATCAGGAAGAGACTCTCCAGTAACTTCCATTATTTTGTAAAATATTAAATAGCGAAACCTATTGGCTCAGTAATAGGTTCCCAAACTAAGATCTTCACTGTGCAAGGAAGGTATTTACGGTTGATTTATAAGCCCCTGAATAGTTATGGTTCATAGTATAAGCTTATACAAACATGATCGGAGAGTTGCAAATATCCTAATATACCTATGTGAAAGAAGTACCCTAAAATAAATGTGTCCAGCCATCTGAAGGAAGGGTAGGACTCGCAGTGCTCTCTAACTCTTTAATTTATTCTAGTTTAATGAATTGTAACTGAAATAGCTCTTAATACAGTGTACTGCTCCTTTCTGGAGGAATCACCTGGGTATGGGCAAGAGTTTGAAATCCTAGTGAGGCAATTAAACAATAAACATGGACTTGTTTAAAGACCAACAGTCAGAACTCCATGGGAGTCTGACTAATGTAATTGGCACCAAGATACTAAGGTGGCTGGTGCTTTGAGACAAACAGACTGCACAAAGTTGCAAAGTCATTGCAGAATGACAAACAGCATGGTTTTGAATAAAATACATATCCTTTTGCTAAGTCATATCATAATTCTGCATAACCTTGGCACGTTAGGGGGCTTTTTATCTAATCTGCAGCCTTCATAAAATGCAGACATTCTCGTATTCAAGAGAGAAGGTATTCTTATAGGAAAGATTTTTTCCTCTCAATTAAACTAATCATTTTCTGAATGTATCTTTTCCATCTAAGCCTACTCCATTAATGTGTGACATGACGCATGACCCTTTATCAGAAAATGTTGCAAAATAAATTGTGTATGTGAAAAGCTGCAATTTCTTTGGAGAATGTAAAATTGTCAGATTTTGTTTTTTGATCAAACAGTATTCTGAAAGCACTGAAATTTAATTGGAATCTCACTCTCCCTGTGATGGTATGTCCAATAAGAGGACCGACAGCTAGGGTTATAAGACATTGTCAGGAAGGTATGTGTCCACCAGTTCACAAAAGTGTATTAAGTTTATCAGTAATTCCCACAATTGCTAGGAAATCACTAGTGATAAAGATATGCATATTTTAACGTCTAAACTTACGCAGATGGAAACAGTTTTTCTCAATTCCTATGTTGCCTCCCTATGAGGGATAAAGAACAAAGTAAAGGAGTACATGAATATATGGAGAGCAGAAACAGAGAGAAAATGAATTTACAAAGAAAAGCATGAATTAGAGATGAGACAAAGAAATGTAGAAACAAGAGAGGAGGAAGGGAAAAGGTGGGATGGAGGAAAAAGAACTATAAAAGAAGAAATATAGTATGTAAGCTGAAGCATGATGGGAGGGATTTTAAAGACTTTTTACAAATTAATGTGATTTTTCCCCTCTTCTGCAATCTGTTGTTCTTCCTCCTTTCTCTCTCCAGTCACTAATGCTTTTTTGCCTCCTGCGTCTTATTTTAATTTGCTCCCTTCTTGTTTTCCTTTTGATATAGCCCTTGCCTGTAAGTTTTACAGCTCTTTGGCCAGCCCTTTCCTGTCATGAATAAATCGCATAACATGATCCGTAAAGCAGTCTTAAATAAAAGATCTTTCCATGGGAAATTTTTCTTCACCATCCTGTTTCATGGGATTAAGTGACACTAAAAGTTGTGCATAGGTCTTGTGCTGGCTGTCTGCACAGGAATGAATTTCACCTTGTGTGAATTGACAATGCCTTTTTTGCCTGTCTTCACAGACAAGGTCAGCTCCCAGACTACTGCACTGGGCAGCACAGAATGGGGAGGAGGTGAACATCCCTTAGTGCTGAAGGAACAGGTCCAGGACTATTTAGAAAGATTGGTCATACACAAGTCCAAGGGGCCAGATGCAATGCACCCGAGGGTGCTGAGGGAGTTAGCTGTTGTGATTTCAGAGCCATTGGCTATTATCTTTGAAAGCTTGTGGCAACAGGGGGAGGTCCCAGATGACTGGAAAAAGGCAAATATAGTGCCCATCTTCAAGAAAGGGAAGAAAGAGGATCCAGGGAACTACAGGCCGGTCAGCCTCACCTCAATCCCTGGCAAAATCATGGAACAGGTCCTCAAGGAATCCATTTTAAGGCACTTAAAAGAGAGGAAGGTGATCAGGAGCAGTCAACATGGATTTGCCAAGAGCAAGTCATGCCTGACCAAACTGATTGCTTTCTATGAAGAGGTGACTGGTTGTGTGGATGAGGGGAAAGTGGTGGACGTGATATACCTTGACTTTAGCAAAGCTTTTGATACAGTCTCCCACAGTATTCTTATCAGCAAGTTAAAAAAGTATGGGTTGAATGAATGGACTATAAAATGGATAGAGAACTGGCTACAGCAAAGGGCTCAACGAGTAGTGATCAATGGCTCCATCTCTAGCTGGCAGCCGGTCACAAGTGGAGTGCCCCAGGGGTCGGTCCTGGGGCCAGTTTTGTTCAACATCTTCATTAATGATCTGCAAGGGGGGTAGATTGCACCCCCAGCAAGTTTGCAGATGACACTAAGCTAGGGGGAGTGGTAGATACCCAGGAAGGGAGGGATAGGATACAGAAGGACCTAAACAAATTGGAGGATTGGGCCAAAAGAAATCTGATGAGGTTCAACAAGGATAAGTGCAGAGTCCTGCACTCAGGATGGAAGAATCCCATGCACAGCTACAGACTGGGGACCGACGAGCTAGGCAGCAGTTCTGCAGAAAAGGATCTGGGCATTACAGTAGATAAGAAGCTGGATATGAGTCAGCAGTGTGCCCTGGTTGCCAAGAAGGCTAATGGCATATTGGGATGCATTAGTAAGAGCATTGCCAGCAGATCGTGGGAAGTGATTATTCCCCTCTATTCAGCATTGGTGAGGCCGCATTTGGAGTATTGTGTCCAGTTTTGGGCCCCCCACTACAAAAAGGATGTGGACAAGTTGGAGACAGTCCAGCGGAGGGCAACAAAAATGATTAGGGGGCTGGAGCACAAGACTTATGAGAAGAGGCAGAAAGAACTAGGCCTGTTTAGTCTGTAGAAGAGAAGAATGAGGGGAGATTTGATAGCAGCTTTTAACTACCTGAAAGGGGGTTCCAGGGAGGATGGAGCTAGGCTGTTTTCAGTGGTGGCAGATGACAGAACAAGGATCAATGGTCTCAAGTTGCAGTTGGGGAGGTCTAGGTTGGACATTAGGACAAAGTTTTTCACTAGGAGGGTGGTGAAGCATTGGAATGGGTTACCTAGGGAGGTGATGGCATCTCCATCTTTAGAGGTTTTTAAGCTGTGGCTTGACAAAACCCTCGCCAGGATGATTTAGCTGAGGATAGTCCTGCTTTGAGCAGGGGATTGGACTAGATGACCTCCTGAGTTCCCTTCCAACTCTAATATTCTATGACTCCAGGAGAGTAAATGCTGTTGGTATAGCTTCCTTCTGCTTCATCGTTGTAAAGTGGCTATTGAACTGTTTGAAATGAAATTTTTTGTATAGAGCAAGAACTCTGTAGCCTGACACCATTTCCATGCATTTGCTTTTGCTCTGCATGCTTTTCTTGTGAAACAAAATGGTATGATGCTGAGTTCCCCATAAGTGACTCTTGCAAAGAAACACTTCTTTTGACCCATTGAAATGAACAAATACTCCAATGGATTTAAAAAAAAACCCTGATTCTGTGTGTCTGAGGATACCTGAGTTGTAAAAGTTGAGGAAGGGAATAGCCACTACAGCCCCTTGACTTTTCTGTTGAATTGGCCGGCCATTCACAGAGCCCAAGATCCATGATCCACACAAGCAGACAGCTGTACTGAGTGTCATTGACTTCATTGGGGCTCTGCATGGATGCAGCAATGTGTCTGCATCCTTACCTATACAGGGTCAGAGCCTAAAGATAGCATACAGGATGACCCCAAACTCTGAGGACTAATGACAAGAAGAATGCCTGTATTGCTATATAAATTGCTTTTCCTGCCTTTGAGAAGCCTTTGAATCCTACTGGAGTGCTTGCCATATTGGTACTTGCAGTAGCTGTAATATTAAAGTGTATCCATTTTCTAATTGTGAAGACACTCCACGGAAGAGGGCACTTTCTCCTGCTCTTTTCCCCTCACTATGTCTCCCACACTTTCATGTGTTCTTCTACTCTCACTGGGATAGCCATCAGTGTGACTCTGCACTCGATCAAAGCTGAGCAGGTATTAATTTTATTGTATTCATTTAAAAACTGTATTAGCTCTCTGGTAATCCTCTTTGTCTTTAAGGTGGCAAAATCCAACAGAAATGGAGATGTAATACATCCGGCTGAGCCATTCGGGAACAATTGTTGCTATAAAGACCTTGATTGAGAGGGGCATGGGTGTAGATTTGCTACTTCCTCCTGCTGCATTTGTAGTTAAAAAAAATAACCAACAAAACCAAATAAAAAAAACGAGCAGTCAGGGATCACTTCACAATGTAATAAAAGATTTGAGCTAGTTTTCTTGTTTAAGTAGTGCTTTTAGCATTTGATCATTTATAGCAAGGAAATCACTTGCTAATTTTAAACCAGCAAACTTCTTAACCTTTAATTTCATAATGGTTTGGTTTTAGCTTCATTATTGGCTAGGTAAGTCCTACGAGAAAGTGGCCTTTTGAGAGAGGTTTGAGACATTTCTTCTGTATCTGGACTGCATGCTCATTTGAATTTTCTTATTGATATTTTATTTATTATTTACTAGTTTATAAACAGCTCTCATCTCTTTCTTTTCTGTGTGGCTTATATTGTATTACTAGAGATGGACCTGAATAACAGCCCTAGATCCAAACAGACCCAAATATAGAGGGAGTTCAGATCAGGCCTGGAACTGAACTTTGCAGCTAGCCCCTACCTTTATAATGGTCCAAAGCAAACCTCAGATCTGAACACCTTGTTTGCATCTGGATCGGAATTCAGCAGTTTGTACTGTTTCTGTTACATTCCAGTTGGCAACCATTAAAACAAAAGCATACTGATCTTGAGCAGTACTGAACATCCACAACTACCACGGAAGTCAAAGATCTGGTCCTTAGTTTACCACAGATATTTGACTTTACTACAGTATCTGCAGATTCTCTGTACTTGCAGCATTTCCATTCTGAATAACCAGAGTTAAATTGAACTCCAGTGAGGGTTGGTAAATGTTGATTTTTAAATGGCATCCCTCGTATTAAGCACTGATTTGAACACCAAAAGTGACCGTATGGCAACCAGGGTAAACAAGGTGTCTATCCACAATCATTTACCCAGCTTTTTGTTTTCTCAATAACACAGCAATGCTCTGTGTGAACAGAAAAATAAATTATATGTGCCTTATGACTTAGATTAATCGCAAATAGCACTGTTCATTGTTTTTCCCATGGAGAGGACACTCTGAACTCATGTGTAAGGCTCCTGAATTCCCACTTCCATTTTTATTCTCCCAGCTCCAAAGCCCTCCAGTTGTGGTGCCGGATCCTCCAGCCAGGAAGGTCAAGACCTGTCTTCTTACAGAGTCTGTTATCGCAGCCTGACTGCTAGAGAGCTACAAAACCATGAGAGATGAAAAGATGCTCCACCTCCTGGAGGAAGCACCTCATTGCTTCCGGTCACTGCTCTCCCACTGTTCCTACGCTCCAGGCTTGCTCTGACAGGGATATTGTGAGGTAGGGTTGAAACTTTGTACAATGATTTGAGACATGGGATGTTTTTCATGTCTTTCCTGTTCCGTTCGTTTGTTTAAATAACTAAGAAGAAATCTGTCCAGAGAAATTCTGCTTTGTGTTCATGTTTCATTGAATACAAACTAAAAACCAAATTATTTTGCTTCACTCTCTTTGAAAGAATTTGAAAAATACCTGACTTGCATGCTGGTCTGTTCTTTTAGCTTTAGCAAACCTAGGAAGGATTCATTTCAGAAGACACGTAAGTTACCATATAATGTGGCTCAATAGGAATGCCACATAAGGAAAGCCATAATCAGGTACCACTGAGCCTGTAATATTATTGGAAGTCACAAGAATGCACTAGAGCAGAGGGTCTTGCTAGGGCTCTTTGTCTGAATGTAAAAGAACTAGATATTGAAGAAATGCTTAGCTGTGAAGCTACTTGTTTTAGAAGCTGATCATATTGGCAATAATTCTGTTCATTTTGTCTCTCTCCCAAATTCAGTATCATGTTCCTGGGGATATCTGCTGCCAATGGGTTATACTTTCACCAGGAAAAATAACATTACATAGTGCAAAAGCATTAGAGTCATATACTGTTGGTTTGAACTCCAAAGTCTTTTGAGCTTGTCAGTGTTTTGTTAATCCTGTTGGTTTGCCAATACCTCACTATTGGCCAACTGAAGATGTTATATGTACAGACACCATCACCAACTGACCAAAATAAAACAACTTTTTTTTAATATAATTTTAAATATTTATCTGACATTTTCTTTAAACAAAAATAGTATTATAATTTTCAGAAGAGATTAGCAGGTAGTATCTATGATCTTGAGTAAACCTACTATACATCTAAATAAACTAGATTTCCATTCATTTTGCAGAAAGACTTCATTCAGTTATAACTGTGGAAAATAGTTCACTGTATTTCACTTAGTTGGAATACGCAGAGAATTCCAAGGTATGGGAAGTGTTGATTTTACTTGAAGATTTGAAGTAACAAGGCATGTACATCTATTTTATTTCTACCTTGGCTAGTCAGAAAAACTTTGATGGGACCATATTCTGTTGGAATATGCAGTTCCTTTGAAATGGAAATGCTTTACAAAATTGAATTGATTTTGCCTTGAATTTCATTTTGGAAAAAAACAGGAAAAAAATTCAGATAATGCCAAAATGTCCTATTTCAACATTTTGGGAATGAAACAATTCAAGCTTTTGCTTTGAAATGTTTTTATATTTTGTATTACTATACAAAATAAAAAAAGTTAAAATTGAAACTAATCTTTAGAACAACCTGACATCATTTTCCTTCACAGAAAATTGCTAAATCCTTTGTGAAACTGAATTTCCATCCTCCACACAGATCTAATTTTCACATATTTAAATATTGAATAAAGTTAGTGAAGAAATTAATTATAATTAAAGTTTTAGGAAGTAAACTGCTTAAAAGTTGTTTATAAAATATAGGTGGCCATTCCTTTAATTTTGAACAGTTGTATAACTGGAAAAGATACATAAATATGTCAGTGTTGTTTAAATGATACTTTGCCAGCTTTGATAAGCTAAATAATATCATGTTCTTGATTAAAAACATGCACTGGTTAGTTGTTCTTGTGATGCATGATTAAGTATGACTGTCACATGAGGGAATCAGACACAAGCACTCTGTTGATAGTAATCTTCAGCACGCAGCCAGAAAGAAGAATGTCTGTTGCAGGCCATTGCAACTATAAATGTGACATCCTGGCAGCATGAAAAGATGATGTCATGCATCGTGGGGAAAATTACAAAAAAGAAAACATCCCAAAGAGCTGTAGTGGTTCTCACTGAAGTCAACACAAGCTTTGCCACTGAGTGGCGTCAGAGTAGGACTGAGTTTATGATCTGATGCCTTCAAAGATTCTTGCACTGTGGAATCAGTCAACTTGAGGAAGAAGATTTGAATCATTGTGGGTGGGATTTGCAAAGGCACCTGAGCAAATTAGGTGCCCAACTCCACTGAAAATCAATAGACTCTTCAAAGGTATCCGGGTGCCTAACTCATGGAAATCAATGGGCGTGAGGTGTCTGAATACCTTTCAGCAACTGGGTCAAGGGGACACACTCCATTTGGTGCTTTTGAAAAATCCTGTTCTGGGTCTTTTTCATGCACATTAAAAACAATATTAGCAGCAATGTCTTTTTTTTAACACAGCTAAGTACTTTGGGCCCAACTTACTCTGGTTTTGCCTAATACACGTCCAAATCAGTAGTAAATTTGGAGAAAGATGATATATGTTTGCAGATACCTAATAGGACCAGAAGGGTGTTTTCTCCTTTGTAAATGACTATTTCAAATGATACCCTATGGGTTATATGTTGCTATAGTAAAAATACATA
>ML675649.1:21807136-21869411 GCA_007922155.1 Mesoclemmys tuberculata | reverse complement strand
TCAAATGATACCCTATGGGTTATATGTTGCTATAGTAAAAATACATAAAACTAAATCTCTTTTTTGCTTATGTTTTTCCTTTCTAGAGAGTTCTTGGATAAATGTATTCACAGAGTACAATGCTGCACCTTGTAAATGTTTACATGAAATCTGCATATTCATCATCATTTAAAAAAAGTTGTTCCATAGAGATTTTACCACAGAGGTAGCAGTAAAACAACTGCAGGTACCCTGGGGAGTGATTATTTCTAATGTCTTTGGAAGTGTATTATTAATAATGATATTTTTATTGCAGAAGAATGTACATTTACATGCTGGAGGAAAAATGCAGCCACATATGCTATATACACACTTGTGTCATGCAAGTAATTTATTACAATGAAAATATTAAGTGATGTTATATGTTAATAATTTAGAAGTAGGTTGAATTTTTATTCTCAAAGCTTTAAAAATTAAAAGCACATCCCTTAGGATTTTACCATCAAGTAGCTACATGAATTAAGAGGCGAGAGCAGCAGCATATACATAACTAATAACAGAGCGATAAACACAATGCCTTGACCACATGTGATCAGTTAAAATACCATTTTTTTCTTCCAGAGGAAAATGTGTTTGCCTTGGTCTCCTGGCCAGATTCCAATGAGCGATGTAGTTATACTGATGTAAGTTCATGGTGTAGCCCCTAGTTAAACGCTTCAGTGAAGCCCAGTTGAGTGAATTCAGTACATGAAATGCTATGCAGTACATCAGATCCCATGGAGCACAAAATATTATGGTGCACCACACACACACGACTTATTGTGCAAGTCAGATAATGAAATACCAGATACAGGATCGATTTAATAGAGTTAGAAAAAAAGCACTAAGCACTTATGAAAGGAGACTCAAAGAGCTTGGCTTGTTTAGCCTGGCCAAAAGAAGGCTCCGGGGGGATATGCTTGCTCTATATAAATATATCAGGGGGATTAACGTTAGGGAGGGAGAGGAATTGTTTAAGTTTAGTACTAATATAGGCACGAGGACGAATGGGTACAAATTGGATATTAGGAAATTTAGACTAGAAATTAGACGAAGGTTTCTAACCATTAGGGGAGTGAAGTTCTGGAATAGCCTTCCGAGGGAAGTAGTGGGGGCAAATGACTTATCTGGCTTTAAGACTAAGCTTGATAAGTATATGGAGGGGATGTTATGATGGGATAGTTTAATTTGAGCAATTGATTTTGGATTATCGGCAGATAAGTCTGCTCAATGGTCTGTGGGAATGCTGGATGGGATGGGAACTGAGTTACTGCAGAGAAATCTTTTTTGGGTGCTGGCTGGTGAGTCTTGCCCACATGCTCAGGGTTTAGCTGATCGCCCTATTTGTGGTCGGGAAGGAATTTTCCTCCGGGGCGGATTGGCAGGGGCCACGGAGGTTTTTCGCCTTCCTCTGCAGCATGGGGCATGGGTCGCTTGCTGGTGGATTCCCTGCAGCTTGAGGTCTTCAAATCTCATTTTTGAGGATTTCAATAACTCAGTCATGGGTTCGGGGTTGTTATAAATGTGTATGGGTAGGGTTTTGTGGCCTGCCTTGTGCGGGAGGTCAGACTAGATGATCATATTGGTCCCTTCTGACCTATGAGTCTATGAGTCTATGATGCAATCAGTGCAGCTATCGGAACCAAACACAGTGAAAACACTGCAGTTCTGGTATACTAGTGAGTCAGAAGAAGCAGAACTCTCTCAGAGAGACTCCAGATCCCTGCACCCAAAAGCAGACCTCTGTGGCTGCTCTCCGCTGAAACAAGCCATGTCAGCTATTTCCTCATGCTCTGCACTAGTTGGCCATGTGCCACATACACGGCTTAACAGACTCCCAAGCATAGTTTGGGACTGAAGATTCATTCAGCTGCCAAAGAATCAATTTACACCATGGAAAATGAAGGAAAACTTAAAAAAGAGACCCACAAAGTAGAAAGCCAGCTTTCTATTCTATGTTGAGTATCATGTTCTCCTATATGATCCAGGAGTTGAAGATGGACAACCAGTGCTGGCTTTTCATCCCCAAATGATGTAGTTCTATGCCTGGTCTACACTGCAAAATTAGGTCAACAGAATGTGGCTTACATCAACCACATAATGTATGAGTCGCCACTGGCAGGTCCATTCTGCTGACCTAAATGGCTGGAAAGTTCAACTTAATAAAACCACCTCCACAAGAGGCGTAGCGCTGAAGTCGAATTGGATGAGTCAAATGAGCAGAAGTATAGGTGGAGCGGTGCATAAAATGACATTATTGGCCTCCAGAAAGTATCCCACAATGCTCTGCTGTGACTACTCTGGACATCCGCACTCTGCTGCACCGCAGCCATGTACACAGGAAACAGCCCCTGCCCTCAAGCCCTGGGAGATTTGGAATTCCCATTTCCTGCTTGGTCAGCGTGGAGAGAGCTTGGCAGTAGAACTGATCATGGCGACTGCATTCCCCAAACGTGCTCCAGCCTGGAGTGGACCTGAGGTTTTAGATCTCATGGGTCCGTGGGGAGAAGAATCTGTTCTGGCTCAGCTCCAATGCAGCAAAAGAAATCTGGATATCTATGAAACGATATCGTGCGGCATGTTGGAGAAGGGGCACAAGAGCGACAGGCAGCAGTGTTGCTTTAAAATCAAAGAGCTGAGACAGGGGTAGCAGAAAACTAGGGAAGCTAACAGTTGTTCTGGCTCCTCACCAAAAACATGCCACTTTCACGAGGTGCTGCAAGCAATTCTCGGCACAGTGTAGATATCCCAGGGGAATCCAAGTCCAGAATGAATGATGATGAGTCTGTGGACGAGGAGGAGGAGGAGAGTGGGGGGCAGGTGAGTGGGGTATCAGTTCTCCCTGAAAGCCAGGACGCAGGAAAGCGTGACTGACTGAGATGCCGGGGAAGGCGCATCTGGTGAGTACGTACTGCAAATCGCATTTCTGGGGTGACCTCTCCAGTCCAGCTTCAAGTTAAAGCGAAAAAAAATACTGCGTGGGGTGCTGGGGATGGTCGTTGTTGGTCCACTTAAGCAGAGGGTTGCCCCTGGAAAAGACTACGTGCACAGGGATGGTCCGAGAATCCTCCATGGATATCTCCAGGAAACTTTCATGTAGGTATTCTGCAACCCTTTGCAGAAACTTCCTGAGGAGCTCAGCCTTATTTCTTCCACTGCGATAGGACACTTTCTCCCACCACTCTGTTATTAAATGTGCAGGCATCATTGTGGAACATAGCATAGCAGCATAAGGACTAGGCCTGTACCCAGATGCTTGCAGTACATCCTCCCTTTCTGCCTTTGTTACCCTCGGGACACTGATATCACACATGGTCATGTAGGGAAGATGGCACAAGTTTACAATACCCGCCCAATATAGTCAGTGCGTGTTATTCCCTTGCCATGGATGGTTTTTTGGGTTCCTAGACACAACATTCTTGTTCTGTGTGTTAGGCATCTGGGAACGGGTGCTCATATATTTTCTCCAGAGACACTTTACCCCAACACCCCCCACCCAAATACCCTTTGGACCACCTCTTACAAAACCAATTTTTGGGAGGGTAATGGGAGCTGAACAATCCTGCTGCTTGGGGAAGTGTGGACTTATGCAGCATACACTGTGCTACAGAGATTTTACTAAAATGATCGCACCAGCCCCTTACTCACCATGGCTGGGATGCCACGCCAACCCATGCAATAGGTAGAGATTGGTATGCATATCTAGTGTTCACTTGGGAATATAAAGGACAGTTCTTTTTACATTGCAACATTACTTTTCGTCCATGGGACGAGCTAACAATGGATACCCTGTGCTTTGCTTGCCTTACAGTGGACAGCGTGGCCTTCGGCTTTAAGAGTGAGGTTTGTCAGACTGGAATAAATTATCCAAACCCTCCTGCACTTCGGCGTTCTGATCTTGCTCACCTCCAGTTTTGGTCAAGTGCATTGTGGCTGGGATTTTTTTACTTCCTCTGCAACATTAGATAGAAGCCACTGCTGAAGTAACAATCCAAAATGGACCAAGAGGTTTGGTAAGTGGTGGGATGTTGATTTTAGGAAAGCTTTTTAGAAAAGATTTTAAATGCTCCTTGGAGCCTTCTGAAATGCACTCGTTAGTGCAGTCCTTTCCCCCTCCCTCCACGCAATCATGTCCATTAAGAAGAAAAGAGATGATTTGGTGATTTACACATCAGGTCTGATATGCAGCCACTCCTGGGAACCATAGGTTCCTATCCTGGCAGAGGTAACTGAGCCCATCATCCTTCTGAGGCAGTAAAACCAAGTGCAATGCAGTTTTACAGTGTGAGTCTTTTGGATGCACACTCAGGTCTGCATGGACTTTTGGTACTCTTCAGGAAGGTGCTTTATAAATGTGTCCTCTCCCATAGCCTAGCTGTACAACAGTACAATGGTGCATCTCCTGTATAGTGCATGTTAAGTTCTGGAATGAAACATGCTGAGACAGACAAGCAATGGGTCCCTTGAACTGTTAAATGAGTGGCATATAATGGAGAGAGGCAATAACCTTCCTGCTGTCACATTTCTCCATGGGCCTATATTGGCTTTAACCAGGAATTAAATGGTGCCAAAGATCCCCACAATACTTCATACAGGTGCGAAGACTGAAGCTTCATTATTTAAATTCTGATGCAATACACCTGGGAGGGAAAGAAAATCAAATACACGTAGGAAAGGGTAACTCAGTGAGTAAAGTTTGTCATCCTGTCTGCTAGCTGTTGATTCCAGCTGATAGAGCAGACTGTCAATTACCAGATCCTCTTAGTGACTGGATTTAATGAGTGTATGGCCAACAGTTTATCGCATTTGAGACTTATAGTAGGACTCTCCAAAGGACCTTTGGACCATCAGAGACCAAAGCAGCCATGGTAAGCTTGGCTCAGCTGGAAAGGGCAATACCCAGAAATATCTATAGTTTAGTTTCTTTGTATTTATTTGTTTTTAGCATATCTTTCCTTTGATTTTTTTAAAAACTAGTTTTAGTATAATGTCTTTCATCATTACGGTTCAAAGGCAGCCAAAGACTCATGCCAAATGTGGTTTTTAAAATTAGAGATAGGACCAAACCAAAACTCTGTATTCAAACACCTTTGGAAGGTGGGTCATTCAGAATCAAAGCTTAGATCTGGTTAAATGTAAAAGGCTCAGGCTGGTCCCATATTTCTAGCCAATCTGTTCTGTCTAAACACTGCAGAAGTCTGAGGAATTCAAAATCCAGATCTGAATACTGCAGTTTGGGCCCCTCTCTCTGTAAAACTCTGATATACTCCAATGAACACCACATTTTATTTTTAAATTCTGTTGAGTGCTAGACCAACTAATGCAGTACCGTCGCCACCTTGTGTTACAAAAGAAGAATAGCCAAGTTCAGGAGCTAGCTATTGTGATGTTAGGTGAGAAAAACTGAAACGTGAACAGAATGTAATGCTCCTATAGAGAAACCAGATAATCACTGTAGTCCATTGTGTTAGATTTCTCACCATTTCATTAAAAGATATTTAAGTAGCCTGTTGCATGACACAGTGGCTCAATGGGAAAGCTTGGCTTTGCTAGCTAAGGCCTACATTTGGAAGGGGATGCGCTACATTGCTGGAGCCAGGATGTGTTGCCTGCACTTCCATGCAATTGCCTTATCACATAATGCCTTTAGTGGCAGATTCTGAGGAGCACCCAGTGACAGGCACAGCAAGGAGGAGGTAGGGGAAACATGATGAGGCTAGGGAGGAGCGCTGGGTGACCTCCCTGGAACAGCGTTGTGTGAATGGTCCCTATGTTCACTTTCCTTATGGCGAGATGTATGTTAAATGATGGTTTATGCAGGATTCAATAATAAATCAATGAAATATTCAGCAATGTAACATTCTGGAGAAAGGAATAAAAATCAGTTCTAGTGTAAGGGATAGCTCAGTGCAGTCTTATTTGGCAAAAATCCAAGGGGAAATATCATGTCCAAACAGAATGATTTTTTTCATCATTACAACAATCTCAGCGATCTGAGATAGTGATGGAATGGACGAGTGACCAAGAGTTGTGTATTGATTCATCATCTTTGTTGTTCTTTCTCCAGGTAATGCATTGCTGTTCACTGGCCGGCAGAGAGTGCGGCTGTTGTGGTGACAGTGTATTTAGACTGTAAGCTCTTTGGGGCAGGGACTGTCTCTGCGTTGGGTGTTGGTACAGTGCCTAGAACAATAGGGCTCTTAAGTCCAGCAGAGAAAGGTATCACATGACCCAATGGCTGGAGGTGGAAGCTAGACCTATGCAGACATACATTTTTAACAGTCAGAGAAATTAACCATTGGACCGGTGTACCAAGGGCTGTGGTGGATTCTCCATCAGTAACCATTATTGAATCAGACAGGGTGTTTATCTGAAAAATACACTCTAGGAATTATTGTGGGGAAGTTCCCTGGCCTGTGCTATACAGACTAGATGATAACAACGGTCCCTTCTGGCCTTGGAACCTATGAATATTGACTGCTATAGAGGCAGCAAAGTAATACACTCTCCCATAATGCATTTAGCATAGTGTGCAGTTTAGAATACACAACTCTCACAGCAATAATAAGAGAACCTCAGGAGACCCTTACATAAGCACTGGCAAGAAATTCTACTGATATTTCAGAAGCTAGGTGAGATCCCAAGAATATCCAGGCTGAGGTGAACCTACTTGTCAGACAAGCATTTATTTATAATTGTTTCATGCAGATAAATTAAGGAGATGGAGCACAAAGGTCACTCTTCGAAATGTTAAATGTGTTGAACATGAATCTCTGATGATGTCCATTAACTATTTTAAATGCTTTGCAAACGTCAGTAAAACCCTTTCCCATTTTACTACTGCTGAAAAGGTTGTATTTCTTCTTAGTGAACTAAATACCTTGGTTTTGAGAAAGGTGCTACACTCAATTCTAGCCACGGCCCCATCTTGCTCCCTTTACTCATTCACTTAGGGTATGTCTACATAGCAAATGAAGGAGTAATTGTAGTGCAGCATACCCATGCAAGCTTTAATCTGGCTAGCATGCATAACAGTGGTAATGAAGACGTGATGGCACAGACTAGCAACCCAGGGTCCCTAGTTGGTTTGTACTGGGATTGCTAGCCCATGCTGAAGCCTGGCCAACATGTCTACACTACTATTTTTATCCTCTCTAGCTAAATTAAAGCTAGTAGGGCTTTGCCTACCTGTGCTACAATCACACCTTCGTTTGCTGGATAGACATCCCCATAAACTCAAGACAATGGGACTGTTCACAAGCAGGATTTGAGGCCAGCGTGGGGTCCCTCATATGGGGCTTGTAAACATAGCCAGGGTCTGTATAAAGTTGTAAGTGCAGCACACTACTGCAGTGTTTTCCTGTCATCATTCTATTGCAGTGAGAAGCGGCAACATTAAACTACTCATATTTAAGAGATATAAGGAGCTTTTTCATGCAAATAATAAGATCTTCTTTCAAAGAGTTAATAAGTCACTCAAAGCAAATGCCAAGCATAGCCGCATTTAATTTCCCATCATTGTTCAATCCCCTGGTGCCTAAGATGCCTTTCATATCCTCCTGGGTTCAGGTGTTACTCTTGCTGGCAGGTAAGACAAGTAGTGACAAGTATATTGTGTTGTGTTAGAAACTAAGACGATCATGTGACATAGAAAGAGTGAGAGAGAGAGGCTGCAGCACACAATGTTAGAGCCCATCAGCATGTTAAACAATGGAGAAATGGTTTGATAGGAACGAGGAGCAGCTAATGCACTGCAGGAAAAGGAAAAACAGGGAAGAAGCTGCACCTATTTCTGCACATATTGAACAAGCAGCGCATCTCTCTAGCCTTCAATTCTTTAAAAAATTGTGTAGAAATGTAATGCTTGTGTAAGGTCTAAACTGACAAACATGGAGACTGATATCCCCCAAGGCAGCAGCAACACAAACTTCACCCACAGTGCCGGGGCATTGTGTCTCCATTCTGACCCACAGCAAGCATCTCTAAGGCTGAGAAGATAGATCAGTCTCCATGCCCATTCAATCCATGTTAAGAAGGTCAACAAAAATGCTAACTACTGTCAGCTGTGGAGGGTTTGGGGTTTTTTAATGGACATTTGCATCTGATCCAGATCCCAGCGAAGTTAATGGAAGTCTTTCCACTGACTTCCAAGTGCTTAGGAGCAGCCATGTATTCTTCAGGAACTGGACTAAGATCACCAAACACAGGACATGGGCCACTGAACAATATTTCTCTAGCTTCAGTTGTGCTCCCTGTGGTGGAGTTCCACTTACATTTATATGACATTTAAGATAACAGCTCATTATATGTAATGCTCACAAACCCCTAAAGTTCCTCTTAGAAAAGAAACTATCATAGAAAACATGAATTGCATGTTTTGAAGGTCATTCCCAGTTCAGCTATTTTGTTTGTTGTTTGTCTCATGATTTCTCCCTTCATTTTTGTGCATTCTTAGATGGTTCTGTTAACTGAATTTGCAAGTGGACAGTAATGTTTTCTACGTGAATGGGGAACACATTCTCAACAGCACCAGGCGTTTCTCTTTCAATAAAATATTAGTGCATGATTGAAAGCGTTAAGGAGATTGATGGAAGCTGAGCTGTGCCACAAGTTCCAAGAGCCATGTGCCACAATGTGGAAACCCAGTACTCTAGTGTTAAGTAATATTTTTTTCCTAAAATCTGTACATTCTAAATCAAAATATTTAGCCAGACTGCAGTGAAAAGCTGCACTAGTTTTTAGGGACGAGGTACCCAGGTGCTAAGGTGTCAGAGAATCTGATTAAGCTTCATGTTGAAGCTCGAGTGGAGAGCAGCTGGCTTTCAAATTCCCTGGAGCCTGATCCTTATTCTAATCTTGTCAACATCTATCTTTAAAGAAACACATCCATAACATGTGGAGAGAGGTTCATCCACACCAGCAGGACTTCTGATAAAGGAAGGAAGGAAGCCCCCCTCCCCCAACATGTCCATATCATCACCAGACCTCAACTGCTTGTTTTAACTGAGAGTGTCTAATACCTGCACCTGACACCTCTTTACAGAACATAATAGGATCAGGCCTGCCTGTTTCCTTTTGGGATGTGTATTAAAAGTAGGTGCTTTGATATTGCACAGTTTTGCTACTTATCCCAGTAATAGCTTATCTGAAAGACTTATGAAGACATAATTAAAAAACATTCTCATAGTACCATCCAAAAAGGGTCCCTAAGTGTCCTAACTCATTATGGAAACATCAGAGCCAGAATTCTGTCACTTCAACAGTAGAGAGCACATAAAATAGTATGAATAGCTTGCTTCCTAGGACTTTATTTCACAATTAACAGGGCCGATTTTAGCTACTTTTTATAGCAACGGCATAACCTTCTTTCTATATAGTGCCTTGCAAATGAAATAAGTCATTGCAGCTTTGAGCCTTGCCAGTTAGTTAGTGTCCCTGGGGAACCCACTTATTCTTTCATAGGCTAATAAATATAAATCTATAGGCAAGTGCCTCTTAAAGACTTGAGGGTTTTTTTACATTGATCATTTCCCCAAAGTGGCTTAGAATAAAATGGCCAACTTGAAGTTGAACTTGCTTCTAGGATTGTTGGCAGTCTTTCTGCATATGCTGGTTATTCAAAGTGAAGAAGGTACATGTAGATTGTTAGGAAAATTTGATTTACATGGCTATGTGGAATCTGAGAATCATACGCTGATTATTGGAGGAATGTTTCCCATTCACTTCAGGACTATACCTGAAAAAGAACAAACGACTTCAGAGCCAGTGTCATCAAAATGTGAAGGGTAAGACATTTTCCCTCATATACAGCTAGCAGCTTGGAGGATAAATGAGTTGTGTGTGTGTGTGCCAGTGCAAGTGTTTTCTTACTGGACAAAAATGGTAGCGTGTGTAAGATGTGCAAACAGCATCTTCCACCTAAGAGAAGCTAAAGGGCAGCTCTTAGTGGCTTGACCAAGGAAGAGCTCTTTTAGGCTCACCTGGCAGAAATGCTGTCTACTGACAGCCTTATTTGGGTACAAGAGACAGATGAAGCAAGTCCACCCATTTTTATGGGATATTTTGCTCAATATTGTGGGTGAAGCTGACTCCAGTGTCTAGCTACCAACATACAGACAGCAGAATGCATGTGTTCAAAACTGAATTGTCTCGTGTCATTCATTCATTCATTCGTACCAGTTGGGGGGTGCTCAACATCTGGCCAGAGGGTACTGAGGATGTTCAATAGTACCCAGACCCAGCAAAGCACTTAAACAGATGCCTAACTTTATGCACATGGCTAATCCCAATGATTTCAGTGGGAATATAAATCAGTTTTAAATTAAGCAGCTGCTTAAATGCAGTGCTGGATCAGGGTGAAGGTACTCATACACCACAGGAATGGTTGCAAAACTGGGTGGACTAGAATAAGGGTAGAATCAGTTAGCACTTGGCAGGATTGTGCCCTAGCTAATAAATTACAAAAGTGTAATTTCTTCTCTAATGTCCCATCATTTAAAATACAGAATAAAATCACACCTGTTTTTGTTGACCAGTAACCTGAAATAGTGTCTAAATTGTGGGGCTACTAAAATGTCACAAATTTTACTGATACATCTTTGTGCTGTACTGGAAAGGCTATTTTCAGCAAGGAGAGAGCATTACGCCTACTTAAGAAGTGTAAAACTCAGTTTCAGCCAGGGCTATTCACCACATTCCGTGAACTTGATGGTAATCTGTTCTCTGAAATGCCTAAGGGGACTCTACCAAGACCACTGCAGTGAGTCTATGAATAAAGGTAATTACATACTAAGTATTAACTATATTTTATTCTGCAGATCTTACAAGCCAATAAAGTTGATTCTGAAAGGAGACAAAAATGGCATAGAACACTTTGCTATTACTAATATCATGGGCCCAGTGCACACAGGTGTTGTCTTACTTTAGTATCCATTGCTGTCAATGGGGATTGCAGGTGCTCAGCATCCCTTTTCAAGATCAGACCCATGTTGCATCCTATTTGAAAATAGAACAAGGACCCAATCCTCTTCCCACTGACTTCAGTGAATGCTGGTTGAAGGCTATATAGACCCTTGCTTCATGCACAGAACTTCCATTGAATCCAATGGGAGTTTTGCACAAAAACTGACAATAGAATATGGGCCATAAAAAAGAATCTTTGTAGCCTCAAGCCTGAAAAATGCCAGTAACTACTAAAACCCTAATTTTATCGCATTGTCTCCATAAACAATATATAATTTAAACCTGTTAAAGTTCACTGACAAGTAATTACCCTGTAAACCCGCCACTATGATTACTTTCTTGCAAAATGTTTTCTGTTATTCTGTAATGATAAATAAAGAATCCTAATCCTGAGAAATGCTAGTGCCAGCAATTCCCAAATAATGAATTGTGAATTGTGTGTGTTTAGCACCCCTCAGGATTTTGTCCCCAGTAAATATCACTGTAAAATATTTATTAAAGCTTCCGGCATTGTTGAGTAGAAAATAACAGCAGTATTGCCAGAAATAATATCACATTTCTGAATGTATTGTAAAACAATTGTGCTCCCATCCCACAGAATGTCAAATGGAACAGAAGTTATGCTTTCTTCTTCTCTGTAGCAACTACAACATAGATTGGGATAGCAGCAGATACATTTATGTTTCCTCAGAACTTTCTATTGCTGCTTTGGAGCAACAAGAAGCATATAATATGGAAATAGGATTGGTACATGACAGCTGTGTTTACTGAGAAGGAAAACAATCTAAATTGTCCAGCTGCAAGGAAAGCTGGGTGTATAATTAATAGTGTAGTTTACATGATGAATCTCACCCCTTTTTCAGTGTGAATTGTCTGTGAACAGTTTGCAGTTTTTCTCAAGTGTATTTAAATTGTTCACCATGAATAGGGTCTATAGATTGCATCTGAGCATTTCATTAAAACTTAGAATTTTATACTTGAAATTTGAACTGAGTTGGTTTGTTTGGATTGAACCCAGGGGGTGTTTTTATTTTATGTTTTTATTCCTTAACTGGAAGTAGCTCTTTGAATATAATCACTGATATAAAAGCTTTCAGTATCAGAATTCACTTTCCATTAATACTAATTCTCTAATTTGCATGGGTCTTTGGAAATGTTTCCTTCTGTTTCAATCAGCATGGGTTTGCATTAAAAAATGGTTTGAACCAAAATGTCCAAATATGAACATCTCTAAACAGTTGGCAGATCGTTGTGAATTTTCCAATCAGTGTGAGTTGAGTTTGCAAGGAAAGCTAAAACTAAGCAGATTTCATATTTCACAATGACAACTTCTCATCAGTCTAATTATAACCTGGTTAGAAAGGTTGAAAGAAAATTCAAACAATCTGACTAATCTGCTGAGGGCCTTATTCTTAGAGCCCTGAAACAGGACCATTTTTGTGGATCAAATATGGATACAAATTTTGTACCAATGCAGGGCTCTACTTATCTTTTAAAGTACAGAGGGCCTTCTACTGTCATTGGAGTCAAGCAGGAGTTGAAGGCACTCAGCCCCTGGCAGGATCAGCCCTCATTCTCTGGAAAGGCACTGCATATTTATGACAAGTCCATAAAATCCATGGGCCATATTCTCTGGCCTGGCTATGCCATGCTTGGCACAAGATTGGGAGTGGGACAAAGATGACTTTAAAGCATCTTTCAGGTCCTCAGACCCTGGGGCTGATCTGCACTGGTTTGGTCCCCTGCTGCAAGTTAGATCAGCTGGAGCTCTAATTTTTGCCATTTGCCAGTGGCCCACCAATAGCCATTCTGGCAATTGTAGATTGCGGAGGTATAAGGGGAAGCTGTAGCCATACCTACACTATATTTCCCAGGACACATCTCTGCACCACCTGTCTAGAAATGGGAATGTCATAGGAACTGTTAAGCAAAAGGAATTCTTCTTTAGAGAATTTAGCCACACTGATAATACTAAGCAATTTATTTAGCAACGCATTGGGAAGAGCTCAACAAGCAGCTTTAAAGTACAATTATTACAGCAGTTTCTTAAATACATTTCACTCATCAAGATAGACTAAACCAGTTTAAACTAATCACCAAAAACAGTTCTCTGTATCTTGGGAAGAACAACTCCATATTTGGTGTGGAGGCGAGGGGGAAGTGGTCTCAACAAATAAGGAAGATACGTTATGAGGGGCATGAACACATATATGTGATGGAGGGCAGGGGCACAGTGAGGAGTATGTGATAACATGAAGGAACAGTACAAAAAATATCTTGTTCGCTGCTTATCTCGGTACTCTCTGTGCTTGCAGTCCTTGGTGTGTTCTGCATAGAGGCCTTACCCCAACAGAACCCCTTTGCATCATGGTAAGAATTATTTCATTAGCCCAATCCTGCTGTCATTGAAGTCAAAGAAAATTTTGCCATTGACTTCAGTGAGAGCAAGATTGATCTCATTATTCCTAAACCATCCATAATATTGGGGTAAGCCCTCAGAGTTGCTAAGCAAGTGTTAGTTAGGCTCTGATTTAGCAAGCCACTTATGCATGTGCCTAGCTTTAAGCATGTGAATAGTTCCATTGAAGTCACCTGCTTAAGTACCTTGAGGAATCAAGGCCTAACCATTCAGAATCTCTCAGAGTTTTCCCCATAAGTATCCAGCATACAGATTTGTTACAGGTTGGCATGTGACTGTTCAATTTGCTACCAAATAAGCGCTGCTTAACACTGGGGAGTAAATAACTCTCAGGACCTGATTTTCTCTACCTGCAATTTATGTAAATGACCACATTTACATCTGTGCGAAGTGAATGCTAGTTGAGGGTAAAATGATACCCAGTGAAAACAGGTGTTAATGACTACACAAAGGGCCAGGCAGTAAAGAAATCAGGCCCATAGTGGATTGTTTTCTTTTTTAAATAGATATATATGCCACTACTCTAGAGGATTTGTTATTGTATTTAATGTTGTGTGTGAAAGAGCATGTTGACCTCTGGCCGGCTAGATAGCCTTCCGAAATATAAGCTCTAATGCTACTATTATTGCTAATGAAGATTTTGTGTTTGGAAGTAACAGGTTCTGGTTTCTATTCTGACATCTTGCACTTTTCCTGCCAATAATCAGAATCCATTGGCACATGCTGGCTTCAGTTGGCTTTGATCAGGTCCACAGTAATCCTAGCCAGGTGAATCTCCATGGTTGTGTACCTAGTTGAAGCCCCAGAGAAATAATGGGGCATTTTCCCCCACTGGAAGCTCTGGCCAGTGGTCTCCCTTTGGAAAATACATCAACCAAGGTAGAAGTGATAGCATAGGTGGGAAGCATATATGTATAATATTTTCTGATAGTGATTTGTTGCATTAATGGAATTTTCCTTCCTTCCTTGCAATACATTACAATACAATACCATCACCACTGGGCCCCTCAGGATTGTAGTCCAGTCATGGGCCCAACATGGTCATGTCAGCTGGACATGTCACAAATAGCAGATCTGCTGCTGCTACCGCTTCCCACAGTAAATAAAAGCAGCAGGGTAATGACAAAAAAGTGCTTCTTGTGTGGAAGTGCTGGCAAAGGCATTCACCACTGAAAAATACTTTGTTTCTGCAGGTTTAACTTCCGAGGTTTCCGTTGGGCCAAAGCCATGATACATGCCATCCATGAGGTTAACAGAAGGCAAGATATTCTACCAAATATAACATTGGGTTATCACATCTATGATACCTGCTTTACAACATCCAAAACTGTTGAAGGGACTTTGGCATACCTTACTGGACAAAATGAAACAAGGCCCAATTTCAGATGCAGTGCGGGTGCACCTCTGGTAGCAGTCATTGGAGCTGGTGGATCGACACTGACAATTGCTTCTTCAAGAATCGTAGGGCTATATTACTTCCCTGAGGTAACTGAAGGTTGTATTTGTTTAAAATCTAAACATAATGAGCAATTTACTAATGTTTGAGAGACAAGGTGGGTGAGAGAACCTCTTTTATTGAACCAACTTCTGCTGGTGAAAGAGAAAAGCTTTCAAGCTACAGAGATCTTCCTCAGATCTGGGAAACGTACTCAGAGTGTCATAGCTAAACATAAAGTGGAGCAAAAGTAGTTAACGTTTCCCAGTAACGTTTCTGTGTAAGCTCAAAAGTTCCTCTCTCACCAATGGAAGTTGGTCCAACAAAAGCTATTACCTCACCCACCTTGTCTCTCACAGAGTTAAGACACCATTCAAGGTGAAGTGGCCAGTCAGCACCTTGCATGGTCTCTTACAATATGGGTTAGCTATTTATAATGAACAACCTGTTCCACTTTGCATTTAGCTGTGACACTGGGAGTACGTCTACACTGGGAGTATGTCTACACAGCAGTTAGACATGCGGCTAGCCTGTGCCAGCTGACTCATGCTCCTGGAGCTCAGGCTAAGGGGCAGTTTAATTGCAGTGTAGACTTTGGGGTTCAGGCTGCAGCCCAAGTTATGGGACCCTCCCACCTTGCAGGGTCCTAGACTCCAGGCTCCAGCCTGAGTGCGAACGTTTACACCACAGTTAAACAGCCATTAGCACTACCCCTACAAGTCTGAGTCAGGTGTCACAGACCCACTGCGGGTTTTTAATTGCAGTGTAAACATACCTTGAGTACCTTTCCCAGACCTGAAGAAGAGCTCTATGGAACTCAAAAGCTTGTCTCTCTCACTAAAGGAAGTTGGTCCAATAAAATATATTAACCCCTCCAACCTTCTGTTTCTAATATCATGCGATCGAGATGGCTACAATAACACTGCAAACAATATATTGACCTTGCAGATGAGTAAAGTGAAGCATACAAAGATTATATTACTTGCCCAAAGACACATAAGGAGCAAGTGTCAGAGCTGGGGCTAAATCCAAGAGTCAGAAGTCCCTGTCCTGTTCTCTGACAATTAGCCATGCCCCCTCCCATTTATTAATACTGTCAGTAGTAGTTCTTAGTTGCATGTCCTATCACACTGAAGAGCATGCTCAAATCTTGTGAAACTACTGGGCCTAGCTTGTTTCCACTGAAGTCAGTAGGATTTTTGACAGGTTCTTCAATGGGAGCAGGACCCCATGGTGCTCAGAAATAACTGGGCTATCAGTTGATGTAAATATCAATTTTAATTCATGTACTTGAACATACAAATGATAAAGGAATGGAATTCTTCCTCTGGGGCCCTTCTAACACTTCCCAGGGCCTGGCCCGGTGAAGAGCTGAATGCCCTCAGCAGGCTGCTGAACATATGGGAGCTGAGTGACCTAGCACAAGATGTCAAATAGTTTGCACGAGTGAGTCCTAGATTTGGATAAGCCAAAGTAAAATGCCTTCTGGATTTCTAATTTCAGGGCGAGGTACTTTATTTTTGACAAACAGTTCCCAAGGGACTTTGATAACTCTTACTATTCTGTTGCACTAATCATATTGTCCCAGTGCTTTGTAATAAACAAATAACAGTCAAGCAAATAAAAGCAAATATCACTGGGAAAAGTAAATACTTGATTTCGTATTTCCATCGGCCCATAGTAGCTGCTGGCCAAATAACATGGGCTAAAGAATTCCAGTAGTTTGAGACCTGCAAGTTCCTGAGTATTTTCCCCTTAGAACGTCGTCAGATCAAGACTTCACTGGGCACAACATCATAAGCTCAGAAGGGTGCTAGGAGGCCAAGTTATTTCTAAAGCAGATCGCACATTACAAAAAGAGTCAGTGCGGGCCAGATCCCAACCATTCATTTCAAGCTGTTGGGACTTTAAAGGTTAGTATCAGAGACTTGGATTTTGAACTCCATCCTCAGGCAAAGCTCTGACAGGCATTTATGCGAGCTTTGCCTGCCTGCCCCTGGGGGCTAAATACTGGTGTTCTTGCTCAGGAACAACTGCCATTGACTTTAATGAAGCAATAAAACCTAAAGCCCCAAACTTTGACAGCACTCAAGCTACTTACTGTCCAACATTTTATTGGTGCAAAGTGGCTACAAAAATGGGTTAACTGGTCACTGGAGGACCCCTGCTATGGAGGGGACTCCTTGGCTGGCTCAGAGCCACCCAGTTGCTCATACACTGTTTCCTGCCCAGCAGGCAGTGCAGGGACCATGGCTGGGCAAGGTGTGAGCTAGCTCTGCATGCTGTGGTCCCCTGGCCTCCTGATAATTACACTGTCATGGCTAGGCTTCAGTGTTCACACCCAGTTGAATAGGAGCATTCACACTCCGCTCAGAGCTGTTGTTTCAAGCTGTCTGTATTGCATTGGTTTGCACTTGGGTCACCTTTGAAGTTTATCACCACAACCATAAAGGCTTGTTGTTTAGTTTTATTTGAAATGAAAAGTTAGGTTCTGGAATGCAAGTAACGGCAACATACAAATAATCTCTAATGATGAAGCAGTTTATGAGGCTGTATAGTCACGTTATACACTGCGCCATGGCTATGGGGAACATTTCCCTATGAATACCAAAGACAGATATATAGAAAAAAGAGAAAAGCAAACCAGCAAGTGGGCCAGTAATCCCTGCCTCAATGCTTTGTTTGTTTGTTTGTTGTAGGTTGGTTATGCCTCCTCCTGCTCGATCCTTTCTGACAAATACCAGTTCCCCTCCTTTCTGCGCACTATACCGAATGATAACCATCAGTCACTGGCTATGGCAGAACTTGTTCGACATTTTGGTTGGGCATGGGTAGGAACAATAGCAGCAGATGATGACTATGGAAAATATGGAATAAAGTATTTTAAACAAAATGTCGAGAAATCTGGAATCTGCATTGCTTTCTCTGAGACCATTCCAAAAATATATTCCAGGGAAAAAATACTAGTAATTGTGGAAACTATAAAAGAATCCACAGCAAATATCATTGTAGTGTATTCCTCTGATATTGACCTCACTCCTTTAATGGAAGAAATTGCACACAGTAACATTACTGGCAAAACCTGGATTGCAAGTGAGGCCTGGGTTACATCAGCACTCATTGCTAAACCTGAATATTTTTCATTCCTTGGTGGAACCATTGGTTTTGGAGTACGGAGAGGTGACATACCAGGATTAAAAGAATTTCTGCTTGATGTGCATCCAGATAATGATGCTAGTGATGACTTGACTATTGAGTTCTGGCAGACTGTTTTCAATTGCACTTGGCCTAACAGCAGTGTACCTTATAATACAGACTATAGAATAAACGTAACATGTCGAGAGAGGGAAGTACATCCTATTTCTGATCAGCACTGTACTGGAAAGGAGAAACTGGAGGGCATTAAAAATACCTACCTGGATGTTTCAGAGCTCAGAATAACATATAATGTCTATAAAGCTGTGTTCACTGTGGCTCATGCCCTTAACAATTTAGACACCTGTGTAGAAGGAAATGGACCATTTCCAAAAAACTCATGTGCATTTATATACGATTTTGAGCCCTGGCAGGTAAGCATTGCTTTTATCTACCATAATGTTACTTAATGAATTAAAGAAAGAACTTTAATGTGGTGTCTGCTGTTGCATTTAATTTTTAAAAGTTTATCTATAAAGCAAATTAATTCAATATTAATTACAGAAAAAATAAATAATACAATAAGTTAGAAGTAAATTTGAAATATGTGCTGAAGTCAAGTGGCAGGTTATGATTTGCAGTATATGGGCCTGGTTCTGATATCACTTACACCCGTGTAGACCAGGTGGAAGAATAGTATTGTTAGGACCTCTACCCTAAGAGTCAGGAGACATGGGTTTAGTTCCTTATTCTGCCACAGCCTTCCTGTGTGACCCTGGGCTAGTCTGTGTATTAGTTAATAATAGCACTTCCCTATCGCACAGGGATATTGTGAAGGGGTCAGATAATATTTGTATTACCATAGGACTTAGCAGCCCCTGTCATGACCAGAACCCCATTGTGCAAGAGGCTGTACAAACAAAACAAAAAGACAGTCGCTTCCCCAAAGAGCTTACAATCACAAGATAAGACAAATGGATACACACAGACCGATAGGGGAGAACAAGGAAACAATGAGACAATATTGGTCAGCATGATGTGTGTATATAAGAGTGGAGTTATGCTGGAGTGAGATCAGAATCAGGCCCTTTGAACATAAGGTCGTTAGCTGAGAATGTGTTTATTATGTTGGCGGTGCACATTTTATGAGGCCCTTTCCTTGCTTTCAGGTTCTTGGATTTTGTAAATGATATGAGAGGTAACTACACCAGGCCACAGTCTAATATTTTTACTTGCTCCTCAAGTAGTCCCACTCCTTTCATTGGGACTAGTTGGGGAGTAAGGTTCCACCCAACATGAGTAAGAGGGGCAGAAATTGGCACATTGTTATCACTTGAACACACCAGATACAGAAGATATACGTTCAAGTTAAGAGGGAATGAGGCAGATCGTTAGCTAATGTAAATTTGTCACAGGCCCATTCAAATTATGGGCCTAGGATAATTTACACTAGATGAGAATCTGTCCCAATATATGCCAGAGGAATTTAAGAAGCCACTATTTTACAAAGAGATTGGTGAATGCTGTAAGTGGAATGAACTTCCATCTGAGACGGTAAAATCAAGTGGTGTTAATGGACCTGAGCAAAATTCCACAGAAGTTTTACTACATAGAATTTAATGAGTTATTAATTTAACGAGTTATTCAGTTTGGTAGTGTAATATAGCAGTAAGCAGCCCGTCCTTTTGGGGAGACAAGAGGGGATTTTTCACCAGGCATGCTTTCGTTCCTATGGGAGGGGTTACTTCAACCCTTCTCTGGCATGAAATTAGATGTACATATATTTTAAAACTTACTTTAAGTTTTAAAAATCTTTTAGGCAATCCTAGACATGACAGGTCCATGTAGTAGTTCCATTATTACCCAGCTATGCAATGTGTACATAACTCTGTAAATTAATTTGACAGGCACTTTTCTCCCCTAATTTATAGTTAATGTACTATCTGAAGAATGTTAAATTTACAACCTTTGACAATGAGCTAGTAAAAATAGATGACAATGGAGATGTGTTTGCACCATATGACATTATAAACTGGCAGCTGAACGAGACAGGAGAAATCTCCTTCGTGAAGATCGGAATCTATAATGTTACAAAAGATGGGCACGAGATGAAGATCTATAATAATGACTCCATATTTTGGAACACAGCAACATTAAAAGTTGGTGATCTTGCCTGTTTTCTTTTAATGTATCTCTGTAACTACTGAGACTGGTGTTATGCAAACTCATTTTCCTTTGCTGTTACTTTGCTCTCTCAGTTATCCCACCTCCTAGCTATTTCCCTACCTCTATCTGTCTGTTTATTTCATTGTTGTGTATAGTTGAAATACTAGCTTGTAAGATCTCTGGGGCAGGGGCTATAATCTGTGTTATTTGTGTACAGTGTATAGGTACAAATGGGGCCCTTCTTGCTAATTAGGGTCAGTAAGCACTGCTGCGATAGAAATAAATAATAATAATTATTATTATTAATAAAAGACAGTGCAAACTAACCTGTGATTACTTTGTGTTGGCCATATCATGCAGTCCTTACTCACCAGCTCAATGGAAATATTGTCTGAGTGAGGACTGCAGGTATAGGCCCCCTAGAAAGGTTTTTATGAACATTTTTCAATGTGTTTGTTCAAATGCATACATTATATCTTTCTTCAGAAATCAACCTTATTTCGAGAAACTAGCCTATCTGGTTGTGTACTGAGCTGTAGAGATTTTTGTACAGGATATTATTTTCATTTTAAATACATTTTTATAAAGAAGAAACAGATTGTATTATTTGACCTTTGTGTGATGCTTGCTTCGTACAGTAATGGATAGCTAATTTTTTTGGCATTTGTAATGTTCCAGCAGTGCATTAATTATTTAACACACACTGCTGTAGTTTAGTCTGGCTAGCATGTCTGATGGAAAAATAACAAATAGTACATTTTATCGGGAACACAGATCTGAGCTCAAAAGTTTTATGGGTGGAAAAAAAATGACAAGGGTCCGATGTAGACAGTAATAAAGGAACTTTTTTGGGAACCCAGGTTTGCACATTGGGAATGATCCAATTTTACCTACATATTTATATACCTAATGCATTTCTCTATAAAGGAAATAGATTTGACATTGTATTCTGTACTTTTTAGCCTCCCCATTCTGTGTGTACTGAAACTTGCCAACCTGGTACTAGAAAGGGGATCCGGCAAGGGGTGCCTGCCTGTTGTTTTGTCTGTATTCCATGTGCGGATGGAGAGATAAGTAATGAAACAGGTACGTACAGCACAAAAACCTTATATAAGAATGAATAGATATAGACATATCACTGAAATCCGGGTAGGTGTGGTGAAATAAAGGCCTTGATCACTCAAATCTATATCAGATAAAATTAGAATTACTATAGTTCTCTTTCAGATACAGTAGAATTTTTGTAACTGGCAAACTCGGGCTTCATAAAACATCTCTCTCTGCATACAGCATTTCTAGAACACCCTCCACCATTGTAGTTAGGTACTTAAACCTAAATACTCTGATTCAGCATGATATATTTCTGAAAACTCAAATTTTAACAAAACTGAAATTCAGTTTCCTGGCCAGCTTTACTATAAATACCAGCTAACCCCTGTTAATTCATGGATTAGAGATCCAGAAGGGACCATTGTGATCATCTAGTCTGACCTCCTGCATAAAGTAGGCCATAGGACTTCTGAATTAATTTCTGGTTGAACTAGAGTAATCTTTTAGAAAAAGATCCAGACTGATTTAAAAATTGCCAATGATGGAGAATCTAGCACAACCCTTGGTAATTTGTTCCAACGGTTAATTATCCTCCCGGTTAATAATTGGCACCCTATTTTGAGCCTGATTTCTCTACCTTGAGCTTCCAGCCATCTGATCTTGTTATACCTTTGTCTGTTAGACTGAACAGCCCTCAGTTACCAAACTTCTGTTCCCCATGTAGGTACTTAGAATGTGATCAACTCACCCTTAATCTTTTCTTTGAGTAGCTAAATAGACTGAACTCTTTGAATCTTTCACTATTAAGCATGTTTTCCAATCATTTTATCATTGTCATAGCACTTCTCTGAACCCTCTACAATTCTTCAACTATTAGGAACATATCAACATGAAGGAGAATGCTATTTAAATAATGAAGTATGTTTTATACCAGCTATTTTCAATTAATGAAATGTATTCGCTAAATTTTACTCCCTGGCAGCTATATCAGTTAAGTGGAGGTGCGATTCCATTAGCTGGGGGAATGCGTCTGCCCAAACTTTTTAGTGTTTAACTTCTGTGCTTCACTGGACTGGAAAAAGCTTTATTTTGTATCTCCCCCCAGGAAAAATACACATCTGTAGCAAACTTAGTAATGACAGTCTTTTCCAAACGGATACATTTAACAGTCCATGACTCAGAAATTTTAAAATTCTCTTTTATTTTTTTTAACAGAGGCAAGAGAATGTTTTCCATGTCTTGATGATTACTGGTCCAACACACCCAAGAATGAATGTGTGCTAAAGGAGGTGGAATTTCTGGCTTATGATGAAGCTTTAGGGACCACACTGGTGGCTCTCGCTATATTTGGAGCTTGTATTGTTCTTTCTGTGACCATTGTTTATAGGATGTACAGGGACACTGCGCTTGTGAAAGCCAATGACCGAGAATTGAGCTTTCTCATTCAGCTATCTCTTGTTATTACTTTGCTAACCTCCCTCTTCTTTGTTGGTAAGCCAGAAGAATGGTCGTGTCAGATCCGCCAAGTGACTCTTGCACTGGGGTTTTCTCTTTGCTTGTCTTGTATAATGGGAAAGACTATTGTGCTTCTGTTAACATATAGAGCAACCAAGCTGAAGGCTACAGAGAAACTTGACCATATATCCATGCAACCTCTTTATCAAAAACTTGTTGTGCTAATCTCTGTAATAATTGAAGTGTGCATTTGCACTGCCTATCTCGCATGTATACCTCCACATGTGTACAAAAATATGGAGTTCCAAAATGTAAAGATAATTCTTGAGTGTAATGAAGGCTCCATAGGATTTTTATGTACTATGTTTGGGTTTGATGTATTTCTTGCTGTATTATGCTTCATCACTGCCTTCATAGCTCGCAAGTTACCAGATAATTTCAATGAAGCTAAATTTATCACTTTTGGGATGCTGGTATTCTTCATAGTCTGGATTTCTTTTGTCCCTGCCTATTTAAGCACAAGAGGGAAATTCAAAGTAGCTGTTGAGATATTTGCAATTTTGGCATCAAGCCTTGGTTTGCTTGGTTGCATATTTGTACCAAAATGTTACATTATTTTATTGAAGCCAGAAAGGAATACAGAGGAAATAATACGGGGCAAAGCCACCACAAATGACAGGAGTGCTCCATCCACCTCAGCCTCATGTACCAGTGAGGTTAACAACAGTACCATCTCCACAATGGTACCTAATGAATAGTAGTAGTTCTTGCTCTTCAGCTTTTACTGTGGTCATGTGCTTTATCTTCCTCAGTACTGACAGAAAACTCCAGTGGATTCTCCTGTATCATTGGATTGCCATTATTTTCTGTGGAAGTTATGGCTTCTGGTTCTCGTGGGACAATTGAAAGATGGCACAACCAAATTCACACCATATTACATGTACTGAGAAAATAATGCAGGTCATCACTGGGGAGCTGTTATGGTTGGATTTTTGCTTTTTTGCTAAATAAATAGGGGCATATGTGTGGGGTGAGAGAGATGGAATGAGAGAAGCATAGGTTCTTGTGGGATAGGAAATGCTTGTCTTGAGGGCTGTGTGAAACCTACTGGCTTTGATTATGCGTTTCAGCAAACTTCACCCATGGGTTTGGTTTACACAGGTTTGAGACACACAAAATTAATCTTAAATTTTGGTTTCATTTAAAAAATATATCAAAGGGTCAGACAAATCTGTGCAAATGTGTTGAGCTTTATCAGTGCAATTTAGAAACTACCCAAATTCACTTAGATCCCCTTTCCAAAGTTCATTCCCTGCTCCTAACAGGCTGTGTGGGCTCCTCCCTCTTTTTAGTTGTCTTCCAGCATCAGAAGCCCAGTGGCCTTCTGTTCCTCTGGTGTGTTCAAAAGGCTTTCACTTTTCCCTACTCTGGCTTTTTTCCAGACTTGTTGGGTTTGTTTCCCATCTAATTTAATTCTTAGGACAGGAGAAGGGATGTAAATTGATAGGCCAATTCCCTCTACATAACTTTGTTTCTCAGCAGATCTGTGTCTCAGTTGCCAGAGAATTAAAGGCTACTAGTAAAACAGTAACCATTGGGCCAGTTGAACTTTTCTAGTCCTGCTGATATTGGCTGGGGACCAGAAATCCAGCCTTCCCACTGAATCCATGAAATCTATCACTCCCACTGAAAAGTTGTGGTAAGGAGCAATCCATGCATCCATAAAAATGTTGGGGTTGACAGGATGGGTAGGCCTCACTTCAGAAGATCAGTAGAAGAAAGCAGAGAAGTGTTGGCCTACTTTTGGAAAGAAGGGAATCCTAGCCTGAAACACAGCTGAAACTTTCATTTTCCTGGTTTGGGCTCTACTTATGAAACCCTGGAACAGCCGAGAATCATCTCCACAATCCCAAACTGCCTCCATACCTTCATACGTGGCAGAAAACACACTTTTCTCCTACCCAGCAGCCAAATGTTCAACTTCCCCCTGCAAGCTCTATGAGGAAGTAATGCATTATTAGTACAAAAACCTGCAGCACATTAAAAACATTAAGATATTCATCTGTGCAACTTGTATTCATCTAGTTAATCTTTAATAATTTAACAAATTCATTTTTTAAATTTAAACGAAGCTGCCCCCAAATTATCAGCCCACTGCACCAAAGTGTCACAGAATGATCACTTCACACCTCTTTGCATATGCTCTTAGTTGGTGTATACATAAAGCAACAGTTTGTAATTGTGATGTGAAATTGCTTTAGAATAACTACAGAAAATAAAATTTAATTAAAAAAATTAAACATATAAAACTTACATGCTTCCATTTGAACTATCTGCACAAAATAGATAAATACAGTCTATAGTTATATATTGCTCTTTGTGGTTTCTAAGCTTTTCATAGAAGCTTAAAGGTAGTCTTTTGTAGTTGATTTATGTCCTCCTAATTGCTTGGACAAATATGAATTTTGCTGTGTTTCTAACAGATCATAAGCCTGAAGACTTATACTGTTTTTAAACTTCTCCATCGATATGTCCAGTTCTGGGTTTAGCATTTGTTAGAGTACTAGGAAAATGAATGCAATGTTTTCTAGTGTGTCATATCAAAATTTCAACTAGTGTATATATTTTTAATTTGATAGGATATTTAACTTTAGAATCTGTGCAACTTGTGAGGATAACTTGAAATAAAACCTGTTCCCAATACGCCAAGCCAATAAATAGAACTACTATTAAACTAATCTGTCTGCTTGTCTGTCTACCTTTTTATACTTTGGCTATTGCTGTCCCTTGGTGTGTGTGCCTTGTCATGGCGAGACAGCTTGTCTGCCCTAATGATCCCCAGAATCTATGTCGGCAGGGGCTTTTTTTGCTCCTGATAGGTTCAGCTGTGCTGGGTTGGTCTGTGGAGGAAGGGCCAGACAAAAACAGACACCCTGATCCTCCAAGTTGGGGGGTTAGGCACAGGGCTGTACTGTAAAAAACAAAATAAATTATGGGAACAGCAACAGAGAAATCAACCATTACTGTGTGTGATGGCCTTCAGGAGTCAATGACCCGTATGACTGCCAGGGGTGAAAGCTGAAAGGAAGCCCCTGGCATGAAGACTGAAGTGTGCAACACCAAGAAAAAAAAAACTTGGTTTTTGGAACATATGGCCAATATACGAAACAAGGAATATAGTTCAGGTCACAGCAGAGATGAGATGCTGTGGATTACACATCCTGGGTGTTAGTGAGAGTAGATGGCCAGGATCAGGAAGATTAACAGCCTTCGGAGAAACTGTATTCTGGATGGGATGATGAACAACATCCACTCTGAAGAAGGGAATGGAATGGTCCTTGCTTGAGTGGAAGCCCATCAGCAGCAGATTTATGAGAGTTAGATTGAAAGGGAAACACAATAATATCAATCGGATTTCGTGCTATGCTCTGACAATGGTAGTGATGAAGAAGGAAAGGACAAATTCTGTCTTACACTACAGGCACACTTGGAGAGAGTACCATGTCATGACTTAACTATTGTCATGGGAAACCTGAATGCTAAGATTGGTAAGGATAAAACAAATAAAAACAGAGCAATGGGAAGATGTTGGTGTGACACTATGAATGAAAACGGAGATAGGCCTGTTGATCTCTGCAATATGAATGATCTAGTCAGCGGTGGAACTCTATTTTAGCATCATGATGGTCACAAGCTGACATGATGTTCTCCAAATGGCAGAGATAAGAACCAGATTGACCATATAGTGATTAATGGTAAATGGTGGCACTCATTGACAGATGAGTAGGGGAGCAGATGTTGATAACGAGCACCACCTTTTGACAGCCTCCCTCAAGCTAAAACTGAGAAGTGTGGGTCCATCAAACAGGAGATAGAGATGTTATGACATTGATAAGCTAAAGTCACCTGAAACACAGAGAGTCTTTTTTCTGAAGTTAAAGAACAGGTTTCAGGCACTTGCAGATCTTGATGAAGAGTAGGGGAACCCAGATGAGGAGACCAACAAGAAGTGCGACAGAGTAATAACAATTTCTAAACAGAGTATGAAACCTGTCTAGTTACAGGCAGAACAAAAGACAGTGATTGTAATAACTGTTGTGGCAGTACGCTTTTCTTTGTGCCAAGTAAAGTATTGTGTAAAATCACAGTCCAGTGTATAGCAGAGGCAGTTGATAGTGTTCTCAGAAAAAAGCAAGCTGGTTTTTGGAAAGGGCAAGGATGTACAGATCAGATCTTTACTCTATGAAATATAATAGAACAATGCTTAGAATGGCAATGACAACTTTACATAAATTTCAGATTTTGAGAAGGCTTTTGACAGCATTCACAGGATCAGTCTATGGTGTATTCTGCAGGCTTATGGAATCACTCTTCACATAATTAACATAAATTAAAAGCTTCTATTCAACTTTACATGTAGTGTTGATCACAGTGAGCTCAGTTTTGAAGTTAAAACAGGAGTATGGCAGGGTGTGTTATGTCTGCAATCCTCTTTAATATTGCCATTGATTGGGTAATGCTGCGTACAATAGAAGACATAATAAGAGGTATTAGGGACCCTTCTCATCCCTTGCAGACCTCCACTTCACAGATGATCTTGCTCTCTTATCACATACCTATCACCATATGCAAGAGAAAGCAACCCAGTTCAGCCAGCAAATTGGACTGAAAATCAACCGCAATAAGACAGGTATCATGACTTTTAATATTACCTCACCATAGCCAGTATGGATACTGGATTATGTTCTCACTAATGCAGAAACATTCACATACCTGGGCAGTACCATCAGCTAGGATGGTGGAACAGGTCAGGACATGCGGAACAGAATTAATAAGGAACACCTTCAGGAGCCTATATAGTCGGGAAATCATAAAAATATAACATCAAAACTAAACTTAAGTTTTATCAGAGTTATGTATTTTCAACACTACTTTATAGTGCAGAATGCTGGGAAAAGGCAAAGTATGACATCTCCAAGCTGTCTTCATTTCTTACAAACTGCCTCAAAAAATCCTCCATATCTTTTGGCCCAAAATAATCTCAAATCAAGATCTATTCATTAACAGTGCAGCCAAGAAGATAAGCGCTCCATCATTACCAGAAGGTGCTGGAAATGGATTGGCCATGTGTTTTGGATGGAAGCTGATTCCAACACCAGAATAGCAATAAGATGGACATCTGAAGGCAAGTGAAAATGAGGCTGCCCGAAAACAACATGGTGAAGAGCTGTGGAAGCTGAACTGAAAACCCTGGGGCTCAGCTAGGGAGCCATTGAAAGACTTCCCAGAAACAGACAGGCGCTGAGGAGCTTCATCACCACCCTAAAGGCCAGAGATACAATGGGGGACTAACTAACTAACCATTACCTTAGTATCTGTGCCACTTACATGACAAAAGGAATATTTGTAGGGTGTCTGTTACTGCACTTTGTGATTATAACCATGTGATTGTGTGCTAAAATCTCTCCTCAGCTCAACATGCCTACCTTTCACTGCAGGAAAAACACATTTAAGCTTCCTCCTTTCTTTCCCTTAAGGTTACACCTTGTCCTTTCATAAGATAATCACAGTGAAGGGTGGAAGATGTGAGGAGTTAAAATCACCTCTCTGCCCATTAGGCTGTGCTGTGGTGTCATCTGCAGAGCTGTGGTATTCGCTGTTTTCTGTAAACACAGACACAATGTTCTACTCAGAGAGCTTGCAAAGCCATCTGTCCAAACCACTGAAGACCAGTTCCTCCCACCAGTCACAAATACTGTAAAATATAGCCTTTGGCCCTTCCCTTTCTCCTAGGAATATTGCTACCAGCCAGGCAGCCTCCTTGTGAAAATACATAAGGTTAAGTGTTTGGGGAAGACCAATACATTTCATACATAAAATATTTTATTCACATTTTCCCTTAGTAAAAATGAAACAAAATTAAACAGTTGTTATTTATAAACACTGAACATGTAGTCAATCATCGCAACCAGTTCATAAGTGTTTAGACTCTTTTCTACCTTACTGAAAATGTGACCTGATCAGACACATTAGAGACTTTGCTACTTTATTTCCCTGAAGGCAACAGGGAACATAATCTGGGGAAGGTCAATTTATGTTCTCAGTTCTGGCCTTCTGTTAACTTCTAGTGCACCTCGAGATATCATTAATGGATACAAGGCTGTGCCCTCAATGTATTAGTGATGAATTAAACACAAACATGGTGATATCAATTGGTGTGCGGTCTCTCATATTTAGAGATAGTATCACCAATGATTTAATGATGCCCGTGATACACCGTATCATGTCACCTGATGAACCCAGGCTACTTGCATACCACAGCACCTCGGCGGAGATACCTCAGTGGAAATAAATAAGCATTAATGAGTCAGCATCATATCTTGTGCATTAAGAGTCTGTTGATTTTGTTTATGCGGTGGTGATATACTGATAAGCCGTGTCAGATGTCTGTGACCCAGACTCCTGGGCAGCTTTTGACATCTCCAGACACGCATGGACTCCAGAATGGACTGCGGATAGTCAGTGCGGCTATCGCAGTTTATTCTGCGGCTGATTTTTTTTTTTTTTTAACATGAACTCCCCAAAGTGACTTCAATATCTTTAATCAGTGACTGAATCTCTTTCCCCCACAATGCGACATCAGATTTGGCTTTGGTTTGGTCACTCTGCTTGAGAAGACAGGCCGAGCTATGTGAGCCCTGCTGGCATCTGATTACAAGTTGAACTCTGGTGATTGAGTTGCAAAAGTGGGAAGTGGAACAAACTCTGCAGGTCTGCTTGATGGTTACAGTTGTCTGAATTCTAACTTCCACAAGGAACATCCCACAAAAGGGGCAGGTTTCGGCTTGTTGGGGGTGGAGGCAAGCAGCTGTTATTGAGGAAGCGAGGTTAGCTGAACTTCATATGAAGGATACCTGTGTGACAAAAATGGCCTACATTCACAAATTTTTCTTTAATGGACAGAACAATTGTGCGTGAGGGTAGCTCCTGTTGCAACAAAAAAAGCTTCAAGAACAGTAAAGATTTGTGACTTCAGCTTCCATTTGTGGTATTTATTATGAGAGAGATTGTTTGGGGGTTCTGTGAATTGTCTGTTACAGATGCAACTTGCAATCGGGGAGACAAAGCTATACTTTCACCTAAAAATTATGCATGCACAGTAGGCGCATATATATACTGCATGCGTATTTTTGTGCATCCAGTAAATATAGGTGCAACGTATGTGCACACATTTGAAAATGTCACCATAATGTTTTGAAATCTACCATTTTACTGCATTAAAAAGGAGAAAGGTAAGAAGAAATAAAGTTTCTTTTCATGTAGAAAATTAAGCCACTATTTTCAATGAAACAATAACCAAAACTGCGGCTTCAGGTTTTCATGCTGCAGAACTTACTGCATAATATGTGTTTCAACTCTATGTATTGATATTGTGAAGAAGCTTCATGGCCCAGCTGGCAAAGTATATAGTTTCCAGGCGCAGAGTTCTATTTCTTGACTGTCAGTACACCCAGAAATCCAACACCTATCCCTGAGTCTCAGTGGAACCTTGGCAATTGACAGCAGCGACTTTGGTGTAGTAATCCATTGCTGGGTGTATTCTCAGGGCACATACACCAGAATGATTTAGTGATTTTCCAAGTTCATGCTGAAGTTCAATACACTTGCTTTATAAGAGGTGTTGTATTAGGCAACCACAATGTAGTTCTAACTCCACTGACATCCACTAAATATTCTCACTATGACATTTATCTCCTGCATTCTTAAAAAGGACCTTGCAATGAGGAGACTAGGTATTTCAACAAAGATAATTCAGGAAAGCATATTTTGGAATGTAATGGGTTATATTAGGGCATTGTTTGGCCCAGCCAAAAACTGGAACATTCACTTTGCTTAGCATTTTAATGTGTAATTTAGCTTTTAGCTGGCACACTGTATTTAGTTCCAGTCAAATAACCATGCTAATACATTATTCCTTATTAACATTTCTCTTGCTATAGAGAATTTTAAGTAATTCTTCCTGCTTTGAAGATCCTCATAACAGTGGCTGTTAACCATTCGAAAAGTTTCTAGGCTCCAAGGTGAAACATTTACAGACAAAAACAAACAAAAAATATTCAGACTGATTAATGTGATAGGCATTACTGATTTTAAAATAGCATCACTAGACAGCCAGGAAATCTTGAGGGCTCTAAAGCCATAATTACATTATTAAAAATAAAGGCTCTGAACACTATGTAAAGAAACACTTTTACTGTTGACTTTCAATGAGAGTTGGTCACCTCACTGCCCTTTGTGTCTTCAACAATCTCTCCCACAATTGCCATGGAGTTTCTAATGATCCCTGGAAATACATGCTACACAGAGATCTCAACAAAGCCTCCTTCAGTATGTTCTATTGAAAAATCAGCAAGGAAAAGAAATATGCTAATTAAAACCCACAAGGATTCTTCTTTTACATGCATTTGTGGTGAGCTGTCTTTGACCCAGAGGCTTTTGAGCTAGAAATTATATGGAAAAGATACAATAAATGCTCAAGAGATACAACAGGCAACTGAGTTCTACTGCAGAGTTTTAATTATAAGAGATTAATTTCTCTTCAGCTGAAGATCATTATGTACATACAAAGTTAACCAACTTCATTATGCCCTACAAAATAATGGAAGTTGAGAACTGAGAATTTTTCTGGGGCATATTTTGTAACACACAAGTGCTGCATCTTTGTTTCATGAAGCAGGCCATTTTTACAGTCTGTCACTGTTAATACACTGGTCTTTCCATCAAATGTAGTAAATCCAATTGGAGCAACAAGATTGCAACAGTGCAACAAATAGTAAATCACTGTAATTATCAGCAGATTGGTTCCAATGATCTTCCTCTGCTGTTCAGATTCCATGGCCCATCAGTGGGTTAATTTGCTGACCGTAATATTTACTATATATTGCAGTGCTCAGAAAAGTATCTGTATGAGATATGTCATGACAGTAATGAGAGTGTGCACTTTTTTTTTCCATTACCCTTTGGTCAGCAACTGGATCATTAATACAGGTATTTTTCTGGAAAACACTTTGGTGTCAGACAATCTGTGGAGAGGGACAAATTTCATTTTTAATTATGCTCAGTGATCTTTGAGATTATATCCTGTGATGTGGTGTAAACCCCATGCTGGCACTGAAAGGGTTAAGAGGCACTGGTGAGCTCAATTAGTGCACTTTATTGTACCTGGAGGTTGGGACAGGACCAATCTAGAATGAGACCCAGCTGGAGAGGAGCTGGGTGGCTTTATAAAGGAAGGATTTCTGACTAGGAGGCCTAGAGGGAGAGTAAAACCTAGAATTCTATGTTAACGTGATGCTTTGCTATGGGGTTGGCAGTGCTATAAAACAGCTATGAAAGGTAGGATATGCTCTGGTAGTGGGCCTTGAAAAAAAGAGCAGGTTCTGGGCTGATAGGAGGTAGTTGGTAGAGGAATAGGAATAGGGCAGTGGGAACTTGAAAGCCAAAAGGTCAAGCCTGAGAAGGGCAGAAGGTAATGCAAGCTTTTTATCTACAGTTTTGGATTTGTTGGAAGACTGTGGGAGTAGCCTGCTGAGCCCAGCCCTGAAAGAGGGGTGACTCTTGAGTCTGCATTGCCTGGGAAGAATATAGGTATTCAGTGGGGCAAAGAAAGAGGCTGTGGGGGAGCAATAGAGGGGAAAGTCTGACCAGAGGGCCTTTACCTGTTCAATACAGGGTCATTCCAGCCAAGAAAGAGGACGTGGTTTTCCCTGCCAGCCACCAGGGAATGTGTTGTGATCTGCCTGGCATAAAGCAATAAGGACTCTTGAAGGACCCAGAGTCGGAGGCTGAAGATATCATGTATGGGTGATGGACTCTTATTTGCTGTGCTGTGTTATCTGCAAGGGGTGATACTTTAAAGCACCCTGGCAAGAGGGCTGAGTCATGAGATGAAGCAGATCACCAGGTGGCTGAAGGAGGCCCTGCCATGAGGAGAGATGAATCCAGTTAGTCCATTTTTATATGCATGCTCCTTTTACTCTACAGGGGCTCCCCAATGGTGTCAGTGGGAGTCTTGCAAAAAATTCAGTTGTGGAACATTGTCTCCACATGGTTGACCTTTTTTCTTTGAGGGTAATATGACTTTGGCTGAAGCCAGCCTCATGATGATGTGAGACACTCCACCCCTCTAATGAATTTTGAGCCTCTGAGAAGCAGTCTGTCCTGCCTGCCTCCTGGGGTAGACTCCCTCTTCCCACTCCTTCTAGGCACCAAGGGGTGCAGGACTGTTGCTCTTCCCTTCCTGTGGTGCTGGCATGCAAAAGAGTAGAGGGGGCTGAGGCAACCCTACAGTAACTCCTAGCTTGGAAGGGGCCCAGGGGACCCTGCTGTGGGCTGCCAGGCCTGGGAGGGTGTGTGTGAGGATTGGGGAGGGATTGAATTGCTGGGGAGAGGACAGAACAAATTGCTGTATAGGGGATAGGCAGATGGGATAAGCGCTCCTTCATTGGGGCCAAATTACCTTACTCAACACACTTTTGGAGAGTGGTCATACTAATTCATCCTCATAAGCTAGGGATGGGCAAGGAGAGATTTAAAGACACACCAAAAATGTCCCACCAATATAGTCTCTTTAAAAAAAACAAAACCTAACTCCTTTTGAGCTCCAAGTCAAGATTTATGACCTCCTGAGGTTTGTAATACTGTTCTCACATAGAAAGTGAGGCATCTAACAGAGCATTGGCTCTTAGGGCCTGTGCCCTAGGGTGCTTGTTACGGACCTCAGGGCTTTTAAGACTGGGAGGTGTAATTGCAGGTCATGTGCATGCTCCAGGTCATGTCCTAGAAGATGCCTGTAGAGCTTCCTGCCCTCTTCAGCAGGGGAGACCTTGGTCAGGGAAGGTCCTGACATGGTGCTCTTGTCTGTGCCTGTTAGGCAGAAGCTCTAAGAGGGAGACACCTGGGGACGGCGGCTGTGGTAAAGTAGCCATAATGGGGTTTGCTGGGACACCTGGAGTATGCTGATATGGAGCCAGGTTCCACCACTCCCTTATCTCCTCTTTTGTAAGTAGGAGCTTCCCTGCCCTCCGCACTGCATTATGCAGTGAAAAGAACAGCCGGTTCCCAGCCTGCAGTACTGTAAGTAGTGTTTGGTGGAGGAGAAGATGAGGATTTCAGGGCAGAAAATTAGAATAGGCAGCAATACATTGAAAGGTTGAGCCACTTTCCTTGCAAATGAGATTAGTGAGAAGGACATGCATAAATCAACACTCCTCAGCATCCGTAGCCATGACACTGACTTTCTGGAAGTTCCTTACAAACTCAAACCAGAAGATAAAAGGTTTGGAAAACCTGCACAACATCTTGACAGAGCACTACACACCAAAGCCCAACAATATCCTACAGAATTTAAAGCTTCAGGCTAATGAGAAGGCAAGGGGAAACAAGCTGTGACTGTTGCAGAGCTAAAAGGATTAACTGAATCTTCATCATCTGGAAGTACCCTAGCAGGTACTCTGTGGGACAGAGTGCATTATCTCAGCACAAAGGAAAGTTGATTTGCTGGCAGAAGGGACGTTGGTAACGGCCATGGAAGCAGCTGAAACACTTTTCCATGATTTGCACTTAAAATGAGGCCAATCAAATGGACTCACTAAAAATACAAAACTAGTTGAAAGGGGGTCAAGCTTCTCAGGGGTGTTCCTGCTGTGGAGAAGCTCATTTTGTAGCTATCTGTAAAATTATAACGGCCCAGTGTCCTAAATTCCTCAAGATAGACCCTTTACCAGAAAATGCAAAGGTGACTATATAAAGCAAAATTTCAAGCTGAGGAGGTTAAATCTCATAAAATTAGAGGTAAAGGAAGCCTGCCTCTTCAGCCAGTTCTGTGCCCCATGGACTCTTTCTGCTTGCTGCTTCACTGGCAGGCCCAGCCATAAGTTTTTCAGGCCCAGTACAAACTTGTAACAAGGGCCACCTCCCCCACACACCACAATCCCTCCTCCCATGCATACAATCTCATGAGCCATGGAAAATGTTTCCCTCATGGTAAGGGGGGTTGCAGTCAGGGACTCTGGGGCCTGGTAAAGTGTAGCTATTTTAAACTGTCTATACTAGAGATCTTATAACAGCATAGCTGTACTGATGCAGGGGGTGTAAGGATTCATGTTTTTTGTCTCACTACAAGACTCAGGATGGAATAGCTCAAATCTAGCTGGGGAAGAAGTAAGATGAAATAAAGGTCAAGGGTCAAATATTCAAAAATTTAAGCTGTTGCATAGCTGGGAACAATACCAAGAGCAAACTTCACTACCTGCTCAAGTTTGAACACAAGCTCACTTTCTCCAGATAGAAGTTTAATTCAAACTTACATCAGTTATGCACAACAAAAAGCACAAGTGGCATGTAATAGTGCAGGTGTTTTCCAGAGTTCCTTGCTTAGGTTTGGGTTAGCACCTCTATTTCTTTCCTTCATCCACGTAAGGCAGCTCCCAGTTGCTACAACCTCCTGAGTTGTTTCTGAACAGTGAATGTGATTTAACACCCACAGCTTTGAAGGATCCCACTGGAAAGGAGGACAGGAGTGAGTGCAAAAGACTTATTCACACTCGGTTGCTCTTGCTAAGTATACACCTCCCATAAACAAGTGCATGTGTACAATGAGCAACAGCATGTTCCAAACCCTCTGTCCCCCACTCTTGCATATTTTGTAGTCACAATGCAGTAATGTGGCAACCGAGCCCAGCAGACTCACCTGGTCACACACACAATCATGTGGAAGGTGAGAAAATATTTCCATGACTGTGAAACCACAGAAAACAGCAGACATTGCCTTGCTTGAGGGTCTTGTAGGCGCATGGTGCCTGTAGGGAAAAAGCTTTTGGAGAGCCAAAGAAGAAGCAGTTTACAGATTTTGGATTATCTGAACAGAAAGCCAAGCTACCATTGGACAGCTGAGTGGAAGATAATGGACCTGGAGCAGGAGCTGAGACAACCAGTAGTAACTTTCATAAGCGTTTCCAGAGAGAATTCTGTGACTTTATCCAAGCCACACAGTGCCTGCCTTCCAATTGCGGCCTTCCTCAATGCTGACAGGTCACCTCTACAACTCTCAGAGCCCCAAGGTTAATTTGAGATATAGCTGCCATGGCACCATTTGTTTGAGGAGTGCTTAGCTGTAGGCTGTCCCATCATAGTGTTATGTGCTGAAGTTTAAAAAAAATAATTAAAGGAAACCGCCCATGCCTTTTTTCCATAGGGAGATGCTGCCTACTTCATCTGTCACTTGAAGTTTTGAGCTTGGCTAGCTCAGTGATACTAACCATCTGTGAACTTAGTCTAAAGAATCATTGTAATGTGCTGAGTCATCTTGCTTCCATTCGTATTTTCAGAGGAAGATGTTTCTGGCATAATTTAAAAATATCCTATAGCTAGACAAATAAATGTGACCACAGCACACTTTCTATTGTGTATTGAGCAGTCTTAAGCATCTAATGTGCATAAACTTATAAGAGATGTTTTTAACACCATTCAGATCTGTGTTAAAAATCAAAATGGTCAAATGTGAATGCCTAAAACTAGGCACCCAAATCTATAAGGATAGTGATGCAACAAGTTGGCAGAGTTCTCAGGAATAGTGAATTAATTACTGTGATCAGAGGGGTTTATTTGGAAACTTCGAGTTTTATCACATTTGAATAATATGAAACTTTTTCACTTATACATTTGAGCGCAGGGGGTGGATGTGACTGCATAGAAAAAGGAATGGCTGAGGTGAGATTTATCCACTTCCAGAGATAATGTTTTAAACATAAACCAGAGATTAAACACTTAAAAACTAAAACAAAGCTGTCTTGCCATCTGAAGTTGTTTGCAACGTCACACAGTGAAAATGAACTTTCAGACTTTGATTTATGTGGGAGAGATTGAAAAATCTTCGTTTTTCTGTAGATCTTCTCTTCCTCTGTTTCACTGGAAATGACTCAGCTTGAGGTCAGAATGACTTATCAGGGTGACTGTTTACAATGTCTGTCTTTAGTTTTTGACAGTTAAATATGGGAGTTGATTTATGGTCTGAGCATAGCTGAGGTAATAAATACTGCAGCTGAAAGTCAGACGAGTAGCAATAAGACATACCGAGGTCCAGAAGTACTTCGTGTTAGCAAAATTAGTCTTTGGTAGAAGTACATTTGCATAAAGTCCTAGATTAATACTTGTCTAATGCCTGAAAGCCTGCAGTTTCATATGTACCTCACAATATGTCTCAGACTAGTGTTATTCCACAGAGAAATGAGTCCTCATTTATGAATTCCCCAAAAATGAAGCCAATGCTCAGTGGTGAATTTTTTTTAATTCAGTTCAAGGGAGGTCACCACTGTACACTAATTCTCTCATCTTCTGGGCAAGTGTTCTAACATCCATTTTCTGACACACCCTATTTTAATCATCTGTCTCCTAAATATGGATTTCTCAAACACTAGCTGAATTCCAGTAAAGGTCTTCAGGCACGCTTCTTGCTCTGATGATTGGGAGAAGGGTACAGACAGATGGCATCTGTCTAACTGAGTGTACACAGTTTGTTCTGAGAATGAGTCATGTTTGTCAAGGGAATGGGTCACTTTGACACTTACAGCTGATAGCCTCCATCCCTAAAGATTTCATGCTAAAGGAAACCTACTGCACTTTAATAACAAAGTTCTACATTCTTCAGTGGGATTAGCATTTCACTGAGAGGTCTGCTAGAATCTTGCTATCAACTTCAGTAGGGCCAGGCTTTCAAACGCTCTAAATTATGTCTTAACTGTCACATGGCTTCAATATGTCATGCTGTTTCCCACATTATACAAAACACCCCCACCACCACCTACCAAAGGACAAGAGAGCAAAGAAATCACATGCTGTAGGACTTTGTACTTGGTAACCTGTTTTGGCACACAGGCTTTGGGCCAGATCCTTAGCTGGTGTAAAGTGGTGTCAGTCCACCGTTATCTGGTCGGGAACTTGGTCAGTTTGCACCAGCTGAAGATCTGCTCATTTTTGTTTTTAAGAGTTAACAGATCAGCCACCTGTAGACCACTGCCCAATTCAAACACCTTCAATAGAAGCCCTGGCCCAGCTCCTCCTCCATCCCCCTCTTCCTTCAACCCATGGAGGGCCCTTCACGGGGGCACCATATGGATGCAGCTGAGCAGAATTTGAGGGTGGTGAGGTGGAAGGGAACTGAGTAGGGCCTAGTTTCCCTTTGCAGAACAGACCTCTGCTCTGCCTCTGTTGGTGTTATTTGAATCCTTCCTTTGGCTGCTACTGAGCAGCTCCAAGGGGCTTTGCTAGCACAGCTTGTACAGGACATTGTGCTGCTAGGGGAAGTATGGGCCAGTGAAGCCACATAAAGAGCAGCTATCCATTCAGAATGGCTCTGGTCTCTGTAGTAGGGTTGCCAACTCTTCCTTTAATCTAGATTGTCCTGGAGTCTCCAGGAATTAAACTTTAATTCAAGATCACATTATGTAAGGAAACCTCCAGAAATGCATTCAGCCAAAATTGGCAACTCTCCTCTGAAGACTTCTGACTGGTCCCTGGAGCAAGTACTTTTAAAAACAAAACACCACCCCCACCCCAAGATCAAGGCACATACAGCACTTTGTGTGGCCCCCTAATTCTTTTGTGTCCATTCTCTAGGGCAGAACCCGGTCACTTGCTATTATCAAAAAAACACAAAAAAATATGGCCTTACCAAAATAAAGGTAGAGGGCTAGAGTCTGATTCCAGTTGCACTGGTGTAAATCCAGAGCATCTTGGCCAGTTAGTGGTTGATCCAGGTTTACAGCTGGAATCCAGCCCTAGTTATTTAAATACCTAGACAAACAGATTCCACTCACCTCAGTACAGCCATGCCAGGGAAGAATGAAACTAAGTACTCTCTAGTTCGATGTTCATCATTATGAACCCATTTGGAATTGTTTTTAATCTACTGTAGAAATGACTCTTCTTGCCAGCAGAGGGCCAGATAACCCAGGAGACATGATTATTCTATAATATATACTGAAAATATCTGTAGTATCTTCGTAAAACCCAGATGTATCCATGTATTTCTAACTCGTGTATATTAGTTGTCTGAGAAGAGCAGCTTTTCACTATTGCCGACGGTAGGTTCTGTGAGGCTACGGTATAACTTCAAGTACTGTACATGCTCGCTTAATGTGCAATGAAAAAAGTCTTTTCCAAAATTTTCAAAAGATTGGGAGCAGCATCGGCGCTAACAGACACAAAGTCACGCTTTTGCATTTTACCTTTGATCCCAAACCTTTCACATATGTGTTAGAAAAAGCCACAATGCCAATGGAATACTTACTGCATTGAAACAGCCATTTCACAAAACAATTTAATTACGCCAGTAAAATAAGACCCAGTCAGGGTCAACTTTGTCTTATTTCCTGGAGCTCATTGATCAACTAATGGGAACTCTGTACAGTAGACCAGGGGGAGAAATTAGCTGAAGTTAAATGAGCCATATTCATCCATTGATCTCAGGCACAAACCATCCCCCAAAAGGAGCAGCAAATGTCTGTAGTCTTAAAGAGCCTATTAATTCATCCATTAATATCCCCTTTTCTGTCATTTCCTACAGCCAATCTTTAAAAGTGAAATGAACTATGAATGCTGGGTAAGGGACCCTGATTCCTGGCATCCTTTGCTCTGATGTATTGCTAGACTATCTCATCCAAGCAATGGTGCTCTGAGTTAAACGTTATCTAAATAAATCTTCTCTGGTGGAAAGATGAGCAGAGATGTGGTAGAATGTCCATAAGGCTAGGTATGAGAGATTTTAATGGCCTAATCTTGAACTACTGAAGTCAATGGGAGTTTTGCCAGTGACTTCAGAGAATCCTGGCCCTGGCCCTATGTTCCTGGTTTTTGTGTGGAAGGACTATTCAGAACCCTTAATTTCTGATCCTGACTATCGAAGTGGCAAATGGGCCCAGATCCTTCACCCTACGGGTTGATTTGCATCATGCTGACAGTGTGAAGCAACCATAAAGCTGGCAGATTTAACTCCTGAGAAGTCCACTGCATGGAGGAATCATTGGATGTTTGTAGAACTGATGCAGGAAGTGTGGCCAGGGAGAAGTGAATGTAGCCACAAAGAGACTGCTGGGGCAGAGGAACAGACTCCTGGAACAGCCCTGGGAACCATAGGCAATAAGTTAGAATGTGGGCATTTGCCCACTGCTGGGCTTACACTGAGCACAGCCTGCTAGACCAAAGGATCTGGCACTGTCGGTTTTATAATCACAGCTGTGCTACGGGATCAGCACTCAGAAAACCTGCTCTCCATGACTCTTACCTGGGAGTGAGCTAAGCAGGGCTCAAGCACAATTCTTTTCAGGCCCAGTACGAACATGTAACATAAGTACGAACTTGTAACAACTGGCTCCATAAGTCCAGTTGACCAGCTGCCAAGCAGACACACTGATCAGCAGATCCTTTGGCCAGGACCAACACTTTTTTTTATTTTCTTTTCCAGTTGTCCTGGCACCATACAGCATTTGCAGGCCAGGGAGATCATAGGCACATTCTGCTGCCACAGCCTCCTCCAAAACAGACTTCATTTTTGTTGGAGCCTCCCTGTAATGTACCAGCATAAAAGATGGGTGAATTTGAGCCCTTTTCTAAGGAGGACGAACTTCTACCTAACAGCTTTGAGCTCAGTTATAAGAGAAACTGTTGTTCTGTTTTCACAGAGATTGCTGTAACTTCAAATTTTTTGTACTATCACCACTTAACTGGAAATGTTGATATAATTAAAAGATATACTTGACTCTTACCTACACCAGCTTCAGTTGGATACAGATAATCTATTTTGGTTGCAATCCACCAAAACTTTATTGTAATTCATGTGGGGTGCATTAAATCTGTAAAGTGAAAAATATGGATTTTCTGATTCTGGTATGAGGTCTCCTTGTTTTCTAACATCTCCAAGAAGGCCAGGGACTGATACAAAATTTAAAAAAACGAACAGCAGTGGCTCCAGGAAGATGAACAGAGGTGTATAGACTAGACTTATTTCTACCCTGCCATGCTGAGCTGTCTTGCTATATGCATTACTATCCAAGGAGATGGCATATCATATCTAGAATTAGACCAGCCTCAAATCCTCTTGACAATTGGTTTTACTCTGATAGCAAGTTCCTGCTGTGCTCTGTACACCAGTTGAGGGCAACCAAAGGAATCTTTTCTGATCGAAACCTAAGTAGAACAGCAGAGTGTGTGTTGTGTGGTGGGCTGGGGGGAGGGGAGGAGGAAGCTGTCCAATGTTTACTTTAGGAGGCTAGATTTTTTTTAGATGTAAATTTTATAAATGTCAGAGGGGTGCACTAGAGCCTGACGGGGCTGTACTTGCTTTCCCCTCTCAATTGCTGTGCGCTACTATCCCACTTAGCCCATATCTGCGTACATCTACAGTGCAATTTAACACTCATGCAGTTATGTCTACCTCTACTACAACTGCATTTTCATCTAGCTAATGTGGGTAACAATAGCTGTGAACACACGGTGGGACTGGCTTCAGTGCAGGCTAGCCATCCCAGTTAAAGTCCAGTGGGGAGCCTAGGTACGTGTACAGGTTGCTAGTCTGACTGGGTCCATGCTGCCATGTCTTCAGTGCTATTTTTCCCCATGCTAGATAGATTAAAGCTAGTGCTAGTATCTTTACCTGTGCTACAATCACAGTGTAGACATAACCTCTGGGTTGCCCAAGAAAGAAATATCAGGCATGAGCTTCCCCATTTTAGGTCTATGGCCTTGTCTACACCTGGAATAATTATTCTGGACTAACACCCCATGGATACCCTTATTCCAGAATGACTACTTTAGTAGATCTCCACATGTGGGACAAGCACAACATAAATAGCAAGGAAAAGTCTGACCGACTACTTCATACATCCTAAAGAAGCAAAAACAGGCACAAGCACTGGTGTTTCCCTACCTTTAATTAAACTAATTCATCACTAATTTATTAGTACCTCTTCCTTACGAATTAACAGCTCAGTTTTGTGGTGCTTGCTTTGAATGTTCGGAGTTAGTCTCAGGTACGTACTCACTGACCAGTCTGACATTTCAGTTAGATACTCATTCTTTATAAACTGCTTTAAAAACTACTTCTGATACAAAAAGTCTCAGCGTGAATGTAAAGAACAGCCCTAGCTCCAGGAGAAATAAAATCTGACTTCCTACACTGTAGACCACAAAAAAACTAAAATCAAATGTGCTGGGCTTTGATGCGTTTTTTTCTCTCTGATACATAAGAACTGGTTTGATTTGCTGAATCAATTGTTGTCTGACACACTAACACCTCTGCCATGTGGCTGTCCAAGCTGGGGTCCTGAAAAGTCCCTCACTTCATGGGGCAGAAGGCTATGGGGATTTTGTAGAGCCCATGTAATTCATCCCTGCATGCATAAGGTCTGGCATCATGCTCCTCTGTAATCTCCCAGTACAGCTGGGTGACTGCAAGAGCAGAGCTAATACACAGTGGAAATGATACCATGCAGTGGACTCTGACCACTCCAAAGGCAGTGGTCATTCAAGTGGGAAATCTCTTTGAGGATTATCCAGCTACCTAGTCCAATGAGCCTAGATGATAGCAGCAGCACACATGCATCTTTCAAGTTGCTATTGCAGCTCTGCAGTTTAGTGGCTCCCTGCATTCTTCTCTCTGAAGAGTTTGGTGTGACTTGAAAGCTTGGGGGCCGAAAACAAAGGCCACAAGGCAAGTTCTGCATGTGTGTTTGTCATGTTCACAGCACACGCAGAAATTAAATGAAAACCTAAAGTGCCTAAAATGCAAGAACTGAAAGCATAGACTAAGCAAGCTGCTTCTTAAGGTGGAGAAGCACAACACACCCCGTGTTGCTCTATATGGCCTTTTTGTAGAAGCGAAGTTCCAGACTTGCATCCCTCCCTACAGCACCCTCTAGCCTGCAAGCAGAAGCAGCAGGAAACCCCTTGCTCTTAGAGAGAGCTTATATGAAAAGCCATGTTAAAATTACACCCCAACCTCCAGAAGTAAAATAATTGAATACACGGATGTAAGCTCTACAGGCCATGAAGCTTGCTACTCCCATCTGCTGATAAACACAACAGAGCTGTTTCAGAATCCTGGGTGAACAGAGTCTCTAGCGTGGAGGAAGCTCTCTTCAGGCACCTGTTGGTGGGCAAGGGGAAATGACCGGATGGGCCAGGCCTCCTTTTCACTTCTGTTGTGACTGTATGTGTTGGGTGTTTTAGTCAAAAATCAGTTAAGTTTTGGGAATAATAGAAGTACTCCTGCTAGGAAACAAAAGGAGAGGAGAACTGTATTGAAATGCCTGGGGTGAGCAGCCACTCTTAAACAAGGGTGACAGTTGATCGTTTTGGGAAGGGAGCCAAGACAAGTCTGAAGGGAGGGGCTCCTGTTGTCCACTTGGTGTCTGTCTCAGTGGCTTTCTAGTGTTAAGCCTAACACACACTTTAACTTTTTAAAAACCAAAATGTTCCAGATCATTATCAACAAAGGGTTAGACTTGGATTCTGGCTGGACGCTTGTGCAGGGCCTAGGGGTGACGAAGGCCCTGAACCCATAGGACCACGGTCAGGGGCATTGCACACCTACTTGTTCCTCTCCCCCTGACAAGTGGAGTAGTTGTGGCCTTGTCTCTGTTCCTGATTGTGCTAGCTGAGAGAGGTGAGCTGGATGTGTAGGGAAGGCAGGGTTCTAGGAGAGAATTAATTTGTTAATGGCATAGACCTGGAGCAAGCAGGAAGTTGGGAGGGAATTGTGACTCTTTGAGCTACACTGTCTTCCCTGGGCTGCTCCTGGGTAGCACAGCTATATGCTCCCTCTTGCTGTGAGTTTAGTCCTTGAGACACGATTGAGCTCTCATTAATTTGAAAATGTCTCGAAATACTGGAAACTGCAGGTTTAATAGCACAAAAGGGTGTTTCAGCCTAAAGAACCTAGTCCATAAGCTCATTGTGAGTAAAAGACAGGCAGATACCTACAGCATCTTCTCCGCAGAAATGTTTTTAGCTCTTAAAATTATTTTGCCTCCAGATGTGGATTACACCAGTTCATTTCCCTCCCCTTCCTCACACGATCACTCATTCCTTCCCATGAAATCAGGTCATGAAGAAGCAGAGGCCTTTGAGGGAAAAGAATGAACAGTCTAGTAGTCTAGGGAAAATGAACAGTCTAGTAGTCACTGTAGGAAAGGTGTAAGTGGGTCACACCAAGGGCTGGTCTACAGGAGGAATTAACAGGGAAGTTAGTGAGGAATAGGTGGGGTGTGAATTTAAAGCTCAGCTTTGACTTTGTACTAAATCCGTGTGGGGACACTTTCTGCACTTAGTGTTATGAAGTGTAGACACAGCCTGGCAGTATGTGGAGTACGTGCAGCAGTCTGAGTCCATGCTGTGGTGGGTATCTATACCTGTTAGTGATAGGCTCTGGTGGGGAAGACAGTGGGGAAAGGCTTGACAGTGGGATTTTACTGGAACCTTCCCTGCTGTTCGAAGCCTTTTGCTGTGGCAGGGAAAGACTGGAGTAGCAAGACACAAATGAGGTAGGCACCATCTGGGTGAGTAAAGACATGTGAAGAGTACATAGCCACAGGATTGAGACATGTTTTTACTTGCCTAAACAATGTCTCACCATCTACACTATTTATATCCATGCTAGGGGAGAGGTAGTGTATGTACTCTACACACTGCTGAAAGGAGTATACAGTGTTGATGTACTGAGAGTGCCTTTGTGTGGTTTAGCTTAATCCACTTCCAAAGTTAGTATGGGCTTTTTCCCCATGACAACAAACCCCAAAAGAAGCAGGGATTTACCATGTGATCTATGAAATCATGGAATTCTCTAGAAAAATGATTTTTCTAGAGTTTTGGGGCATGTTAGCAAAAAATGCCTGTGTCCTGTCTACACTACCCCTTCTCCCATTGCTACACCTCATGTGGGTAGAGCGGACCAAAATATTTTTGATGGAACAGTATTTTTCATTGAAAAATATAGCTTCTTTAAAATCTAAATGCTTCACAAGAACATGTTGATTTGGATGAAATTTTTCAATGGTAAAAAATTGAAGTGTTTCCACCTTTATACTAAAATAAAATTTTATTTAATACTGTAATAGAGCCAAAATAATAAAGTTAGAAATGAAACATTTTGATGGTCCCAAATTAAAAAGTTGGGATTTTTCATTAGTGGGACACGTTTGAAATGTTAGATTTTGATTCCAATTTGGAACCATTTATTTAATGTTGGAATTTCCCATGTAACAGAAATTCCAGTTCCTGACCAGCTCTACTGGTGGGAGACGTACTGAAAATTCCCCATCTAGGGACCTCCTATGTATCATATGATGAAATCCTGTCCAGCATTCTGTGTTTCTAAGTGAATCCTCTTAGTGCAGTGAACATCATCAGTGTGGTCTGAACACCTGTCTATTCCCAGAACAGTCACTGGCCCCCAGGCAATGCAGGGCAGAACCCTAAGCCTTTTAGCAGTCAGCCAGTAAAATATATATTGGTATCTTTAAACATCATCAGAGCAGAGTGAACACCTTCATAAACAATTAATTACATTAAAGAATCTTCCCCTACTGGGGTTTCAGTTTCTCTAAGTAGAAGGTAATACAAAGCAAGATTGCTGTTCAGCCCATGGACTATAGCTTAGGCCAGCAGTTCCCAACCTGTGGTCCACAGACACCTGGTGGTCTGTGAGGCTACTACAGGGGGTCCGCAGAAAAGAAAAATAACATCCTCACCAAGGAAATGTACGTTTTCAAATAAAACTAGCAATGTGGCAGTCCATTAAATGTTTGGAGGTAGAAAAGGGGTCCACACACTCGAAAAGGTTGGAAACGGCTGGCTTAGACTTTTTTTCTTACTGTATGATGTATTTGAACACATTTGTTTGCCCATAGGATACAATGTATGCATGGTTAGATAGTTCTTACAGATTTTTTTTCCAATTAAATGTGTAGCTGTCTGAAGTTTGATTTTATTTATTAAAAGCATCTAGTTAAATAGTCTCTCGATACTTCCTGTGCCTGGCTTATATTGAGCAGCTATGCTTATTGAACTGGCTCACTTGAGATGATATTTTATATATCATTGTTCATAGATATTCCCACAGTCATGTGGAACCTGAAGATAGAATATGACTGGATAGAATGGACTTTAGACCAATGTATATTAGAACTGGTTGAAACTTTGAATTACCATCTCATGGGAAACATCAACTTCTTGAAACTTGTCTCGTTTTGAATTAGTGCAAAAATAAAATTTTGAAATTTCCTGCAAAATGAGTATTCTGAAAACAATATTACAAAATCTGATTTAGCTGAGTTAGCTTTTCGATGACATACTTTTGACAAATTTTATGGCCAGATTTAATGTTTGTTTGCATGAAGTAAAACAGTCAGCTGTAAGAACCCATTCTCATAATTAGGTGAGGACCTTGCATTGGATTTTTGAGGAATTTATATAAGGCCCTGTTTAGAAATACAAAAAGGATGTCTCTCATGATGACAACTGAAAAATAATTGAGCTTAATGAAAATGGTACTTGATCTGGAGGAAAACCCATTTTAAACTGCAGGCTGACTCAACATATGCTGGGCCTATTTACTAAGGAAGTGTTCTGCTGAAAAACTTATTGTAACTATATATTTTTCTAATGACTTTTTAACAGAATAGGATTGTGGAGAATGGCTATTCTGTATGTTAAGAGGGACTTTATCATCCCTTTTTAAATGGGGGGTGATGATGGCTCACAGGACTCACCTGGACAAAGTGCATTTTAATATAGCGATATGTCAGACATATCTAGGAACCAAACTCTCATAGAATGGCACTATATTTTGGAAATCCGTGACAGAGAGGGACCTAGGTGATATGGTGGATAACCAACTGGCTATGCTGGTTAAGATGGCAAGTGTGATCCACAGATGTGTGAATAGGGAAATATCGAGTAGGAGTTGGGAGGTAGTATCACTTCTGTATATAGCAGTAGTGAGACCATTATTGGAATATTGTATGTGGTTCTGTTTTCAACACTTGAAAAGGGATGCTGTCAAATTGGAAAGGGCTCCGCAAAGAGCTACAAGAATGATTTGAGGTCTGGGAACTCTGCCTGGCAATGATGGTCTAAAAGAAACTCAATCAATTTAGCTTAATGAGAGGGTTAAGAGGTGACCTGATCACAGTCTAGAAGTATCTACAGGGGAAGAAGAGTTTTGATAGTAGAGGGCTTTTTAATCTAGTGGACCAGAGCTAATGGTGAAAACTGAAACTAGACAAATTTTAAGGTGCAATTTTTTTTTAGTGAGGGTAATTAGCCAAACACGTATTTCCAGTGATGGAGAATCCACCACTTTCCTCAGTATTTAAATCAAGACTGTCTTCCAAAAGATATGTCATAACTCTACCAAAGTTTATGGCTCATTGCAGGAATCATGATGAAATTCTATAGCCTGTGTTATGCAGGAGGTTGACCTAAACTATAATCAGTCCCTTCTAGCGTTAGAAATCAATGAATCAACCAGGTACAGCTATGAGCTTTCAGGTATGAAGCCATATTTTGCTTGTGTTTTTAGGCTTGGTGTCTTGGTGCCAGCTCCTGTTGCAGTATGGCAAATCTGCTGGACATCCACTAACAGGATTCACTATGACAGGAGTGTCTCACTCACAAAGGAAGTGAAGGTTAACAAATTTATTAAGTGCTAGCTGCAAATCAACTAAACTGTTGTTTCAAACCCACACAGAATATTGTGTGTTGCAATCAGAAGGCTACTATAGAGGACCATAGAATTGTGAACACCACTTTATGAGAGATGTCTTTCAGGAGCAGCTGAACCTTTTCGACACTGAGGATAAATTTACTGATCCTTAGCATTCTACACTGCCCTCAGTGCCTTCTTCTTCAAGGCTCATCTTAGGTGTGTGTTCTTGTTCCCTTCTGTTCTTCTCACCCTAAAAGGAGAATCCCTCCTCCCTCTTGCACTCTCCTACTCCTCCCATCAGTGTTTATACTTTCTATAGCTCCTTCCCTCTAAATACTGCAGAGTGCTTAGCAAGTAATAAATTAAGCCTCCCAGCAGTTTTGTAGCAAGTAGGCCTTAGCTGTCCCATTTTATAGTGTGGGAAGCTGGGCACAAAGAAGTTAAATCAGTTGGCATGTGAGCTGCCCACAGTCACACAACATGTCATAACAGAGCTGGGAATAAAATCTAGATCTTCTAATTGCTGCTTGAACTACAGGTCCCACGTTCCTGACTTCACTCATTACTGGTGCTGATGCAATGCCACTTGCAGCTTCTGCTTCCCACCTTGAAGGAAGGAGCAGGACCCTGCAAACAGAGATGTAGGGTCATCTGGGACCCTCCTCAGGTCAGAGTCATGACATGGATGTCTCTAACAGCCTAGATCTTCCCCTTCTTGCTGCTGCATCCTTAAAGTCCACTTTTCCCTTTGGGAAATTAGCCAGCTTCAGGTGAATAGAAAAGCAGTATTAGCTTTGTGCAAGCATGAATGACTGCAAACTGTTTGTTCTAGCTTAAATTATGTTGAAAGTTTGGCCATCGTTGCTGTGTTAGCTGATGATAAATCCGAGTGTGTTCTGAATACATCTGCAGAGTCCTGGTATGAATATTTAAAGGTAACTTTGCTCCCAGAAAAGTAATCCATTATCTGTTCACTTTTCATAGGTAGGTCAGTTACCTCCCCTGGCTAATAAGATATTGTCACTTGGATGATTATATGTGCTATAGTATTACCTAGCTAAACAGACAAGTTAAGGGAACATCTACTTTGGCAAGTCTATTATAAAACGAACAATGCCCTGTTTAGAGGGGAACTAATTGCAAGCATGTGCTTTTGATTTATTCATTTTATTTTTGTTGTGATCATTACTTTTTCAAGTCTTTGCTGTATTTGGGAACAAGGAGTGTTTGTTTAAACGGAAAATCTGAAAAACCGAATGCCAACGTGCTTTGGAATATGTGCTTCTGAATTTGTGAGAGCTGTGGGTAGCCAGCTTTCAAATGAAAGAATCTAAAGAAGTTTCTAAGGTTTGAAACTGGACATCTGTAATTTGAGCATAGTTCATTTGGTGGTTCAGAAATTTGGGGTCTCATCCAAAGTTCATGGAAGTCAGTGGAAAATGTCTAGCTTCAGTGGGTTCTGGAACTGGCCTTAAACCTTACGGGGAAGTAGTGTAGAAGTGAATGGCACATCCTGTATGAGTCTAGAACTGGGGTAGAATACTTTCTTATACTGTAAAGATGGCTTTAAAAATTCTATAGAAAGGAGATAATTCTCCAACATTTGGGATGGTTTTAGAGTAATTTTGTATAGGTTTTCTGGAAACTAAATAGAATTCTATTAGCTTCATCATCCCTCTTCCATAAAGGAATGGACCTGATTTATTAAACAAAATTTCAAATGGCTTATTATCTGTGAAAACTGCTATGCAAATGCCAAAAAAGCAAACTAACCAGTAGAATGATGACAAACCCCAGAAGCAATTGCTGGAGGAAGTGGGGGCGGAGGGAGGAGAGGGGGTGGTGAGAGGTGGATATACTATCTTTGCTGTCAGTGAGGAGTTAGGGGAGCACATTTTCAGTAGGAATAATGCCCAAGCCACCCCAAAGGGGACAGAAAAGAATGGCAAGCCTGTGGCTGCCCCTGTTTCACCAGCTCATAGAAATAACCCAGCTCACTGTGGAGTATTGCCCAATCCCCTTCCTCATCAGTGGGCATCAGGAAGCTCAACCCCGCCCAGCGCTCTTCCTGACAGTGAAACAGGGTAGCTCTTTCTGGTCACCAGAGCTCAGCACATAAGGGCCGGGCAGAATTGGAACTCCTTCACTCAAAGCACTCTGGATGGGCCTTATCTCTGTGCTCTGTTAAGGCCCAGGGTGCCAAGGAGTGGATGGGGCGGGGTAGGATTATGACCCTTCTCCCCTGACACAGCCCGCAGAGTGTCTGGAGGGCGAGCATTCTGCACCACAAGAAGCAGTGCAGCAGCGGGCCAGAATGCCTCCTCTTGCTCCCCCGGCCAGCGCAAGCTGTGGCTAACGGACCCATAAAGTAGCCCCAGCATACATGCACCCGGACCCTGAAAAACTTACTGATGAAAACCTGCCTCACTCACACCAATAGACCCGTCCAAGGCAGAAGGATTGCTTGCCTGAGTAAGCCCTACTCTTGTAAGAAAGGGTTGCAAGATGCAACATACGAATGGAGACTTCAAACAGGTCAAAGACCATTAACCCTGATAGATGGGGGCGACACAGCAGTGACTGTATATTTGTATCCTGAAAGATTACCAACCCATATAGAAAACTCACTTGATCAGGATGATGGGGGAAGAAAATGAGATTCTGCCTGCTTGTCAAGACTTTCCAGTGAGAGTAAATAGAATTTTAAAAGCCTGTTCTACAGAAACAGGATCTAAGCAAACTTTAAACTGCCCGGAAATGTCCGGACCCAAACATAGACTGTGTCTACATTGGGGAACTCTATCAAATAATTCCCAGTGGTACCACTACCGATTCAGCTAGTAGCACTAGTGGTAGCCCTATTCTATACAAGACTCTAGTGGCTACCAGTGTGTTTACTTCTGTCAGCTTAAGCTTCAGGCTGTCAAGCTCTCCTTAAAGATGAAGAACATGATAGGGCCAAATGTGGGGATTAGTTCAAGAGCAGGTGATTTTGGACAACTTATCCAAAATATGTTTTTTCAAACAAGGATATTTTTAGGGGTTCCAAATGTCACTTTCTCACTCAACTGTGCAGTAAGCAGATTGCATTCAATCTACCATCTTTTATATCTTGACAGGAAAAAGGAAATTGATCCAGCTTTGGAATCCATTCTTTACAATCCTTTTACTTGCCCTAAGCACCTGTTAATAATCTCTGCATATCAGAATAACCCTTAAAGCATAACCTTCTATCCTCATGTCAAAAGGCACTAAATTATTTTTTTCAATCTTCACAATTCCTTTACAGAATATGAAAATAGCAAGTGCTACAATATAAAAGATGCAAAGGAACCAGAGTACTGATTTCTTTTTTCAGTAAGATGAGTAGGATTTCCCTCTTTTATTTAAAAGGAATAATCATAAAATTAAGGCCCGATCCTATGAACTCTTTTACACACTGTCATTTGGCCCATTGACTTCAATGTGACTAGTCACCGTTTATAAAATTAAGTATATGTTAAATCTTTGAATAGTTGAGGTCAAAACTGCTTAAAGTTGTTTTCAGCTGGATCTCTTTCAAATGCACATGACAGTACAATTCAGTGAAACATAGGCAGGAGAGATTGCTTGCTTTAGTTGTAACCATATATAAAAGGTTATCCACATAAAAACCGAACTGTTCTTATCTTGTAAACTCTAATGTGTTTAAGAGTGGTGTGTGTTTATGTATTCAATTATCTCAACAGGTAGGAAGCTTACAGATTTTCCCTATGAAAAGGTTACAGCTATTCTTTCTGGTTAAGCCCTGTAGACACGTATCTCATTACAGCTTTGTGGCCAGGATAAGGTTATAGAGGGAGGAAAGTGCATACTGAAATCAGTTTAAATGACTTGCAGACAGTGACTTAGTGCTAGGTGACGTTTCCTTTGCACACAGGCAAGACGCAGAAATGCTTGCAGCACGCACTGGGACAGTGGGGAGTAAAAATCTTGACGAGACAGCAAAGTTAAGGAAACAATCTGTTCTTTCTTTAGGGAGTAGAGAAAAAGCTCCAAAGAGCTCCTCTGAAAGTAGCAAGGACAATAGATTCAATACCACAGGTCAGATACAGCAAAGGGCCCGGAGACTTGCATTCTTGCGAGAGCTGGAGATGAACTGGTATCTGAAAATATTTGACTTGTCGAATGAGCATACAATAGCATACATTACGGGAATGCCACACAGGTAAGAAAGCTTAACTTATTATTCTTCAAAAGAAACATCAAGTAAGTACTGGCACCCACAAAATAAAACCTGAAGGCTTTCAATGTTTGGAACCCCGTTGGCTGTTTGACATTTCTAATAACTTTACAGTGGGGCTGGTGGCAGTGGTGTACTCTGATACATGTAAACTACAAAATTGACAACGATAGGTGATTGCTTATTAGTCACTTGAGACATTCAATGTTACTGAATTCTCAGATTTATATCTCTTGCTATCTTGTCAATGTGACTGATTTCATTTGAGTTTAGTTCACAATATATTGCTTACATGCAAGGATTATGGAGGTGACCTGAGATTGCTGAATGAAAACTTTTGCCAAACCTTGTCCTTTTTTGTTTCTTTCCCTGAACTGGCAGGTTGTGTATCAATGCCAGCTTGAAAACAAACCACTTCTGAGAAAGAAGAGAACTTTTTTATTTTATTCACTAAATTGTCTTTAAGCCCTTTTAAAATCTTAAAGCATATGAGGGGCTGATTTTTCACTCATCATAAATATAAAGGGGCCTTATCAGTGCAAATATACCCAGGCTTAGGTTTATGGATCTTCTAATATCCAACCCCTAATGAAACTTTATTAGGTAAGGCGCTAATGTAAATTGGTTATTTCAGCCCAGCTGTCATAAAATGACATAATCGCTAAGCTAGGTTTTGCCACCCTTATTCCTATTGAGTGAGATCTTACTCTGACTAACCGCACCTACTTCAGTGGGTGGCAGAAAGAAAGAAGAACACTTAGTTATCTAGTTTATCACTGCTCTAGGTAGGTGAAGGGATATTTTGCAGTGCTTGGCCCTGCACAGCTTTAATATGTTTAGCAGACTGCAGGGCTTCAAATCCGAATGCCAGGCAAAATTATTCTAAATCTCAAAGCAAACCATCTAAAGTGACCGATATGAAATGAGACCTTTCCATAGTGCGATTGGAACCAGTACGATTTCATCAGGGAAAAAAGGTTGAAAATAAAAAATAGCTAAAAGGAAAATGTATGCAGGTTTAGTACAAAATGAGAGAGATTTTTGCATGTACTATTGCTAGGAAATTAATAGCTGATCATGTACAATAAGGAAAATGTTAACCTATGGCTATATGTAGTCAGTCTGTTTTTAATGTCTCTTACTCCACATTTATTTGGAAACTAGTCATGTAAAACTCATGATCAGCCTACTTAAACACTGAATGTTGTATTATAGCAGAGCACTATGAAGGATGTAATTATTTTGCAGCAGTTGAGTTGCAAATGTTAAAGTATTAGTCTTTATAGATATTTCTAAAATCACAATATTCTTAAAAACTCATGAAGAACCTGTAGCAATATTTATTTACCACACAAGTAATGCAAGGAACATATAGTCAAGCCCACCAGGATGTGGTAATTGGGGACAACAGAAGGTGGTTTGGTTTTTTTGCGATGTTAAAGATAAGCATGGGTTAAGGGAGAAGAAAAGGGAGGCTCATCCTTGTGGAATTAAGCTGCAGGAAAGTGTGTAGATCATAAATCTTACACCATATTGAAAAAAACAATATGATGGAGATAGCTGGGGCCAGAAAGATTTGCAAGTGTTTTTTAAATTTTGGCAACATATTGAACGTACTTATTTTTAAACGTATAATGCACCTTGAAAATATTTAAACTACATTGGGAATCCCTAGCAATCAATGCCAGTGAGTCAAAGCAATGAAAATTCACTTGAGTTGACACCAAGATGAATTGCTTGCATTTGCATTTCCAGTCCACCAAAATCATTTTTAGACCCAGGAGTCTTGTCTGGGTTACTAATGCAGTAGGCTCTGATTGTTCTGATTTTTCACTGTTGGTCTCAGTCTCACCCATCACCCATAAAGAATTTAGGATGCTCCAATGCAGTGTTTTGATTTGCTCAATGCAGAGAGATGTATCAATGGCAAAATTCCTAATCTGGGTCAGTTTTGGATTCTGAAACCTCTTTCCCCCAAAGTTTGGTGGTGTCTGGGCGTAAGGTTTGTTTCTAACCTACGTGTCTTCTTTTTATAGAAGCAAATTGGTTTGTAAATAAGAAGAGAACTAAACTTCCAAATTCTCAGCCTGCTTTTCTTTAAACTGAACTCTGAAAGCTATCAAATATATAACTCTATGATAAATCATGTGGCCCTGGAATCTCAGCTATTTCTATCTAGGATAACCTATTAATTGTGCTGCTATACTGTAGTGCCATGAAAGTGCGTTTGTGTATTTTTTACATGTTACCTAAGTGGTGGTAAAAATCAGGCTGATTTGCTTAATGATATATTTAGAAACAATGCCAATGACTTGCATAGATCATGATCTTTTTAACTGCTGTAAAATCTAATTTGCGAGAATATGAAATAATCAAATTATTTTCCCTACAAATTGCTTCCATGTGCCAGTCTCCAATGATAATAACCTGTTCCCTGAAGTTCCATTTGTGCCTTTCAGAGAACAGTACACAGAATTTACTGTTACTTGAACCAGTTTTTATATGCAGCTCTTAAAAATTGTTTGGGATCTTATAAAAGATATGTTCAGATTCAAGCAATTGTGTGTTAAGACATTGATGAGTCATTGCAACAGCTGGCGCTGACAAGGTCATCTGAATTCCTTAGGTCTTTGGTCAGCCACAGTTTGCAGAGAGAGAATATTTGGAGACATCCAAATTTCCATGCAGAAATCACCCTCTGTGACATTGAATTGCAATCTTTTCAAATGTGTTCTCTTTTGAGATCAGTCTGTTAATCTGCTTTGAATGATTTGAGGATTAGCTGGGTCCATAATACATTAATCTTTTGATTATCTAATCATACTCTGATGTATTAGTGTTTGAATGAGAGTTAGAAAATGGGTTGGGTTGTGGTAACAAAGGGCTGCAGAACTGTGATTCCGTGACATAACAAAGTAAGCAGTATTTTCTTGCAATCTATTGCTATTGGGTGGTTTGTCTGGGATCTCTTACACCACTTGATATAACTCATCTGCTCTACAAATACAGAATCTTAAACACATTACACACTACATACAGTGGGCACCATTTAAAAAGCTAACACTATCATTGCACACAGCAGTGTGTGAGATACTTCACTAGTCTTAGACTACAGAACTGTTGGTATCTGCTGATTTGTTTGACACATGCTGACATTTTGGGGCTGGGGTGGGAAGGAAGGTGGGGGTTTAAAGGTAACTAGTATACTTAACTGAAACACTGTCTAGGCTCGGGAGTGGAGGAAGGCAGTAAGACCGACAAAGGACGCACTACATATGGCCCAAAAATGGGTATAGGGGAGAATTTTGGCTAAGGGTCTGGGGACAAACTCCTACTCTTGTTAAAGAGCTGTGGGATCTTTAAGGTCCACACAACAGATAAGGACTCATTTTATTTCACAGACCATACCATAAAGCCAGCTACCCACACATAACAGAAAAACCGCATGGTATTCAGCTCTTTTACCTCAGAAGGATGAAGAACTGAATTAATACTGACAGGACCTGTCTGATTCCAGAGAATCTAGATAGAGCAAATCTGAGTTTTAGACCACTAAATCACCCTGCTGTTTACCTCCTTTAAAGACAGAGCAACATGCCAAAAGACACGGCATGAAACTCTCAGGCAAATGTTCTCATCTGGAGGCTGTCAGTGTTGTTCAAAGCTCCAGGCAAAATAAGTCCCAGGAGAGCCGCCAGCTGCTGAATAGCCCACCCAGCTGCTGAGCATGCGGCTACTGCATCATTCCCAGTTCCTGACAGGCTGGCAGCAACAGACACCCTCAGCAGGCATGTGCTACTACTAGACCACCACCCTGCTACAGTTGCATGTTAATTAAGCATCTCAGTGTTCAGAAAAATGAGTGTTTTATGGAGAAATTATATTTATTGAAAAGTTTGAGCCACACTAACTTTTAAAAGCTCCAAAAATGTATTCTCTATTTGTGTTAGCTGGTGTCTCTAGGCCATAGTGTAAGATCCATCCCCCCTTGTGCTAGGCCCTGTACAAACATAATAGACAGCTGCACGTGCTGAAGGTCCAGGGTGTCCAGTGTCCCATGCAGCAGGTCTAATTGGCTGGGGTAAGCTGACACTTTCATATTGTACATTTTCACAGGAACTTTTCTCTTTCCTTTTCTGAATTTCCTGACCCTTTAGCCCCTCCCCAGTTCTGTTGTTAGGTCAGGTGCCCTGAAAGGACTTTTGATGATAGGAAAAGAAATTGACAGTAGAACTCACCTGATTTATGTGAGGCTATAATGTACTGTACAAGAAACCAAATTGCTTTAATGATTTGACTAGAGACATTAAACCTTCATGTATCCTGCCCAAGGCCTTAAATAAACCCTGAGAAACTGCATTTATCAGCCTTGGACTGAATCAAGAACAAATATTTTTCTTTATTAAATATAAGACATGGGAAACAGGGTTGGCATTCTTTTCCCAGTGGCAATAAACAGTCTTTTTGAGTGCTTGACCATGAAAGGTTTCAACTGACAAAAAAGGTCACTAATTCTGGCCAGGATCCATCTTGGGCGCACCAATTAAAATGAGCCAGTAACAACAAGCTACAGAGCAACTGGGAAGAAAACACTGCTTTATAGTGGCATGGTCCTATTCAGCATACATAAGTAAGCTAAAGCTTCTTGTCCTAGTAGAAATATAATGGCAACAGATTTCGCTTCCACAAGAACATAGAGAAGCCAGAGAAGTGGAAACTATCAACAATTTAAATCTCAAATGTCTTAATGGACTTTGTGAATCTCTGTGATTAACTGTTACCTTGGAATATGCATTTGTACAAACCTCCCTGCATGGAAATCGCATCCCACAAACCAAATGTGCGGAAATCCATTGACGCACCTTTGAGGGGTAAAAGGCAAAGCACTGTCCTTAAAGTCAGCCCTCCAGGAAGATGTTGCGCTGGAAGGCTACGTGGAGCAGTGGAACTGGAACAACTACAGACATTTCTGCACAGGCAGGGAGTGCCATTACATGAAACTCTCAAAGCTGAGGCAGGAATGATATACAGGTACTTTCATACACCCGTTGTCTGATTATCTTCATAGTCAATTAAGAAACAGCTGAAATGAGGGGCAATTTGGCCAGATAAAACCCTTACAGCAAAGAATGACAATAAAACAGATAGGTTCTTCAAGACATTATGTATATTATGCTGTCTTTGCAGTGTTGTAGCCATGTTGGTCCCAGAATATTAGAGAGACTTGGTGGATGTGGTAATGTCTTTTATTAGACTGATTCTGTGGGTGAAAGACAAGCTTTTGAGCTACACAGTGCTCTCCTGATCTGGGAAATGTACCGGTACTTAGTGTCACAGCTAAATGCAAATATATCTATTTATAGTAGAAATGTGTCTCTTTATAGAACATATCTATAGTTTATTTACATAGTATTATATCTAGCTACTTTTAAAAACTGTCCGCCTGTTCTTGCTCACACACATTTGCTCTTCATTGTCTATACATGATGCAGACTACATTTACTTGAATCTAATTTCAGATCTTAATTTTCCTGAAAGAAATTTAGCTCTTTTCATGGCAAAACTAGGACAAATGACAAATACAATGAGAGAACATATAAAGTAAAGTAAAATGTTGATTCCAAAGGGTATGACATTTTACATTCCAATCAATTGTTGTTGAATGCAGCGTTTAACAGATGTGCATAGAATTATGAAATTTGACAATGTTTTTGTGTTGATTTGCAGCATTTTTTTATAGAATGAGTTTACTGCATATTTTTAATGAACATATTGCAGGTATGTACCTCACTTTAGTTACAGTTGCTTGTTGAAGAAACACACATTTCCTTTTTCATTGAAAATACTACTTAGAAGTGAATAGGTAGAGAATATCATTCCTCTTTGTCAGGATATATTGAACTGTCCCTGAAAATGGAGGGTGGGGGAAGGAGAGAAGACAAATACTTAAGTTTTCTTTTACCATAGACAACTAGATGCTCTAGACTGGTAATGCTATCTAGACTTGGAATCAGAAACCAATCACTGATTGGTTGAGACTGATTTAAAACAGTACTCTTCAACAGTCTTTCTGTTGCTAGCATTATTAATATTGCAGTACTAATGCAAACAGAGCTATGGTTAATTATATTATCACTAGGGAACTGGGAAACAGATTGAAAGGTGTATCTCCCAAGTGGAATCCAAATGAAATAATTGTCTGTTTTTGAACACACAGGGATTTATTGTGATCTATTAACATTTCGGCTGAGTATGTTGTCTTGCTTGCCGATCAAATGGCACCGTCTCTTGGATGAAAGTTGAGGGCCTGATACTGAATGCTTATTCGTGCTGAGTAGCTCCTAACTCCACAACTGTTGTCCCATAGACTTCAGTAGGATTAACCAAGGAGTTAGGTCCAACTCATTGTAAATGTAAGAATCCAGCCATTAGTGTGACATCATTCAGGAAAGGCTGGTAACATGAGGGGTGGATGGTATGTCTTGCATGTTTCTTCGAAGACTAGTGGTATCACTGTGCATTTTACAGACTTCATGGGCCAAATTATGTGAAATATGAAAACAGTTTCTTTATGATGTGTTCTTAAAAAGGTATCCTGCTCAAACTTATCCTTCATCTTACATTCTCTAGTCAACACAATCAGAAGTGAGATGGAGATGGAGTGGGAGATGGAAAAATCATAGAAAAGTGATCAAAGGAGGGAAGGAAATTTGCAAATATGATTTTGGGCAACAGTATTATTCTGTGCAATTTTTGTAAATCTTTAAAAGTGACAACACAAGCTAGAGATAATGTCTATTTGATTTTTCCCAATCTAAATTTCACAGAAATGAATCAGTAAGGATCCTGTCCCATTTATAGCACTCCAAAATTGGCTTGGAATCCATCTGCATCTGAGAGGGACTCTAGCCAAAGTAAGCCGATGCTGGCACTATGTAAGTACGAGTGACCCAAGACCATCTTAATGCCAACTGGCAAGGGAATGCAGAGGGGTTACAAGGTTTGGCATGTATGTTCTATTTCACCAAAGTGTCATGTGAGGACTCAAATGTCACACTGGTGACTGATTCCATGGTGAAATGCATGTTCGGTTGTTGCAGGAGGAGTTACGTACAGACCCTGAAAATGATGTTCTTAAAGTGTATGTCTTGGGACTGGTCACCAGCAAAGAGGAAAAAACTGTCTGCTGTTTATCTTACTGGCTGTTTATAAACTAAGCATTGTATGTTAGAGAAAATGGGGGTGGGTGAGAGAGAGCATATCTTGAGGTCTACAGCAAAGGTTTCCTCCACTGTATTTGGGGGACAAAAGAGACCCTATTATCCCTCACCTAGGAAGTAAATGGACAGTGAATTTACTTCATGAAAATGAGATCTGAACCAGGCTTGGATGAAAATGCTGGAGAGAACTATGAGTCAGAGAGTCTACTGTGGAAAGAAGTTTAGCCTGTTAGTTTTGTCTAGAAAGGGTTGATTTTGTTCCATAGGCAACCATTTGTTTCCAATATTCTTAGTTGTTACCACCTGAATCTCTAATCTTTGATGATAAACTTCTCTTGTTTTCACTATAACTATATGATATGGCCCATCCGTAGTTTCTGATTAAAAACCCAATCTTTCTTAGGGCACAGTCCAGCTCCCATTGTTGGAACTGGATCAGACCCTTGCTATTTCCTCCTCTTCTCCCATCGTTTGTTTTTCCTTAAATGTAAATATGATTACAGGGGGAAAAGACTAGAATATGTACTAAACTGCCTGTGCTGAGATGAAGAATCTGCATGGCTAAAGGAAAATAAAATAATTACTTTGATGAAAAAATTAGTTTCTGCAGCATAAGTAGGAGGGAACTTTTTTCCACAATTCACCATAACAACAAAATAGATGGTTTTAGGCACATCACTAAAAACATCAGAGGTCTGACTTTATTGACTATTTTGTGGTTAGAGGAGTCATGGTTGGGGTGGTGTTTCAAAATGCCACGTACAAATCCTGCATTAACTGATATTGTAACAGTCTGAAAATTGTATGTCTATTGCTTGAAAATGACTGTCAGGGTTGAGTTAATTTATTCTTGTAAAGGGTCTTTACACTCTACAGTTTTATTCAGCCTTTTTGAAGGGTATTTACACTCCTCAGTTCACTTGATTTTCATGTTGAAGTGGGAGCCTCTTACTGAGGGGTGGGTGTGTGCATGTACCTGTGTGTAAGCCTGGCAAATATTGGTAAGTCAGAACTTAAAGGAATAAACAGCGGGGTAAATAAATAAAGATGAGCTTAAGCCACAATGTTAGTATCCAGACAATGGGAACCTTGCCCAAGTAAGACACTACAAGCTCAATCAGGCCTTTAAGATTTAGCTGGGGGGAAAAAAAGCATGATGACTTGTGGTTGAACATTGAAATTTACACTGATGTGCAAGCTGAAAAAATAGGACCACAATAGTTTTTTCATTTCCCTTGTCTCCTGAGCTTGCATAAGGAAGGATATAGTCCAAAATATCCACCAAAAACTATCCTATGATCCACAAAATCATCTGAAAGAGCCTTAGGCACAAATCAATAATGCTGCTGAAACCGTAAGGAAACATTCAGAACATGATGATTTTACCTTGATCTCTTCTTGCCTATGATTATTGTCTTTTGGGTTAGATTCTGAGCTCATTCACATCAGTGTAAATCCAGAGTACCTTCTTTGTCATTTAGTGGATTCACCCTGAATGCACAGCAATGGGACACCAGAGTCTAGGCCAGCCTTTTTATGTGTTGTGAAGCTGATGCTTGTGTTAGAGAAACAGAAGACATGGAGAGGACCCCTTCCCTCTGCCCCACATGGTGGAGGGGAGGGAGCAGCAAGATGGGGGTATGGATAGGCTGGGAGAAAAGGTGTACTGAGGGGAAAATGAATACCAGAGTTCTTCCCCCCCCCCGCCTCCCTATTAACTTAACTGATTACAGCTGACATCAAATAGGGAAGGCAAATAACTTTTCTGTACCTACAATAAAAGGAAAATTGTACTTCAAAAATGTTTACCTTCCTTGGAGATTTCTTTTGCCTGAGACCAGTTAGAAAACTGAGCCTAAAACTGAAATAAGACAGCATATTTTCTCTTATTTAAAGCTGTCACACAATTCAATTTACTTGCCAGCCATGGAAATTTGTTGTCTTTCAGAGAGAGAGACTTCCTGGAAAAAAAGGAAGGAAAGCCAGGAAAGCTTGTGATCCAGAAGCAGTATAAAGATGAAACACGTCCAGAGGCAATAAAACAATGCCACATAAATGTTCTACAGAGCTCTTTTAAAACTAAGGAGCAAAATTAATCCATGGTGTAAATCCATTAGCTTTATTGGAGATACACTGTCATGTATTTGTCCCCAAGTTCACTGACTAACCAACTGTCCCCTAACCTGTCCCTATCTCTGAGGAAGTTCCCTTTTAGCTTCCCTAAAGAAGGGTCTGTCACAGTTAGGTCACTTCTCATTTGAACTGGTTGAGATTTAAAAAGAAAATGGGTTTTCCCCTCTCATTAGTTTTATTACTTCAACAATAATTCCCCACTTCCCATTTTGTTCTGTGGTTTCCATTCACCTTTTTAACACAGATTTTTAGGCAAAGAGTCAGGCGAGCACCCCGGTTTCTGACCTGCTGGCAGTTTTTTATACTATACAAGCAATGGACTGTAGGGCCACAGCCATTTCATAGTCACATCTTGCATTTATCTTGCAATCCAAAATGCTGTTTTGGTACCATCTCAATTAAGTTTATTTCAATAAAGGTTATCCTGTTTTACATATACCCTGCTGATGGAGAGATCTGGTTCCCATAAAGCAAAGAAGATATATTAGGCCAAAATAATGAACTCTACATCTCCACCGCCTACCCTATAGAAAACATACTTAAAATGGAAGAGCCAGCACTAGCCTAAAAGATGAGCTTTTTAAATAGGGATTCCTAGTACAAAAACCCACTCATGTTACCATTTAAACATCATACAGCAAATTCTCCTATTTGTAATGTTAAGGTTTATAGGGGAGAGATGGCGTCTGCACCTTGTATATTTACACTAGTAAGACAGTGTTCCGCTCAGTGATGCATGATTGGATTCTGTGCCTGGCACTGCCACTGACACACTGTACCACCTTTAGCAAGTCACTTCACCTCTCTGAATCCATCTCCCCAAACATAAGATAGAAGTTTTACCTTTTGTAAAGCTCTTTGGCCTGGTAAAGGAAGCATGTTCTTAAGTCCCCTTGAAGTGATTGGGCTTTAGGCACATATATATATATATGTGCTTAACTTTAAGTAAGGTCTTTTTTAAATTTGGGACTTTAAGATCCTCTGATGAAAAAGTTACATAAAGCTATGTATCTTTACCATTTTTGCTTTATGAAATATAAAATTAGTCAGAAAAATCCATGTTTTTCATATTTGTTTGAATGTTGACCTATTTTTGCTCATAGACTCATAGGTCAGAAGGGACCAATATGATCATCTAGTCTGACCTCCTGCACAAGGCAGGCCACAAAACCCTACCCATACACATTTATAACAACCCCGAACCCATGACTGAGTTATTGAAATCCTCAAAAGTGAGATTTGAAGACCTCAAACTGCAGGGAATCCATCAACAAGCGACCCATGCCCCATGCTGCAGAGG
>ML675649.1:21634264-21802136 GCA_007922155.1 Mesoclemmys tuberculata | reverse complement strand
TTTCCAACTGATGCGTCCCCAACGTATATTTAAAATTCTTATTATTTTTATTATAATATAATATACATTCTTATTATTAATCCCTAAGTGCATGACCTTGCTATGTATCTTTACCACTTTTGCTTTATGAAATATAAAATTAGTCAGAAAAATCCATGTTTTTCATATTTGTTTGAATGTTGACCTATTTTTGCTGTAAGACACTCTGAGATGCTACCTTTTAGTGTGTGCAAAAATGGGCCCACTTTGCTTGAAGATGAATTTTATTTTTCAGGTGACCTTTGTGTTGAAAATGGGTACTTTGTTCTCAATAAATGTTATACAGTTTGATGAAAGCAAGAAAGGGACAGGGATGGATGCAGAACACCACACAAAACCAAATGAAAAAAAAATCCTGTGAAAATGTGTAACATGAATGTCAACTTACACCCAGTTCTAGAAAGAAATTAGAAGTGCAGTATGTTCCTAAAAATTTTAAAGTACTGGACTACAGCTCAGATATATTTCATAAATATACAAGGCCATGCCTGAGAGTAGGAATTTTGCATAAAGATTTCCTGCATCCTTGTGAAAAAGCCAGATCTCTGAGAGTGAATCAAGTGGGTGAATGTGTGACAACAAAGGAGGTATTATTACATTGAACTGGATACAGGGAAATCTACATAGAAATGTTAAAATGTAAATAGTGAATGAAGAAGCTGAGCATGTTTAACTGCCTGTGCAGTATCCCCGGGGATACTGAATGATGAGCGGACCTCGAAAGGCTTGATTCAGAATGGATAAGCGCCTCAAGGTTTAGATGCTTATTGGAGCTTGATCGGTACCTCTTGGGCCTCGCTTAAACTAGTGTAATGAGATCAGAATTGGGCTATCTGCATCAGCACCATACACTGTTCTGCCTCCTCCATTAGATGGTCTGGGAGCCAGTCCCAGACGGACCCTTAGAAAAATGCAGACAAATGGGCTGATGGAGTTTGACAGTGAAGAAAACTAAACGGGTGGCGGTATTTGTGACATTACTGAGGACTAGTCCCAACTTTCCTGGACTTGACATTTATAGAGATGAGTTTTTTGGCCAGGGGGAGGGTATATGCACTCTTCTCCAGCTTTTTCCTTACTATCTATGAAGAAAGTTTTATTTTTCCCATCTGATTAATCATTGCTGACAGGTACTTTGTCCAAGTTGCTGTAATTTATAGATCTGGCTTTCTTATGAGGGAAAACTAGACTTAAAAAAATATACATATCCAGTATATAAACAGGGTTTGTTGAAGGAAAGCTAGAGTTCTTTGTGAAGGCATTGGCTCCAGGATTGATGCCGTGATAGAGAAGTGCTTGGCAAAATTCAAGATGGGTCCGTGTCCACTCCGTCAGTGACAGGTCCTGCTGCTTTAAGGACTTCTCTATCACTGGCCTGATAAGTCAGCAAAAGGGCTGTTTGTAGCGACCAGGGATTGCTGTAGGATAACAATGTCCTAGCCACTCCTCTTTCCCCCAGCCACCCCATTTGTGCCATTTGCAGGAAGTGGTAAAGGGTGCTGTTATGGCGCCTCTACTACACCTAAACTGTCCTACATAGTGGAATCCTTCTCTAGGCACCAGAATGTCAGATGTGGGGCTGTTTGTGCTCTTGGGAAAAATGCAAAATAGTCAAATCACAGCCCAGGATCAGGTCTTCTAATGTTAGCTAGATGGGCACTATCTTCTGTGCATCATATCCTCGCACCCCTAGGTTTTTGTAACGAGCTTAAAATTGGGCTTAATATGCGGTCCAGCCATGGCATGCCAACAGAATTACAGTAAACATTTTTTACCAGGATTCTGCTATTGTATGTGCAGCATCCAGTACACGCAGTAAAAATTGTTGGCTTGGAGAGCATTTACAGCCCCTACCAAAGCCAGTCCTGGGCATTTTTTATATGGCTTTTGACACAGTCCCATGTGCCTTTCTCATAAGCAAACTAGGGAAATGAGGACTAGATTAAACTACTACCAGGTGTGCACACAACTGGTTGAAAGACCATACTCAAAGTAGTCATCAGTGGCTCATATGGAAGGGCATATCAAGTTGGGGTCCCACAAGGGTTAGTCCTAGGTCCAGCACTAGTCAGTCTTTTAATTAACGACTTGGATAATGGAGTGAAGAGAGCTCCATAAAATCTGCAGATTTTACCAAGCTGGGAGGGGTTGCAAACACTTTGGAGGACACAATGAGAATTAAAAATGATCTTAACAAACCGGAGAATTCGGGAAAGGGTACTGGACCAAATCTTGAAGCCTTTCAGGCCTTATTCATATTGGGTGAAACCCTGTGCAGAGGGCCAGCACAAGGGCTCTGCCAGTCTCAAAATAGGGCTCAAGTCATACATAGGTTTTGTATTGGCTCTTTGCACAGTAGCAAATTCCATTGCGAAGGGCTGAAAAAGGACTTTTTGGACCATTGTTTTGGAAGTGAAGAATACAGCTCCGCCCATTAATGATGTAGTCATCTTTTAAATAGCTTTTGCTACTTATTGTTCTGACTTGAAATCAAAACTGAATACTGCTAAGCTGAGCTCTTTGCTAGGCTGATGGTGTCTTTGTAGGTTTTCTTTTCCACCCCCCCAAATATGCTTGTTTTTCTGCCAGATCTGTTTCCCAGATTTTCACAGGTCTAAACTAAAAAGAATGCATATCTCGCTTAAGTAAAGGTAAGAAGGAAACCCTTTTGTTATTAAGAACTGTTTAATTTAGTACGGAAAGTAATGAATTTTGAATAAGGAACACTCATTAAATACCCATAAGCTGGTTTATTTATAAGGTGATTAGTCTTTTTTTTCTTTCATTGCCTTAACAAATACAGCTTAGTTCAACCTGTCATTGAATATTTGAAACTACACCAGTGTTAATTTTGCTTTGGACAATCATAGCCTTCCTCTGAGAAGGCTTTCAGTACATAGAACCAATTTATACTTTTATATGGCAGGGCTTTTATTGCATATAGGTTTATTCTATGTAGAGTTGTTGGTTTTAAGCTTCTAAAGACTGACACACAGGCTGGAACTGAAATAATATCAGATGCCAATTTAGTAACTGGCGTTTTTTTCTAAACCTGTGTATTCTAACTTTACAGGATTAAGGTAGATGGTGGGATCTTAGTTTGCCATAGTTTTATATCTTGTACAGATACATTGGGCTCAGTATTTTAAAAAGTGCACCAAAGCAAAGTGTGCAAAAACACGCAGTTCCTTTGGTTTATGTACTACTATGAAGTCGCTCTTTATAAAATGTTTGTAAGGGTCAGTGTGCTTTACAGACATTGACTTAATCCTCACAACAATCCGATGAAGTAGGGAAGCATCTTCACCTCTACTTGACAGACAAGGGAACTGAGGGAGAAGCGTTGAGGGAGAAGGCCAAGGCCACAAAAGGAATAACTGCTAGAATTAAGAAACATTGGCTACTAAGCCTGTCTTGCTTATATAATTACATGTTTTCTGCAGAGATGACCCGTACCTGCCGATAGGGATGGTCGTCCCTGGAACTGCTCAAGTCACGCACCATCCTCCCTCCCTCCCCCCCCTTATCTTCAGTCTCCTCTCCCAGAAATCACCCACTGGGGTGCAGCTTGCAGGCTCCAACAGCTGCCACACAGGGAGGGGACCCAGCTGCTCTGTGACCAAGTGGGGTCAGCAAACCCTGGCAAATCTTGGGGGGCATGTGATCCCGCATGACACCTACCCCCCCCACGCATCATCTCTGTTTACAGCATAGGTCAACTACCCTGCTTAATTTACGTGGGCCATGGACCAGCATAAAAATGCAGAATAGCCCTATCTGCAGAATGAGTCAGATGTCGTCTTGTCCTAGAAATATAGGGCTGGAGGTGACCTCAAGAAATCATCTAGTCCAGCCCCTTGTGCTGAGGGTTAGTCCGACCTGTGCTTAAAAATCTCCAGTGATGGGGATTCCACAACCTCCCTTGGAAGCCTGTTGCAGCACGTAATACCATTATTGTTAGAAACTTTTCTTAATATCTAATCTAAGTCTTCCTTGCTGCAGACTAAGCCAGTACTACTTGTCATACCTTCAGTGTACATGGAAAACAATTGATCGGTCTTCTTCAGAACAGCCTATTACATATTTGAAGACTGTTATCAGGTTCCCCCTCAGTCGTCTTTTCTCAAGACTAAACATGCCCAACAATTTTTAACCTTTACTCATGGATCAGCTTTTCTAAACTTTTTATCTTTTTTTAAATTTATTTTTGCTTTCCTCTTCACTTTTTCTAATTTTTGTCCACATCTTTCCAGTGGCGTACCGAGGGAGGAGGGGGTAGGCCTCCTCCAATGCATTGTGAAGGGCAGGGCCAGCCCGGTGCACCCGCCACCCACCAGCAGGGGAGTGAGGCCATCCTGTCCGAGCTGGGGCCAGGCTGTGGGGCTGGAGTGAAGGATAAGTGTGGGGCGCCTGGCCACCCCTTCATGATGGGTGGGGGACACAGGAGGCTGAGGAGTGGCTGCTTCCACTCCTGTGCCTCCTCCCCACATGTCGTGAAGGGCTGGCTCGGCCCGGGGAGGGTGAGGCTGCCCCAATCTGAGCCAGCACTGGGTTGTGGGGCTGGAGTTGGAGAGGCAGGTGCTTCATGGAGGGTAAGTACCCGGGTACTAAATTTAGGGCCAAGTCTAAATGTGCGCTTCTCCAGGCCTGATGCCCCACCTCCCCTCAGGTACAGACTCTCCCTCCCTGGGACAGCTGGGGGGTGGCACCAGGACCCCTCCTGCCCTGTGCAGGAGGGAGGGCGTGTGAAGCAGGGGCGCAAATGCAGGCTTGGCCCCCGGGTGCCGGAGACCCACAGTACGCCACTGCATCTTTCTTATAGTGTGATGCACAGAACTGGACACAGCACTCCAGCCTGAGGCCTCACCAGTGCTGAGTAGAGCAGGACAATTACCTCCAATGTCTGATTGACAACACCTCTGTTAACACGTGCCAGAACATTAGCCCATTTCACAACTGCATCATGTTGTTTACTCATTCAATTTGTGATCCACGATAACCCCCAACTCCTTTTCAGCAGTTCTACCACCTAAGCCTGCCACTCCCATTTTGTAGTTGTGCACTTTCTCTCCTCCCCACCGCCCAAAGTGTAGTACTTTGCACTTGTCTTTTGGAATTTCATCTTATTGATTTTCAGACCAATTCTCCAATTTGTCAGAGCTGTTTTGAATTCTAAATCTATCCTGCAAGTTTCTTGCCACCACTCCCATTTTGGGATCTGCAAATTTTATGGTATCTGCCCACTAAGCTTCTTGGCCTGCTCAAAGTCCTGAATCTACATTTCCCACATCTCATGTGTATACCCTAATCACCAGACTTTTGGCTACTCGGGGGGTGTCTCTTTTCACAAAAAAACTAAAAGCCTTGATATTGGCCCGTTGTGGAACAAAAGCAAATGTCTCAATCTCGAGCTTTCACAAAATGGAATTCTGGCTGTCCAGCCAATCCTAGTTGTAAATGTTACTGTTACATGGTGAAATTCCCTCCTGTCTCTCTCATAAGCCCTATTTTGAGGCTAAAGTGGAACTTAGGTACTGCTTTGTGCTAATTCTGAAGAGAGGTGAAGTTTATCCATTGTGAAAATAAACTCCTAAAGGCAGACACAAATCAAAGGCTGGATTTAAATGACCATATTTCTACGGCAGTGTGCTACCACCCCCATCACACATATACAACATTGTACAATAATGCTGAACTTTGAATTGTAGAAGCTAGGGATTGCAGTCCCTTATTAAGTTGGGGGAAAAAAAACAATAATACTGCAATAAAATCAAATAATGCTGTATATTTGGGTACAGCTACTAAAAGTGAGCATCCACATGCTAAGGGGATGGATTAAAGGGTGTTTCTATCTGTGAAACTTGTATTTAAGTCTGCAAACTAAGGCCCTGTCTACGCTGACACTTACGCTGGCAAAACATTTTGTCACTCAGGAGGGGCCGTGGAGATGTCCACAGACATCTTGGGGGTGGATGTGGGTCGCTGCTGTTGGCGTCCAGCCCTTTTGGCTCTGCACCAGAGTGACAGTTTGCCTCCCTGGCATTCTGGTAGCTCTACCGGAACTCCTTGATTTTTTTCGCTTGGCATTGCAGTGCATTCCATTCATAGCCCTCTTCCGCCATGGCACTAGAAATCTGGCCAAAGGTATCAAAGTTCCTTCAGCTGAAGCACAGCTGGGACTGCATGGTTGACACTCCCCAAATGCTGATCAGGTCCAGTAGCTCAAGTGTGCTCCAAATGGGAGAGCGTTTGGTGCATGAAGCCACCATGGTCAGCTTGGGAGGTGAGATGTGAGCTCTCTCCATGCAGACCCAGCAGGAAGTGGAATTTCAAAATGTCCTGGGATTTTAAAGGGGGAGCGGTGCATGCAGAGCAGTGCAGTTCAACTTGATGGCCAGAGCAGTCAGGATAGGCATTGTAGGACACTTCCTGGAGGCCATTTACTGCAATGTACCCAAGTACGGTGTCTACACTGATGCTTTGTTGCTAAAATTTTGGCGCAAAAAGCTCTACGCCTCTAATTGAGGTGGTTTCATTTCGTCAAGAAAAAGGATATTTGTCGGGGATGTGTGTGTGATTTGCAATATGTACACCAGCACTGTTTTGCCAAAAAAGATGATTTTTTTCGACAAAACATTCTTGTGTAGACCAGGCCTAAGTCTGCTTTCTAAGGCCTGGTCTACACTAGCACTTATGCCAGAAAACCTTTTGTCGCTCAGGGGAGTATTTGTTTTGTTTCATACCCCTGAGTGACAAGTTTTGCGGTGAAAGTGCTGGTGTACACAAGGCCGAACTCTTCAGGAATGTTTACCTTAAGGAAATGTCAGTCTTCGGATGGCTTTCTTTACAAAATAATAGATGATGTATTTGGTTCACATAATGGACTATCCAGCTTTATGTTAGTGCAAACCCTTGGCAAAGGCCTCCAAGGACAACACTGTCAGCTTGTAGAGACAAAAAAGACAATATCAGTTATGTGGTAGGACAGGAGGGCTGGGGGGGGGGAACAGAAGTTTAAAGCTGTGGAGTGCAAAGAGCTTTTGCTGACAGAAGTGAAATTTGTACTTCTCATTGCAAAAAGCTTTGCTGAATTTGGTCCAATAGTTTACAAAACACTGTTTCCCCCCCCCACACACACACACCTTATTTTTACACTGTGACATTGCTGTACAAAAATAATCAACTTACTTTCATCAAATACCTGCAGTCCATCTAGCATTATTAGAGTGCCTAGCTACTCTTCCCTGCAGTCAGAGATGTGATGCAATTAAATAGCAAGGAGACTGTCCCTGGGTAGTTTCACCTATTAAACATCCATAGATTTTGTGCTATGTGCATAGAAACTGGCAGGCCCTGGGGGGATTGTTAAATGAACAAAGTTTATCTAGGGGGAGAAAATACCCAGAGATTAACTTGATCTATCCTCATTGTTCAGTTCTAACTTAAATGAGAGTAATTGAAATCAATGAAGAATTTGAAGGGCAAGAAAAATATTAGAACAGCAAGAAATTCAGGAAAAGCCAGAGGGGCCTCCTGGCAAATGTCATTGATTGCAAAGGATGAAGTATATCAAGTGTAAAAAAATTCATAAGGTACTTGTGATGCAGAATGGGGAAGTATCCAAATCAGTTAAATGCAGTTGAGCACCTAGGTAGCCAGGTGCTTTTGAAAAATCCCTCTATCTTAATCTTTAGGCTTCTAAATACCTTTAAAAATCTGGCCTTTGCTGTTGATATTGCTAGCAACAATAATAGATATTCCACCTATTCTCCACCCAGTCTTAGAGATCTTGTAAAATTGGTCTCAGTTTCTTTTGGGTTCAAATGAAAATATATCATGATTTTTTTGTTCCTTTGAAAGTCTGGGCCATCGGTCCAATGAACCTTGGTAGAGCTGCTGGATTCATTCAACTGACAGAGCACAGCCACACATATATATTGAAATGTAGCTTCAATTGTATGTTTTTTTCCTTTCCCCCTATGCAGATTGGTCCCTCTCGTCACATATTTTTCTTCTTTCAATATACAGTTTTTCAGTCTCCATAGGTCTGCCTTTATTTTCCAGCTGTGTGGCCCTAACAAAAGCCATCCATCCAGCCTCCAGGTCTTCCCCCCTCTACCCCTCCCCCCCACTTAGTTGGACCTCTGTTCTTCTCTCTCCTTTCCTAACTGCCTCCCCTTTCACTGCCATTGTCCCTGGCTTTTTTTCCCCTCCCCTTTGAAAAGAACGTAATTAAAAAACAGGCATAACTGGAGATAGGAAAGCATCATGGGTGAGGGTGAGAAGAGAGTATCCATTAAGACATTCTGTTTCTATGTCTTTTTATATCGTTCATTTAGCATACCATTAAACCAACTGGTTAGACTATCAGCAGGAGGAGCTCTTTAGCTATGTGAACTATACTAGCTAAAAAAACTTGTTTGTTTGTATATAATCATAACCAGCTCTTTTATAGAGATGCTTCTGTAACTGAAAGTATGTCATAACACAGTTAACAAAAACCAACAAAATGTGCATATATAAGCCTAACTCACTCTGCTGTACATCGTTCACTCATCTCCATACTTACTCACAAATATGCCAGGCAGGCTTGAAGTATATAGATGCTGTTTTCCCCTGGAAAAGATGATAAATGTGATTTATTCCTAACTTTTTTCCTGAAAAAGTCAACTCTTCGCATTATGTAGACCAATAACTTCTGCTGATGGCAAATGGAGATTTGCCAGCTTGTTCTTATTTGTCTCATACCTTCTGATACTGTGAGAATCTTTAGTTTTAAAGCTTACTTTGCCAGATACTGATTGATGATGACTTTTTTGACATGCAGGCAGAATGCGGCCTGTTGACTCTGCATTTCGCTAGTACCAATAGAGTTGCTTGGACGGGATTTGTTTGGTGGTATTTTTCCAGCCCGCAGTCTTGAAAGTTTTGGACATTTCTATGTAAAGATGGCCTAACGTATCAGAACAAAAACATAAGGGTTTTTAATCTGTGAATAAACTTATTTTCTTCTAGACCCCCTACAGAGCATTTGGCTATTCTGTGCAAAGTGTGATAAGTGACTTACGACCCTTTATTATCCATGTTGGACATGCTTTTCAAATCTATTTGGACTTATCAAGAAATGGAAATTCTCTATTTATGGGTGAAACTCACCCTTATTTTGAAGGTTTAAGTGGTGGCCAGAAGTGAATTTTGCCTTCTGTGCACATGCGATGGGGCTAAATTCAGCCAAATGTAGCCTGGAGTAACTGTTGCCATTCCTTTGGAAGTTGCTGAACTGAATTCCGCAGTGATGCAATGATGGTGGTAAACACACACTGAATGAAAGTTTATCATAAATGTCAATGTTTATGTTTATCATAAATGTCAATGTAGCTGGCTGTTGGCAGCAGAGCCCGTGTCTAGAAATTTTTTAAATTGTGGACATTATAGAATTTTTTAAATGAGTGGCTGTGCAACCCCACACGCATGCCTGGCTTCCCACCTCTAGAGTCTTTCCAGTGCTCATGGGCATTGGCATCCTCAGGCCGCAGGAGGTTGGGAGGATTGGATCTGGGCTTTAGATGCTTTCTGGGGAAGTGGAGGCACAGGAGGAGGAGGACGTCTGAGGCGCCTAAACTGCCTGGCCCCCAGGGGTGCTGGAACAATTTTTATAGTGGAGGTGCTGATGACAGAAATCATATATTTGGTGTTTAGCGCTACTTTAAGCCAGGGGCTGCAGTAACACTGCCTGGTTGTTCCAGGACCACTGCTGGTCCCTGGTGCATATGATGCTCTTCAGCCTGACCACCTCTCTGGGTAAGAGCTTGGGGTTAGATGTGGAGGCAGCAGTGGTGGGAGGCAGTATGTGGGGCTGGGTGCAGAGTGAAGACATTTGGGAATGGGGAAAGATCAGGGAGATTTCTGGGCCTCCTCATTAGGAAAATTCAGATTGTCCCACTGCATACCAGGAAAAGGCTGCCACAGGAGACAGAGTTGCTTTATGATCAACGTGCTGGACTTGGATATTTTGAGATCCGTTGCTTGCTCTACCATAGACTTCCTGTGTAACCTTGGGCAAGTAATTTAATCTTTCCATCTGGAAAAATGAGGGTAATAAGCCTTCCCTATCCCATTCTTAGGCTGTCTTGCCTGTTTAGACTGTAAACTCTTCAGGGCTGAAATTCTGTTGTTTGTACAGTGCGTAGCACAATGGGGCCCTGATCTCATGCGGGGCCTCCACATGTTATTGTAATAACTAGAAAAATAAATAATGTAGAATCAGAGGGAGACCACCGTGTTCCATTACAATAGAAGATTTGTGCAGGGTGATAATCCGCAAATATTGAATAAATGATCCCCCCTTTTGATTTTATTTTTAAGTATACAATATTTCCTTTATGCATGAAATAATTTTGTTGCAAGAAATCTCATGTAGTGAAGGCACACTTGCACTGTGTGTGTGTGTGCGCGCGCGCTCCTTCTCTAGGAATTATTGCACATACTCCAGTGAGGAATAGGCGAGATTACTTTTTATGTAGAACTAGTGTTATCAATATTTTCATCTTCTGGGTAATCTGCCATTCACAATCTGAATATGAATCTTTTGTGCATTTATATAAAAGAGCAGAACTCACTCTGCATGATCAGTGAATGAGTGATCAAAACAGAGATTACATGCACTATTTTTTCAATTAGAGATCGCATATTTACAGTTCGATTTGGTTTCTTTGGCCTGCACAAATGTATTTATTCCTCACTTTTTCTCAGAATTGGATATGCATAAAAATGTAAAACTGGTTATCTGTCAGAGAAACATTAGAAAGGCCACTCAGAAGCTCCAGTCACAGGCTTAAAAAGTGTCTCAAATTCTAATAAGTTCTGTATTATACTGTTTAAGAAAATTGACTTTAAAAGCAAGTTTTCACTACTGAGTGGCGGAGATGCCTGCTGAAGAGCTGCCCTTTGCTGATAGGGTTTTTCATGTTTTTACTATTTTGATCTCCTCCTTTTTAGCATTACCCTGTACTAGAAGGACCTCAAAAGACAAAATTTCAGGCATTTGTGTAATTCCAGTAGCACTGAAAGCATTTCCTAGGGAGTCATTTAGAGACACTCTGGAGTGTTTGGAACTTGTCCTAATACCCTTCGGGAGGTGTAGCTTTAAAACTAGCAATAGACTGGACCAGTTTAGAAAATCAATCAGGCAGCTACAAATGTGAGTGTGTCCAAGGGTGAAGTAATACTGACTAATAAATTAATAAAAGCAATCAGTGAAAATGAGAGAGCAGATTAAAAGAGTTAATAACTATAGACCATTAACCTTCACTCTTTTATGGTTCATTTTAGAAGAGCAGACACTCACCTGCATAACTTACTAATGATACTTGCAAAAATCCCAATCTATCACAGCTTTACAAGTGTATCTTAATCATTTTCTATCCATAAAACCTTTCTCATGACACCCCAACAAATTCAAGTAGTGGATTTAAGTTAAAAATGTAATATCTCATTGTGGCTGCAAAAATACTCATTAAAGGCACTTTTGAAAGTGCCCCACAGTGCTCTGTTGTGGATGGTGGGCTAGTCAATGAAATTGCTGATTTGGAACGTTCTACTGGAATTTGTGAGATATATTCTGGACCATTGGAGGACTGCCCCTGCACAGATGTCTATCAGGAAGACCAATTCTGTTAATTTAACAGTTCTGAATAACACTTAGATAGGGATGAATGTAAGTTGACTTCACTGTTTTTATTTTGTTTGAGTGGCAGAACCACTGCTGACCCAAATCTATTTTCAGTTCACCTGCTCTTTGGCAAGTCTCTTGGCTTCAAAACTGGCAATGTTCAGCATATTTTTGTTACATTGTAGAAATGCAAAAATAAAGACCCAGAACATAAAGTGCAAGAATATTTATTCTCTGCTTTTTGAAGCGAACACTAATCCAACCTGCATTCTGCCCTCAGTGAACAGACGTGAAGAAATGCTGAGTCTCAGGGTCACCATAATTTGGAAATAGCATAGGTGTTTATGATGGGAGATTGGGCTAACTAAACATGCACTGGTCCACTGTGGAAAATCTGATCAAAGTACAAAACCATTCAAAATCACTCGTCCTGTACCTGTATGGGAGGTGGGTGCTTGGTTTTCGGCTCTACCTATTGCTAAGTATGAAATGTGAAGAACATTGGCTTGTGACTATTTAAAAAATCTTTTGCATAGTCTGAAAGGCCCAACAGTGCTAACTATTAACCCAGTAAAAATCATAACCCTATATCTCTCAATACCTCGTTTCATTTTTTCCACCCCATAATTTGGAAATAGCCGAATCTCTCGCTGTAAACACCTAAGCAATAACTCGGAAAACGTCTGCTAGATATACCTTCAAGCATGCCTGAGGTACCAAAAATAAAATAAAGCTCAGTTCTTATGGGGCAAGCAGAGGAGTAAGTTGCAGAATTGAGGACCACTCACAACAAATGAAGTACCATCAGCCCACTCCCATTTCACCAAGCAGCAGCTCTGTTAACTCAAGCACCTCTTCTGACCACAACTTCTGCTGTCACAAGAGGGGAGTGGTGGCCTTCTCCGCAACCAGCTGTCAAATAGTACTGCTTGACCATAATAATGTTTCTTGCTTTTAAGTGGCAGTATATACCTTAGTATTGTGTGCAGTTGTGTCACAGACTAATGGGATTGGCCCATGACAAAGCGCTGCATAACATGGGATATTTTAGATGAAGGCAGGGGCTTTGCCTCAAAGTCTGTTCTAGGAGTAGTCACATCCTTTTTTTATATTACTGGCTTTGTATTAAACTATAATTGTACTATCTTAACTGCACAAATTCAGCTTTGAATGTTAGTGTTCAAACTCAGTAGGAAATGGGGAACAAGATTCTGATCCCTGTTGCAGCGTTGTATATCCAGAGTAACTCATCTGATTTTGGTGGAGTTACTTTGGATTTACATCCAGATCTTAACATGGTTCATAAATTATCTCTTGAGAGCAAATGTACATCTTTGTGTTTTGCTTGTCTGGCAATATTTAAAATCTCTTGCTTGCTCAAAGTTAAGTGCTCTGAAGTAATTTATACCCATGCACAGTTCCGATATTCACTCATTTAGAACAGTCTTTAGCTATTTAAAGACATTGTCTCTGTGCTGCTGGCAATTAAAATCCTAATGGAGTATTTTGCTTTTTATTACTTTAAATGGCTTTTAGCAGGAGTTGCTTTATAATTTGAAGACACACACAGAAAAGTGCCAGGGCTATGGTAAATTGTGCTGATCTCCCTGTGGACCTCATGGGCTGTCCTAGCAGCTTGGGAATGCCAGAGTTCAGAAGCCCACTGATGTCAGATCATGCTGCCTAAACTGACAGCTGCAGTGGAGGATGGAATTTATAGTAGGCTATTTAAGCTCACTCTCTGGCTGGGCACTTTGCACTTTTACTCTACCCAACTTACACATTTTCTCTCAACAAAATTTGCAGAATATATGTAAAACACTTTTCAGAGAGATATCAGCCTTCCTTTTTCTCCATTTGACTCTCTTGGGGCTTTGCAGCAGATCTACTTTTATTAAGTTTAAAACCTCCCTAAATATTTTTTCTTTCAAATAAGAGAAACTTTGCAACAGATATCTATTAATGTAAATGGTATTTTCCCCCTACATGCTCTTTGCTCACTTATCTTGAGAGATTCCTTTGAAACACACACATTTTCAAATATCCGAGAGTTTTTGTAATGTTCCGTCTGCAGCATGAGCAGACTTGCCAAAGATTATCTTGAAAACATTTCAGAACTAGTCAAGAATGTTTCTTAGACATACTGTAAACCCTGTCCTGACCTAAGTATCTTAGCAAAAGAAGAACTTGCATGTGTAGGTCCAAATCTTGATGCCCTGCCGTAACTACAGAAGGCCTCAGATGTGTTTGAATTTGTGAAATTGCACTGCACAAAGGGGAACTCTCATTTTCTTGTGGGTTTTGGAGGCAGAAATTAGCTGGGAAAGAAGAGCAGCTTGTGCTATACAGATCCCTTTCCCTCTTCAGCTTCTGAACAGTCTTTCTGTTCCAAACTCTTGCTTGGTGTGGTAAGGGGAGGGACAGAAGGACTGGACCTTAGAACATGTATGTAGATAGGACTTCATGTGATTTTTAGGCTGCTCATTCTAACTTATCTCTGGTCAAAAGAAGCGGAACTTGAGTCAAAATCAAAACATCTGAGTTTTCCTCATCCACAAAACCAAAATTTCACATTTTCAATTCCTAGATTTTAAAACCCCAATTCTAAGTTTAGCAGTCTACAAAAGATGCAGTAGAACACCAGAATTACAAACAGACTGGTCAACCACATGCCTCATTTGGAACTGGAAATACACAATCAGGCAGCAGCAGCAGAGCCCCTCCCCCCTGTGAAAAAGGGCAAATACAGTTCAGTATTGTGTTAAATGTAAACTACTTAAAAATAAAATAGGGAAACTTTAACAAAATATTTGACAAGGTAAGGAAATTGTTCCTGTGCTTGTTTCATTTTTAAATTAAAATAAAGTCGTTAAACATTAATTTTCTTTTGCATAGTAAAGTTTCAAACCTGTAATAAGTCAAGGTTCCGTTGTAAACTTTTGAAGAACAACCATAACGTTTTGTTCAGAGTTGTGAACAACTTCCATTCCCGAGGGTTTGGTAACTCTCAGGTTCTACTGTACACCCAAAATTAATCAGATTGTTTCTGAAGCTTGCCTAGCATTTAATGAATTTCAGAAAATTATTATATTCTTGTTTACTTAGTAATTATCTGTCAGGATTAATTTATTCAATGCATATTTTAAAATTATTTTTAGACAGCTGGCCAACTTGATAGGTTTTCTTTCTATAGTGTGGAATCGGCTATTGTAGCAATTAGTATGGGACAACAGAGATGGGTTTTTGGACATAATGGACTGGGTTCTTGTATTGTTTCACTTAGTTTAATAACTGCAACTGTTCTATTGATAGAGAATGCCAAAATGAGAGAGACTTTTTACAAGAAACTGATATTTTCTGTGTTAGCTTAAACACAGCCTTCTTCAACACTCATTTAAGTCAAATCATGTAATATTATGGCTTTTTCCAGTAGAAAAAAACAACTGATTTCTTTTCAGACATTATAATTAGCAACTAAAAATGTTTAGCTGTTTTAAAAAAATATTCTTCTTTGAGGCCCAATAAACATGTGACTCCTTTGGATACACATAAAAAAATACTAGAGCTGATCATGTTTTAGCCTAGGTGCCAGCTACAACGCTGTCCGCTGAGTGTTTTTAAAGGTGTTTAACCTGAGTCTACATGGATACTAAGTGGGGCTTTTAGTTGATTAAAACTTAGCTCAACTGAAAACTCACCTCTTCCGCTTGTGCAGACATGGCTTGTGTGGTGCAACACTACAGGAATAGCACAGCTATATTTATAGGCACTTTGCGGCTTCAAACTATGATTTTATAATGCATCTACTTTAATATATAGCAAATAGAATACAATATAATTTATTAAATAAATAAGTAAAATCAAAACACTGATTCACTGAGTTTCAGACTATATGTATTATTTTAGTATAGCTGCAATAACCAAAATGTAATTCTCAATACACCACGCTTATACTAAAAAACCCCCAGTAAAGTAAAGCTTCAGTAGACTTTCACACTGAGACCGCTATCAACTGATAGCTTTGGGGAAAAATTGTATGTCAGTATGCACCACTTTTAAGAACTATAAATCAGTACCTTGGAGTCATAATAGGGATTATTTTGGCATATAATGCAGGAAATGTGCAAAAATGCCTATTGTAACGGATATGGTCTGGTGGGATTGTTAGAGACTATATTGTAGATTATGATGTAGATAGTAGTAATGGAATTCATAAATCTTTGTGCTTCTACAGGCCTTTCTGTAGCTGCCCTCCAGATAAAGTTTTAGCAGGTCTGCTGACCAGAGTAGAACCAGAACTAATGCACTTACTGATAGATGGGATTGTGCTTGGAATTCCCACTCTGGGAGAATGTATGTGGCTCTGCACGGCTCCTGATTCTGGCCTATGCCTCAATGACAGAACAGACTGGTTGGTTTGTTTTTTATCACCTATAGATTGCTGCATAGCATTCGGCTTCGGACTACTTAATCTATTTGCCACTATTCCTAAACTTGAGCCAGTGCAGAGTGTAGTAACATGTCTGCTTAGCAGTATAAATCTTTTAAAATCGTAAATCTGTACTGTTTGTACTTGCTGTTTGATGCTTAGGGAGCTCATGATATACTGTTCCCTATTTCCTGGCCCCAGTCAGATGCCATGAGTCAGGGTGACAAAGGATTACACCCAGTGATGATATCCAACCGGTTCTTAAAATAGAAAAAATGCAGCGAACCGGTTCTTAGCGCCGAGAGAGTCAATTTCCTGCCGGAGAGTGTCTCGAGCCATTCTCCCTACCGCTGAAATTGACCAGGGAGGGTCAATTTCATGGCGGAGGGTACCCTGAAGTTCTGGGTGCTGGGTTGTTGGGGTGCAGAGTGTCAGGTGTTGCGTGCATGATGTTTAAGAACCTATTCAGAATAGGTTCTTAAATATCACCTGCCTTTATAGAACTGGTTATTGGAAATTTGGGATATCATCACTGATTACACCCCTTTAGACCTCAGTGTCTCTTGACTCCTCTGACTGCAGTTACACTCCTTCAGCTGTTTTGACTTCCTATTTGCTTCCAGCTGCAATTCAAGATGTAAGTTTAATTTATACAGCTATATATGGGTTGGACCTGTCCCCATTAGAAACCATCCCTGCGATAGAAATCAAATTAAATGCTACTGGTGATAGCTCTTACATTTGAACTTAGCAGGGAGGAGGTGAAACTGTTTTCAGTAGAGGGTCTTCCATGCTCTGTATTTTCTTTTCCTCTTCTGGCACAAGAAAGCCTGTGACGTTTGATCTTTTGGACATGTTATCAGGTCCATCTCATCAGATTTTTTGCTCAGAGGGCAGGAAGGATTTTGTGTGTGTCAGTCGGGAGGGGTGTGTGTGGTGTCATGTCCCTGGAATTGATGTTACAGAAATAGGTTCATATTGTTTATTAGGTAAACTTGAATATTTGTTTTATTAATTGTGATATAAATTATATCAGAGACATGGGTGCGCCGCTTTCAGAATAGGGTGGGGGCATTGCAAGTGAGCTATAGAGTGCAGACAGTGTACTGAGGGTACGAGAGGAGGCTGACTTGTCAATGTGCACTGAGGAGGTATTTGTTTGCAAGAAGCTTCTAAAGAAAAAAGCTTGGATCGCAGTATGAACAAAGTTCTCCTTAAAAAGATAAATCTTGGGATGCAGAGTGCAGGGAAAACGCGGCATAGGGATACTTTCCCCTTGTTTACATGTGACATGAGAACCAGAGGGTTCCCAGCGAGCGTTAGGGGAGAAGACTGGGTGATGAATCGGCTAAGCAGTGCACAACAAGTCCCACGAGCCCTCTCCCCACTGCACATCCTTTTCCGACAGCCAGGTGGGGCGAACGGTTCTGTGGCAGGAAGTGGCTGGGCTGCACTGGGAAGCAACGCCTGCAGGGAAGCTGGGTGCCGAGAGAGGGACCCCCCAGAACTGTAGGCAGGGCCATGTGTAGAACAGGCCGTATTCTGGACCTTATGACGGAGTGCAGGTCTGCGTGGGGCTTGTGGGGGAGCAGCAGTAGTTGGGCAGGGAGCCAGTGCAGAGGGACCCCAATGGGAGAGACCACGGAGGCCAAGTCTGCGCTACAAACTTACATCGGTGTAACTGTCGCACCGGTGTGAAAAATCCACGTCCCTGAGCGGCGAAGTTATACAGCCCAAGGCCCCGGTGTCGACAGCGTGTCGATGGGAGGGCTTCGCTCGTCAGCGTAGCTACCGCCTCTTGCAGAGGTGGATTAACTGAAGTGCGACAGAGGCACAGCTGCACCATTGCAGCGTTTTCAGTGTAGACCTGCCCTAAGTAACCCTGGCCTGGTAACCTGCAAGATCCTATATGCTTGAACAGAGACTGGACTGGAGAGGGCACCCAAGGCATTAGCCTTAAAAGCCCAAATACTCGACAGGATTGCCACAGGGCCCAAACGTTTACCACGATTACTCACTTTGAGCTGTAACTGTTTATACCACTGTGCCTAGAGTCGCTGTCCCCTTTTTGCTTTCCTGCTGGCTCTACTACATGGCCCTTGCTGTGTGTCTGAGGGATTATTGGCATTCATCAGGGCTTCTGCCTTCGAGGGCTGGCTGCTGAAGCATCTACAGTGCTTGCCTCTGAGTAACGGTGAACTCGACTTGCAACTGGTACCTTTAAAAGGTTTGATGTGTTCCAGCACTGATCAGCTACAATATCTACAACTGCTATAGGACTCTGGGCTCAGGATAAAGATGGGTCTCATAAGCCTTCCTTGTCTTGAGTAAGGTTTATGGCTGCTGAAGCACCCTAGGCTAGGGTCAGGGATGGGGCTGCTAGAGGAGTCTGGCCTAGTCTTAGGGATGGGACCCATATGCCTCTCTGGGTTACAGTTAAGGATGGGGCTTCTAGAGGACACTGGGATGGTTGGAACCCCTCAATAGGTCATCACTGGTTTGGGTTAGGGTTGGGACCCATAATCCTCCCCATTCTGCCCCTGACAGGCTGGGGTTGGGGCCCATAAGTCTCCCTCACCTAGGGATTCTGCCTCTGAAGTACAAGAACAGGGACATAAAATTGGACAGCTGGCAGTCTTTACTGAGCACCCTCACAGATTTCCTAGAACAGCTATTTTACAAAAAGGACAAACTGAAGAAATCCTGGACAGGTGGCAACCCTCTCTCCCCCTGTCCTGGCTGGGGCTAGTGTCCTAGTGTTTTCCTAGCTTGGGGTAAGATTGGGATCCATAGGATTCCCAACCTAGTGCTAGGATTAGTGTCTATAGGGTTAGGTTGTGGCCCACAGATCTTCCTGTGTACATTTAGGGTGGGGCCCATAGGCTTCTTTCAGCTAGCTTTAAAGACCCCTAAACTAGGTTTAGGGATGAGGCTCATAGGCTTTATTGGTCTATGTTTGTGGCTTAGGCCTAGGGTTTGGTGTTTATTTTTGTGGGTTTTTTCTGTCAGTATTGGTGGTGGTTGGGAAAAATGGACTTGAAACAATTTTAAAAAGAAAAATAGAATTTTCAGGCAGCTTACCCCCCTTGAGCAGAGAGCTCTGTGTAGGGGGGCAGGTCCCCTGCTGACACCATGCTAGCAGAGCCATGCTTGGATGGTAGCAGCAAAGCTTTCCCAGCACTCATGCACAGAGCTCTCTGCTGGGGTGGTATTGGTGGGGGCACCTCCAGAGCAGCAGGTTTCAGAGTTAAATGAAAACAAATGAGTTAAATGAATAGAGCTAGTGGTTCAGGCAGTCTGCAGAGTCTGACAGATGTTACTGCATTGATTAAACTCAGATCATGTTTTCAGGTTTTGTCTTTGCAGCCCTCAGGACTAGAAACAAGCACTTTTTTTTTTTAAATGAAAGCTAAGACTGTGACCTTATCAGGTAACTCCAGGAGCTAGGCTTCTTAGCAAGGGCATATGTCTTGATCCAGCCATGAGTCATACGCAGAGCCAGATGACTCAGTAATGAAACATGGAATCTTTTACTAAAAACACCGGATTCTGTAAATCTGATTATAATTCAATGTTTATGAAATCACTTGAAATTCATAAGGTAAACTGGAGCACTGCCAGATGCCATGGCTTTGAGGGGATTTTTGCTTGTTAAAATTCTCAGGCCTTTAATCAAACATGGGATCCTTCTATCATTTCTATTAAAAACACTGCCCCCCATTATTTGCTGCTGCTTGTAGAGAAAGGAAAGTATCCATAATGAATTGTATGCACATAATACTGTAGAATCCATGGATACAATTCAGTATCATCTTACCGATTCTAAAGTTTATTTGTGAATGGACTTGTTGCATTCACAACAAGCATTCCTCCTTCACATCTGAGTTGTAAGGGAGCTGCAGGGAATGTTTCCTCAACTGACAATATTAGGGAAATGACCTTTTCGAGTTTCTAAAGTTTATGTTCAATTTGTGTTCTCTTGCTCTTTGTGCAACAATTGTATGAAGAAACCACACGGACACAGCTGGGTTCCAAATAATCATGTTCGCCATCAATGCACAGACAAGCAAGGTCTAGTTTATATCCTGCTGCTCTGCTGGCTTCTGGTGGCTTCAAATACACAGGACACTGGGAGCCCTGCAGTGCCGCTCACTAACGATGAAAAGAAACGACTACCCTATTCCTATGCACTACATGCTCTTCCCCTTTATGTAAAGGGACCTAAAGAAGTTACAAATGAATTACTAACAAAACTGCTGTCACTGAACATACAACCTGCTACGAAGTTAAGTCCCAAAAGTGGCTTATGACTTCTCTCTGCACTTTCTGGTGTAGTTGAATCAGCAACATCTTCTTGCTCTGTAATGCTAGCATCACCTGTAGCAGAAACAGGGACAGGTTCACTGGTACTATCCTCAGATGTCACCATCTATGGCTATGTTATAGATTTGGTATTTCTAATAGCTGTTACTGGTGTAGAACATCCTGCTGTAACTGTGTATTAAAGACTAGTTTATGTATCTTCTCCAGGATACATTTGGTACCATTTCTATCTGATATAAGACAGAGGACAATTCTGATGTGATCTTTCCAGATTTCCATGAAATTATCGCTTCATAAACATTTTCCCCTTTGTGCAAACTGCACAGCTGAGCATGACTATTTGTGGCCATTTTGTCACACTATTTCTTTTGAAAGTTCTCCATAGATTGAGCTTTAACAAGTTCAGGTGAGACCTTAAATTTCATCCCATATAACATTGCTGGTGTCTGATTTGTAGTAGCATGGACTGTATTTCTATAGGTTGGTAGAAAATTTGCAATCTTGTCATATTAGCTGCATTTATCTGGAGATGTATCATGAATTGTTCGCTTGACTGTCTTCATAAATCTTTCTTCTAAGCATTTTTTGTGATGTTAGGGTGCTGATGCGACATGTATGATACCATTTCTTTTGACAAACAGCTGAAACTATTTGGTTGTGAGTTTCATTGTCACTTACTGACTCCATCCCTTCAAAACAATCTTAATGCTTCCACCATCTGCACTAAATTAGTTGAACTAATACAGAATACTTTGAGTCATTCAGAATGGGTATTTACTGCAATCAAAATATGTTCCATATGTGGTTCCTGGTAGCCTGTGTAAATTTGCTGCCACAGAATCTTGGTCACTCCCAAAGAATGAAGGAGCATGTTTAGAACATGGTGTTTGCTGACAACTTTGATATTGTTTCGTTGTTTCCTCTGTTTATCGATCCCTGTCCACCACACATGTGGGGGTATACCACCCCTATGTTGCCTTGATGTCTGGGATGGAGAGTTACAACACTAAGCCCCGAGGACATAAGATTTAGATAAGACCGCCAGGTGTGGAGTAGGAGCTGGGCGAGGACAGTGGGCGTCTCTCTATCTGGCTACTCACATTGTGGATAGCCGGTAAACAAGATAATAAAGTAGGTGGTCGTGTAAGATGTCAGGTAACCTGTGAGAGTTAGGCTGTGCTCGTGCTCTGTGTATGCCTCTGGCCACTAACCAATCAATGGCTGCGTGGAGACAGAGTGACCAATATACGTGCTGTATGAAATGATATATAAGATGGTATTCGCTTTGCAATAAAGGACTCTGCTTACAATCATATTGATCGTTGTGCTTTGTCCGGCCCGCATGAGACACAAGGAATAAGACGCAACAAATGGTGACCCCGACGTGATACGATTCAGCAGGAACTGATCGATCAGTCCTCACCAACGAAAAGAAAAGCGGGGAGTGCAGCCGCGGCAGGAGGTACCGTTGGATTTCGGCTCCTGGACGTCCGAGAGAGACGTGTAGCCCGAGAGAGGCTGCAGGAGGTACCGCAGGATTTCGGCTCCTGGTCGCCCAAGAGAGGCGTGTCGCCCAAGAGAGGCGTGTGTGAGCTCACAGGTGAGCGGCTGCATAAAATATTATGGGTACCGCTGTATCAGTGGAAGAAAAAACGGTGCATGAGTTTTTGGCTCGCATCGCGGAGAAACAGGGGGAGAAACTTGCCCCGGATGCCTTGTCCTGTTTATTACAATGGGGACAGAGACGCGGGTTTTTTGTTAAGCCCGACATGGTTTTTGACAAAACCGTTTGGAAACAATTAGGTTCTGACTTATGGGATTCGGTGGCACACGGCAATAAGGAGGTCGTGCAGTTAAACCCAATCTGGGGCAAAACAAAAGGGATCGTGGACACACTCGCGGCCGAGGCGGTGGTACAAGCGGCAGTGAGCAGAATCCCCACAAAGTCTGATGGACAAAAAGCTGTAAAACAGCTGCTTTTAACACTGCAGGAAGAGGAAAAGATTTCTCCTGTAAGCAACTCCTGGGTTTTTGTCTCCAGCCTGGAGCATACCAGCACCAGGTCAAGGAAAAACCTTAAAGTGAAGAATTTTAGTTAACCATGAGAGAGCTAATGAGCAAACAGAAACAGTTCACTGCGTCTCTCAAAGAGATAAACCTGAGATAGAACACATTTTGAGGAGTAAAGTTAAAGTTTGCTGTACTTTGGATTTAAAAAACATGTTTTACCAAATACCCAGAAATGGTTAGCAATTTGCAAAGGGAGAGTGAATGTTTGAAGTGGGTTAACTCCCTAATAAGCTGAAGAAGATATAATGAATGGAATCATGGAGAAGCAAGTTAAAATCATGGTATGTTTAGGCAAGCAAGTTATGGAGAGAAGAAACTGGTGAAGTTGAAAGATTGGAAAAGAATTGGACAACAATGTGTTAAGTGTCCTGAAAAAATGCAAATGGAAAGAGAAGAATGTAATAAACCTGGCCTGTTTGTGGAATAGAAGATACAGGAGGATATAAGAGTAAATTGTATTCTAAGAAATAATCTACAACCCCAAAGGGGGTAGGAAACTATCTTTTTAGTTTTCAGAACTGCAGAAAGGAAAAAACTGGTACCAGTGAAACAACTAAAAATCAAAACCATGGATTTATTTTATTGTTGCAACAAAGTGTGTGTTTTGTGTGTTATGTTTTGTGTTGTTTGTCTTATTACTAACATTGTAAAAAGGTATCAGAAGGCATTGTAACTGTATTCAAAGAGGAGGATTCGTCTCCAGGGTTCTGTCTGTGGGGCAGGCAGAAAGTACCTCTCAGCTTATGCTGGTGGAGGAGGAATCTGAATGTAACTAAAACCCAGAGCGAGTCTGTTGGGGCTCAGGAAAATGTTTCTTTGAAGCAGTCTCTAGCAAAGGAGGCCTAGAACTGCTCCTGAAAGAATAAAACCTCCTGATAGCTCCTGCAAACAGCTTTCTGCAACTGAAGGGTGTGTAAACAAAGTGACTAAGTTAGTTCAGAGTAAGTCACCGACGGTAGCAGAGAACAGTTTACATGTTGAGAGACTTGGTTCAGTTTCTAATTGTCAGAGTTTTTCAAATGTAAATAGATTCACTAACTTTGTTTCAGAAAGATCTAGTTTGGTATCATGAAAAAGTTTCCAAATGAAGTGGAAGTTATTGGGAAGCTTAAATAGCCTTGTGTGGCTGGGTTTGGTCAAAATGCAGGAATTAGCAGGCAAACTTTCACTTCTAAATGCTTTAAATATATTTTGTACAGCTAATGTTATGGGAAGTAAAAAATTGGCAATGCAAAACCCTGTTTATGAAATGCTAGTGAGAATGGTTGGTATCTATTTAGAGCCAAGTTCAAACTTGAAATGGTTAACAGTTAAAATCTGAATACTAGTAAACTAGCTTATGTCTGTAATAGTAGTAGATGTAAATTACTGGCCCAAAGGGGGGAGAGAAATCCACCCATAGCTGTTAACAAGAAGAATTCCTCTCGAGTGTCATCAGTTAAATTTAAATTGGGCGTGCCTGGAACAGCTCTGAATTAAAGCCACATGCAAAATGAGTTTGTTAGAACTCAACAAAAAGGTATTTCTTTGAAGAAAAACCAAAGCCTCGTCACAGCAGGAGGGTAATGTAAAGGTAACAGAGCAACCAGTGGTGAAGCATGTGCTACTACTGTGCTAATAAAACCCTTATTTTTGTAAAATTGAAAAACATTGTTACCTCCATAGTAAGCCTTACAAAAGAAAAAGCCTGTTTTAATTGAATATGATCTTGCTAATAACATGTGTGCCATTGTTAAGTTTTGTAGTTAATTTGTTGTTAGTGTAAAAATTGTAAAAATATGCCATGTGCCTAATAGTTTGTAAAATCTTTAAATTAGGCTGTGTTCCTAATGTAATTTGTGCTTGAATTGTTAATTGTTTTATTATTAAGGTTCCTTTAGGTTGTCGTGTATATCCTGGTGTGTTTAATTGTATGGTCTTGTAACCTGTGGGTGCCTGATAGGTACCTGTTGCTATGTTCAGTGTGTTCCCACTCTGATCGGATTGTTTTGCCCTCCCGCCAAGCTGTGTTACTCAGCAAAACAAATTTGGCTGCTGTAAGTAAGCAGCTTTCGCAGTTTCATATAAACAAAAAGGGGGAGATGTGGGATTGTGTGGGGCCAGATGCTGACTGCTGGGCAGAACCTGGTCTTGGCTGGCCTGCCTGGCTTGTTTCACTTTTTCACACAGGAATTATTATTTTAGGAATTGTGCTTTTGCTTCTTATTTGTCTTCCTTGTTTTATTCGTCTCTTGCAGCGGAGCATAGAGCAATTTGTTGAAAGTATCTTTAAAAAGAAAGGGGGAGGTGTGGGGGTATACCACCCCTATGTTGCCTTGATGTCTGGGATGGAGAGTTACAACACTAAGCCCCGAGGACATAAGATTTAGATAAGACCGCCAGGTGTGGAGTAGGAGCTGGGCAAGGACAGTGGGCGTCTCTCTATCTGGCTACTCACATTGTGGATAGCCGGTAAACAAGATAATAAAGTAGGTGGTCGTGTAAGATGTCAGGTAACCTGTGAGAGTTAGGCTGTGCTCGTGCTCTGTGTATGCCTCTGGCCACTAACCAATCAATGGCTGCGTGGAGACAGAGTGACCAATATACGTGCTGTATGAAATGATATATAAGATGGTATTTGCTTTGCAATAAAGGACTCTGCTTACAATCATATTGATCGTTGTGCTTTGTCCGGCCCGCATGAGACACAAGGAATAAGACGCAACACACACAAAGCTCCTGGCACAAAGATTTTCATTTTTATAGTTCAGCGAAGTCCTTATTGTAATTCTTGGGATACTCATGACCAAAGCTTTGCAGGAATAACTGCTCTAGTGTCACTCATAGGCAGTCTCAATACTCCTAACTCTTGTTTTTTGAGCAAAGAACTGTTTTTTGTGCATAATTCCATCTGTTCATATAATGCACTTCAGCTGTCACTAGAACATTTTTAGTTTTGTTGCACTGTGGTAGTTACTGGCAAGGGTTTGATTAGAGTCTTATAAAACGTATCGACTCCATCTGGTTCAGTTTCAGTATCCTTACCTGCTGCTTCCAATGGCAAACTTGACAAGTGATATGTATTTTCATGTTGTTCAGTCCCCTTGAACTCGATACAACAGTGAATGCCAAAGAATATAATTCAGCAGCAGCACAATTACAGAGAGATTTCTGGGACTCCTTTCTTTGGGGTAAACATTGAAACTAGAGGGTGATGATCTGTAACCAGAATAAATTGTTTCCTGTCTAAATACTGGTTAAACTTTTTAACTCCACGCATTTCATTTGGATCCTCTATCAATCTGAGTATAGTGTTGAGTTGGGTTAAATGTTATGGACTCGGTGTAACCACTGTATTCATCTCGAACGAAAGGCAAAGAGACTGAAATAACAGCAGTCTCTAAACCCAAAGCACAGGCACATGTCTTCACCCACAACAAAGGCAAATTCAAGTCTGCCCAGGACAAAAAGAGAGAAAATAAATTGGAAGACACCCTCTGTCTCCGTGTGCTGTCTATACTGCCAAAAAAACCAGCAGTGATTCTGAGTCTGGATCAACTGATTCAAGCTAATGCTTGGGGCTAAAAATAGCAGTGTAGATGTTCCCACAATCACGCTTGGGTGGGAACCTTGGCTCTGAAACCTGAGTGGAGAGCGTCTGAGAACCCAGACTCCAGTTTGAGCCAGAACATCTACACTGCTATTTTTAGCCCCACAGCGTGAGCCCCATGAATTTACCCCACTTGATCTAGGCTTAGAGACTCTCTTCTTCATTTTATTTAGCAGTGTGTCTGTACGCAGACACAGACAGACATCCTGGATGAGTACAGTGTGTGACTTTTTGAGAGCAGCCTAGAGAGGGGGCTTCTGAGTTTGGTGTTGGCTAAAGAGACTTGGGGCTGTAAGCAAAGAACGTCTCTTGTTTGGCTCCTCCTGCATTTGTGGACACAGGCGTCAGGGGCAAGGTGTGGGCAGCCTTGCTTAGGGCTTAGTGTCAGGCATGGATCCAGGAGCTGACTACCAGCAATCAGGCTGGGTTGCAATGCTCGATCAGAACTGAGACATATCGGAGAGCAGGGATCACAAGTCAGTTACCAAGAGTTGGGCCAGATCAGGAGATCAGTTTTGGGTGACAGAAACAGAGGGCAGAAGCCAGGAGGCAGTTACCAGGAGTCAGGCCAAGTAAGAAAACCAGAAAGGCAGGAACAGGTAAACACCAGACCAGCAGTCTGTAGCAAAGTGAAGCCTCGTTTTACAGACAGGTTCCTATTTCCTCCTCTGGCTTGAATAGAGGCTATGGCCCAAAATCAGGAACCTTTCATAACTAGAGCATAGGGGTAGGGCTTGTGCCCCAGTTGGATTCCATAGACTCCTGTCACAGCTATTGGCTGGAGGATTGGAGTACGATGACTCCTATAACCCCGCACAGACCTGGGTTCAAGGCCAATAGGGCCTGACAACTGGCCTTTGTGCATTCTTGCTAAATTAAAAAAAAAAATCAAAGAAAATACCTGACTTCATCATCAATTGCTCCTTCTAACTAGAACAATCCAAAACACCTTGAATAAGGCTAACCATGTGAGTCAAAAGGGGTAGCAATATTACATTCTGCAGAGAGAAGAGAGCTAGAAGCAAAGGATATGACTTGACCCATGTAACTTATTCCAAGAAAACCAGGTAAAACTTGAAATATAGCACAAACAGCAACCTAAACGGTAGAGATACAGCGAGAGGAAAATGTTCACAAAATGTCCAGGGAGATCTGATGGGTGTGATGGGATGTGCTCCCCACAGTGGCCCTGCAAGAGCTGAATTAGGCCAGGTGGGCCCAATTAGCTAATTAGGCTGCAAATGGGAGCTTTAGGCTGGAGACAGCTAATTAGAGAGAAGATCACCTGGGAGAGTCAGGTGGGACTTCTACAAAAGCCAGGTGGTTGGCAACAGAAAGGGTAGCTGGGGAAGGCTGCAGTCACTCCCTGGGAAGAGAGGAGTGTTTGGAGGCTGCAGAGATGAGTGGCCTGGAGTAGAGGACAGGCCTGGGTTCCCCTGCCAGCCACTGTGGGAGTGGCCCCATGAGGCAGTGAAATGGCAGGCTGCCTGAGGCTGCTGGAGAGCAGGAACCTTGATACTCCCCTGGAAGGGGGAAACCACACTAGTGACTTGACCGGAAGGCTGAATCATGGAGAGGATGTTGCAATTCCTGGAACAAGAAAGGAGCTGCAGAGGAAAAACTGACTGGGTGAAAATGCTGGCAAGGAGTGTTGGCCTGGCTGAGCTAATCCCCAGAACTACCAGGAGGTGGCACTGTCTGGCTGTGAGTAGAGCAAACCTGTCCTAGTGTGTGCACATTATTTTGCAAGAACCATTAACGGTTAGCAAACTCAAGTGGAACCTCATGCCAAAGTTGATTTTAAATATGCATTGTAGAGCTCTAGATGATGGTGTCATTCAAAAGCAAGCAACTTGAGATGTCCAAGAAATCAGATAATTTTTCTAATCTATTTTTTTGAGTCTGTGACCTCTAAAAAGGTTTAGTTAGAGCAGCACTCAATGCCATGGTGACGAGCACAAAATCTGAATATAATGCCATGGAACTTCCACAGCAGTTTTGAGAAGCTTCATAACAAACTTTTGGCTAAATTGCAAGTGAACTTGCAGAGTTTTGAACTATGTTGTCTGGTTAAAAACCATGCAAATCTCTGAATTTTTGCCAGCTATTCCAGGCAAAATGTGTTCCCTCAAGTTGTCTTGCTTTGGGAGTTGAACCTTTGTTTGGGTCTGAAACCAGTGAGTGTGAACCCATTAAAACTGAAAAGGGAAGAAGAAACTTGAGTTCGAACCCTATCCACTCACCAGTGAGTTCAGGGGTGGCTATTGTACAAGACAGAAACTTCTCTGCCCCTCTTCTCCTTTTCCCCATTTGGCACTGGGGTGCGTGTGCGTGTGTGTGCGTGTGTGTGTGTGTGCGTGTGTGTGTGTGTGCATGTGTGCGCATGCATCCATAGAGGAAGGGTCCATTTGGAGGGCTGCACAGGGCAAAGTTGCCCTGCCCAGCTGCTCATGGGTCCTGATGGCATGGTGCCACCCAGCCCTGGAGTTTTCCAAGCTGTTTCTGGGCTGTATCACAGCTTTGCACAGGGGACTCAAGCTGTAGTGTGGGTGATGCAGCAGGAGCAAGTACTCTTGCAGCTGTCAGTGATAGCAGCTGTTCAAACAGTTCTTTCTGCTGAGCTCTGTCCTCTTCCCTTTGCCACCATTCCTGTTTCAGGAACTGCAAAGCAAGTGCCTGCTCCAACACTGAAATCCTGTCTTTAAACTGTGCAGCCAGTTGCATCCATTCTTCTTGCCTCTCATCATGCCTTTCCTCTAGCCCTGAGTGTCACTGTCTTTGGTACTGGATCTGCTTGCTGGCACTGTCCAGAACTTCTACCAAAGTTCATCATGGAAACGCTTCCTTTTGGATCAGCCATGGAGGTATGATGGCTCAGGCTTCTGCTGCAGTGTGGAGGTACTGCAGCCAGTAGAGGTTGAGGGGCCTGGAACAGGACAAGACACACAGGGTTATTGTCTCAAATAGCTCAGTGCAGGAGCAGAGAAAAATCCTTGAGGAATTTCAAGGACATAAAATGTTACTTTGTGGCTTAATCACATTTCCAGGGTCTCTGTGTGGGTAGAAGGGTCTCATCCCAATGACTTATGAAAAGCATCAATCAACTCAAGGTTTGCTCATCACAAATTTCTGTTTCTGTTGAAAAGTCAGAATGGATTAAATTGATAGGAGTAATGTTGGCAGTTGTCTGCAACATTAAGGATGGCCCTAAGAGGATTTTTTTTTCGGCCTGGCCCTCGACTTAACCATCTCCTATCCTCAACGATCATACTAGCCTGTGACATTTTGTATGGTAGTGTCGTTTTTGTAGTGACATTTTGTATGGTAGTATGGACATGTCGTCTGGGGAAACGATGTGGCCCCATGCTCCTTCAGTGCAGAGAACTTAGATCCATACTTTTAAAAGACAGACTATAAAACTGACTGGATTATGGATCATTCTGACTCTCTCTGAGAGGACAGACAGTAACTCACTTACAGAGCAATTACTACTGCTGCTCAGCATTACCAACTGGAGAAAATTTTATAAGTGTGATTTTTTTTTTTTTTTTAAATAACAAAACTACTTAAACCAATCTATGGGTCTAATTGCCATGAGATTAATCATACAACATGGGAGTTAGAGACATTCTGTTGCACTTTATGCCTCATATAATGTCCCAAAAGAACAACTGTATGATACCCATGTTCCCTGTTCAGCCCATATTGCTTAATTAAGGAATCTTGCTATGGCTAAAACTGTCTGCTGTTGAATTCCAGAAACAATGATGTTAAGACTTATCATGTTAAATGATCAACATATGTTTTCTGTAGCCTTCAGCATATCAATACATTCCAAATACAGCTCTAGCTGACAACCATTTAGTTTTTGTTTTGATATGATTACTTCAGAATGGAACTAAGGGAACACATAGATTAAACAGTCTGTAAATGAGCCCACTGCAAAGCAAAATCTGAGGTCAGAGTCAGACAGCCACATTTACAACTAAAGTTTATAACGCTGGAATGTATCGTAACAGTAGGAAGTAATTTTTGACATTACTTCACCAACCAAAAAAGGAAGAAGAGATTTACAAAAAGAATAGGGGAGAGATTAGAGAAACCTAAATAGTTTAAAATAAAATTTGGCTACCGAATGTCTTGAGACTTTCCTTTTTAACTTTATAAATCACATTCTATTGAACAAGACAAAAGCAGAGACTTTCAGTTGTAAAGGCATCCAAAGATTTAGAAAAGATGACCCCAGGGCCCAATTCTTTCTGTTTAAATCAATGGTAAAAGCAATCGTTGACGTCAGTGATTTAAGATTTCTCACTACCTTCCACTCCAGTGCATGTGTGACTGTTTTGATTAATATCAATAATTGTAGATGGGGACCTCTTGGAATAACTTGTGGGGTGTCTTATGACCAGGCTGAATAGTAGGGCTAATCCTCAGCTGATGTAAATTGTCACTGCTTTGTCAAAGTCAATGGAGCTATGACAATTTACACTAGTTGAGACTCTTCCCCTAGAAAACTGCATGTGGAGCATGAAACATACAAATCCACTTCATACCCATTCAACCTTGGTAATAATTAATTGGGCCCAACCCTTCCCCCCCCTTATGTCAGTAATTTTCAATCATGTGACTATTTGGTGCTGTTGGAAATTAGAAAGAAAACTGAGAATGGTTTTTGCTCCCCCCTCCCTGTTTTTCATTTACATTTTCCAATCAGCTCAAGTAGTTCCATTACCTCACCCATATTAAAAAATTACAAGTTGAGGCTATTTGCAGAAAAGCAAGGCCTCTGTTCTGATGCCCGTTGCAAGTCTGCTAAAAGGGATGGAACTGGGCAGACAAAAGCAAGTAGGTAGGAGACAGAAGTGTGGGGGAGGGGGAGAGAGAGAATGGTGGGGAGAGAAGTGAAGGAAAGGAGGAAAAGAAAGCAAACACTAAAGATATAGAGGAGAAAGGCCAAATCAGAAAAGAGTTTATAGGGGGAAAAACGTCCAAAAGGATGTCAAATTGTAGAGAATGCCCCTGAGAGAGAACGTGGGTCTGAAGTAAAAACACAGCAAGCTACAGAAGGAAAAGTGGACAACTTTGTCCTCCTCCAAATCCTTCCTAAGAACCCCCTATTTCTATGATGTCCGCACCTAATGCATTCATAATAAAACGTGTATACTTATGGGGGGGGGGCATGTGTATGCAGAACTTGTGGACAACACAGAAGGAATGTTATTGTAGCAAGTATTGTGATTCTGCCTGTCCCTTGTGAGAGTTGTGTAAAAGAAGGGAAGGAAAACCCCTGCCATTCTTCGCTGACCATGCTGAAAAACATGATGTTCCACTTTCCAAGCCATTTCTAGAGGTTGAGGAGAGCACTTGTTTGTTGTTCATTTCAGCTGCACTGAGACAACATGGTGATGAGGGCTATATAGATACCTAGTCAAATTAGATAGAACGGCAGCCCCATGGGTATGTCCAAGCATGGAGCTGGATATGTCAATTCCATCTTGAGAAGACGTACCCATGCTAGCTCTGACTGAGCTTGAATACTAAAAGTAGAGTGTAGTTGAGTTGGGGTGAGCAGTGGAAGGGGCTAGCTACTCTAAATATGCACCTGTCCAAGATAGTAGGTATATACTAGCCTATCCCAACTCTTGCACCAATACAGCTACGTTCTACTTTTACTATCTCCTCAAGCTGGTGTTTACACCTTCCAGTTCAAAGCATAGACGTATCCAGGTAAGGGCCAGGGGCATCTGGACTAAAGAAAATCTCCTGTCCAGAGACCTCAAACCATTCCAGCCCTCCCCAGAATACTGAGCAAAAAAATTGACTCTGCAGCACATCGACAAATTTATAATACATATAAAACTGAAACTATTCTTGCTTCTGTTATTCCCAGAGTATCCTGTCGTCTTAATATCTGTTTGGCAGACCCAGCTTTTATGTTTGTCTGTACGGCAATGAGTGCATTGTCATGCATAGGAAATAATCAATAGTAGAAATAATAGAGAAAATGGAAGAAGTAAAAGAGGGAAATATAATTAGCTTTGGTATACTACAGAACATTTGCTTTATATAGCATTTTGAATCTATTTAAAAGGCGATTTGGTTATTTGTATGGGGGGAGGTAGTCTGCATGTTTTCCTGGACAATATTTCCCTACCAAGTAATTTGATACAATTGTAAAATAAATGCAAAGGGATTGACTTGAGAGAGCTAGAAAGCTGATATTGAGTCTGAAACTCCATCCTTGAATGAGGCTTTTGTGACTAAGTACTGCTGGGGGCCATGACATTTCTCTCAAATTTAATACAGATACTTTCCTTATGAACAGTGAGGTTAGAGAGGGTTGTAATTCTACCATTTATTTTAAAATATACTTGTTCTGGTCACTTGGAATTTAACATTTATGGACAGATTTTTAAAAAAAAATCTGGTTCATTTATGTACTTGCAGACACCTTTTTACAGGCCCCATTTTCCACTCTGTTGTTTGTGAGGACATCTATCATCACTTAAAAGTGTAACCACAGTACTTGGCTCTAGGTACGTCTTCACTGATGCCAGCAAATTCACTGCCATCGGATCGATCTATCTGGATCGATTGAGCAGTTAATGAAGACCTGCTCAATCGATCCAGAAGCCAACGCGTTAAAACCACGCCCCCAAGTGGCGCAGTGCAGTGAAGATGCCACGTAGAAGAAGAGTTACGAATTCAACGAGAGTTACGCAACCTACTCAGAGTTGCGTAACTCTCACTGACTGCCGCTGAATTTGAAGGTAAGTGTAGACCAGGTCTGAGTCTGCAAAGAGCTACAGGCACAAAACAGGAAACAAAGCTGTGACCATTTTAAAAATAACGCTCTCAGTTTCAGTTCAACATTTGGTATCACCTTTTCAAAGTGGACTCAGTCAGGCCTCTGGGATGTTCATATCTATAGCTGTGTGTGCCACTCACTGTTCAGCGTGCTGTCTCTCTCCCCAGTGGCTGGTTGACAGGGCTGTCACAACTGCCACTTATTGGATTTAACCCTTTAGTTCAAGCTGAAGGCTAATGGTCATTGCCAGAGAACTCTCAAGGATGAAAGTCATTGCACATACCCCAAGTTTTTGACAAGCCATTTTGCTCAATTAAAGTTTTGCTTGTTTAATTCCTATTAGCTTCCAGAGCCAGCACTTCACCTGCACGTGAGTCATTGCAAAACATGTAGGATTACTTTTGCAGACACCTACTACATGGAACTCCAAACGACTAACCCACCCACTCGCCCTTAAGATACACTTCAGGTTGTCAATAAACATCAGTTATATTAGAACAGTGCTGTCTGAATCTTTAATAATGTAAAGCACTGGAAATTCAGGTTAAGATACAAGATAGAAAATGAGTGTTTGAAAGTCAGAAAATACTTAGTTACGTTTCTGTAAAAAGCCTTAATGCTCATTCTGGATCCTTGCCCCTGGGACACCTATCTTATGGTGTGATATCTGAATCATGCATTAGGACGTTACAAATATGTGGTGGATTCCAACTGGTAAACGTTTTGGAGGCTGGCTGAAGTAGATCAGCCTCTTTAATTTATAGTAGAATGATGGCTGTGTATTGTTCCTGGTTTTGGAGAGAAAAGAGGTCAGATGTTGGTGTTCGTGAAGTCAATGGGCTATTTAGGTGCAGGATAATCTGGGGTCACGTATGTGCTCTTTGGTGGTCATCAGTCATTGCACTGCTCTGTGCTAGTCACACATCAGTTCTCCCCTCATCATGCCTTCAGAGGCAGGGTGAGATGGGGCTGTCTGGCTAGTTAATACTATTTGAGTAAGTGGGATGGGAGGGAGCAGAGAAGCGTGGGGGTAAACAGAGTCTTGGGTCAGGACTTTTCTTCAACTCCCTTAATGAACCAGCCAGCAGATCTGAGTTGGTGTGTGGAAGGATGTAATCTGCACCCCGTACTTACAGGCTGCACTAAATTGCTTCTCCCCAGGAGCAAAGGAACGTCAGGGAAGGGTGATATGGTGCCCAGTATTGAATGAGGGTATTGATGTGATGGGCATCCCTGAAATTTGGTGGAATGAGGATAATGAATGGGACATGGTAATGCCAGGGTACAAAATACATAGGAATGACAGAGTAGGTTGTGCTAATAGGAGAATAGCAAAATATGTGAAAGAGAGCATAGAGTCAACCATAGTAAAAATTTTAAATGTAACGAACTGTACCATAGAATATCTATGGATAGAAATTCCTTCCTTGAATAACCAGAATATAGCGGTTGGAATATACTGACAGCCTGACCAAGGATGGAGCTAGGCTGTTTTCAGTGGTGGCAGATGACAGAACAAGGAGCAATGGTCTCAAGTTGCAGTGGGGGAGGTCTAGGTTGGACATTAGGAAAAGGTTTTTCACTAGGAGGGTGGTGACGCATTGGAATGGGTTACCTAGGGAGGTGGTGACATCTCCATCTTTAGAGGTTTTTAAGCTGCGGCTTGACAAAACCCTCGCCGGGATGATTTAGCTGAGGATAGTCCTGCTTTGAGCAGGGGGTTGGACTAGATGACCTCCTGAGGTCCCTTCCAACTCTAATATTCTGTGATTCTAAGATGGTGATTATGAAATACTGATTGAGATTAGAGGGGCTATAAAAATAGAAACTCGAAAATTGGGGATTTCAACTTTATTTTTGCATCTCCAATTTCTCAGAGTAGAGCATGATTTATGAGTGTAGCTTGGAAAAGTACCATGGCCTATTTTTCCCAGTTCGATGTGCCAGGCGGAAGGTATGGAGCTTCCTAGCTCATTTCAGTGGTTCTCTGTGCCCCCTGCCCTGGACCACTGTGCTTCCTCTAACTCATTCACCTCAGAACAAACTATTCCAGTATTGCTGTTGGCTCCTCGCTCCCCACCCAAAAAAAAAAAAAAATCTTGCTTGCCTCTATCTCCCATAACCATCTCCACCCCAAGAATCTCTTCTAATTCTTACAACCATAGACAGCCTGTCTCTCTCTTCCACATCTAATCCACAACACTGTTACACTCTGTTCTTGTGCTCATCACCATGGTATCTAAGCCTCTACTATCTCCTACCACTACTCTGCCCCCAACTCTTCCTCCAGATTCTCTTTTTCTTAAATTGTAGTGGTTGGCAGCAACCAGTGGAAGACTAATGAGAATCCACCTATGACTCCGCTTTACACCTACCTGGCCTATGACTAGTTCTTAAGCATACTCTGGTGGGATCCTGTGCAATCCTGAAAATAGCTTTTATGTGCCTCCCCCAGGGGCTATGCCCACAGCTCAGCCATTTGAACGCACCTTCTGTCTGTGTGCCCAGCATGTGCGCACACCCTTTTGAAAGTGTCGCTTTGAAGTATGGTGGAGGATGGTGAATGACTTGTCAGCTTCGTGCCAGTCTTTCCTTGTTTAACTGCAGCCTGATTTGCAGCGAGGTGTGTATGAGAACTGGTTTGAAGAGTTTGTACCATAGCTAATTTAACTCAGACTATTATGTGAAGAAGAGATTAACCGTGGCATGCTGATAACACTGGGATTTAAAGCCGTATTTTGGTGTGCTAGACAAGGGATTAAAGTGTTAATTCTCCAGCACACATTAGCAGAGTGTTCCCCCCGCCTCCCCTCCTATTTTTATAGTTAGCATGTTTTAACATCAATTTGTTCTGTTGCTGTGAGGAATCCTCTCCTTGATTAGCAGGGCTGCCAATTATTTTTATGGGAAGAATCTGCTTCTAGTGCCCGTCTCTATGTTGCGCACAAAAGAAAAAACAACCATTCCCATGCTTTCTGCAAGCTTCTTACAGGGAGCTCTGCATGTTCCACAGAGCAGCTGCAAAAGCGTATCAGTGCAGAATCACAGCTTCGTCTTTACAGGGCTTGAAACTAAGACTGTGTGAAAAGGGTCCTGATTCGATGTAGTGTTTTGCTGCATCTGACAAAGAGAATAGATGGATATTCCTGGGCTTTAGAAACTTGCTTGTGATTAGAGATTTCTTCAGTTCCAAAGCTTGCCTATTCAGCATTTTGTGATCCAGAGGGTGTTCAAGAAACATCTTGCAGTATGCCTGCATTGATTTAAAACCAGCAAGCAGATGCAACCCTGCATCAAGACGGAGTGGATGTTGCCTATTGTGTTTAATCATGAAGGTACAGCTTTATGTTTCTGAAAGCACTTGACTAGATGGATGTTTTTGTCTAAGCAGTAGATAATATTGCAAAGGAAGATTTGAAAATCAGCTGTCTGCTCTATTGCTTGTTTTACCAAGTTCAGTGCTTATCTGTTTACTTGTATGCCAGGGACACCGTACTGTTCTCCTCTGTCCTGCACCATATACCACTGCTACTTCTATTACTTTCAGTCATCTTTTGAGTGCAGATTTGAAGACTCACTTAGCAGCATTTGGGACTAAAATCTCAAACCATTCAGGATTCTATAGGCCTATTCTCAGAGTCTGAGAAGGTTTGAGTTCTCTCTAAGATTTGGATTGTGAATAAAGGTTTGTTGTGGGAGCAATGCAAGTTTCCATAGCTTGTACAGAACATAACTTGAAGAATCGAAATGGTGAAGACAGGCTTATCAGCAAACAGAACACCACTACCCCAAACGTAGTGAATGCAGCCCGGGCAAAATTCCGGACGGTGGCTATTATTGCTCGCAGTTTGGGGACATTTACCCCTCAGCACCATATCTCTTTAAAAGAATCAACTGCAAAGCTGACTGGCATGAAATATAGGTATGGGCACAATGTTCACTGTTTGTAATGTTTGTATCCTATCTCTCTATCCTGGGTGAGTCATCTGCGTACAAAGAAATTCCCGTTTCCAAAATCTCAGAATCTTTAAAAAGGGACATTTGTGTTTTTAGTGGGATTTTTTTAAAGTTTTAAATTTACAAGAAAACTAGGTCTCTTTAGCATCATTTGAGTCCTAATGTTTCTGCAAGCATGTGCATTTGCTATTTGATAGTTTTCTTTTATGAAATCAAACACATAAATTGTGTGCCATTATATGTGGTGTTAAAAGCAGTGCTTGATATAGCTCTTGTTAGTATTTGTATGTAAAAAGGTTGAATTACAAATGATCAAAGGTCCACATAGAAAAAGTTCTCATTTTACAGCACGTGTTGGGTAGAATATCCCTAAATTCGCTACTGTGTCTTACCCTAACAATCACTTACAGACCTTTCATCTGACTTGCCTAAGTGAGGACAAAAGGAACTTATTTTTAAGTAAAATGCAGACAGAATCATAACCATGTTCCTAGAAAATCTGTTTCTCACAAAATTCTTTTTCTTAACATAGACATGTACAAGAATGAAAGTGAGCATCACAACAGACTGAACATTTGAGAAATTAAAGTTTCTGGAAAGCTGCTTTGTACCAATTGATACAAATACTTCTTAAGGAGTTTCTTTAATTTGGAAAACTAAGCATTTTTTAAATTTAATTCATATGCTTTTGACATGTTAGTGTTTCTGTTCTGCTAGACCTTGAACATATCCTCTGTGTGGTGTTGGAATTACTTGATTCCTAAAAAGGAGGAGATAGCAATCTAGGGTCAGACTCTGCCCTAGATTAGTATATGAGTAACCACATTGAAATTAACAAGGCTATTTGCGTAAGGGTACTACTCAACATGAGTATGGGTGGCAGAATCTTGTCCTTAGTAGAGGACGGAGTGTGACTGTCTTTAGGGTTACAGGGAACTTTTTATTTCCATATTTGCAATTGATTGATTTTCATGGCGAGAAATTTCTGCCCTAGCAACCCATCCTCTTCTTACAGAAGAAATATTTGGATAAAATGGAATTTGCCATGATTGTATTAAGACCAAATTCTACTTTCATTCAGACTGATGTAAATCCAGACTTACTATCCTGAAGTTCAAAATTTACATGTGTGCAACTGAGCACAGAGTTTGACTTAAGGCATTTGTGCAGTTTTGATAGTTTAACAGATGGCACAAGAGGTTGGTCCTCAAAGGATTGCATTTGAAGGGCCACATAACTTCATAATTTAAACCGTCAGGTATAATTTCTTATTTTGTAGTCTAGAATTGCTATTAATATTATCTACAAAGAGTTTGGGTGGCTCTGGAGTATCCCAGTTGTCCAGAATAATTTCTCAGTGAGTATGCATAGTCTTAGCAGCCTTGTTGAAAGATCATTGAACACAATCACATATTGGGGGTTTTTTAACACCAGTGTTACAAATACAGACGAGTCAAGTGGTGCATCTGTAAATTACATTGCAGAGTCAGAAACATGCTGATTAATTTTTACTGTGGCAGATTCCCAGATGTACTGCCCTCTAAAAGAATGACATCATAGTCCGGCTGGTTAGGCTCACAGGGCATGCATGGGTTTTCAGAGAAGGGTTGAGTAACCAAAGCTTGCCATACAGAGCCAGTGTTAAACTCTAGTGTATCAGACACTCTGATACCACGACCTGATTTTGCAGTTCTTATGTATGCGAAGTTCCCATTGATTGTAATGGGGATAATATGCAGGTGACAACCATAGTATCTGGCCTCTGCCAGGCAATACTAAAGAGGTTATCACATCAATAGAATGTCCTTTTGTAATGGTTTGGTAGCTCAATAGATTCTAATAATCCTAGTATGAAGTTAAAGAGAGCACAGACTAGTGGACTGAGCACAGATTTGGAGTCAGGAACTCCTGAGTTCTGTTCTTGGTGGTGCCATTTTCTTATTGCGAAGCCTTTGGCAAATCCCTTCACATCTGTCTTCGTTTCTTCATTATATGCATGCCTATGTGGCAGGGTGTTGAGAGAATTTGTTTTGTAGATAAAATAAAATCACAGCTTCCTATGAGAACTGCAACTGTTACTTTTACAGCCTACGGTGTTTAAACTGATAATAATTATTCCTGTTGGTTTTCCAAAGGCACAGTATGCTGCAGATGCATTAATACAAATAACTGCATCTCTCTCTCTGACTCACCCCATGCAGGGACCCCCACAGGAACATAATATTGCCCCTTTCAGAGACATTTACGGCTTATTTATAGAAAAATTCTGATACCTCAGGCTAACGTCTGTAGATCTTACTCAGGCAAAACTGCCGTCCACGTCAATGGATGTTTTGACTGCATAATATCTGGGTAAGGACTTCAGGTCTTGGACCTAATTTGTAACCAGAGTGATATCCGCCCTTACGATTAATCTTTGTTTACAATCCCAGATATACCCATAACTGGAACGGTGAGAAGCAATTCCTTCCCCAGGTGAAGTGGGCAGGAAGTTTGGAGAAAAAGGTGATCAAACTGTAAAGGATCATTCTGACATTGATAAATGACACACAGAGAACCCTAAATCTGAGGAGATGAAGCTGATACACGTTGTTAAATGCACTCTGGTTCTTCTACAAACGATGTGATTATCACACAAATGTAGGGCCTGATCCAGCGCTCACTGAAGTCAGTGGAGTGTTTCCACTGACTTTAATAGGAACTGTGCTGGGTCCTTAATTCCCTTATCTTTGTGGTTGAAGATTCTTGTTCTTCCCAGTTTTTCTGCTTTCATTGTCATTTCTGACAAAACATAAATGCTATATAAAATGATATGCTAACGAAGACTTTGTTTTATGCTATAAACATATACTCCCGCCCCTCCTCCCCCCGCCTTCCCCAAGCCTCTGTAGATAACTTGAAAGGTATAGCTGGCAGTGTTGCCAGGCATATTTCACAGCATGATTTTTAATGCTTCTTTCTCAGCCACAGTGCTTTGCCTCCTACGACTGCTAGGCAGATTTTGACGTTAGGCAATTGAAGAGAACGATCCTGTCAGTGGGTTATGCAAAAGAGAGAGAGCATGAGTATTCGTGTGACCGAGAACTGGAGGTGGGAGAGGAACCAGCTCCGTGGTCAGTGTTTTAGTGACCGTCTAGATCAGGAACCAGCTCGGAATTCAAAGAGCTAAGTTTACTGAAAATAAATAAATTCACTGTGGAATTTTTACACTGAGGACCTGGTCCGGTTCCCAGTGACGTCACTGGGAGCATCGCCACTGGCTTCAATGGGAGCATGATCAGGGCCAGACTTTTAAGATCTTATTTAATTTCATTTAAATGGATTGGAGGCATCAAGCTGCTATCAAAGAGACTGAAAGCGAGTGGTGGCAGGAGGGCAATCCGATAGTTGGCAAGCTGCTGCTTCCCAGTTCCGTTGCGTTGGAAGCATAATGAAAATTAAGCAGCACGTGCACCCAGCTCCTGTGTGTGTTTTTCACTTGCTGGCTGCAGCAACTGATGGGGTGTGGCTTAAAAAGCCCATGCTGTTCAGACAGAGCCCTTTCTGAGAACAAACACATCTTGGGGAGAGGGTTATTTTATTCTAGAGGCGTTGTTACCACCAATTAAATTTGCACGACGACTGGATTATGTTTTGTGTGAGAAATGGAAAAACAGTGGCCTGACAAACAAGTGAAAACTGCTTCACCCCATTAACGTTACAGTATCAGTTCAGCTGGAGAAGATGCCCATATGCTCAGAAAATGTTCTCCAGGGCACTGCAAGTCTTTCCTTGAACATAATTTCAGTCATGATGCTTGGCTTGGAAAATTTCAATCTGCTGCCTAATTTTTTGGGGAAAAAAAAATTTCTACATCCATCTGATGTACAGCATATAAGGAGGGGAGGGGAAAAAAGATAGGTACTAGGAGTTGGCAGTTTTTGAAGAACAAAAGGTCTAGCCTGATTTTCCCTCTTGCCTAACTTACCCAGTGGCATACCGTGGGTCTCTGGCGCCCGGGGGGGCCATACTTACTTTGGCGCAACCCCTCTCCCCCCGGCCGCACTCCATGGGGGCGGGAGTCTGCGGGCCTGTGTTCCCTCCCCCCTCGTCCCTCCTGTCGGTGGCAGCAACCCGTGGAAGGGGTGTCTGTGAGCCCATGTCCCGCTCTTCCCTCCCCTCCCCCAGTTGGTGGTGGCGGCAGCAGCAGCTGCAGCCCCATTTTCTGCTCTCCCCCCACTGTGGGTGTGGTGGGGGCTGTCCGGCGGTGGGGGGGGGGGAGGCCATGATGGGCTCTGGTCCCTGTGGCTCTCTCCTTGTGCCCAGTGCAGGGACAGAGGACCTGCGAGGGCGCCTTGGCTGCCTGCAACAGGACATGGGGCAGCTCCGCCGAGGAGGGCCTGGTTGGCGCTCCTGCTCAGGCTGGCGCCCAGGACTGACACCCCCGACCCTCCCTCGGTGCACCACAGAACTTACAGAATTTGTTTTAAAAAAAGGAATTGTATTCGATGCTCTATACAAATTTAAGCAGAACCTAGTCAATGCAGGATCCTCACTGGATGTGGTACACAAGATTATTTGGAATATCAGTTATTACAACCGAAGTCCTGAGACTTCACCCAGCATCAAATATTGCCTGCTCTCTCTAGGATGTATGGCATGAAAACTCAACTGTGTGATTTTTCAGTCCTGAGCTCTAATTCTGTAGCTTCCCCATTCACTTTGCTGGTGGTTAAGGGTCTGTCAGCATTTTTTAAATAGGCCTTTATTTCCATTGCTTCAGAGTTTGAAGGTCTGGCTGAAACTTGACATAAAGAGCCTGATTTATAAAACCATCCTTCCTTTTCTTTATCCAAAAATACCTGATACTATCTCAACTTCTGGCTCAAATGAGATCGTACAGACAACCAACTTTTTGATTATCCCCTCACATCAGTAATTAATTGGTATTTGTTTTATTTAAATGCAGACAATGCTCTTGACCCCGTACAAGACACAAAACAGTCTCCAACAATCTAAATAAGACAGCATAGTTTAGGGGAGGAAGGACAGGCTAATAGATAGGGCACTGGACTGGAACTCCAGAGACCTGGCTTCAATTCCCAGCTCAGCTATAAACTTCCTGTGTGTCCTTGGGCAAGTCTCTTAATCTATCTATTTTCCAACTGAAAATGGGTATATGTCCTGAGTCACAAGAGTGTTGTAAGAATGAAATTCTTTAGTTATTGTGAGGGACTTGAATACTCTAATGATGAGGGCCATGTAAGTCTGTAGAGAGAGGTAGGAGATGAACCAAACATTTTGAGGCGCCCACCTTTTCTCTACCTCATGCAGCTGCTCAGTGCCACAAAGCCACCACTATCTCCCATTTCTCTTGGTAATAATGTGACTTAGCTCTTCTGTTTGGACAGTTTCCTGTCAAGGTACTTTTAGCTTTGCCTCAGGATCATCAAATTGTTCCAGTACAGACATCATCTCCTCTACCTCCATCAGTTTCCCCTAATTGCTCATCCACAGGATCTAATTCTAAGCTATATTCTACAGATCAGAGGTCTGGGAAATCGCTACAATTTATGTTACCTGCTAAGGCAGCTGTATTTGAGCCTATCCTAAGGTACAATGCAGCAACATATCTCTACTGTGTTTCCTTAGAACTTTTACCTGGGAGTCGAGATGTGTGGAGAAAATTAATAGCAAACCTAGGGAAATCCATAAGGAGCAGTAGTAATTAAAATATCTGCAGTGAGGACTACCAGTCTACTTCGTGACACTTTAACCCAGGCTACACAGGAATCTAACCTGGCTGTTTCTAGCTAACAGGGAGAAATAACATTTATTTTATTTGCTGTGCATCTAATATGTGAGGGTTATATAATACATCATGTAACACATCAAAGAACTATGGAAAATTTCAGAACATTTCACCACAGCTCTGTACACGGATCCCTTCCTAAATGCTAATATTACCAACACTTAGCTACGCTTGCTATTAAAGTGTCCCAGAGATGAGGGTTGGGGAGTGGGGTGGTGGTGAAATGATAGAGTTCAACTGCAGTGATGGCAAATGCTTTTCTTACCTTTCCTCCTCCTTCCACAAACCATATGAAATGGGGTCTGCTCTCCAAGTCCTCTCCCTCCAAACTGCTCTGTTCAGTGCCATATCCCCTAATGCATGACACGCTAATATGTCTTCCTTTATGACATCTCATCACTTCTTCTTGGGTTGTCCCTGCCTTTTTGCTTCAGTCTGGATCTCTTGAACTCTGACCTACATAGTTGTCAGGACTGCACTTTACATGACCGACCCATCTGAGTTTGTACTGCCCTTCATTTTTTCATCTATGGGTGTTACTTTGAGCATGCCTCTAACTATATGTTCCGCACATGTTTTTTCTTTCTTGCACCATTCATCCATCTCAACATGCAAATTTCTGCTGAACAGATCATTTGCTTATGCTGTTGCTTTGTTCCCCTGTGCTCAATGCCATCCACTAAAACTGGACGGGCCACTGTTTTATAGACTTTCCCTTTTTAATCTTACTGATATCTTCCTGTCACGTACTATTACACCACTTATCTTCCTCCATTTAAGCCAGCCATTTATTATCCTGGCTCTAATTTTGTTCATTTTCTTACTCAAATCCTGATAATCTTAATGTCAGTATAACAAGTGCTTCTGTATAAATGGAATTTTAATACATTGCATTTTTTTCATCAAGAGGGAGTGAGCCCTTTTGCTATTACTCATGTTAATATGGCTGAGTTTAAAAGTGCCTTGTATTTATAAAAATTCTGTTTTAGTTTTCCTTTAGCTAGGTTGACCTGGGTCCATTTCACAAAGAGCTATGGAGTGACCTGGATAACTGTTAATGAAGCTCAACATTCACAAGTTCTTCTGTCATTTTGCATAAAAAAGACAAATCTGTACAGTATAGACCTAATCCTACACAAGATTATCATATTGTTACTCAATGAAATATGGGGGTGGGCACTTACATACAATCTACACTAAGGGTCTGGATTAAACAAAGATAAAACAGAACATTTATAGCTAAAGGATGAAACTCTTAGTGCCTAAATTCTTTGGTGTCTGAACACTGTGTCATTGTACATACACTGCTGGGCCTACGCAGTTCTGGGTAGGTTAATCACTCTTGATTGGCACTTTGCCTATTTTCTTTGGAACTTGTTCACAACCTGCAGGCGTAACACTTCTAACCTCACAGACAAAACACACCATTGGGTCCTGTCAGTATTTGGTTGCAAGGCCTTCTGTGAGGAGCTCAAGGGTATTCAGTGGATCACTGAATCAGTGCCTCAGCATGGTGATGGCAGGGGCACTGTCTTGCTGGAGGTGCTGTGTTTGACATGAGCTGTAAAATGCAGGTCTTGACCATTTGTGGTTGTTAATGTTCCCAAAGCATTTTCTGAGTCAATCTGGGTGTGGAATCTTGGGTTCTGGCCTCCAACATGGATAATTACGTTTTGCCTCCTTAAACTCCTTTTGCAGTTTTAAATGGATAGGGAGAGCAGTGAAGAAAAATGCCTTTTCTTCTTGGGTTGTGTTGCTGTGAATTATTAAATGGACTCTGAGTTTCCCTCCAGTAGTGAATGCATTTCACTGGTGGGTAAAGTGATCTCTGTTATGCTTATAAAGCTCTTTATTTAGGGGTCTAAAAGCCTCTATATGTGTCCATCCTATCTCCTAGGTGTCCATTGCTTAAGATATACAACAGAACAAAATGTTATGACTTTGCACATAATTATATTTGATGGAAATTTAATTACTAATATAGTTAACTCAAACCTGTCCAGTCGTTGGGCCATTCTAATTCCGAGAGACAGACAGACAGACAGACACCGGTTTTTTCAGTGCGTCTAGACAGTTAACAGATCAGATCTAGAAGAACAAGGTGGACAGTAAGTTGGAAAGTTGGAGAATGCCTTGCTAGCAGTCTGCTTCTCTGTGGAGTGTGAGAGCATCAGCTTGAGCACCTCCACTGATCACAAGTGCAACCATGTGAGTACTTCTCTTCAAGTTTTTATAAGGATGATAATATGGATTAATTAATGAATATATATGAAAGCGGTACAACTGATGGAAGCCAGTCTCTAGAAATGGAAATTACCACAACTGAGGTGGAAGAAAAATTTTAATGTGTTCAGTGTGCTCAAATCAGGGGGACTGTATAAGTTCCAGAATGGCATCCGAGTGCTACTCTGGTATCAAGGATTTTGAATACATTTATCCATTTGGGGATAATAACATATGAATGAAGAACAGCTAACATCATTTCTGTATTTTAAAAGGGGGAGGAAAAAGTGACCTGGGAACTCAGACTTGTTAGTCTGACCTCAGTAGTAGGCAAGATTTTAGAATAAATTGTGAAGGAAAGAATAATTAAATTCATGGAGGTAAATGGTAAAAGAGGTTGTAATGCAACATGGGTTTACCTAAAGTAGATTATGCCAGACTAACCTGATAAACTGGAGAGGGTTCAAAGAACAGCCACAAGAACGATTAAACGATTAGAAAATCTTATGGTCATAGACTACTGAAAGAGCTCAGTCTTTTTGGCTTAACAAAAAGAAGGATAAGGGATTACTTGATTACAGTCTGTAAGTAGTTATATGGGGAACAAATAAATAATAATTGGCTCTTCAGTCTATCAGAGAAAAGGTATAATGTGAGCCAATATTTGGAAGTTGAAGCTAAACAAATTCAGAATGGAAATAAGGCATAATTTTTTAACAGTGAGTGTAATTAACTGCTGTAACAATTTACCAAAGGTCGTGGTGAATTCTTCTTCACTAAAATTTGTTAAATCAAGATTGGATGTTTTTCTAAAAGATATGCTCTAGGAACTATATTGGGCCAGTTCGATGGCTTTTGTTGTACAAGCAATCAGATTAGATGATCACAGTGGTTCCTTCTGGACTCAATCTATGAACCTGATGTTTAGGTAAAGGAAGTGCAGTAGATCTAATATACTTTGGACTTCAGTAAAGCATTTGACATGGTACTTCATGGGACACTATTAAATTGGGGAAGATCTGTATTAGACTGTATTGTAGAGGAAGATTACAACTAGTGGAGTTCCTCAAGGATCTGTTTTAAGATAAATCTTATTTAATATTGTTATTAAGGACCTTGACACAAAAAGTGACTGTGCACCAATGAAGTTTGCTGATGATACAAAGTTGGGAGGCATCATCAATACAGAGGAGTATTGGATTATTATACATGAAGGTCTGGATGACCTTGAAGACTGAAATGACCAAAATGGGATGATATTCAGTACTATACAGTGCAACGTTATACACTTAGAGTTTAATAAGAAGAATTTCTTCCACAAACTAGGGGTTCATCATCAGTTGGAAAAGACAGGAGAGGAGAGAGACCTGGGTATGTGTTGATTACAGGATGACTATAAGCCACCCATGTGACATGGCTGTGGAAAAGGCAAATGAAATCTTAGGATTTATCAGGCAAAGGATTTCCTGTAGAGATAGTGATGTATTAATTCCATTGTACAAAGCACTGGTAAGACCTCATTTGGAATATTGTGTACAGCTTTAGTTACCCATGTTCAAAAAAGATAAATTTAAACTGGAACATGAGCAGAGCAAAGCTGTTAGGATGATTATAGAATGGAGGGCCTGTCTTATGTGAGGAGACTGGAAGAGCTTGGCTTGTTTTAGTAAAAGAAGGGTGAGAGGGAATATATCTTCTCTCCATAAATATATTGGGGGAAGGGGGTGAGACTACAAGGGAGGGTGAAGAGCTATTTAAACTGAAGGGCAGTGTTTGCACAAGAAGAAAGGGATATAAACTGCTCATGAACAAATTCAGGCTGGAAATTAGAAGCAGGTTTCTCACCATCAGAGGAGTTAGGTTTTGGAACAGCCTCCCAACAGGAGCGAGGAGGCAAGCAACTTAATTAGGATTGAGGGAGCTTGACAAATTGGAGTGTGATTGTATGACAAGGTTTGCTTGTGATGGTAGGGGGTAGGGCTCAGCAGCTCTGGGGCTCGCTTCCAGTTTCTTATGTTCCTAAAAGCTCATACTTCAGGGTTTCTGCTGGCCGCCGGCAGAGTTCAGGAGGGGATTTCCCTCCTCACCCGCCAGCGTATTCTGGTTTTGGTTTTGTTTTGTTTTTATCTCCTTTCTCTGAGTATCAAGGATGTGCAGGGCTGGAGATGGGATATTGGACAGCATGGGTCAGGGCTCTGAGGTGGTACTGAGCATTCTCTCTCTCAGGTGTTTGCCGGCTGGTTTTTGCTCACATGCTCAGGGTCTGATTGCCATTTGTGGGGTCAGAAAGGAATTTTACCCTAGGTCATATTTGGCAGTGACCTTGGGGTTGGTTTTTTTTTTTTTTTTTTTTGCCTTCCTCTGCAATGTGTGGATGTGGGTCACTTGTCAGGATTATCTGAATATCTATCCCACTGAATTATTTCCCTGACAGGGCTGGGCCTCAGGCATTAATGCACCTCAGCCACTCCTACTCTTGGCCTGTGGCACATAACTCTAGTCTCCTGTGAGCCATAATACTTTGATCTAATTTTGGATGGTGAGTTTAATGTGTGGGTGTTGTGTGGTGTTGGTAGCCTGTGATATACAGGAAGTGGGACAAGATGAGCTGGTGGTCCCTTCTGGCCTTAAACTCTATGACCTAATCTCTCAGGTAACCAAGTCCCAAACCATGACCCCCACACCTTGTATTCCACCCAGAAACTGGCTGGCAGCCAGTACATATCCAAGAACATTGGCTTAACAGGCAGTTGATATGAAACTGATTAATAAGCTGGCCGCTGCATTCTTTACTAGCTTCAGTTTGAGTTGTCTCAAGAGGTAGCCGCACACTACAGCAATGAAATCTAACGTCAAGGCGAAAGAGAATTGTGGCATAATCCCTGCATCAGACAGCATCGGTCACACGCTTCACCGGGGATGTAAATCTGGATTTACACCAGAGTAAGGCTCCCTGCTCATCCCATGCTACTCTAAATCAGGATGAGCAGGGAACTATATAGCCTCCCTCTCCCTCTCCCTCTCCCCACCCCCCCAAAACCCTTGCTAACAAAAGTTTTTTGTGGAAAGTTACTTGTCAGCTTAAATGACACAGAATAATTCACTGTAATGAAATTTTGGGAAAAAATGTTTTGGACATCTCTAATGGCTAACGGTTCATCGTCTTCCTTTAAAGTCAAGGAAACAAAAATAGGTGCCTGACTCACAGGAAGTTCTAGCAAGTGGCAAATTATGATTTAGCAGTACCTCACATCTGCACTACAATTTGTGACATACAGCACGCTATTTCAGCAGTGTTCTAAATTCTACATGAAAATGTTTCCAAATCATTAGTCTCTTTGAATACACCTGTCAAACTAGCTTAATTATATAGTCTCGGGAAAGGTTCCAGTTTATGGAGAAATACACTACAGCACTGAATGACATACGTTATTAGCATATACTAGGGATGGTTATATTAGTACATGGGACTGGATTTCATCATTTTATAGAAGTTCAGTAGAGGTCTCCTGTAGTGACATCTCTTCTCTATGGCAGAAGCATTTCTAGTTAGCTGGATCTAATACAGCATGGCATACAAAATACTTTTCCTGTCAAATAAGCCACTATCCTCTCAGTCATAGAAGACTTGCAGGATAATTCCTCTTTGGAAATTGAAAGGCAGCACTAGATGACTAACACAATTTGTTGCTCCCTTTGACCTGCCAACATTTTAGTGATTCCTCTGTGGACATAGTTGTGCTGTGGGAAACACTGTTACTGAGAAAGGAATTCTACTCATTTGCAAAACACGTAGAGAACTTTATGCTTCTGAAAATGGCTCTCAAAAAGTAGGCTGATGTTGCCTTATCTTTCTGAGAGAGAAACTATTTAAAGTCCAATACTAACCATAAAAAATAAAGACTTTAAAGTTCTCCCTTGTGCCATCCTTATTTTGGCGTTGCAGCAAAAGGTCATTATTTTACCTTAAAAATGAGCCAGCATCAATTCATACCACTGACTATATGACATACAACTTCTCTGCAAAAACAATCCGGAGATGCAGATATCCACGGATTTGCAGGGCTCTAAATATAGTGATGTCTGCCCCAGTCAACAAACAGCTGTGATACCTGTGTATGGGGAGGTGAGTCGGCAGAGCGGAGGCTCTCCTCAACTTCTATCCCACTTCTCTGCCCTTGCGTTGAGGGGGAATATCTGGCAAGCAGATGCTGGTCAACCTTGCTGCACTCCATTTAGAAAGCAGGGAGAATGTAACACGGCTTGGTCTCCCTCCTTTGTAAAGACCCCATTCTCATGATCTTCTGGTTTATGCAGGTTACTTTTTAATCCTTGCATCATCATCTTCCCAAGGACTTGACAAATGAAGGCCTCAGAAAGTTCAGTTCGCCCACCACCGCCTTGGGGAGGGGGATGAAGGGGCAGGAATATCTGCTTAGTGGTTCACCAGCAATCTCAGCCCACTCCTTGTAGGGTTTCTTGAACTATTCCTTAAGTAACTTCTTGCCAGACCACTACTGAGGAGCTTCTCTGTGGTAACCCACAGCCTTTCTGGCAGCCACTCCCTTCTGCCTGAACTGCATTTAGTGTTGGGGGAAGGGGGCGGGTAGGTAGCTGTTCTGTTGATTAACCCCTTTGTAGCTGTTGCAGCATAGGATTTACACACCTCAAACTGAGCACAAATGTGGTCATGGAGAGGGGTCTTACTCCCCTTTGTTCCAGTGCATGGCTGCATTAGGTCCAGTCATAATCTGGTGATAAGTGAGTAGATGGCCTTTCCTCTTGAACTACTGCTGACACCACAGATGGCAAGATAGCAATATGAAGATAAGGACAGTAAGGGTCCACATGCTTTTCATAAAGTGGGCAGAAAAGGATGGCAAAAGACTGAGGAGTAACTGTGGTAGGATGTAATTTGCCATTGACTTGTATACCATCTCAAATTACAGTCACCACAAAAAACTTCACTTAATGTTAGTTAAGGTTGCTTTTATCAATAAACTCAACAAAAAATTAAAGAAATATTTCTTAGTCCTTTGTATTGAAAGGTTGCAATGTCAAGTGCTCTCAAATTCAGAAATGCCAGAGTGAACATTGAGCCAAATTAAAGTTGTAAGGGCCTTTGTGTGTATGCATTAGGATAGTCTTTAATTATATGATCCAATATTCTTTTTACCCAGGATCCCTGGTTCTTTATTCATTGCCCAGGACTGATCTGCCCAGGAGATGACTGGACTGTGTAGTTCAGGAGTTTGTCTGTAGGTCCCCTGCCTCTTTTGGTGCATAAGTTTGAAGGTTTGTAATGAATGAGGAAGGTGATTGCAGAAAGAGAAGGATGCTCTCTTGGTTAGGGCAGTGGAATGCTGACATGGAGACTTGGATTCTATCCCTGCCTCTGCCCCTAAGTTCCTATGTGATGCTGGGGAAGTCACTGACATCAGATTTTTCACAGGTAGTCATTTCTGCATGCAATTTAAAGACTGCATCACAATGTGTATGTGCAAGGGAGCTGAATTAAGGTTGCATGGTAATGTTCATTGTGGCATTTCCTAACCTGAGTGCAGCTTTTTAATCCTTAACTTCGTATTTCCCACTTTTTATTGTGGTTTTTTTTTTTTTGAGAGCAACCTTAACTAATGTTAAATGAAGCTTTTTGTTTGTGAATTTCTTTGTTTTTAATTGAAGGAAAATCTCTTATATGTGCTATTTAAATAATAAATTGTGACCTTCAATAGATACTTTAGTAACATTGTAATATTTGTGAAGCTCCAAACTTCACCACTCAGTGCCATGTTGACTAATATATTGAAAGGAATTAAACTGAATTCCAACAAAACATTTTTAATGCAACTTCTAAATTACACATTTTTAAAAAATGTTAACAGAAAATAGAGTAGGGGCTCATAGCTAGAATTGCCCACTCTTTTAAAAAAGGGAAATATTCAGAAAACCATAGCCCCCAATTTGTAAGAAGCAGATACAAAATTCCAACTCTTTTCCCCTGTATATTTATCTTATTTTAGTGCATCCTTTTTTGAAGAAAGTAACAATTACGTTTTGAAAAAAGACAGTGTAAGGCACCTTAGTACAAACCTACAGGAGCATAGCAGGGGCTTATTTAAGACTACCCTGCTTTCATTACAGCTCCTCCTGGGTCCCTTCTTTGTAATATTGTAGTTGTCTGAAGCAAATCAGTTATCAAAGGCTGCCATTGCCATGGCAACCAGGATGATAGTGACTCTCCAAGTATGCCGGTGAACTGGAGGGAGTGAATGGTGAGTGGCTGATTGTCTCCAATGTCACAAAGTTATTGCTTGGGCAGCAAATGTGCATTATATGGGGTGGGGGAGAAATCAGGCTATTTGTGTTCCTTTTCCCATTTTTCCTTTAAACAAACAAAACAAAACAAACCCGCCAGCATAAAAACTCAAACAGCACATTGGAGATCATGCCACACAAATGGTAATCGGTGCCTGAAATTTGATTAAAATTCCCCATGGCATGTTTACAAAAAAGGGCTCTAATAAAAGGTGAGACACTGAGGAATGCACCCTGTAAAACAGAAAATTCTGATACAACATTAATTATGGTCTTGCTACTGTGAGACCATAATATCCATATATCAGAGTGGAAAAGCAAATTCTACCCTATTCTGAGAGTCTAGATAGGCACAGTTCATGGCTATGTTTTCAACAGTAGGCAGGAAAATAGTTTGTAGACCATCCATGATATCTCAGCTGCTTGCTGCAATGGAAATGATACTAAATTTTTCTAAATTACAGGGTTGAATAGCTGCTAAAAGGTACCTTACTTTGCTCATCTCTTACTGAGTTATCTGTTTTACACACTGTAATCATTTTTCCAGTTTACAACTGCAAGACAACATTAATGCTTAAATAGATGGAAGAAAAGTTTGAATGTAGAAATACTACTAATTTAATTACTAATGTGGTACATAGTTCCAGGTATTATATTAGCATGGCTGCTTTGACAAAATCCAGTTTGAATTTTGAGCAGGTGTATTTTTAATTTAGACTAAAACTATAAAAAGGTAATCTGTGGAAGATGTACCCACAGAAATTAATTTTCAGTTCAGTGAAAGAAAGTGCTCCATCTGAAATATCAGATGTGATCCCATAGATTAAATTGGTAGAGAGCCTTTAGAGATGGTTATATGCAAAGATACAAGCTTCGGAGCTATGGCTGGATCCTCAACTGGTGTACATAGGTTTCATTGACTTCATTGGACCTATGTTGCTTTTGCCCAGCTCATGATTTGGATTCAGAGTTGAATACAATCATTTGTGGATATCTGCCATGAAAACTGTGCTCTATTAAAGTCAGTGGGATCTTTTTCCATTGATTTCAATAAGGCCAGGATTTCAGCCCTGCTCTTTTTCAGAGTAAATTAATGTACAATTTTTTGGGATTCTTAGCACAAATATTCTGTTTTCAGCCTGATGATTCATTTACCTCCCTAATCCTTTTATCCAAACAACAAGGTTTCCCCACACATGTGTTTAATTACTCATGTCAGGTCAGGCCTACCTATTCAAGTAAGCATGCGAATGGATTTGGGTGACTAAAGCAGAGAAACATGGAAACAAATATGTGGGACAGAGAGGAAATAACTATATGGATCCAGTTCTGCAGTCCTTATTTGGTCAATACTCCCATCAATTTCAAGTGGAAGTTTTGCCTAAAAAGAATGGCAAACTTGGGCCCTATGTTGTGTAACTATTAGGAAGAAACCTAATGTCAGATGCAAAAATTTGAGTCCAAACCCTTCCTGTTTCTATAGATTCTAGTTTCTGCAAAACATACTTACCTCTTGAATACTTAGTGTATGGCGCATAAAGGGCGCTTATAGCCATCCATGAGAACTTATATTGTGACACATGTTGACAAAATGTTGCCAAGCAAAGATAAAATCTTGGATGTCTGTTCTTGTAGGGCATTGAAGAAATTAACACTAAACATCTCCATCAATGCAGTTCAAAGGAATGCTGGCATTTCAGCTGGCTTTTATAAACCCAGTTTCATGGGTTTCATAAACCCAGTCTTGCTCATGCTAAGTACTACCTTACTCCCTGGTGAGTTCTGCTGAACTCTGAGAACTTGTGGTGTAAGGTACAGCTCAGTGGCGAGTAAGGTGGTAGAACAGGGATCTATGTTTACAAGATGGCATCTCTGATTTTCAGTGTGGTTATATACCTAGCAATTCAAGGAGAACGATATATCAGGCTGACAAGAATATAATTGGATGAGAGCATATAGATGACTGAATGGATCTTGTTAATGTGCAAGTATATTAGCAACATAACTCCATTGCTTAACAAATAGCCCATAGTACATTTTGTCAGTTGACTGGAGCAATACCTAATTAACTGAATATCGAATATTGAAAAGGGGCAATCAAACATATTTGTACATAGTTGATTTTAAAGTAGAAACTAAACATTGTATTTTAAAGGCTAATTCCAAAGCCCTTCTCTGCCAGTATCCATAATGGTTGTGTTCGCTGTTTATACAGCTCTGGAAATGGCAGATAGGGAGTAAGAATATAGCAGGCCCCAGGATAAATATGGAGACTCTAGGTCAGTGATCTTCACTATTTTTCAAGCCAGGACCACATTGGCAAAAAAACCTTCAATGTGAGAGCCACATTAACTAAATTAACACATTGGTTACTATGGTAATATTACAGTGGTTATACAATTGATGTACTTAGATGTATTTATTGGCACACATCATACTATGAGGTCAATGTGACATGTAAAGAAGGTGCACTTTGATAGGCTTGGTCCATATTCTAATATTAAAAATAACATAAATTGGAATATAAACAATTAGTCAGGGAGCCGCACTTAGGGTCGGATGAGGGCTGCCACTGACTCCTGGGCCTTGCAATGAAGAACACTGCTCTAGGTATTAACAAGGTATTGTACATATTTAAGAACAGACTGGGCAAATCCATATATGAGCTGAATTAATTGGGAGTGGGTGAATGCTGAAACACTGTGCTCAAGTATCCCAAAGCAATTATTCTGATATTTTACAATGGGTCATTACCATAGCAACTTCATCCTCAATGCCACAAAAGACATACACATTATCATGCATTCATCAAATTGACATCAGTGCCTCATGGTATTTTAGAGAAATATATATATTTTTTAAATTCAGACTGTGCAGCGGAAAGAATTGTGCTTGGTATGTGGGTTTAAAGAACAGGTTAATAAATTTAAGAACTATTGCTGTAAAGAGTGAGGTGACTACAGGAAGCTGTGATTACATCTGCACTTGGAGCTAGGGGTGTGGTTGCCTGCTGAAGTATACTTTCTCATGCCAAGGGTTGGCTGTCCTTAAGAGTGAGATTTACCAGATAGTATATTCCACCATTGCTTAAGACAGGGACTCTCATCTTTGGTCCTTGATGACATCTAATAGTCACGGTTTTTAATGCAACCAGCATTTAATAATTTTTTAAATGTATGCTGCTTAATATTGCATATGAAAAACGTAAATGTCCTAATTCACACTAAAGTCTAGGGCATGTGAGAATTCTATATACAGTGCAAACCATAATTATTAAACATTAATCTTACTTTATCAGGGAGGGGCTTTGGGGGAATTCATATTTTTCTGACCATCAGGTATTCTCACATACAAAACCCCCCAGCGTAGCCGCTTCTAAGGAGTGTGGGCCTGTAGTCTCCATGGTTACCACAGTACACAAGCTTGAAGAGTGGCTTTCAAGCTCTAAACCCCATTTGCCTGAGGCCCTGGATGTATTATTGTCTCTTTCAGCACCTGAGTAGAAATACTTTAAATCTTTTTATATTTACTCAGAATGAGTGAGAGAAGCTTAGGAACATGTGAGAGAAAGAGATAGCAGATTAATGAAGGAGTCTCACGCCCAGTGAGTGAGAATTGACACATCTGAGCGCTTATGGAGTGAGCATGCTAAAAACAGTAGTGTAGTTTGTAGTATAGGCAGTGGCAAGTGACAGGACAGATTAGCCACCCAGAGTATGTAGCTAAAGCATCCAGGCAAGTTTGTACTTGGGGTGGCATGGGCTAGCCATGCAGTTAATTCAGTGCAGCTGTTTGAAACTGTTCAGTGGTTGGAATGATAGAGCAATCCAAGCAGAAACATGCAAAGCCAAAACTCAAAGCAAAATTCACGGGGTGTAAACCCACATGAAGTGAAACCAATTAAAATATTCCTAGGAACCCTGCCAAGCAAAACCATAGAGTTTCTCTCAACTGTAATGCTTATCTCAGAATGCCCTAGACTAATGAGAGGAAGGTTGTCATGATTGCTTCAACCTGGTTTGGAAATAGTTGAATTATTCAGATTCATTAACTGTCCATTGACATAAAGATGATACAAAATTACTAACCTGGGATTAGGAAGCAATGCACATAGTGAGCCATGGTATTTATTTCTACAGAGCTACTATAATGTACTGTCTAGTGTGTGTGGAAACACTGGATGGAAATGGAAAGGCCCAAGTGTGAAACAAAAGCCCTGATACTGTTGCAGCTAAAGGAGGCTTTATTTTAGCACAAATGGGAGGGGCTTATGGATGGGAAGCAGAAGGCTCTGAGTTCTTAAACCACTGTCACTGTCATGGTCTTGAGCAATATATTTAATGGTCATGATATGTACAACATATTTCAAACTGTGAAGTTCTAGGCCTCGCTGTCCACTTCTGTGTTGGTCAGGAACCTTCAGCTGACTGGTTCTTGAGTCCAAGACAGAAGCTGTTATGAGGTGATCTTTGCTGAGAAATGTTTATTTTTTTCTAGCTTATAGAATACTCCCTTTCCATTGAGGGTTGCACCTACCCCCTCAGCATCAATACTGTCTACATAAGTCTCAGAATTACATTTATATTGCATATACTGCTGCAGTATTTCTGCATGATGTTTTGCATGAAGAGGGACTCCTTACAAATGACAGTGTGCATTTAACACATTACATACACTTTTGATAACCATGATCTGCAAAGACTCTATAACGCTGCATTATTCTAATCTACTCAAAATATTTTATGTGCTGCAATCTAACAAATAATCTTATGATTTCAACCAGGATATTGGATGCATTATTTTTCCCCCCAGCTTGCCCAAGATCTTTCAAAGCAAAATCTTTTTTCTTTCTTTGTTGCATTCTTTGTTCTGCATTGTACTTAGTGAATCTATTATATAGAATTAGCTAATGGATGAGGCCAGGGTTTAGACATGAAAAGAGGAAAAAATGCCATATAATCGACTCGTAACCTGCAATCAGATGGAGCCAACTCTGTCAGGTCTTGTATGCTGAAAAGCTTTATTTCCCACAAAAATGAAAATAACAGTTTAATTACTTTCTTCTTTGGCAGGCATTTTACATGCTTGCATCCTGCTGTGAAACTTCACTTTTTTTTTAAGGACTAATTTCACAGTCCTCTTTTGTGGAAAAGTGACAGAACTATTGATTAAAAACTAAAGAACCATAATTATTTGTCTAATTCATTTTTTAAAACTAGAACAGATTGCAGGATGGCAAGAATTGCTGCACAAGTGCACATATTCTAGCACTTCATAACAAGTCATAGAATGTGTGTGAACTGCTCACTGTGTATGTAAAATCACATGTATGTTCATCCTTTCTGAGCTTCCCAGTGCATTCCTCACCCATTGGATTGTAAACTCTTTGGAGTGAAGACAGCTTTCATTTTGTGTCCAGTATGACACCAAAATGCACTGTCAGCACTCAACCCATTCTAATACCGTTGCTACTTAGCTCTTTTCATCTGTAAGTTTCAGTGCCTTATGAAGGAAAGTAAATATTCTGATCCCTATTTTACATATTGGTAAACTGAGGCACAGAGCAGTGATGTGACTTACCCAAGATCAATTAAACCAAGATCAGCAGGTCAGTGGAAGAACCAGGAATAGAATTTGGGTCTCCTGACACCCAGCGTAGTGCCCTGTCTTCTTGAACACATGGCTTCCCTTAACAGTAAAAACAGCTGTAATAAGTGCTACTGTATATTATCAAAGATACATGAAAAGGGTTGGTTTGCTGGGTTTAGTTCAATGAAATACATTTTTTTCAGATTGGGCAGTTCTGCAGTCATCTGTATATTTTTGTCTGATTTTAATATTGGTAGTCTACAGAAATTTAAATAACTAATACCATAGAGCAGAACCTTGGAGGAGTAACTGTTTGCACCTACCAATAACAGATACACTGAAAACAAACAGCATGGCTGACTAGATGGCTCAGGGCAGTGGTAATGGGCTACCCAGACTTTCATTGCTGGTTGAAATTCAGCCTACTAGAAACCCAAAGTGGTTACCATGTGATGTATATTTTATGGTCTAGGTGAGTTACCAGTGTTCTAGGTGCTTTACAGACACAAGACAGGTTCCCCTCCCAACTGTTTGCAGACAAAATACAAAGGGTGGGAAAAAGAATGCAGAATAACAAGTCCATGTCATAAAAACCACCACCACAATTGGTACCTGTTAGCACCATTTTTGGTAATCTCAGCAGAGAGAGAAAGTCCCTCTAAAAGTCCTCTGCTCCCTTTGTTTTGTACGAAGTGGACTTCAGACCCTAAGTGGAATTCATCCCCACGGTAGTAGTAGTAGTTTTATTTTTATGTAAGGAACTTACCATTTCCCTGGCGTTTTTGAATTCTGTACTTTAGAAGTGTCGGTACAGAACTGCCAAATCTGAAAAAATGTACTTTGAGGAAGCACCCACGGCTCAATTTTGGAGCAGGGATTAGTTATAAGGGCAAAAAAGAAATTAGGCCGTATGTAGTCAGAGAGTTCAAGGCTCAAAATGACCTGTGAAGGTAACCAGTGGTGTGTTTGCTGCTTCTAGTTCTAATACCATCACTATAATACAACCCTGTTGCCACAGCAACCAGATACTGAATGTGCTCTACTCAAAGCTGGCCTAACATCTCTTTAATGAATAACAATGATCCGGGCAGTCTGCTACTCTCACATGCGCCTATGCTCAAATATCACAGCAATGGAAAATGTTCAGACAAAGAAGTTCATCTACCAACACTAGGCCAAATTCTATGATTCTTAATCATGCAGTGCTTGAAACCAGTGGGAACTTGATTTGATTAAGAGCTGCAGAATTTGTCCCTTCATCATTTGGGGAGCTTGCCCTTGCCAGATAAGACCACTGGCTCTCCTGTTTCTTCAGTAGTCCTGCTTCCATTCATGCATGCTTCTCCCTAGTGGCAATGATATAAGCAAAACAAAATAATTTAAGAGGACTATGATCACAGCCAGAGGGTATCATTGACTACTCTACTTATTTGCTGGGGAAAGTGGGCTCTTTAATTCCAGTTCAAACTGCATTCATTCAGAGGAGGGAAATCTGACAGTGGGAGGGAAAAGCAGGAAGAAAGGAAAACTACAGGGCAATCAGGAACCAGAGTTCTTTCTTGCAGAGAACAAGCAACTCAGCTGGGGGTGGGGGGGAACTTTGCTCTTCATTTTCACTTGTTGGTAGTCTGCCATCACTAAAACCTACTATATTGGGGCTTGAGACCAGCTATAATCAATCTTCCTCTCCCTGCAGTAGCTATCGAGCCGAAAGTTTGTGGCTCTCACTACTCCTTTTTTAGCAGACAGCAACCCCAAAGAGATGTGCTCTTCAGCTGCTCTAACCTGACTCCCTGCAGTCAGCGCTCTGTCCGCTCACATAGTCCCTGCCTAGCACAACTGGCAAGTCCAAGCCATGTGCGAACTCTCTCCAGGGCTTGCAGTTTGTCATCCATGCATGCCAATCAGGCTCTAGCCTCAGTAACTCCTCCTCTTTCCAAACATGGAGCCAATCAGGCACAGAACAGGTCTGTGGGTGTGGTCCCAGCCATGTACAGATTCTCTGGGGCTTGTCATTTGGCTCCTGGTGCAGCCTCCCCAGGCTATTAGTGTTCCTCAAGGACACAGGCCAGGCAAGCAGTCTCAGCTGCAATTTCTATAGCCTCTGTGCTGTTGACCTGGAGCTTCTGTGAGCTCCTTGTCTCAAGCCCCCAAACTGGCAAGGGGCCTAAATTTACAAAACATTCATTGGACCTCATTCTGAAATATCTTAGTCCAGTGTTACACCGCTTTAACTCCATTGCCAAAGCCTTCCTGCTTTTCCCTTTCTGCTTTAAAATGAGATTTGAACCAGACCAGTGCACGAACAGCAGAAGCAGAGCCTAGCTGCCAAGGTTGACTCTGTTTTGTTCACACAGATTAATTGCAGGGAAACAATCCTGTCAAGCTGATCTGATTTGTGTTAAAACCTTAAACTCAATTAGGACTCTTTCAAAATAGCTGGGGGGAAAAGAAGTATTTATTACAGTGCAGCTACATCAAGCTACTGCAGAGACAAGTGAATCAAATCCAATTTTATCTATGTGACGCCTTACCTAGAAGAGTTCACAAAACACCATGCAATTATTGTGCCATGACAAAACACAAAACAGAAGTACAATCAAATAATTCAAGCATGAAATTAGACACTAAAGGCAAACTCAAAAAGGTGTGCTACTAAATAAAATAATTCTAAGTGATTTAAAGCTACCAGTGGGTGGACCAGCATGGAGATGGGGTATGGATAGTCATCCACAACTTCACATACTTATCCAGACTTTGGTGGTTTTGGAATTGGGATGAAAATCTCCTGAGATCCAGTTTTCCCCCAAGAGTTTCAGTAACTTATAATACTTAACTTTTTAGTGAAGACGGACCTTAACTCATGTTATAGTTTTTGTTACCCTTAATTTGATGCTTGCCCACATACAAAAATCCCTCACTGAAGTGCAGTGCTGCTAGTAAGTTGGTTTGACTAGCACAAGAGGGAATGTGGGATACAGCCTGTGAGCATAATTTGTCAGCTGCTAACACAACCCATGTCATGTGGCTGCAGGGTGATGCCAGTTGAGCGCCATTAGTCCTCTAGTGCCTTCTCAAAATTCCCCAGCTGTCTCCACTCCTCCATGTTCACATGTTGCTTGTGTGGTCTCCATAGCAAAGCATGCCACTGCTTTTACATGGTAGCAAGCTACTGCTGAAAAGCCGACCATACATCTCATGCCTTGCATCAGCCTCCGTTTTCCAAAATGAGTTGTGGGTTGAATTAATGCCATTTTGTTGGTGTCAGAGGTAGCTAGAGGCATGACTGTTCATTTTCTAAATGCTGTGGGGCTTTTTGAACTGAACAGTCAAAAGAAAATTTCAAAATCTACATTTTATATCCAGTGTGACACTAGAAAGCACTAAAGTTAATTAAAGGAGAGAATTAACATTACCATGTTGCAGCTAAATTTTGTACTAAGTGAAGCGGCCAGGTTTGTAGCAGGCTACTGAACATGGGCAAGTAATATTTATACAGCACTTTAATTAATCCTCCCAACACTTCTGTGAAGTAGGTTTTATTTTCCACATAGGAAGACAGAGGCTGAGTGCCTTGCCTGAGGTTGAGAGCGAGTCCATGTCAGAATTAGAACTCAGGAGCACTCAGTTGCTGAGACAGCTAGACAGTAATGGACAAATGAAGCCTGTCTTATGTTGCAGCTATAATGGATTGACATGTTTCTTTCCACACAAAACATCCAAACCCAGACCTCAAACTAAAAAGAATAACAGCAGCACTAAATTCAAACCTTTCAGAAGAACTTGACACCTCAGGGCTTGTCTACATGGCACTTTTAGTCTTCACTAGTGGTGTGTAACGTTGTGCACTAACTGGTCCATGTAGACCCTGCTAGTGTATGGGGTAAAATTCCCTGGTTCACGTTAACATGAGCCTGTTTCTGGACTAGGGAACTTTTAGCATGTGCCAGCAGTCTATACTGGCCATGTAGTGGGCAACAGGCTGTAGGGGACTAGAAATTACACCTCGCTGGTCTACACTGTGGAGTGAAATTGATTTATTTTAAATTTACTTTCACCCGCCAAATTTTAGAAGTCGCAGGAGTGTGATCACACCATGCTCATTGCGTCGGGGGATTGTGTCCCCACTAGCCATGCTTGGGTTGACAATCAAAGCAGTGCACCAGGGTAGCTAGCCCACAGTGCAACTAGCTGCAGAGGGTTTTGGGAAGGTTGTCATCCTTCCATGATGCAACATACTCCCTCCTCCCCTCCCTTCTTGTCCCAGTCCAAACAAACAGATGATCACCTTTTTGTGCCATTTTTTCAAACCCTTCACTCTCTGCCATGCACACATCATTGCCTGAGAGGAATGGAGCCCACTCAGCTCTGCACTATTATTGTGAGCATCACAAACACCTCACGACTTATTCTGCAGTATTTTCAGGGGGTGAGTCAGGAGCCAAAGCGCTGAAAATTGCGATGTTACAGAGGATGCCTTGCTACAAGTCATAGAATGAAACAATTCCGTTTGCTGCAGGCTGTCACGCACCATCTACAGTCAGTGGAGTACTGCTTCTGGTCCCAGGAAACAAATGCTGATTGGTGGGATCGCATTGTTATGAAGGTGTGGGATGATGAGCAGTGGCTGCAGAACTTTCAAATGCAAAAGATCACTTCTTTGAACTTTGCATCGAGCTCTCCCTAGCTCTGAAACACATAAATACTCACTTGAGACCCGCTCTGACAGTGGAGAAGAGAGTGTGGAAGCTAGCAGTGCCAGACTACTACCGGTCAGTTGGCAATCAATTGGAGTCGGTAAATCCATCATGGGAGCACCTGTGATACAAGTGTGCCAGGCCATTAATAGACTTCTGCTAAGAAGGGTAGTGACTTTGGGAAACATGGAGGACATAGTGGAAGGCAAACTTGGGTGGGGGCCATAAATGGCATGCACATTCCTATCTTAGCCCTGGACCACTTTGCCACACAGTATACAAATTGAAAGGGATACTTCTCAATGGTGTTGCAGGCCTTTGTGGATCACAGGGGATGCTTCACCAACATCAGTCTGGAAAGGTGCACAATACGCGCACGCGCATCTTTAGGAACTCAGGTCTGTTAAAAAAGATGCAGGTGGGCACTTTCTTCCTTGACCAAAAAATAAATATTAGCTGTTGTAGTGAGGGGATGTGGCCTCCCTCTGCCACTGACAGGGAGAAACAGGTCGAGCCTGTGGGGGCGGAGCCAGAAATTACCTGTCTGCCCACCCGGAAGCGAGGGAGTGGGGCAGGAAGTATAAAAGAGAGGCCCAGGAGCTCAGTCAGGGCCCAGCTCCCAGAAGGGACGGACGTACCTCTCTGTTCTCCAGAGCTGGCTGTGGCCTGGTATCCAGGCGAGCAGGCCAGGGCTTGGATCCGGGCACCGGCGACTGAACAGTGGTTGGCCTGGTATGCCGAGGTACTCCCGGAGCCGAACACCCTGCCGGACCTGGTGACCCCGAGGGGCCAAGACCTAGAAGAGCTGCCAGATGCAGACGAGGAAGAGTTGGCTATACCAGGGCCAGACCGGAGGAGTTGCCCTTGGAGTCACCAGAGGATGACTACAAGCCACGGGCCCTGACCAGGCCAGACCTGCCGGATCCAATTCCCTTCTACCCCCCCCCCCGACAAGATCAAGAGGTTCTGCAACCTGCCCCTGGGTGATTATCCTTACAAGGACAAGTTGACACCGGCACACCAGGTACCCAAGGGAAAGGGACAGGATGTAGCCCAGGAGAGGGGTTACCCGGTCCGGAGATTGGAGGACTGGACTGTGAGTCAGCATGTTGCAGTTGAAACCCCACTGACTCCGTGGCACAACCCTCTGAACCTAGGCTCGGATGCAGTGGAGTCGGGTGGGCCTGTGTCCTCTTCCTCCTTCTCTGATCCTCCCTCCCCCGCCAAGCAGTTGTAGACTGTGCTGACCCACCGGGGGCCTTTAGACTGTGTGCTGCCCTTTGGGGCTTGGGGCATTGCTTTAGGGCTGCCCTGCCTGAGCCCAGAGACTGTTCCCCTAACCCTGGTCTGGGCCAACCCCTGCTGGAACAGGGTAGAGAGTGAGTGTGGCCTCCCTCCAAGACTGACAGGGAGGGACAGCCCACCCCACTACAGCAGTGTTGAAATGCCAATAATGATCCTGGGGGATCCTGCCTACCCCTTACTCCTCTGGCTAATGAAGCCCTGCACTGGGCACCTGGACAATGACAAGGAGTGTTTTAATAATAGGCTCAGCAAGTGCAGAATGGTGGTGGAATGTGCATTTGGACATTTAAAGGCACGTTGGCGTAGTCTGCTCACTAGGTTAGAAAAATTATCCCAATGGTTATCTTTACCTGCTTTGTACTCCGTAATGTCTATGTGACAAGGGAGAGAAGTTCCCATTGGGTTGGGTTGTGGAAGCAGATAGGCTGGCCACAAATTTTGAGCAGTCAGATGCCACTGCAATGCAGAGAGCCAATCGCGGAGTGTGGCACCTCAGGGAAGCACTGAAAAACTGCTTTTGCAACAAGACACAACATGTGTGTCTGTGCTATGTGTGTCTCTATTATGCTTTCACTTCACATATCCTACCCATCCACCACCAATCCAGTTCCCTCCTTCCCTCTCCCACACCGATCTATTCCACCTCCCCCCCCCAACTTTCCCCTCCCTCTATTCCCTTGTTATCAATAAAATGTAGCACAGTACTTTTTTTTTTATTGGTGATCCTTCACAAGGGGGGAAAAGGAAGATAATTTAACATTCCACATGCGTTGTGTGGGTTCTGAGACGGGATACAGAGCCCATTTTGGCTGTGCACACATGAAAGAATCACACATTCCTACTCCTTAAAGGGGCCGTCCCCTCTTTCTGCTCCCCTCAACCGGCAAGGAGTGCAGCACATACTGCACCTTGCTCAGCCTCCTCCTAGACCACTTGGGGGTCAGAGCTAGGAAACTGCGTTAGCTCAGAGTTCTACAGGGGCTGCAGAGGGAGTCTGTCTTGCTACTGTGCTTTCTGAAGCTCAACCAGATGCTTCAACATGTCTGACTGATAACGCATTATATGCAGCATCTCATCTTGTGTTGAACGCTCGTACTCATAGACTCATAGACTCATAGGTCAGAAGGGACCAATATGATCATCTAGTCTGACCTCCCGCACAAGGCAGGCCACAAAACCCTACCCATACACATTTATAACAACCCCGAACCCATGACTGAGTTATTGAAATCCTCAAAAATGAGATTTGAAGACCTCAAGCTGCAGGGAATCCACCAGCAAGCGACCCATGCCCCATGCTGCAGAGGAAGGCGAAAAACCTCCGTGGCCCCTGCCAATCCGCCCCGGAGGAAAATTCCTTCCTGACCCCAAATATGGCGATCAGCTAAACCCTGAGCATGTGGGCAAGACTCACCAGCCAGCACCCAAAAAAGATTTCTCTGCAGTAACTCAGTTCCCATCCCATCCAGCATTCCCACAGACCATTGAGCAGACTTATCTGCCGATAATCCAAAATCAATTGCTCAAATTAAACTATCCCATCATAACATCCCCTCCATATACTTATCAAGCTTAGTCTTAAAGCCAGATAAGTCATTTGCCCCCACTACTTCCCTCGGAAGGCTATTCCAGAACTTCACTCCCCTAATGGTTAGAAACCTTCGTCTAATTTCTAGTCTAAATTTCCTAATATCCAATTTGTACCCATTCGTCCTCGTGCCTATAATAGTACTAAACTTAAATAATTCCTCTCCCTCCCTAACGTTAATCCCCCTGATATATTTATATAGAGCAAGCATATCCCCCCGGAGCCTTCTTTTGGCCAGGCTAAACAAGCCAAGCTCTTTGAGTCTCCTTTCATAAGGCAGATTTTCCATTCCTCGGATCATCCTAGTAGCCCGTCTCTGAACCTGTTCCAGTTTGAATTCATCCTTCTTAAACACGGGACACCAGAACTGCACACAATATTCCAGGTGGGGTCTCACCAGCGCCGTATATAACGGCACTAACACCTCCTTCTCCTTGCTGGAAATACCTCGCCTGATGCATCCTAAAACCGCATTTGCTTTTTTAACAGCCATATCACATTGGCGGCTCACAGTCATCCTGTTATCAACCAATACCCCAAGGTCCTTCTCCTCCTCCGTCGTTTCCAACTGATGCATCCCCAACGTATATGTAAAATTCTTATTATTAATCCCTAAGTGCATGACCTTGCACTTTTCACTATTATATTTCATCCGATTACTATTGCTCCAGTGTACAAGGTGGTCCAGATCTTCCTGAATAGCATCCCGGTCCTTCTCCGTGTTAGCAATACCCCCCAGCTTCGTGTCATCCGCAAATTTTATTAACACATTCTCGCTCTTTGTGTCAAGATCAGTTATAAAAAGGTTAAATAAGATCGGTCCAAGAACCGATCCTTGAGGGACTCCGCTAGTAACCTCCTTCCAGCCTGACAGTTCACCCTTCAGCACGACCCGCTGTAGTCTCCCTTTTAACCAGTTCCTTATCCACCTTACAACTTTCACATTCATCCCCATCTTTTCCAATTTAACTAACAGTTCCCCATGCGGAACCGTGTCAAACGCCTTACTGAAGTCGAGGTAAATTAGATCTACCGCATTGCCCTTGTCTAAGTAATCCGTCACCTTCTCAAAGAAGGAGATCAGGTTGGTTTGGCACGATCTACCTTTAGTAAATCCATGTTGCAATTTGTCCCAATTACCATTGACCTCCATGTCCTTAACTACTTTCTCCCTTAAAATTTTTTCCAAGACCTTACACACGACTGACGTCAAGCTAACAGGCCTATAATTACCCGGATCACTTTTATTCCCTTTCTTAAAAATAGGAACTACGTTAGCAATTCTCCAGTCGTACGGCACAACCCCCGAGTTTACCGATTGCTTAAAAATTCTCGCTAACGGGCTCGCAATTTCACGCACCAGCACTCCTGTGCTGCCTTTCTGTTGTCCATGACCACGTTCAGCCTGTCCAATAATGAAATCCTTCATGCTCTTAACTCTGTGTCAGCAACTGTGGAGGCATTCATTATCTGATTAAACATGTCATCCCGAGATTTTTTTACCACCTCTTATTTGCAACAGGTGCTCTGCAGGAGTATGAGATGGTGTGTTGGAGGCCATGTTGTCCACTGTAAGGGAAACAAAGGACAAGCTACCCATTGTTAACTCATCCCATGGACGAAAAGCAATGTTACAATTTATAAATAACTCCCTTTAGCCTTCCCAAGGGAAGGCTAGAACCGCATACCATCGCTTAACAATTAATAAGAGGTCAGAGCGCCATTCCAGGTATGGTAAGTAAGGGGCTAGTGTATCTGTGTTAGGGAAATTCCCAGTGTGCATGCTGCACAAGACCGTGCTCCCTAGAGCAACATGGATATTGGGCTCCCATTGATCAGGCTTTTAACAGGTAGTAGAAAGGGTGGGGGTAGGTACAGGTTAACAGTCTCATGAAGAAAAAAAGGGAACCTGTTTTCAGATTCCCAAGGCCCATAGAAACAATGTCCTGCTTAGGGACTTGCACTGTGCTGAACCAAGAAACCATCCCCAGCTGTGGAATAACACACACTTCAAAAAAGCTTGCTTGGGTGGGTACTATAAATGTGTGCTAGTTTCCCTAGGTAGCGATGAGTGATATCATCCTGCTGAGGGTCATACAGGCAGAAAGGGAGGATTTGGTGCAAGCATTTGGCTACAGGCCTGGCCCTTCTGCTGTGTTCTGTGATGATGCCTGCACAATTACAATACAATTACAATAACAGAGTGGTGGGTGAAAGTGTCTCATTGCAGTGGAAGAAATATGGCTGTCCTCCCAAGAAATCTTCTGCAAAGGTTTGCAGAGTACCTACATGGAAGCTTCTTGGAGATATGCATGGAGGATTCTCAGAGCATCCCTGTGCACATAAATCTTTTCTGGGGTGAACCCAATGCTTAAGCACACCAAATACAAGAAAGCACAGCCCCACCACACACACACACCACTTTTTCCCCCTGGTACAATATTCTGGACTGGGGATATAACCAAAGGCCAGCAATTTGCAGTGCATACTCATCAGATGTGCCTTCCTGCTCAGACATGTTTTCCTGCATCTCGGTGGACTGCTCCTGTGTTGCAAACAGCTCCTGACTTTTAGGTAGAAGGGATACCCCTCTCATCTGACCCCTGTTCTCATCATCCTTATCCTCCTCCTCGTCCACAGACTTGTCTTCATTCATCCTGGCCTTGGATTCCCCCAACATATCAATGCTGTGTGGTGGCATGATGGTGGGGTCTCTGCCAAGAATCACATGCAGCTCCTTGTAAAAGCAGCATGTTTTGGGTGAGGAGCCAGAATGGCTGTTAGCTTCCCTAGTTTTCTGATAAGCCTGCCTCAGCTCTTTGATTTTAACGCAGCACTGCTACGCATCCCTGTTGTGCCTCTTCTCCAACGTGCCCATAAGGTATCTTTTCATAGATATTCAAATTTCTTTTGCTGGTTGGAGCTGAGCCAGAACAGACTCTTTGCCCCACAAACCAATGAGATCTAAGACCTCAGGTTGGCTCCGTGCTGGAGTGCGTTTGGGTCGTGCAATTGCCATGATCAGTTGTACTAGCAAGCTCTTTCCACGCTGATGAAACAGGAAATGGGAATTTAAAATTTCCCAGGGCTTGAGGGCAGGAGCTCTTTCCCGTTTACATGGCCACAGGGCAGCAGAGTGTGAATGTGAAGAGCAGTCACAACAGAGCATTATGGGATATCCCCCAGAGGCCAATGACATCAATTTACATTGCGCTCTGCCTACATTGTTCATTCGACCCACAGAATTCAACTTCAGTGCTACGCAGCTTACAGAGGTGGTTTTATTAAGTTGAATTTTACTGTGATTTAGGTTGGTGGAACTGACCAGCCAGTGGAGACGCATGCTTTATGTGGTCAATGAAGCCTCATTCCATCAACATACCTTCACAGTGCAGACTAGGCCCCTGTGTGCTGGATCAGCAGTGCTGGTGCGCATGCTAAGAGGAGGGAAGGACTCTACACTTTCCCTGGAACTCCCTGCCTGTCTCCTATGAGGGGGAGTAAGGTCAAGGTCTAGGTAGCTCACGTGGAGGTTGCTTTCTCTCCCTTACTCTAGGAATTGCTGTCCTGGGACAAACGGGGTTTGTCTAGTGCCGTGTCCTGTTTCCCCTGTATAGGTGTATAGTCCAAGTCACAATCTACGCCTAAACACAGAACTTCTGCTAACTATGAGCACTGCAAATGTAGGGTCTATTCAGTGCTGCACACCCTCTCTTCCTCCTCCAGTGGGATTTGGAAACACTCAGCATCTGTAAGTGTTTGGCAAATTGCAGGTCTGGTTTCCAAAGTGCTAAAAATTTACTTCTAAATCATGTCATAAGAAAAGGAGGTGTAGGAATAAATTCAGGCGAAGTAGCATTTACAGTGATTTTTTTTTTAACATGTATACCTTGAAAGCAGTTTACAAAGGCAGAAATCATGGCGATATTGGTATCTGAGCTATAAATCTGTAAGTCATCACAATTCCAAGAGTGCTCAGACAAAAATGTAATCCTAAACTTTAAATAACACTGCATCAGAGTGAAAGAAATAGACTGAAAGGAAATGATCTCAGGACCAAATGCTGTGTGTACACCAGATTTCAAAGAACAACCTTCAGCAAATTCCTCCTTTGAAGTAATGCATTTGAACATGTTCCAGCAAATGGGGACATGGTCCAGGAATAATCGTAAGGCAAAAAATGCCATAATGTCTGAATGGCTCAGCAAAATATCATTGTTAATAGTATTAAAAGTGTATGATAAAATCTCCAGAAGTAATAGGCAGGTTATTGTAAATAAATATGCAATCATCCCATCAGCAGATTGTAATCAATGACCTTTTACAAACATAAGATTATGGCTAGGGGGAACATGGAAATCAGATTGTAATATTGAAAGACAGTTTTATTAAAAGGCAAATTGGCTAGCTTAGTTGCATCTTTTCCAGTTAACAAATGTAGTAGTATATCAGAGATGAAAAGACAGCCAGCGGAAGGATGATCAGAAGATGAATTTACAATATAAAACAAATCTTTTAGAATCAGTGTTGTTCATCTCAGTGTGGCTGGAATAGTAGCTAGCTTTTGCTTTCTTTATTGAGAGGATTGCTGGCAGCGCATGCATTTGACTCTCACAGCCATAGCTTATGTCTCATCTCCACAACATCACTTCTGGATTTTTCAAACTTTTAACTTGACTCTAACCTGAGAGATGCTGGTCAAAAAGAACACTTGACGAATAGAGCGTTAAAAGTATATAGGAGGTTTGATGAAGCAGAATGACGCTGGCATATCTTACAATCATATGATAGTACACGATTAGAAACGATACATATAAACGTATGGGTTTGGGGTTTTTTAAATGTTTTGCTACAGGTCGGCATTGGCATGGCAATGCTGCTGGTCCTGGCTCTGGCACTAACCTGCTATGTGCCCTTGACCAAGTCACTTCCCTTTTCTGTTGTTTCTTCATTTGTAAAAGGGAGATAGGGATACTTACTCTCCTTTGCAAAGTGCTTTGCGATCATTGGGTGCTATATAAGCACTGAGGCCTGGTCTACACTACAAAATTAGGTCATCTTAACTACATCACTTAGGGTGGGAAAAATCCATGCGCCTTGAGTGGCATAGTTAAACCAACCTAAATCCCCATGTAGACAGCACTACGTAATCCGCTTCTCCAGGAGGTGGATTTACCTGCACTAATGGGAGACCCTTTATGTTGGCAGTGTAGTGTCTACACTGAAGCACTACACTAGCACAAGTGCAGTGTTGCGGCTGCGCTGCTTGAGCATTTCCGGTATAGACAAGCCTGAAGTATTAGTACATTATCACATGACACGCAGTTGTATGATGGCTGGGTGTTACAGGATGAGAATCCTAAAAACAAATCTGAAACGTTCCCATTCAGGTTTTTAGTGGCCCCTGAGACTACAGTTTTGTGTTTTGTATTTGCAGAGAGGAAAAGAAAATGAAATGAACAGATGGTGAGAAATACTTTACTAGTGAAGGAGAGAACTATTTCCAACAGGTTATACCAACTGTAAGATTTGTAATTTGAAGATTCTATTTTTTTTGTTTGAAACACTTCCTCCCCTGGTCCCCCTCCCACCCCATTTTAAAATGACTAGTTTTGTATCCCACTCTCCACAGTGTTCCAGAAAGCCCGGCTGATAGCTCTGGAAACTAAAGTGCTCTGTTTATAAAACAGTTACAGCCTGGACAGGAGTGGGGTAACTGCCCCATACTTCCCGTCTTACCTTTCCCATCCCTGCCAAATAATAGTAGCCTTTGTAGTGCACTTGACATCTCCAAAGCACTTTGTAGACATTAATTAATGTAAATCTACCTATTCATGAGAGACACTGAAATATTTAGACATGAGAGAGTAGTTCTGTTTCCTTGACCTTTCAACCTGAGATCTCTCTGCTAGTAAGGAGGACCTGTCTGTTAACTAATTTCATATGTTCCAATAGCCAGATAGAGCAAATGACATGAGGCTCTAACATTAGAACATGTGAAGATCTTGAAACAACTTCCTTTATTGGGAAGGTTGGAGAGTAGGAGGAAATATTTATTTGTGAATTACTCAGCTACTTTACTACCTTTCGGCTTCAAGTGTCTAGTAGGTGACCTACTTGAGAGCTGGACTGAAGTTGGCACCTCTGCTTAGCAGTCAGCCTCGTGTCTGGTCAAAGGGAGCTCTGAGATGGTGTAGTCTGCAGGATTAAGCAGTAGAGACTGAGCACTGGACTCCTGTGTTCTAATCCCAGCTCTGACACTTCTTCCTTCTGTGACTTCAGTTCAATCACTCAACCTCTGTGCCATAGTAAAATGGGGACAATGGTACTCCCCTACCAACATCAGAGGTTAGTTGTCAAATATCATTAATTAACGTTACTCTATAAATGCCAACATTTCCCAACTTGCACACACAATCCTTCTGTGGCAGGGGGCCAAGCAGTAGGCCAAACCCCTACATTATTTGGGGAACTGGCCTTTAGAAAGACTCTTCTAGTTGTTGGTAACAACGCTGGGCTCTGCTTCTTCTACAGGGGGAGGAAGGTGATGGCAGTTGGCCCTCAGACCCTTGTTACATAAAACGAGTGGGCAAAGTGTGTGGGGGGAGAGGGCAACAGATCATCTCATTGACCTTTTAAAAAAATAACATTTAAATTAACTAACTTCCTAGGAATAAATATTCAGTTTAGCACCACTGACGGTCAGTTCACATAAGCTGGGGATCTGGCTGTGCATCTCCAAGTGCGTCTTGTCTTCTAGTCTAAACTCATCAAAGCAAGGACTGTCTAATTTTTTTGGCCATGTGTGGCACTAAGTTCATTGTTGGTACTTAACAAATAGTAAATAAATTATCATTAATAATTGCACTGGCCAGGACAGGAGTTGGTTATTTCATGGAGGAGGGAATAAGAACTTACAGTATTTCAAAAGCTCATCCAAAATACTGAAGCCAGTTCTGCTTCCCAGTACATAGGATCTGCTTTTATTATCTGAGGTCATTCTTATGTTACAGGACCATACTTACTGCAGTTTATTATACAGTTATACATGTGCACATGGAGGGTAAAAGAATAGAGCAAACAATTAATCAAACTGAGAAGAGTAGAAAGGTAAGAGCTACCGGGCTTTAGATTAACACGTCTAAATCAAAAGGGTGAGTGAGATTTCAGTCATGAAAAGGCTGAGTAAGTAAGCAAGGGAAAACATCAAGGTCAGGTATGAGATGAAGCATATGTTAGATGTAAGACTTGTGTTATTTTAAAACCATGATTATTTAAGCATTAGGATGATTTAAAAGTCCAATGTTATACTCCGTTGCTTCTTTCCCAAGTAGTCTCACTAGAAGAGTACAAAATATTTACAATGAAATACGAACAATTTGAAATTGACTTTTTTTTTCATTTTGCGATCAATGCAAAACATTTGCATTTTTGAAAAAAAATCACTAAATGTTATTCATTTTCTGTGCAAAAAACCCTCGGGCATGTTCTAAGCAACAACAAAACGGGGTGAAATTTTTTTGGCCAAAACATTTTTAGGTAAAAAAAAAAAAAAAAAATGCAGGTTCAGTGACATTGAAACATTTTGTGGATTTGTGTCCATTTCACTGAATTGCTTTTGTCCAAAAACAAACAAAAGTAAAAAAAAAAAAAAAAAGTCTAAAGGTCTCACTTGTACTTTTTAAAAGCAAAATGTTTGGAATTTTCAGGTCAAAGCAACTTTTGTTTTGAAATTCATTTTAAGTTTTATTTAAAAAAAATGTGAAAAAAAATTAAGTTCAAAACTGAAATGAAATATTTTGTTTTGGGTACAAAAAAACATTTAGTTAGAATCTGTGCATCTTTTCTTAAACAATTTTATGTAACAGGTCATTGTGACAATTCATTATCCTGACTTTCTACTGGTTAGGCTCACAATTAAAGTAGGCCTACCAGACCCCAGTTAAGGAAGTGGGGATGAGGGTAGGTGTACATCATTTCTCCTGGAGCGCCACGGACCCTAGGTGAAAAAGATACACAGCCTCAGACCATATTATCATTTCAACATAGTCTCTCCTTGGGGCAAAATCTGGTAGGGATCCCTCAGGATGCACCAAGTTCCCTCCTGCCCATCAGGATGATATGCAGAATGTCCACAAGATGATCCTTGTGAAGGCTGCCTTTTTCAAAGTCCACCCAAAGGGGTTCACACTGCAGGGGATGATCTGGACCATAAAAGCCTGTTTTCTCTTTGTGGCTGTGGGGTTCGTTTTATGCACCTTTTATGGATCATTCCATTCTCTCTCTTCTGTCCTCGTCCTTCAGTCTCTTGGAAACTATTGGTTAAAAGAACCAAAAGGTGTTACAGCCTGATCCTGCTAGCCGGAACTCCTTTGAGTTAGTTCTTCCTCACACAAGGAAAACAACAGGGCTCACTAGTGCGGAAGCGTTAACTTGGTGGCTTTCATGATCAGGCCCTAAGGATTCAATTCTTGCTTCTGCTTCTCTCCTCCCCCGCCTCCCTGTATTAAGCTACCCTTTTCCTCCCCCACCCTTTCTTCTGTCTGTCTCCTTTTGAAAGTCAAAACACTTACAACATGCCTTTTGAATGCTCAATTTATATCACCCCCACAATCCTCCCTCTTACTGGGCCATCAGCAGTCTGGCCATGGGCTTGCCTCACGCGCCTTCATTATGAGTTTATGATGCAGATGTGATATTGTGCAGCGAACAATACCATCTATTTCAGCAGCTCTTCCTGCTCCCTCGCTCAGAGCCCTTTGTTACCACCTCATTCACTGGTAAGGTTTTTCTATGGCTCTCTTTCTGAGGGTCATTACACATGGCAATTCAGTTTTAATGGGGATTTTCAGGCTTGTGCTTCAAAGCAAGCTTCCCTGTCAAGTAAGCTTCGAGATTGTTGGACTCTATTCGGTGCTCTGGAGGGTAATTTGCATCCAACCACTAGTTGTTTTAACAGGACTGACTAATGCTCGTTGGCATTATTATCAAGGATGACTCAGGTATAAGAACCTTAATTTAAGTGACTTGGAAGATCAAATTTATTCTGAAAAAAAACAAACAAAATTGATTTATGTGAAACCCTTGGAAGCCTCATTATTCCATAACTGTGGACAGATGTTGCATGAGTGAGCCTGGATTATGTGTTGTGTTCACTTCCAAACAATCCAAGCTGGTTCAGACCTACTTGATTCTGTTCAGCTTCTCATACTAAATTCATCATCATGATACCCAAAAGCCTTCTGGAAAACATAGACAGAACTCTAAAGTGGTGAAATCATGAGGTAGTAATTATTGTAGGACACCTATAGAAATTAGAGAATTATGTTTCTGCTGCGGAATTCCACAGAACTTGTATAGAAATCAATATTCTATAGACCTCTGAAGAGCTTGAACTCTATTTTTCAATATGTATCATTAAACTATCCATTAATATAATTGCCAAAGTATTTTCTTGAGAGAGAGAGGGAGAGGAATGCGCGTGCACGTGCAAGCATGAGCCTTGGCAACCTCCATGTTAAGCAGATTCCAGTCCTACACTAGTTGTAGAAGTTGAGAAACCTAACCAAAAGATGCACTCCATGCCTATATTCCTCCCTGGTTACGCCAACAAGGCTGTGGTACTGATCAAGCTTCCCAGATCTGTGAAACAGTCTCTGAAGTTACTTTAAGTGACCACTTGCTTCAGCTCCATTGTATAAAGGAGGAGTATTCAGAGTAGTTAAGTTATAACAAGAACTAAGTCAGTCCACAAATAAAATTTGAACCAAACCTGGGTTTGAAACAGGCTTCAGATTGAGAACAGCCGCCTTTCCCTTTTGGTTTGTGGTTACAAATTGTAACACTCCTTGCATTTCTCCGTTTCATTCAGGGCCTTAAGTGGTTGTATCTAACTACCAAATTAAGAGGCTGTGTGTGACACTCTTCTGGCCTGGCTGAAAGGAGGCAGTACTGGCAATTTTGTGGGATAACATGATTTTTGCAGAATGTCCAGGCCTTTCCAGTGTCTGAATGCGTGAGTGCTCATCTTAATCAAACTGAACCTATAAACCCTTTTAGAGTTGTCCAGAACTGATATTATTTGGGGCCTACTGTCAGGGCTGGTGTCAGGTCCGAGCCTTGGGTGGCGTGTGTGTATGGGTCAGGCACCGAGCTGCGGTCAGGAGGCAACTAGTGGACTCAAGGTCGAGCCCGGGCCAGGGACCAGAGTCTGGGTTTTAAAGCAAGACAAGGTCTGGAGCAGAAGCAAGGAGGAGGTCTATGGCACACCAACGAGTGGGGTGTAGGAGCAGTACTTGGGTGATACTTCCTGCAGTGTCTAGCTTCAGAAAATCTCCCAGCAGACACCCGGCCTGAGTTTCTGGTGTGATGTAGAAGTGTTGGTGTCCCAAAAGCTGTTTCTCTCCAGCTGCAGTCCCCTCTTGTAGTGGATCGCGTTACACTGGGCTGTTTGAGTAGAGTGATACCACTCATTAATTTTCTCAAGGCTATTGATTTCAGTCCGATGCAGGACGCACAAACCTTCAACCACTCTAAGCTCCGTGCCCCAAATGCTCCCTGGGGGATCTATTTGGCAGGCTGCTGGAACAAATCAGAAGGTGGCTCTCCCAGCAAACCAACCTCCTGCTGGAGTACAGTGAACCAGGCTGATACAGCTGGAATACAAATCTGATTTAAGCACCAAGTAGAAATCAGTCAATTGTAATTATTACAGCACTACATGTAACAACCTGGGACCTTCAGAAATGATTGTGGTGCTCTGCATCCTAGACTTGTCATAGCTGCCATTCAATAAATAAAGAGGTGGGGGTGCTGAGTATTAAGAAAAAAATCAAATCTAATGTCCAGATGAGGGGATAGCATGCACTGAAAATGGCCCTCATTCATCATAATGTCAGGCGAGAGAGAAATTGTTGAGTGGGATGCACTGGGATTACTCATTTATTGGGCATTGGTAATTCCGTAACTGTGAAGTGATAAAGTTAAGTGATTTATAAAGTTTGTATATTACATGGGTAGAAATTTGAAAAAAGAGATCCTATTTAATCTCATAACATGCTTTTTAAATACCTTGTTTAATTAAATAAAATCTTCAGGAGATGTTTTTCACAGACCAAGCTCAGGATGCTGTTTTGTTTCTGGTTTGGTGGGTGGGTGGGTGGGGGTTGTTGTGAGGGGCTTTGTAGACTTTGTTCCTGCTCTGGGATTTAGGGCTTCATTGTAATTTTTATGGCACTGGCTCATGTGGGGGGAAACAAGGAATCTCACTTCCCCACAAGGAACTTCAGGACGTACTGGATTCAAGAGAGGCACAATTCCTCCTTTAGCTACTGGGGGAATACAGCCATGAAACAGGATTGCCAACTGCAAGGGTTGAAAAATCATGAATCCAGCTGCCCAAAGTCATGATTGGTTTAAAAATTAATTATTTAAAAAAACGTAAAATTTGGAGGGCTTTTGCCTTCTGGTTTGAGCCTTTTTAGTTCATGGTTTCAAACATTTCCCCATGAACATGAAGGATGGAAATGTACTTTTATTTTTAAATGAAAGGTGAGCATCTCACATAAAGCTCCAGCTGTTCGAGTCCTGTGTTTAAGAAAAACTCCAGATGGAGCAAGACTTAAGATGAAATTGCACGAGCTGGCGACACAGAAGAATACCCTTAATCAGGTGCAGAACGTGTTTCTCCTCTGCTGCTGTGTAACTCGGCCATACAGCAACTTCCAATACACCTTTTATTGCCTCCTTTTCACAGGCTATGACTGACAATGGCAGTAGAATTGCAGAGTCCTTGTCAGTGAATGCAAGGTTTCCCCACTCCGTTGGTACCTGCCAGGGGCAGGGGTTGGCAGATCCTTCTGCTTTTCTCTCTTTTGTGCATCCACAGAGGTAGGAGGCACAACCTGGTCCGTAATGAGTCATATTGCTTTACTATTGTAAATTATATTCAAGTCAATTAAAGCAAAACCATCTGACTTACTGTTTGTCCTTTAAAAAAAAAATCAACACCTTGTGTGCACAGAGTTGTTTATGTGGAACACACAGGACAAAATTCGGCCCTATTTTAATTGAAAGCTGATCATACTGAAGTCAGGGAGTAATGTCCAATTACACCAGGGCTTAATTTGACCCATGGGGGGAGGTGTGAGATTATATATACATATATATATATATATATATATATATATATATATATATATGTATATATAAGGTGAATGAGAGAAAGGGAGGTTAAAATGCAAAAACCAGTTTTAAGACAAAACATAGCAGGAGAATTCTGAAGCTGAGACCTGTGCTAAGCCACAAATCTAAAGAGATGGTGACTCATATTTTAGGCCTCATTGACTGGATGATTCCATCCTTTCAATGAATCCTGTGCTGGTTATATGTAACGTATGTTACTATTTGTCATTAACCTGGGCCCTCATAGGCATTGGTTAAACAAAATCTGCACAAGCAGCTCCTGCCAGCTGATCAAGAGGAGGAATTGGCTCTGGAAAAGACTACTCAACCCACTTCCCACCTGGAGGATGAGCACCCGGAAGAAAGCCAGCTAGAATACCATGGAAGGAAAACTTTGGTTTCAAGAACAAGGAACCAAAAATAGAGATGTTAAAAGAAAAGGCTTAGATCCTAGGCTAAGGAGGTGAAGGAAACCTTAGAACCTGTACAAAATACATTTATCTGTTAGTCCTTGGCTCATGGTGGTGAGGCTGTCTTTCAGTATACAAACTCGATATCGGTTGAGTTTATAGAACGCCAGACATCATAGCATACAAGGGCTTGGACTATCCTGCCTGAGCCAGAGCTCTCTCACACAGCGCACTTCATTGTATAAAGAGGAGAGAACATCACTAGAAGCAATATTTACTGTGTATGAGGCATCATCTGGAAGTTTCATTTCTTGTTTGTTATGGCAGCAGCATGTTTCATTTCCTGTAACTGCTTTAAGCCTAATGGACTGTGCCTAGAATAATGATTCTTGGTAAGTTTCTTTTTCTGCTGACTTAGTTAAATGGCAGCTATAATGAGCCACTATAAAAGACACAAGAACCTGTTTAGCTTTTCAATGAGTCTCTCAGGTGATTGACCTTTGGAATCTCAGCTGAATCCGAGTAAATGCCGTAAATGATACTTTGCATCTTAAAGAAAAAGTGCATCACCTGAGGCCTAATTAGTTGGTAAAATAGCAGAGAGGGCCTGATCCTCATCTCACTAAAGTCAATGGTGAACCACCATTTGACTCCATTGGAGGCAGGATCACACCCATGTGTGCTCCCACTAAATGGAAGGTAGGTTCTATTTCATTCCATAAGGTAGTCCGGGGGAGGGGAGAGATGAGAGCAGAGGGGTCAGGGAGGGTGTGAGTCATCTGCTATTTTCCCTACTTGCTGCTTTCAGTAGCAGGCACTAGGGGCGTGGGATGGGGAAGCATGCAGCTCCTTCTAAGGGCTGATCCTGAAAGGGGAAGAACACCCTAATTCCCACTGACGCCAATGGGAGCTGAGGGTATTCAGTACTTCTCGGGAAATGACCCTAAAAGTGCTGGCGTGCTCTACATCAGCAGGATGGGTCAGAAGCCCTTCCTCTGGCCAGCCCTGCTCCTTCTTTTCTCTCCCATGGATCTCAGTACAGTGAGGAGAGCATTTTACCCTGTATATTTTAAACATGGTTAATAAAATGCATTTATTTATAATAGCCAGCATCGGTGTAAGCTTTGAAATACACAAGCATCATGCCTCTCCCTTGCCACACAGTTGTGCGTTTGAAGAGGGACCTAGAAGATAATGCATTCTGTTACTGGGAGGCAGCTCCATCTTAAGCTTCAGCCATTCAGACTCTTACTGATTCATCTATCCTAGAATTAATTAAAAATGAGTAATTGCCATCACTTCCTGCCCTGCACTGCAGGTGACAAATATCATTCCTGCCAAATGGCACAAGCTGCATCTTCAACACTTTCTCTCCTCCCACTACCCCCTTTCATTAGAATGATTGTTAATTTCAAAAGGCCCCCAGATTTGACCTCCCTGATTCAATGCATCTCCCAGCTGCCCCAAACTCACTATCACCTCCTCCCCCATTACAATCCCAGTCACTTTCTGAACTGTTGGCTGGCCAGCTTCGGATACCACTCCCAAATGGATGGGGGAGCATGAGTGAATCATGCTCTTGCTTTCTCACTCCACATGGACTTTTTTGCCCCTAAAAGCCTTAAGCTTGGGTTCCAAAAGTGTAGCATATCGAGCCGTGGAGCTATTAAATGGTTGCTAAACCCTCTGTAAAGATGTTCTGATTCTGTGCATTCCACAGCTCAGAGAGGAGGACGCCTGCTGGTACCAGTCAAATATGCTACATGGCATGTACGTGCACATAGAAGTCAAGAGTGTCAAATGTCGGAGCCTGCACTTAGGCTCCTAAACTCAGTTAAGCACCTAAATGAGGCCTAATTTTCAAGAGTTTAAAGTAAGCAGCAGCCCCAGTTGAGGTTAGTGGCAGCTGCTAGTTGCTCAGCACTTTTGAGGATCAGGCCACTAATTTAAACACCTACCTGTGAAATTAGGAACCTACCTCAAGGTTTCCATTTTTAAAATCATGGCCAGAGTGCTGTCAGTTTACCAGGTAATTTGGGGATGTCAACACCTGAAAGAGAAAGAAGCTGGGGAGTTGATACCCAACGAAGCATGTTCAGTTTCTGGGAGTGGAGCAAAGTTTCTAACCCCCTAGTGCTTGTACAGATGCAGACCGAGGACTAGATTTTTAGTACAGATTTTTTTGTACAGATGCAGATAGGCACCTCATGGGATTTTCAAAAGCACTTAGGCCACCTAAATACCACTAGTACCAATTGGTGATTTTGTGAGGTGTACACCTCTCCAAGGAACTAGACTACGTATTGCTTTGAAACCAGAGCCCTGTGGAAATTCTATTGTGCAGTAGCAGGGTCCACATGGACTGGTAGTCTGCAAAAGGCTATAGTAATGTATTTTGATACCTCAGCTTGCCGTGCGGTAACTGTTCATCTAGACAAGGCCTGACGTTATTAACTTATTTCGAACAAAGGCTGTCATGCAATGATCACAACTTTGGCACACTGCATTTCTGAGCTAGATTTGAACAGGTGACTGGAAAGTGGAAGGGGTCTTGTATCTTTGTATCTTCCTCTGAATTAGAACAATCCAAGAGTGGGTCAGAAGTAAATCAGCAAAGCAGTTTACTAGTAAACATATCAAATGAGCACAGTGACAGGACAGAAAGGAACAAACCACCAAACGTAATGGATACAATTAGCCTGCTTCTTAGTTGCCCTGCACCTTGTGCAGTCTTTTTTGCCAGTAGAAAGCAAGGGGAAAATGCTACCAGAATGAGAGCATTTTTGTACCCATTTTACACTGGTATAAATGACAGAATGAGGTGCAGGGCACTAGAGAATATCAGGTCCAATCACTGTTGTCCTATTGTTAATTCTTGGCAGTTTGTAAATAAGGCAATTAGCAGTTTCATTTGAGTGGTGTTAATGAGACTATTTTATTTACGGGATGGTGGTGAGAAAGAAGTTCCACGAAGTAAATTGATTCTTCAGTGAGAGTGGAAAGGGTTGCTCGTATGTCCAAGTACTTGGATGGCTTCAACTAATCTCACAATAGGTTTTTAAAAATGAAACAGGCACCTAGATGAAAACTTTTCAGTGACTCCTGCAAATTAAAAATGTTTATAAAAAATTAGGGAAATGATTATTTTTCTTGGTCATCTCTAAGGCAATAGAGGATGTTGTTTCCATTGATTATGTCTCTTGATAAAGAGTAAAATAGCTTTAGAATCACTACTGGTGCAAAGACAATTAATTCTCATTATTTATCAGCCATAATTCTTCCTGATTTCAAAATCCTAATTTCTTATCTTACTTTTTTAGCAAAGATAGACATTTATTTCAAATAAAAAGTTAATAGCAGACATAACCTAGTTTTCCTATCATGCTTCATCTCAAAGATAAATCCACTGAATGAGTGGTGGGGGTTTTTTTTTCAGCTGTCAAAACTGAAATCTCAGAATAACTAGATCTTCATTTTGGAAATGAAAATTTTAAAAATAGTGGAAAAGCTTAATTTTAAATGTGGGGATGGTCATTGCTCAGAAAGTTGTTCGGGGAGCAAGCATTATAGTGACTTAAACACTGGAGTGACGGAAGGGTGAGCATGGCAGGTGAGTAGCACCTCATTCTAGGCCATCTAGAATTTTTTTAATAGTTTGCATGTTTATTCACAGATGTAGGGCATTGCGATAATCAAGCCTGACAGTCTTGACAGCTTGGATGACTGTGATAAGGTCTATAAATGTCTATACTGGATGCAGTCTCCTGCCCAGACACCAATGAAAGGAGTCATTTCTAGCAGCTATTGATATGTAGCTATTACTAAATCAGTTGCTAATCATGATCTTAAGTATGCTTTTGCTAAATCACTGATGAAGACAACCTTAGCTCATTTCCTGAGAAAAACCTTGGCCAGGGAAATGACTTTTATGGTAATAGGTTATTTCCATACCTCGGTACATTTTTAACAACATTGCTAAATTACAGTCTGCCTTTTGAGTGCATTAAACTCATGCAATTCATTAACCATCCAAATCTAGTAAAGATGTGAGCGATTATAGAATTATCTTGTTAACTCAGAGAAATTACAAGTTGTGTGTGAGAAATAAGAGTAATTTTTCTTCACTCTGTATTTAAATCTATTGTATATTGGCATGCAGGGTTTTGGGGTTTTTTGGCATTTGTTAGCAAAGGACAGGGACTATTTTAGACTTTTCTATCATGTTCTGTGTACTGAAATGCTGCAACAGCAGATAAAATCTCCGTTAAATGCCTGTTTTTGCCAGTTTGCTTTATTTACAGCATTCTGGGTCAGACCTTTGCCTGGTATAAATAGAAGCATAAACTCCAATGGAGCTGTGCTAATTTACATCAGCTGAGGATCTGGTCCATTAAAGTCATGACATTCTGATGTGTGAAAATTTGACCCAATATTATATTTTCATACTGTAGCTCAAAGTTCACAGAGACATTGGGGCCACTTCCGCATCACAATAACAGTGAGTGAAAGAAAACTGCTACGTGGTATTCAGAGAGAGAGAGAAATGCTAACTTCTTAAAAGAAATGTAAATGTTGATGGGTTTTAATGTAGGCCTCTCTAATTTTTCAGTTCCACACAGTTTGGTATGTTTCAGGCTCTGTTTCTCTGAAAACACAGACCAGCTCAGTAATCTATTCACCTATAGAATTCTTTTTTTTTTAGTTTTACACGGTTACACATTTGGCTTACTACGCATACTTAACTATATACTTAACATGCTTAACTTTTGTTGATGAGACTATTTAAGTGAGTAAAGCTACATACGGGTCTAAAGAATTTCAGGATTGGGGACAAATTGGCTCAGCTATGCCTTTTTAAAAACAAATTATCATTTTTGCTGCACATTTGTATGAACACAGCACTATGCCTTTCTAAAACTGTATCTTGTCAGCAGAAAAGAATGACCATGCCTTCTTTTATTTGGTAGCTTGCTCGGACTGATCATGATGGTGCTATGCCGTGTAGTTATAACTGTGTTGATCCCAGCATATTAGAGAGAGAGAAGGTGAGTGAGGTAATTTCTTTTATCAGAACAATTTCTATTGGTCATAGAGACAAGCTTTTGAGTTATACAGAGTTCTTCAAGTCTGGGACAGGAGCTTCCAGTCTCACAGCATGATGCAAGATGGAATTTGCTAAACAATTTGTTCCACCTTGCATTTTGCTATGATGCTGGGAGTTCCTTTCGCAAACCTGAAGAAGGGCTCTGTGTGGCTGAAAAGCTTGTCTCTCACCAACAGAAATTGGTTCAGTAAAAGATGTTACTTCACCCACTTTTTCTTGATGATGATAGAGATGGAGGAGGTAGGGCTATGCCTTCAGGAAGCCTCATACATTTCCATACACAAGCATTAGATCCAGCAAATTGAAAGCTGGAAAGAGACCATAGTAAATCACTAAAAGGTCACTCAGTGATAAATCAGCTGAACAAATACTCAGACACATTCTATGGCAGTAAACCCGAAAGGAAGTTTTATAGTTAACTAATGAAAGTGAGCAAATGGAATTTGAGCAGAGTGTTAACAAATAGGATTTTTGGAAGAGCCTGTTATCAAGGAAATAAACTATTAGGAGTTAGAGAAGCAAAATACTCTTTAGCAGCTTGGCTTCAAAAGAGTGAACTTGGAGTGATCTTGAAGGGCTGTAGCAAAAATATAGGTGTGAGCAACTGCACACTGAGGAGGTAGGACAAATTATACCTGAAGTTCAGCATTTCTACAAGCAGTCAGCCTTTCAGTTCTCATATCTGACAGGACATTGCGTTCTTCAGGGCCTCTGTGCTGCTTTAAAAGTCTCCTTTATTTCTCCATTCCTTTGAATAACGCAAAAACATACTCCACGTGATTTCAGCCTCAGTCAAGCTTTTCGACATTCACAGCCAGGTGAGAGAACCCCTGTGCCCCAATTCACATTAACTGTGGTATAAGGTGAGATGTACACTTAGTGAGTTGAGTCACCGGATGTTTAGTTACCAGTTTGAAGACAATACTCATGAGCTCAGGAGTTTGCAGTTTAGATGGGGAGGGTGCCTACATCTACAGTGTGCCAATTTTGTGCAGAGCACTGAGCATGAAAATTTATCACCAGTAAACAAGACTCTTATTAGCCATTCTTCTTTTACCACTGACGTTCTCTTTTTCAGTGGAGTTGGAAGATCATTTCTTTGTCGAGGTGGTTTCCTGTACCTTCAGCATATGTTTTAATGGGATATATGATGGTGATTAGGGTCAGAGGAATATGTTTTCTAAGTATCAGCGCGGATTCAGCTGCTCCTGGGAGCAAATGGTAGGCTGGTCATTATGACTGAAGTAGTAACAGGACCTGTGATTAGGGAAGATAAGTGTTAAGAACACCTGCAAAAGAAACTGCTCGTAGTTTGCTTAGACTTTTGTCATTGGTGCAGACCCATCTGTCACCCAGGTTATGGTCAGTAACCCTCCTTCCCGAAACGTTTGTTCAAAGTTAAATTTTCTAATACCTTTCTCATTCTCTCACCTCTTCTGAGTCAGTTTGTCTCTGACTGATGAGAAGTTTACAGCTCAGTCTCCAAGTGGGGAATCTCTTAGACACAAGCTGATTTACTGAGTATGATTTATGCTTCGCAGCCTCCCCCTCATGTACACACAGCCCTCTTCGTTCCTTAACTGTGCCTGACACCACTCTCCGATAGTAACATAAAGAAGCCTTTTGTAGCTCACTTAGAATAATGAATCCACATTCCATAAGAAAGGAAAAGTCATCTCACTCCAGACTACTTTTCCAGAAACTAGGGGGGTGATATTCAAAGGTGCTGACCATCTGCTTTCTTCTGGCTTTCATCTGGAGCTGGGAGTACCCTTCTGAAAATCAGGGTCTACAATAAGCTTCAGAAGGTGGTAATTTTTGTTCAGAGGTTCCAAAGTAGTGGCAAGAGGCAATGGGATCTGCATTAAAAGCTTTCACTTATACCCAGTATTTTCCCCAAACCAAAAAATTCCCCATTTTTCACCTCTTGTTCACTTCCTCACCTCTGTAAGACCCTGCTTCACTGTAACCCTCCTCCTAACAAAGGCATATTGAACTCTGCACCCTCAAGATCTCATGAACACCGCTCCTTGAACCACCCACAGGGGTCCTATGAGAGTGATGTGACACTGACTCCTAGCAACTCAGTGCACCTTCTCCAGCGCTCACCTGGACATGCCCATAGCCCAGCCCAAAACACTGATTATCGACATCACCATGCATTTTGCCAAGAGAGTGCTGAATCCACCCATTAAAGTCCTATAACACGATGATGTAAAAGGACACCATGCTGATAAAAGCAGCCAACAGCAGACCCTTTATAAGTCAGGCTGCAAAGCCTGTTTATTTTGGTGGTGGTTTTCTTGACCGTTCTTTCGCTCCCTCCCCCCCTTTTTATTTATATTTGCTACTTACTCACCTACACTGCACATAACTTAACAAGGTATCATATACGCATGGGTGAGTTACTGTACTACTTTTAGGGCAGGTCTATGCTACAGACTTTTGCTGGCTTAGCTCTTTTGGTCATAGGCATGAAGAGCTATGAGGTCCCCGACTGACGTAGTTGTGCTGGCAGAAGACCCTCATGCAGATGCGGCTATACTGGCAAACCTGTGCTTTTACCAGGGTAGTTTGTGGGGCGTAGTTTTGCTATACCAGGACAAAGTACAGCTTTCTGGTATAGCCGCATCCACACTAGAAGTGCTTCTTTGGTATGGTATACTTGTATTCCTCTACCAGCATAGCACTTCTAATGTGGACATGGCCTAAGTTGCTTATAAAGTCCCCATCACTGAAGTATCTGAGTTTGCACCATCTTTCATGTATTTATTCTCACAACTCTCCTGTGATTACTGTTATCATCCCCATTTTACAGATTGGGAACAAGGCATGGAAACTAGAGCCCAGATTTTAAAAGGCCTAGAAAATCAGATAGGTGCTTAGTGGGATTTTCAAAAGCACTTGGGCACCTCGCTCTCAGCTGGAGATTTTTGTCTGTGGATTGTTAATAGGAGGACCAGTTTTGTATTATTACATTAAAACGATAGTTTCTGTCATACAGAAGATGGTGAATTGCAAATCCAGTGAAGAACTGCTAATACAACATAATAGATTCTTCCCTTGAGCAAACCGAGATAGAACTGTTGTAAATATGGCATTACCCTTTGTAACCTTGCTTAACCATGGCCATGTTCAAGTGGAGAAAGGATATGCATCTCCCTTAGGAAACCTTACAGATCTGATGTCACAAAGACACTCAGTCTTTAATATAGAATCAAGCTGGCTTTGTTTAGGAGAATTGCCCCACTCTTTGCAGACATAACGAGTGTAAATTACACTGCCTCCAATATCATATTTGTAGTTCCAGTGCATTTTAAAAAGTCTCTCCTATATGTGGGTCTGTCCGTTTTCTGCAAACAAGCTGTATAGTGGGCCAGATCCTCAACTGGTGTAAACCGTTGTAGCAGTATGGAGTTCAATGAAGCCAGACTAATTTACACCTGCTGATCTGGCCTTGTACGTCTAATGGTGCTAGGTCATGTGATTGAATAGTTTGATCAAAATTACAGTTGCTCAGTGCAGTTCCAAATCTTGTACATGAATGTCAAAGAATTGCTGTGGGTATGCGGTAGGTGTTTTTGATTACCATCCATGGTAAACACCCCTGCTGTCTATGGATCAGTGGGTGTGACATGTTTGCTACTAACTGACTAACGTATGGAATGTTCAGCCCATTCTCCACAAGAGATGTACAGAGAATGCCATCCATACATTTGGTTCCCCCAGAATTATTAACCTCTAAATTGCTCCTGACTCTTCACAACTGCCATTGTTGTTTCATCTGCCCCTCATCTGTTAACTGTTTTCTTTTTTTCCACGCATTTGGTCTTCAATACGCTTAGTAGTATGGAGAGCGAAAAATACATCTTCGCATATTGTTTTTTTCTTCCCACTCACTTTTTCTTCTGCATGCACTTTTCTTTCTCAGGCAGCTCCATGTTAGAGTTTCACAGAAAAAGGCCTTCCTTTTCTCTGAAAAGCTGGGTCCTGCATTTTTGTCAGCAAAAGATTTTTTTTGTCACATATTTTAATTGATTTTGGAGTATATGAAAATCTTCAGTGTTGTCTTGTGACCATTTTGTAGCCACTTCACACAGGTGTAAACTATTAAGCAAGGCAAAGGGGAATGGAGAATTAGCCTCAATGTCTTTGTGCTAAATATCTAGAACTGTGTGGCCTAGTGAATGGAGGACTGCATGGGACTTGAGAGACCTGGGTGCTAGTTCTGGCTCTGCCACTTGCTTGTTGAGAGGCCTTCTGCATGTCTCTTTCCTTCTATGTGCCTCAGTTTCCCCCTCTGTAAAACAGGGATAATGATACCATCCTCCTCTGTAAAAGCTGATGAAAAATCATAAACTAAGAATACCGTGAGTGGTACAGTACTGTGCTTGGTAATATTGTGTTACCTATATGCTTGCACTGCAACATTTAGTAGTTTAAATAAAGGAAGACAGAATGGGGAGGATACATAGCTCTGGGGTTTGTTTTGGGGTATTCTGTATATCTGCAGACTTACCAGAGCCTGAGGGGTTGACTGTTGTATGAGCCAGGATTATTCAGAAATTGAATGTGGTGAGTAGTAGGCATGTTCACTAGCTGTTTCAAGCTTCTTTGGTGATTTCCATTGTGGGCAAGCAGATTGTCAGGACAGCCAGAAGAATTCAGCTGTGGAGAAGTGCAAGGACCAGAAAGATCTTCTGTAAGGGTTATGTTCAAAGGACTTTGCCTGGTTTGTTCAAGGGGATTCAAGGAGAGTTTCAAAATGACTGGGGCTTTACCTGATTTCCCAACTTTAAGAACTAACGTGTCCTATAGAGGGTTTGGGCACCATTCCACAGAGACTGGACAGGGTAAATCCTCCCAGAGAAGGGCCATAAGGAAGTGGGCGTATGAGCTTGCATGTAACTACGTTTTGCATTGAACTTGTGATAGTAACAAGTATTAAACTTGGTGGAGAAAACTCGGCAACAGTTCTCTTTAAAAAGTTATTGACAGCATTCACAATTGTTTCATGGGTTATATGTGAGGCAAGGTGAGTGAGGTAATATCTTTTATTGTACTAGCTACCGTTGGTGAAAGAGACCAGCTTTTGAGCTTACGCAGAGCTCTTCAGATCTGGGTTAAAAGTACCAGTATGTATTTAGTATGTATTTTTTATTGAGATAATTTTTTGTCATTTTTGTTCTTTCAGAGCTTTAATTCTGTATAATATATTCAGATAACTATATCAAAGTCCTGAAAAGATTAAACTGTGCTCTGTACCCCACAGAGAAGTAAACTGAGGGTAAAGAAATGCTTTATCTAACATTAGCACAGTGCTTTTCCTGTTACCATCACCCTAGTGTAGCCTGTTAATCATGCATGGGGAATTCTGCAAGATTAACATTAATGATGGAATTTTATACTGGGATAAAATTTCAGCTATTTCTGGCTTAAGTATAAAGGCCACATTCTCAACCCTGATCCTTTAATTTTGCCCATTTTAGCATTGTGCTTGCACCCATGTTGTCTCAGTAAATTGAGTAGTTTAATCCCTTATTGCGTAAATAGGAGAAGGAAGTGCACAGTTTAAAAGGGGACAAAGTCGCGACCAGACAAAGAACTTGCTAGCCGAACCAGCTCTCTCACTCCCTCCTGTCCCACCTCTTCCATCTGTGGACCCTGCAGTTCAGTCACAATCTAAATGCGTGAATTCACCTTCGTTTGCTTCCCCTTTTTGTGAAGGAAGTCGGACTTTGCTGCATCATAAAGCAGTCAGAGCAGCGGGAGGCAGTGCAGAGTTGCAGCAGCCAGGGATTTGCTGTGGGAAGGGTTTGCACTCAGAGGCACATGCAATTCCTGGCACAAAGCTGGAGCGTATCTGCTGTACCATCCCGTAATATCAGCCAACATCATCCCCCTGCCCTCAGCAAGATCCTAGAGAGGGGCTGCCATGCCCCTACTTCTTTCCTGGTTCCCGGGCCTCTTTTGAGGTGCTTCTACCACCCAGAGAAGTAGGAATGAGCAGTATTGCCATTCCCAAATGTTCAAAATCTTAAGTCAGGTTCTCAAAAGTATGTTTTGTTTAAAAATCATGAGATAAAAAAAAATGGGGGCTTTTTTTTTACCATCTGGTTTTGAGCCTTCAAGAGATCATGTTTTCTAGCTTTTCACCACAATCAAGAGGGCTAGAAACTTTTTTTTTTAAAGCTGAGATTCTCATGTAGTCACATGACTTCAGCAGCAGAAGTGTTAAGAAAAACCAATATACCATGACACCTGGCAATGCTGAAAATGTAGCCCCTGCACTTGGGGATTAGGGGGCTTCAAGAGTGCCTCATTATGTTCATGGGAAGCAGAATGTGTAAGATATCTAGGCCCCTCCTTTCCACACAGTGGCCCTGTACAGTCTGACCCCTAGTGTGCTAAGCCAGCGCACATTCACTGAGCTGAAATGAAAAATAAATGTAACCTGTTCTGAAGATGTTTAATCCATTTTGACCTTTTTTAAATTTTAGTCTGCAGCATTCTGTATATTTAACCATTTTGGTTGGAAGCAGCATGAGATGAGATCACATTGATCAGAAATATGGAAAGAAAGTTGATCAGTGTAATGGATAAAGATAAGGATCTGTGCTGTTGTCTGACTTTAAACATACATATGGCCTAATCCCTTAGGTAATTCTGTCAAATATCACGAGCAATACAAGATCTCTGTCAAAAACCTAAGTGCTTCAACCAATGTTCTGGAAGACTAGGGAGCTACATGGAAAACATTTCCAGATTTATAGACCTTGAGCTTGGTAGGTCTAAGATAGTTATATCCTTTTGTTTTCCTTTGGTGTTATAATTTTATGGTAGAAGTGTAGATGTTTTTAGACATCAGTTGCTTTTTGGGCTCAGAGTTATTTCTGCCACTTCTATCATATGGACCAAATTCCACTGTGGGTAGCTATATTCTGTCTGCCTAAATTCCCCAAGTTCTAGAAAAAAGCTTCCTTTTCTTTTTCTCGGGTCTTAAACTAATGTGGGGTATCTCTATGAGATACTTTCTTCTTATTGAATGCGGAGGTTGCCAACCCAATTTTCAGCAGCCTCATCAGCAAAGTGCAAAACCCTCAGACCACCATCAAAAATGGTGAGAGAGCAGCCGTCAGTGATGTGTGACATTGTCTGTCTTTTGCCACAGCTGCATGTGAGATCCCAGGCTGCACATCGACTCTGTCCTGTCTCAAATCAGTTCAGACGGGCCCATGAGTGGCTTGGCAAATTAAAGCCAGATACACACATGGTCTAGTCATTTGTAAGAGACTGGTTTCTGATGTCAGCTGTAGACCATTCTTCACACCACAGCAACACTACAGAGAAATCTGGGCTGAGCAAGTAGGGTCTCAACAGGCGCTTTGATGACTAGCGTGCTCTGGGGTAGTCAGAGGTCTGTGTATACTGGTGGGCTCGGGTTTGCCCTGATCTTCTCTACCATTCTGGCTGTGCCATCCTCACAATACTGAACACGAATATGAATGAATACAAATGGGAAATGTACATATGAGGTACTAAACAGATTTATTCTACCCACAAGATCTATACAATGATTTCTCTCTCCTTTTTTATTTTTTAAATTTTAGTTTTAAAGCCTCATTAAGATTACACCTATTGTACTGCAATAAGAGGAACTTCCAGGGCCTGATTCACTTCTCACTCCATTTTTACTCCTTTGACTTCAGTGGAATGAGAGCAGAATCAAGCTAGACAATTATACGGACCAAGAAAAGGTGCATTAGGTTACACTAGGAAGAAAGATATTGTTGTTAATTTTTAGTGAAAGACAGAATGGAAAAAGATTTGGGTGTAGAGCCTTTCAGGTAAGAGAAACTGTGTCTCATTCTCCATTCACAATAATTTAACACCATGCTTCACTCGCAACCATTTCTGCAATAGAGTAACATCTGATTTATGATGTGGGGCCTGATCCAACTCCACTGAAGTCAACAGGAGTCTTTTCGTTGACGTGAATAGGTTTTGGACCCAGTCCTAAGCAACAGAAGATGAGGCCCTGTATAAAGTAAACTAGTTGTCTCTCTCTTTTCCCAATTCTGATCTTTTGCCTTCCTGGTTTTTCTTTAGAAACACATAATTCTTTGTTTTGTATTTAAATAATAATCCATATATTTGTTCTGTACTGTGGTCTGATCTTGCACTCACTGAAGTCCGTGGCAAAATTCCTCATGACTTTGGTGGAAAGAGGATTGATTTCTTAGTGCATGAGCTGGCTTTGAGTGTTTATATGCTATTTACCCACTTCAGTTATTTAGTTTCAGAACTGGAACTTTGCCCACTCATGATGTGAACCTCCTCTGGGATCTTGTATGGGTCTATAGTTATCTTTTCTGGCTCAATAAGTGCTTATGCAATGCTGGTTGTTTTAGAGTGAACGGTATTCAGCATGTATGTGCTGCGCGCTTCTGTCAGTATGTAGCATTACCTGTGGGTTGTGACATGAGATGAAATGACTGTCGTAAATCAAAGTAAGGGGTCAACAAATCATTAGCCCACCTTCTAATCTGAAATGAAGTACTGACTCTTCCAAAGACATAATTTTTGCTTAGCAATGGAATTTGGTGGCTGGTGAAGAATCCATCATATGCTTTAACTTAGACATAACATAATATACGACGTTAAAGAATTAGGATTAAAGTACCTGTGACACTTTCACAGGTTCTTGTCTGCCAACACAACTCATCAGAAATTACTATAGTTTACATGGGATACCGAGTGCATCTATTTAAAAGAAAAAGAGTAGGTAGGAGAACTTGATCCTGACCTCACTCTAGCTTTAGACAAGTGTAGCTCTCAACGTCAGCTCTCCGTCTAAAAGATTCCTTTCTTTAGGACATGAAGATTGCAGAATTCCATCCCAAGTTTTTCCAGTAGCCGCATGCTGAATTCTGATCTAATTACTCTTGATGAGATAGAGTGAGATCAGGAAGAACAGATCACTTTTTACTGGTGGCATGAGTTTATTGAAGATGACCCTAGATCAGAGGTGAGGTAGATCCTGATAATTTGAATGCAAGTGGGGAAATTGCATTTTTTTTCTTAATTATACACAGAACTGGCTTAGGAATGTCAAAACCTTCATATAGCTGCACCCAACGCATTGTTGTAGTCAAGGGCCCATTGTTGCATCTACTTGTAAGCCTGATTCTCCACAGCCTTGTGCCTTCTCTTGTCATTTACACCTGTGAAAACTGACTGTAAAATGTGACCAAACTGTATAGGTAGGGATTACATCTGTCATGGTTGCAGGACCAGCTGCACATCTGTCCTCTTTGTGGTCTCTGAGTGCACCCCATTCAAGTGGCAGGCCTCCTGCCTTTACCTTGCCTAGGGTGGGATTCTGCAATTCTTCCACTCTTAGAGCAGGCCCTGAGCTACGGCATCCTGTGCATCAACTGTGCTTAACCTGCAGGTATGACTGTGTGCACATGCCTGTGGATCTTCCCTTTTGAAATCTGTATATTGTGGTATATGGTGACATGGCAGCCTTCTTAAACCAAAGCACTGTTCATTTGAACAGTAGAAACAAAGCATTGATAGAAAAGGATTTTAACACAAGTAACGCTTTACACATGTCTATCTCACCTAAAGTCTTGCCATACCCTGATGACAACATAGGCCAGCCCACCTTCCCCAGAGATACCCCATTAAGGCCCCTGTGTCTGTCTGGTTATGCTGAATGACTACCTCATCTCTCTTGAGAGAGAGAGAGACTTTTAAACCCTGTTATAGCTCTTTTGTTCTTTGGTATTCCTCAGCTTTGGCCCTTCTTGATAACACCAGTCCTGTTGGCTCAGCAGGAACCAGAGGCCTCAGAGCCAGTGGCTCTGCCATTGTGCTTTAATCTTTCTAGTGTGTGCTGAGGGGTGGCACATCCTGAGCCATTCTTTCCCTTCCTTCTTGTTTTTCCTGACACCCCTGCGTTAAACTGAATCAGTATATTCAGACTCTAAACCTACCTCCCTGTAACCACAGTATTAATACATTATTGCAGAGCAGCTCCAAATTCATCACAACCTCCACCTACCATAGGTGAAAACAACTACACAAGGCTGAAAACTGTGGCAAGTCAGGTTCCCACATTTTTAACAATGGTGGATCAAATCCTGCTGTCCTTGCTTAGTTTTCACTCAGTCTTCACTGATATAAATGGCTTGTTGAAACACATTCTCATGTGGGTGGGCTGAGGGAGGCATCAGAGCTGGGGTTGAATGAACCGTTCAGCTAATACCCTAAGTCTTATTGAAGTTGAGGTAGGCTGTGGGTCTGGCCAAGCCATCAGCTCAGGTGAATGAAAGCTCTTGGCAGACCTGTGCTGATGCAGTTTGCTTAGCGGCTCACTTTCCTCCCGCCCTGTATGATTTACTTCTCCATCCTTCACAGGGGAGCCAAGGTTGCCAAACCCCCTCCCCCATCTTACCTGTTTTGGAAGGGCTGACTCCCTGCTGGGGCCTGGAGACCTGGTCTCCGATTCTTAAGGAAGTTGCAACCTGGCCCCCTCTAATCGTCTCACTTTGGGCATGTGGGGAGGTTCACCTGGTACAAGGTGCTGCCACCACCTCCTTTTGTAATGTCTTCAGGGGATTCAGGAAGTAGCAGAAATATTCCCTTGCTGCAGCCAGCTGGCTCCTTGACAAATCCGTAGCAGAAATGGAGGGAGGTTACTTTAACTGAGTGCAGGTTTAGTACATCATTGGCATAGTTACAGGGACACAGTTTAGATACACACATTGTCATTTGTCCACATGGACCCCTGTGTATTTTTTATTTCCAATTCACACATCTCAGCAGGTCCTTACAGCACAACCCCTGGGAGGTGTTAATCACCCATAACACTTGTCATGCTTTGCCAACAACAAAGAAAATATTTGCCCAAGCCCCTAGGAAATGAATAGCCAAGCTTAAAATTTTATCGACTCAAAGTGCTCATTGCAATAGGAAGCTAATTTTAAATACAAATGTCAATTCCTACTGTACGAAATGAGTCATGCTCCCTCTGCAAACTTGCAGGATGATGTTGTGCTGAGCAAAATGGACGCAGTCTTAATGTAGCTGCAGTGTACATTCACAATGACACCCATCGTTCACAATGGTCTCAAAGCGCTTTACAGACTGGAGAGATGCTTTCACAATTGAAATGTCTCTTGGGTTGGAGCGAAGCAGCAATTCTGTGACACCAGAACCCTGCAACCATGCTTTGAAAAAGGGAAGTGAATATCTCTGTATCTGAATCTACAAAGTCTGTAGCAGGTATGCAGGATATAATTAGTACAGTCGGAGATTGGCCAGGACACCAAATTTACCATACCAGGGGATCTTAATGAGCATCAGCACTTAGTTCTGTCGGTGCCTGTCATTGGAGGATCTCAAAGCCCTTGACAGATGTTACTGAATTAAATCTCTCAGAACACCTCACTGGGGCTCTGACCCCACAAGTCACTTAAGCATATGCTTACGTGTTTTTCGTGATCAGGACCTAAAAGCATGATCCAGTGACCACGGCAGTGAATGGTAACCTTTCAGTGGATGTCAGCTGGAGTTGGATCTGGCCCTAGGGGTATATCTACACAGCAAAAAAGATTCCATCCCTTCCGTCAAAGTTGTACTGCCTGGAATGTTGTTGCTATGTCTAAAATGCTGTTTGGCTGCCTCTGTGCCTCTTACATGGAACCAGGATACATCTACAGCAAAAAAGATTCGTGGCAGTAAGCCTCGGAGCCCAGGTCACATGACTCTGGCTTGTGGGGCTAAAAATAGCAGTATAGATACTTGGGCTCCAGCCTGAGCCTCAACATCTAATCTACACTGCAATCTTCTAGCCCTGCAATGAGCCCCACAAGCCTGAGTCAGCTGACACAGGTGTTCTATTGCAGTGTAGACATACCCTGAGACTCCCTCTCTTTTGTTTTGCCATGCAGATGTACCTTAGGCCTCTGTAAGAGGCAAAGAAGCAGCCAGACAGTATTTAAGACATAGCAACGACATTCCAGACAGAACCACTTCAATGGGAGGAATGCATTTTGATGATGTGGTGTCAACAGTGTGACAGTACCTTTTAGCAATGAGCACAGAGAGCCAAAACCCTACCCAAGATATTCAATCTGAATACTTACAGAGAGGAATAAAGGTGCAGGGTTCATTTGAGGAGACAAAAGGATTTATACTTTCATAAATATATTTCTGTTAGCAATTAGTTGTCCAGAAAATTAATGATATGATTTTATTTGTCTTCCTTTATTGTTCAGTTGACAGTAATAGGCAGAGAGAAAACATGAGTCTTCAATTGAGAGGCATAACTTTTTTAAAAGGAATGTGCCCTGCATTCTGCTTGTGTAACAATTTAAAAGTCATTAAATCCTATTAAATTAGGTTCTGAGCATCTGTATTAATTCCTTTGAAGCACAGACTTTTCTGTGGTAAACAAGAAGCATTTTTAAACTCAGACTAATGCGTTTCAAAGATATACAGCATTCCTGCAGATGAGGTGGTTAATGTTGGTGTTATTGTACTGATTTTATAAATAAATACCTGTTCAGATTTTAAGATGGAGTTGCTAAGGAATTAAGTAGTCATAAAAAATGAAATTGCACTGCAGGGCCTTGAATTCCTCTCAGTGCTTTCTTGGCTTCTTTCTTGGGTTGTCATATAAGCAATTAATAAAAATCAACCTTTGTAAATTGCTCTCCATTTTGAGATCTCTCATTGTTCTCATTTCCCAGCATCACTGGCAGTTGAACTTTATTCTCTTGGTGGCTGCATCTACAGTGAAGATTTTTGCAAAATAATTGTATGTATTTTCTCAGTGTTGTTGTTGATTTATATTACAGTAGTGCCTGGAAATTCCCAAATGAGATTGGGGCCCCATTGTGCTACCTCCTGTACACACACAGACACACACACACACACACAGTAAGATGCACTCCCTGCCCTGAAGAACTTACAGTCTAAAGTCCAGATCCTAAATGGATCAGTACAGGCAGGCTCTTGTATCCATGCGAAGTCCCACTGAAATCAACAAGGCACTTCAACCACCTAAGCAGATGCATTTGCAGGACTGGTGCCTAGATAGTCAAGATAGACCAAAGAAGTGTTATCTCCATTTTACAAAAGGGGACTGAGGCAGAGAAACGATGACGCCTGCTTTAAAACCAGGAAATTATATCGACAGAGCTATGTTGCTCAGGGGTGAAAAAATCCACACCCCTGAGCAACACAGTTAATTCAACCAAACCCCCAGTGTAGACAGAGTTAGGTCAATGGGAGAATTCTCCCATTAACCTTGCTACCACCTCTCCGGGAGGTGGAATATCTATGCTGACTGGAGAATCCCACCGCTCAGCATAAGAAGTGTCGTCACTGAAGCGCTACAGTGGCAGAGCTGCAGCATTTTAAGTGTAGACATGCTCTAAGTGACTTGCCCAAGGTCACAGACGAGGCCTGTGTCAGAGCTTGGGATCGATTCCTTAGTCCCAGTCCAGTGCCTTAACCACAAGGCCATTCTTCTCCTACCATTTTTCTAGCACCGCTGCAGCCCCACCTGACTGCACAGTGGTGAGAGTGCTGCAGTAGACTGTAACTACAATATTGCCTTACATTTTCGTCGTCTCAGACCTGTACCACAAAAAAGACTTTTAAAAACATACATCACCTAATAACCATGCTCTGTCATAAGAATACCCTACTCCAAATAACTGCAGCTCTGCAAAGAAAAAAACAGAAAGAACCTGAGAGAGGGAAACATCTTGTGTAGATGTCAGGAACTAGGAACCTCACACCAGGTCTGATGGGGACAAACTGCAATATAACTGCAGGCTTCCCAAAACTTAAGACCTGCCAATGCTAGTGGGTTTCAAACCAGCACGGGGGCCGCAAAATCCAGCTGGAAATTGCCTTTCTTCCTTTGTCTCCTACTACCTGACAATGGATTAGAAGAGAGAGTGTTTTGGGCTGATGTGTTGGTAAAACTATTTCCTTATGAATGATTTTTTTTACCTTAGATTCATGGTCCAGAGGATGAAGCTGAAATTATACCATTTTGCCTGATACAAAAACAGTAAAGCTTTAGGGTTTCTCTACATATCACCCAATTAGAGGGAAAATAAAGAAAAACCATTCTGTTCACTTGTAAATAATACTCAAAGCCAATTGTAGTCAGTGGGAGACTTTCCATTGACTTTAATGGGCTTTGGATTAGGCCCACAGTCTGTTCAGATGTTGTTTTGAAACTTCAGATGCAAGTGCAGTGACTATTCTCCAATACCCTGAGGGTCTGAAACAATATCCCCAAAGAACAAGAGTTTGATAGTCCAAACCAACCCCACTTCTTTCAGACGAGGAAGAATTTTAGAGGTTCAGAGCTGTACTATCGAGACATACTATGGCACATTTAATATAATCGGAGTTCATTGTAATATAAAATAGTAGTTTGAACAAGATAGCACCCATAGGATCTTTGGGGTTAAGATCTTGTAAGACAAAATAGGGTAATCAAGGTTAGGCCTGGCTAACACTCAGATGAGAGACCTCAAAATATTCCAATACCACTTCCTGTTGCATGGGTAATGTAGGGCCTGATCTAAAGCCCACTGAAGTCAATAGGAGTCCTTCTTTGACTTCAGTGGGCTTTTGTACGTACAGTCTCTCAGTAGCAGGTACTTTTCCCTTTAAGCTGGTTCTGAACAGGCCCTAGTCCGGTAGGAGGCCATTGCACTGTTTGAGGTGTTGTGTTTCAGATGAAAAAGACTGTAATTAAGATAAGGAGTTATCAGTGCCAAGAACAATGGATTAATAAATAATATTTTGCAATTCTAGAACACCTTCCTTCCAAAGATCCCATCATGCTTTGCAAACATTGTGTCTCAGCCACAGGATCAGGGAAATATGATTTGCCCAAGATTACACAGGAAACATACTGCAGCTCTTCTGACTCCTAGTGCAGTGCCTTAAATGAAAATCAACCTTTCTCCCCAGCAATCCTCCACACGCATAAAAGACAAATGGCAAATTTCTTCAGTAACTTACCCCGCACTGTTCTCAACATTCATAGTTTAGCTGTGATGCATAAGGGTCTAAACATGGGTGAGTATTTTTGTAATCTCCCAGGTGAAAATCACACCATTCTCAAGTATACCAAGAGATGCTTTTGTTGACTGAAGGAATTTGATTAAGGGGCTAAAGATATTTCAATTCCTAGGGTTGAGAATTTTGAATGTTATACACTTAATTAATATTTTTGTCTTCCCATCTACTGTACAAAGGCCAATTTTATTCTATTATTCCGGAAGTTGGACAAAGAAAAGATGCTGTAGGAGTTATGGGTTTTCTTACTGCAATGTAACTTGGAAACAGCCCAGGAATGAAATGAATGTAATAATTAACTGTCAATCATCAGGCCGGATACAAAGCTGCTTACTGCAGAAATCAGGACATTCTTGTATAGCTGGAGACTGAGAATGTATAAGATCTTTAAATGCAAACTCTCTTATGTTATATTGTCTGATTTATACAGGGCTATGCTGTACAATTGAGCCTTTATAATAGATTCCTGTTCAGCATTTCCAAACTGAGTTTCTGGGCCAACCTGCAATCCATAGTGTAATATCTTGAGCTGTTTGTGGTACCCACAAATACAATACACAATGTGAGTTTTTGTTCAGTAAGCCAGTACAGTTTTTGTTCATTTTATGCTCTATCAATATATTTGCAGACTCTCTCTGCAGTGTGGAAATGCTGTGGATGGATTTCTGATTTTTTCAGAGTTCAATTTCCAGTATGTTTTTCCAGTGAGGAAGGACAAAAATATAGGACTAAATCAATTATTAAAATCAGGGATATGGGTTGGGGCAGGAAATCTGGGTCCCCACCTCTGCAACAGACTTATTGTGTGACCTTGGACCACTTATCTTCTCTGTGCCTTAGTTTCCCTATGTGAAAATGGGCTCAATACTTACCCTCTGTGTGTGTGTGTGTGTGTATTTGCATATATATAAAAATGTGGTTTTTATTTACATACACAGTTGGCAGAATTCCATTTTTATTTTTTTCTGTAATTTCAATGGCAACATCAATGTTTATTTTTAAGCATCTTTTTCTGATTTTATTTATTTAAATTTTCACACTTGCAGGAAATTAGGGGCAGTGAATAATTATTTAATGATAGTAGACAATAGATTTAATGACAGATTAAAAAAGTTAAAGCTTTATAGCCATTAAAACACACATTGTCAACATCACATGTCAAAATATATGAAGTAGACAGGCCCACCGACAGCAATTCCAGGCCCTAGGTCAGAATGGTCTCATCCCGCCTCTTCTGCCGGCAGCCCTGCCCACAGTCCACCTCACTCCATCCCAACCCTTGCTCCCATCCCCTCTTCTGCTTGGCCCGCCTGCCGCTGTGTCTCTTCTCCCCCCACACACCTGTTTGAGCCCCCTCCTCTCTTCCACACTCTCCCTTCCCCAGGTGACAAGTGACAGCTGGGGGCCTGAGCAGGAGGGAGGGCATGGGAGGGAAGGGACGGGACTGGCCATGATGAGCAGCACTGGGGGGACAAGTCGTGGAGAATAGGAGGGATGCAAGCGATGAGTGATTGCAGGAGGCTGGAGGGTTGGCGAAGGAGCACTGCAGCAGGTCTGGACAGGGCCATGAGCTGAACAGGCCTGGGCCCTTTTAAATTGCTGGGCCCACAGCAATTGACCCTTTTGCCCTCCCTCATTGGGCCTGAAAGTAAATGTCCTTAAATCAGATGCTAGTAAGTTCTCAAGCAGTATTTTTCTTTCTTTCCCTATCAGTAAAAGATATATTTTCATCGGTTTATGTGTATACAGGGAAATTTACATTAACTAACATTTACTGATAAAAATCCGCCCCCCCCAAACTAATTAAAAAAGAAGACATTTTTGTGACCTCCTAGGAAACTAGCTAATCCCCTTGTCAAATTCACCTTTAGGACTGACTATATTTCTAGGTTTTCTTGAGCTCGTTTATGAATGTGCTTGCCAGCAAGAAGGGAAGGCTTTCGGCTGTTGAGAGATAGAGTGAGTCACAACCTACCTTGTCTCATACTCTTCCCCTAAGTCCTTCCACAAATACATACACAAACTGCAGACACCCTGTTTTTTGCCCCTCTTCATCATCCCCCTTGAAACTGAATTTCCCAGTTCACATGACCGAAGAGTTGGGTTAGATTATGGTAGGGTAGGCAAGTCACATAGTAAATCTTGGGCCCTGCAGCAAGTAAATGGGCCATCATCAAATTAAACCGGCCCTGGCTGATTTGTCACCTTGTAACTAAACTCACCAGAATGTTATAACTTTAGCTTCTTTGAGGCAGGAACTGAAACATGAAGGACTTTTACAATCTCTCACATTAAAAGCAAACCATCTATTTCAGCAGGCAGTTTTGCTACCTCTATTTTTTTCATTCAGGTTTCCAAGGTTCTTCACTTTTTGGGACAAATCATTGATCTAAAGACAACCAACACAAACCTATGTACTTTATAAATAACATTAGGCCAGAATTGAGAACCGGCCCATTTTAAATACACTTCGCTTTGTCCTGTTCATGTGGCAATGGCATATTTATGCTCATTCACTCCGGTCCACGTTTTCATTTCATGTTAATTAGGACAGGCAGCTGTGACATAATCAAACACATATGGCAGAATTTTTAAAACATTTGGAATCGCTTCTGGCTGCTAATCTTGCAGCCTTCTCAGGAATATATTTGTCCATGTTTAAAAAAAAAAAAAAAAAGAAAAGTTGCCAAGCAGCATTAAACTCCATGCCTAGAGGCACTAGAAACAGCACTATATTTACATGCAGCCAGGAGAAGATGTTTGGTCCATATTTCAAACACTGTGGACGTATGTTACTGAGATTACTACTTATGTAGTTTCCATTAATTAGTGGGGTGGCTTGCTATGTGTTTCAGATGGTAGCATTCTCAAAAGTTTATGGGAATTATTGATGCAATTTACCTTCTTTATTTCCATATACCATTCCACCTACCTTTAAGAAGATAAAATTGCTTTACTCTTAACAACTGTAATGATGACTGTATTTTCTCCTTAATTCCTTTCATAGATGAATGCAAAACCCCACGCTTCTTCAACAGTACTATTCTGCTAAGAATCTCGCCCACACAGCGAATAAGCACCAGCTTAACATTGCATATCAGTTACAGAGGAGAACAGAAAGATTCAGGCTGTAGGAGAAGGGGTTTTTCAAATACCCCTTCTTCCCCCCCTTATCCTCTACTCTTTAATTTGGCCCTTCTGAAATGAACCCTGCTATTACCATGCAGTGACAGAACAAGACTGATTTGTGATTGCAGGTTCCCGACCGGTGATCCAGCTCCACAATGCAGGTCTTGGAGGTTTTTTTGTGTCACTTGCAGTGGTTGCCTTTGCAGCGTCTGATGGACAATTTTAGTGACTAAACTTGTGCATTAATTCCCAGGATGTCACATTTTTCATGACTGTTTTATTGGATGAAAATGTGTGCCCTGCAGTTTGCCTTATTTTTTTTAATGCACATGATTTTTCTAAAGTTTAGCTGCTGTTGTGTATTTAATAGCATGGATGAGTTTGTATAAACTACCAAGCAGGCACTGAACTATACCTTCAAATCCTCATTTTGCAAGCCAGGGTCTTGCACTAAGATAACTGTTCGCTGATGTCAAACAAAACCCTCTTTATTGTGGGTGAATAATCTGTCAAATATTCCATTCATTGCACGTTGTATGCTAAGTGAATAGCAATAGTGTCTGGCAAAGAGAATTGCTGGAAATTCAAGTAGGGCTTCTCCTTCAGTATTCATAAGATGTGACTCAGAATTCAAGAAAAACTAGCTGACATTTTCATGATCAGAAAGCAGCTTCTGTGTTCCAACGCAAAACCAAAAACTTAATCTACAGAGGGACAAGCCCCCTGTGCAAGTGTCACAGGTCAAGTAAAAGACAAGGTGACAAAGTGCAAGCAGGGGGCTGCATCTCCACTGAAGTCAGTTTTTTGAATCAAGGCAGTAAGGGGGCTTAGATAAAGAGGTGAAATATGGAAATTAGATATTTCTTGGGATGATTAAAAACACCGTTAAGGTGTAAAATGTTGGAAATCATCCATTTTCCCACAATCCCACTATACTGCATTGGCAGACACAGCACTTTGTTCTCTGGATACGCCTACAGTCACCCAGCAAAACAGTGGCGATTATTTGCCATTCTATTCGAAGCCACCCTGGAGAGGTAATGAGATTTCACATGGTGCTACCTACGATTTGGAACAGAAAACTGCTACAGGTGACTGAAGTTCAGATGATAGTAGATGGAGCCCCTAATACAATTTCCATATGTAAAAGCATTCCAATTCATTTATTTTTTGTTGTTCCCTGCAAACACGCCATCAGTCAGTGCAGTAGAAGAAAAAGAGGCTTCTAGCCGAACATTCTGAATAGGTGGAGGTAAGGGTAGGGAGGCATGTGTCCTCATGAGACACATGTGGGATTTTAGTAATTACATTTAGCAGAGCCTTCAAACTGAGTGGCATTAAACTCTGAAGACTACATCCTTTGCGGGTGTTATTGAGCTTTGCTTCATTGAAGCTTATTTGGCTCTCTCAATTCTGGATTCTGTTGCCCTGATTTTTAAGTTGAGCAAAATCGAGAACTACTTGATCTCTGTATGCTCTTTATGTTTTCACAAGATTTACTAATATCACTATTACTGTTCAGGGATGAGCTACCCCTGCAATCTCTCTTTCAGTCTCCCAGAGGGCAAAAAATGTGGCAGCTAAAATCACAGGCCACTTTTGAAAACTTGGGCCCAATTAACTTGCCCAAGTTCACATAGGAAGATTGACAAAGCCAGGAAGAGAACATAGATAGAGCTGTGCGCGGGTACAAAAATGTGGATCCTCATTCACGAGAATAAACTTATATCCGACCTGTAATCTGTACTCCATCTTTTATGGGTATCCGCAGTAGCAGCAGCAGCCTCAAGCTACCATCCAGCTTTCTGGTCCAGTGCCACTGATCAGCTGATCCCTCCACTGATCAACTGTTGGGCACAGTGCCACTGAATGGCTGATTTCCTCCCCCCCCCCATTGATCAGCTGTTTGGCCCCATGCCACTGAACAGCTGATTGGCGGCCAGCCCCAGGGGTAGAACTTAGACTCAAGATGCCAGGAGATTTGGTGTTGCATAAGTAGATCTCAGCCAAGCAAGGATTATTTGATTCCTAGTGGACTATGGGTAATTACAGTTTTAAATTAACCCAGGGCATGATAAATTAATTTACCTACAACAAGCAGTAACCAAGAAAAAGGAAAACTAGAGGAGATCAAAGATTTTCAAAGTGTCTTTGTGGAAATAAAAATGTGGGTTCTGGGCCCCATCCTGGTATTTTCCTTTTCCCATGATTTCACCCCAAAATCATTTCACATCCAATTCCAGGAAAAACAAAGTTCCTTCTTTTATTCTGTTTGTCTGGAACAGAGGCTTTCTGTTGAGAAGGTACAGCAGCCACTGTCTAGCAAGGTGATGCCCAGTTATGACCATCAGGATGATGCTGTTGAGATTGTTTGACTGCCCCCTGAAAGATATGCATTTAACTCCTTGACTAATCCCTGATGCAGTGTCAGGCACACGTGAAAGAGGATCTGCTGAGGGAGAAGGTTGTTGCAATGTCAGATGATCCTGATTGGCTGCAGCTGAGTAGTTTCTGAAGTGAGACATTCAAAGTAGTGACTGTCTATCCAAAGTATCAGTGGGTAGGGGGCATCTTTGGCAGGCGGACAGGTTAGGCAGCACTCTACCTATCTAGTAGGGATGTAAAAATTAGTTTAATTAAAAATCCATTTAAACCTCCCAACTCCCCCCACACTGCTCTCGCTGCCCCTCCCTTGCCCCCTTTAAAATGTTTAAACAGCTGATTACCGTTTAAACGGTTAACTTTTTACATCCCTACTGTCTAGTCATGAAAATGCCAATTAAGGAAATAAGTGTCATGCAAAATACAAATGGATTTTCTGCCAAAAAAAAATTGGTAGCAATACAGTATGTTTTGGTGAATTTCAAATAAAAGGGCAGCATCCCTGTCTGGGTATTGTTAGGCAGGCAGTTAATTCCCAGCTCAAATCTCACAGATATCTAGTAAGGAGTAACAAAGCAGGCGGGGGTTCCGAGGGCCTAATCAGCCCCTCAGTAAAAAAAGAATGCCCAGTTTGCTTACCTCAAATAATGGGCTGAAGACTTCAAATCCACCAGCAGAAATCCCGCAAATCCGCCAGAGAATCCACCAGCAAGTGAACCAGGCCCCGTGCTACAGAGGAAGGTGAAAAACCCTCAAGGCCCATGCCAATCTACCTTTGAGGGAAAATTCCTTCCTGACCCTAAATATGGCAATCAGCTAAACCCTGAGCATGTGAGCAAGACTCACCAACCAGACACCCAGAAAGAATTTTGTGTAGTAACTTAGAACCCACCCCATCTAACATCCCATCACAGACCATTAGGCATATTTACCTCTAGGAGTCAAAGATCAGTTAATTGCCAAATTAGGGTCCTCATCATACCATCCCCTCCATAAACTTATCAAGCTCAGTCTTTGGACTCCTCTGTGTTGTGGAGGCCACGGTCCCTTCAGGTCTGTAGTGATTTAATGAATGGAAAAATCTGCCATCTCAAGCCCAGAAGGTTTTAGATATTTTGTGACACCACTTCAGTACAAATGAGAAGAAAAAAGTATTTCCCTCTGTTCCCTGCTCTCTCAGCAAAATAGTCCACAACCTTCTTTAAGGTATTCTTCAACAGTCCCTCTTAATTTATGTCCATGTCTCCTCATTCTGGTCCTTTTCCTGCAGAACAGTACTACTTTCTTGAACCTGCTGGAATGCCATGTTTGTTCCCACTTCCTGTATGTTTTCTCTGTTCCCCAAGAGGGTGAAATCCCTGGGTAGCTTCTTCCTGGTGGCATGCATCCTCCTCATCTAGAAGATTAGTGCAAATATAATTCCTCTATGATTTAGGAGTTTTCTAAATTGGACAATTCATGACACTAGGGGCTCTCAAAATATGACCTGCAGCACCGTAAAATCCCTTCCAGAGCTGTCCTCTCTCTGGAAGTGCAGCAGCCTGAGCTTCTGTACTAACAGTTGAAATATGGGATTTTTAATGGCAACTACAATGTGTAAATAGATATGCAAACTTGGTACCATATCTTGGACTCCTGGCAACTCGCCAGTGCAGCCCTTGGAGTTGTAATTTCTAAGCCGCTCTCAAGGTAAAACAAAATCAGACTGATCACCAGGACCATTATTTTTTATTGTATTGCATTTTGAAAACTGCATGAATCGTCGCTAAAAAAGGATAATATTGGGCATAGTCACTGCATACTTGGCAGAGTTGCCTTGTCTGCCAAGGGTGCTGAGTTTGAAAAGAAAGTCACTTGTTAATAGTCAGTGAAACTTGTCAAGCTATAAAACTTCCGCCCCTAATTTTTAAGATAACAAGCATTCAGGATCCCGGTACTAAGGAAAATTTAAAAAGGGACTTTTGTCACCTACAGTTTGTTTTGAAATAACACATTTGTAAACATATGAGCATGCTTGGCCTCATGGTTTCCATCTTTTCTCCAGCCTAAATGATGCCCCATCTTTAAAGGCCTTAATCCTGCTTACTCACCTGGAAAAGGATTTGCAGGATCAGTACTTTTGAGCAGTTCCTAAAAGAAGAAAAGGGGAGTTTCCGTCACGCTGTCGGATAACTCTTCAGTAGTTGGTGACAAACTTTTTGCTAAAATTAAGTTGACTTTACTTTCAAAATCAAAACTCAGGACACTTTTCTGGCAACCTTTTTAGGGTCAAAGAATACTACAGAAGAATACAATTGTTTGATGTGCTGGCATCGCTACTGCTAGCTCTCACCAGTGATCATGCATTTTTCTTAGAGTAGAAGTTTTTCCAGTTATTTTAGTATCTGAATTTGTTTATCATGGAACCACTGAACAAGTGTCACTAACATTCACTTGAGCAAAAGACCAGCTTTAACAGTGGCTATGCTCATTCAGTTTTTCTTTTCACTCCAAACACTCTTCTTCATGCTAGCCATTCATTCCACTTGTGTCTAGAGCTGGGTGAATAACAGATTTTTCAGTTTGCCAACAACTGAAAAAAAAAAAAAAAAAAGGTTTTGGGTCAAATCAAAAATAAAATTCATTATAAATCTTTGGCAGATTGAAAAATTCATTTTGGGTCAAATGAAATATTTAGTTTTGATTTTGATCATCTGATGTTTTTGATTTGTAAATAAAATTAAAGGAAATTTTGGAACAAAATGTTATTGTGAAGCAAGAGATCAAAACAGTTTGTTCTGGAAAAGTCAGAATGAAATGCTTAAATCTTTTCCAAATGTTTTGTAGGTTTTGTTTTTGGTTTCATTTTAGCACAGCAATTTGGTAAAACTGTCATGAATTCACAAAATGTTTCGGTATTGCCAAATCTGCAATTTTTGCCAAAAAGTATTTCAGATGAAAAACTGTGCCCAGCTCTAGGTCTCCACCTTCCCGCATGGAAGAAGGTGGAGACGTACATAGCATCATCCTTCCTCCCTCCAGACTTGGTCATGGGGAGTAGGTGGAGCTGGAAGGATGGGCATTGCCCTGCCCATAATTGTGAAAGGACTACTCAGCCTGTGGCTATATTAAGTTTTCTGCAGAGCTCCCTAAGGGTGGCGTTTCCAGGGGTAATCACAGGCTGGAGATAGCAATATGGGTCCAGTGGAGTTGCATTGCAAGGGAGGCAGGGGGCACAGTGTGTTACAGGTGCAATGAGATCCCCTTTTGCAGCTCCCTGTGTCCAGTGTGCATCTCAGAAGGTCTGGGGTGGGCTGACCCCTCTACTACTACTCCAACAGAGAAAACCCTGCACTCCCAATCAAAAAATATGGAGGTGACCCCCCCACACACACACAACTGTACACACATGGAGGCTCCTGCAGAAAGCAGTCACCAGGGCCTGAGTGTAGACCTGTCCCATAGAAACTAATCTTTGCTCTAAGCAAGTGAGGAAGCTCTTCAGCTTTAAATAGATCACTAACAGAGCCATAAATCACAGTCATTGTTCAAAAGCTTCAGCTCTTGAAGGGCTCTTGAGTAAAAGGTAGGTACATGGTTAGCAAAATTATACCTTAAGCTTGGCAAAAAAAAATTCCACAGATACAGTTCAGAATGTAAAGAATCACACCGGAGGGTATAATTAAAAGGGCATTGTGGACTACACTGATCGTTTCAAGTCAGGGCAAGAGTTTAATGTGGCATATTTCTTGGCCTCACAGATAATTTTCTTGTATACAGTCCTGTTAAGGTTACTGTCTTTCTAGTGCATCATTTCACTGAATGTAAACCCACACCATGTTACAGATAAAACTGCACTTTTCTTCGCTCTTCAAAATCTAGGCTTTATTGGTTAGTTGAATTAAATATACTTGTTTTGATTTCTTCTGACACAATCCTCTGTTGCTCATGTAGTTTAATTTAATTGTTATGATGGATATTTATATTTTGACAAGTGTGAGGCAAATGCATTCATCAATGTTACTACAGTGAATACTAGATGATACTGAAATCACAAGAAACATGGATGTGTTACTCACAGAATCACACCGAATATTAAATGCTACACATGTCTAAATATAGCCACTTTTCTTTTTATTCTCACTACAAAATATAATTTCTCAAGAAGACATTCTGGGAATGAAAGATAATAGATACTAATTGTGCAATTTGCCAGACTTAAACAACATGACATGTCAACATTTTAATATTACAATATTCTTATGTACTAATACATATATCCTTATGTGATTATAGATATACATCTAGATACAGGTTTGTGTGTGTGTGTAATTTATAAATACATGTCTGTTAAAAGAACATTATTAAGGTTGATAATCAAACACTCAACGGTTAGTTGATAGTCAAACACTCAACACGCCATCGTAAGAGTAGATTTAGCCTTAATGAGCAAGCTATTCATTATTTTGTTTTCTCCTCATTGTTCAATGTGTGGCCAAAGCCTTATTTAGTGCACACTATTCAAACCTTATTCTGAATACAGAATTATTAATTTCTTCAATGGCTTTTCAGTGCTGTTCATCAGTATAATACTGAAGTGCTTCACTAGAGTTGGCTGGAAAACAGAAATTCCCTCCGTGTGAAATATTTCAAATTTTAGGGAAAAAAAAATAAATCGGGAGGAAGGTATCAATTCTATTGAATCAGCATTTCTTCATGGAACACTGTTTCAGAAAATTTTCAATACACTCTATGCTTCACAATCATTAATGATACAGAGGTGTATTATCCAGCTGAGGCATGGAGATTAAGGTCAAAAGTGTCTACTAATTTTAGGGGCCCAATTTCAGCCACTTAGGACCTGATTTTTGAGAGGATTTAGTATTATATAGCACTTTATGTGTTCAAAGCACAGGTCCTGCTGACTTCAGCTGTGAGAGCACAGCGCTCCTGCAAAGCAGACCGCAGGGTCTCCAGTCAGGCACCCAGAAAATGAGGAACACACAGTGACCACTGTAAAAAGTGTGCGTGTGCGTGTGCGTGTGCGTGTGCGTGTGCGTGTGCGTGTGCGTGTGCGTGTGCGTGTGCGTGTGCGTGTGCGTGTGCGCGTGTGCGGGAGGACAGGGGGGTGTTGAGTGCTGGTCTTACAGTGGGTATATCTGTGCTCTGCTACCAGGACCATTGGTCTGTGTCTGCATCCTTCGCGTCCTGGTGCTCTCAAGCAAGAGCAGAAGGGTGGCATGGGTTGATCATCTCTCCTGTTCCTTTCTTCCACTCACAGTCAAAATCCACCTCGGCAGAAGTCTCCCCATTCCAAAATGATCACATTTCTAACATTATCCCAGCTGAGAATTTAGTTTTATTTTTATGGGGGCATGAATTGATGTTAGAGGTGGGAAAATAGCCTTTCTGCTGGAAAACAATTTCCTCCCACAAAACCAGATGTCAGTAATCTCGTCTGCTATTTTTTTTCTTGAAGTGGTAAGTGTATTCCAATGGGATCTGATACTATGCTCTTCTAATTATTTTCTTGTTTGTTCTAGAAATCTTGGGAAATCTGGACTAAGAGTTTCATGCCTGGGCCTTGGTAAGTATGTTTAAATTATATATGTATAGTATTTAGTCTGACTTTAATTGGTGTTATGCCCAATTATACTAGGGCAAAATTTGGACCTATATTTATAAGTGTTTAGAGAGGGGACTCAGGGCAGGCACAGGAATATGAATTCCTGTGGACCTAAAACATTTGGGATGAGCTTCCCATGGCAGGAGGAAGTTGTAACACATTGGTTAAGTGTGATGTGTCCCCTCCCTGGTGGCCGGCTCACAGAAAAGATGAGCCTGATATAACTCTCAGGTAATGGAGTTACTCCTGTAGGTCAAGTAGTAGAAATCTGTTCTTCTGGTGCAGAAGGTCCAAGGTTTCAGTCTGCATTTGACTCATGGTGGGGGTGATTACATATAATATAGATAACATATCAGGAGAGATCCTCAGCTGATATGAATTGGTTCAGCTACATTGATTTCAAGTGCATCTTAGAATCTGGCTTGCATTAAATACTGTTACTACTACTAAACTCTTATATACTATTTTTCATCCATAATCTCAAAATGGAGCTGTACCAGTTTACATCTGCAGAGGATCTAGCCCAATACGTCTTTATATTACATTTAATGTGTACGTAATGACCACCCACCATGGGTCATCTGCAGAGACTGTACCTGGGACCTCCCAAAGGCAGTATCATTAATCCCATTTTACAGTTGGGGAAACTGAGGCACAGAGAAGTGTGTGGATCTTACCTATAGCGTGTGTTTGCTCCTTTATATAGTGTTGCATTAGGTATGTTTAGTTACATTTATATTATACCTGATTTGAAAACTGAAAAAACCCGAAGTTGTTAATTAATCAAGAAGCATTATGCACATTCTGTATTGACAAAGGCTCATTCCCCACACGCTATCTTGAATGTTTTATTCCTTAAATTAAAACTCTCCAGTGAGAATGTGTACAATATACAGGACAAATCCTAATGTCTTTACTCATGATAATATCTTTGTCTTCAGTGAGCCTGCTCATGTGAATAATGCCAGCAGGATTTCATCATAATATATTGGAGAAAAAAATATGATCCCAGATTAGTGAAGGAGTTCATATTCATTCTTCTAGCTGTAAGTACAGCTGGATGGTGAGAAACTGAAGCACTAGATGTCTGGAAGAAGTGAGGAGGACAGCTCAGAGAGAGCACATGTCCATTCAGTTTCTGCTGGGATGTGTTGAATGACGTGTTAAATGTGATTCTCTGGAAATCAAGCTCTGTTATGATGTTGGTCAAAGGTGAAAAAATGCCAGTGATGATGAATGAATGACTTATAACGAAATAATGTAGGCACGTAATTTGCGTGTGTGTGTGTGAGAGAGAGCGAGTGAGCTGAAATCTCTGTATATTCCCACACAACGATTGTCACTCATTACGTTCTTTCCCTCCCAGCATACAAACATATGTCATAGCAACATTTCAAACCATATTCCTGAAGTGATAGAGCATATGAATGAAAACCTAAGTGTTCGGGTGATTTTCATTTCAGCCTTAATTCAAGGATTTTTTAATTGGAGTGCTTGACCTTTCAACTTTAATGTTCGTTTAACCTAGGTTGTCTAACGTCTTTTTTGCATGTAATTATTTATATTGTTTCCAAGCTGTGATAGATGCTGATTACAAACATGGTCCCTGCCCAGAAGCATGATGGTAATAAAATTACTCTGTGGATGGCACTGCAGTCCCCAAGCTCCAGTAGCTTGAATTCAGATTGCAATCCCATTCAGACAATAGATCATGGCCAGACAACCTTTGTAAGTATGGAGCCCCCACCTTTAAATGTATCCAAAACCTTCTCTGTGGCTATCCACAGTGAGCCCTCACAGTGCAGGACTCTGTGGCTAGGGAGAAATTCAGCCTGCCTGCCTGATCTCAAATAAATTCCCTCCCCATCTCCTTCCATTTTAGTGGAATCTTTCCATCTAACAGTCCTACTGCAGCCAGGGCCCTTTGTGATCTCCAGAAGAGAGGCCGGGATGATTGGTTTCTCTATATCCTATTGAACTGCAGTCTGTTGTGTCTCTATTCAAATATCTGCTGTAGCTGTTCATCGGATATGTTGGGTGTTGGAGATTCACTGTCTATGAGGGTTGCTGGGAGAACCAGCTGGGAACCAGATTTTCTGTCTTGTGGTAAATTCTATTTTTCTGGTTTTTTAAAAAAAAATCATTCCAAGATGGAACCAAACCAAAAATAAACAGAATTAATTTAAAAGAAAAAAAGAAAGAAAGAAAGAAAGGTTTGGCCTGGTCACAGCATTTTGTTTAGATTTTGACTTTATTTTCTATTATAAAATGTGAAATGTTAATAAATGGAAATGAAAAGTAATTTTGAAACAGAAAATCAGCATATTCCATGTCAAATTTTATCAGAATGCTCAGGTCTGTGTTTTGTAAGTGAATTGTCAATACAGTCGATGGCTGTTTTGCTTTGAACACATCAGCATTTTCCGACAGAAAAAACATTCCATCAGAATATTTCCAACCAACGTAGTCACTGGCTAGACAGTGTGCAGTATATATAACAAACCCTGCATCCTGGTGTTACCACTAAACCATACCATTAGGAATGGTGGAAGTATTAAATGACCTGTCCTTGGAAATGATGGGACAACAGAACTAAACAGAACAGTGTCGATTTGGTGGGGCGTCTGTAGAGATTCTGATTCTTGTCATAGTAATGCGGATCCGTAACACCAAACAGCCTGGTTTCTGTGTCAGTACTCTGCCCCCTTGCAGTACTCTGCAAAGTAAACGTGTCAGGAGATGGACTGGTCACATCATCATTAAGTCCTTGGCATTCACAGAGGTTTATAGCTACCTATGCAGTAACCTTGAAGATTCAGTGGGAGCTTTAACGTTTTTTGGTCAGGACTTGTTATCAGTAACATTCTCACATTTTAATCAACGGTTGTGAATAGGCCTCATCTACTCTAACTGAACTGACTTTGTTAGCACTTGCCCTCCCTATTGTTGTTTCTTACCCTTGGATGTATATATATATACCTCCTATCTGTGATTTCCATTTCATGCATTTGACAAAGTGGGTTGTAGCCCACGAAAGCTTCTGGCCGCAGAAATGTATTAGTCTTCAAGGTGCTACAGGACTCTTGTTGTTTTTTCTAGTAGCTAAAGAAGCAGAGTGGGCGGTAGGACTCCTGGCTCTGCCCGTGAGAGAGAAAAAGATAACATCTTCGTCACAATGTGCCACTTACAGAATGGCTCTGGTGCTTACATATCTCAGAGGGGTGCTGTAATAATTATCTCATATTTGTAAAGTGCTCTGAGAGCTATAGTTGAGATTTAAAATAGAGGGAAATGTGCAAAATACCTCATAATTGATCTACAATATGGAATAAAAATGAGATCCATTTTGAGAAAAAGAAGTAAATCCTGGATTGCTTAGACAATTTGTCTCGTTACCCAATGCAGATGTGTAGATAGTCACATCATGAGCAAATGTTGTCATGGTGAGAAGAAATTGGGGAGAAATTATGGTAACAGCAGGAAAAGCTGCTTGCAGAGGCTTCTGTTCATTTAAAGCATACAGAACTATGGAGACATTTAAATGGATTGTTCTTTTATGAGTGCAGCTGCATGGGACAAGTGCTCTGCTTTAGCTAATTTGGGGTTTGAAAACGAAACAAGCGGCTGCCACTATTATTAACAAAAGCGATGTAAAAAGGGGACTACTTGTCATGGATCCACAGATCTGAGCAGTTACGTCAGTCGAGTAACTGATGATCCATATGGCCCCTGACATATGTTGCTTAAAACTAGGCAGTAAAGAAAGTTTGAAATTGACGGGGCAGTTGTCTTTTTCTCTGCAGTTTGCAGACAGAAATGTTCTCCTGTACTGTAGCACCTTTTCAGCATCTGTAACGTTTGTATCTTGTATCTTTAACATGTCAACAGTGTTAGCTTCAATTACTTTTCTAAGTTTCTTTTGTGCTATTCTCTGAGAGAAATTTATTTGCTTAAACTCACAACAGTATCAGGGTCTAGTTTAAGGTTTACTAAAATTTCCAAGACTGGTAATCTCCTCTAACGGTTTCTAAAATCTCACCAAGATAGTAGTATAGTTTATGCCATACTGTAAGAAAGAAAAGGAAATAGAGAAAAACATGAGACAGAGCTGAGATAAAAGGAGTGAAGTGATAAGAGAAATACATACTCCTTAATTATTCTGTAGTCTCTCTCTAAAGTCACGGCTCCCCCACCTCACAGTCTCTCAATTCAGTTGCTATGTATCACATACTGCTAATGAATCATCAGCCTCTCTCTGGAGCCAGAGGTGTTTGATAACAACATATATAACAGGTAACCTGAAACAGTGTGATGTTTGTGAATAATCTCCACGGTTACTGCTCTTTTAATCATCCCACACAAGCTTGGTAGATAACCTGCACTTCTCATTTCCCTCCACCCCTAAATCCTGAGTCATTCTTCAGTTGTTTTGGCTGAGAGGAAGCAGGTACATCTACTACAAAATCCATGACCTCTGTAACGAAGTACCTGATGAGAATTTCTGCACTGTAATTTTTAGGGGTTTAAGAGGAAGAATGGAAGAAGTAAGAGAGTCATGGGACTAAGTCTTGTTCAGTCTCGTTTTGGCTGTTGTCTCAGTTCTGGAAGGTGAGTCACTGAAATTGTGAATTGCCTGCATAAATTCTCGAGTTACCATGCCTTTCCGTAAAAGCTGGTCACAATTTGGCCAATAAGTAGTTCAAGAGACAAGATGGAAATAGAATCAGTCCTGTTTTACATGCTGAATGCTCTGCTAGACTGACGTTGGAGGTATCCGGAACAGAAACAACTTTTAACTAACAAGGAAAAATGTTTATTCCTAATCTTGAAATCTACTGGTATTTCCGAAGCTGTTCAGTAAGGTTTCTGGTTACCTGGGCTGTCACTGAATGATGCACTCTAGGGTATCTTCCATGAACCAGAAGTACCAGTGTATCTCTCAGAGGGGAAGCAAAACTTTAAAAAAAAGTTAAAACTTTCATTAAGAGTTACTAGTCCCTCATCTCATGAGGGTGGCACTGAGCACATAACTTTAAGGTGGACTCAGCTTTCATTTTATCTTTGTAGAATTTCTTTTTAATGGCATGATTTTTCTGCTCCCCTAGTTTTTCTCCCTCAAATTTGTTTTCATTGAACCTGGAAAACTTTCACCCATAAAATCAAAACAACTTGGAGCTCATTCCAGCCCTCAGTTGATGAAATATGCAAAGAATGACTTAAATGTCATGAAACAAAGTATTTGTCTACATGTGGAGTTATTCCTGATTGATTATTCCTGCTTCACTACATCTGTGGATACTCCTATTCTGGAATAAGAGTGCTTTATTATGAATTAGTTTAATCCATTTTGGAACTAGATTAAAAAAAATTCAGAACAAGGCACTCTTCTGGAATAAGAGCATGCACATATGGAGTTAATCAGGAATAGTTATTCTGCTTTAAATTCACATCTACTGTAATCCAAAATAATTTCCCTGTGTAGGCAAGCCAATGATAGGGATTTTATCTATTCATAGATATGAAGTCACAGAAAAGAAGTGATTCTTCAATGAATGCTGGAACCAGAGACAAAGTCAGAGGTGACACTGCAGCCACAGGTTGGTCGTTAGGCTGATGAGGCAAAACTGAACAAAGTTAATTGGAAGACCTTGTTCTGTTTTGTTTTGTTTTTTCCTAATGCCTAAAGGAAATCTTGTGACTCAAATGGCATCCTTAAACTTCTTTAATATTCCTAGACTTTCCTTCAGTTTTAAATTGCTCTCCACCCCAATCCTGATTTTTAGGGCCAAATTCTGCTCTTAGTTACAGTACTGTGGTGCAGATCTGGAGTAACTCCATTCCCTTCTGTGGAAATACTCAAATTTACACCAGTTTAATGGGGACCAGAATTTGGCCATAAGGGCCAGATCCTGCCAGCTTTTACTTATGTGACTAGCTTTTACTCATGCCTGCAGTCTCAATGAAGGCAACTGAGTAAAGACAATGCTGATGAGTAAGATTTGCAGGATGGCGTCTCGTGTTTGTCAGTGCCAGACTGATGCAACATTAGTTTCTTTCATAGTGTTATGGGAGCCATTTTCAAATGTTGGGGCTTACTTTAAGTTCAACTTTCTTCTATTGAAGAAAGCATAAGGAAATGTAGAGAAATGAGGGAGATACTCAACAGAGGCTAATTATTTAAAAAGAAGTAAAATAGGTTTATTTTATTTTATTTTTTATTTTTTCTCTGGTATTTTCTTTCTTAGAAACAGGGCTGTTTACTGAATTGTAAATCATCCTTAACCTGACATGCATTGTTTGAAACACCAAATGAGCATTTTATTTTCTGTTGGGAGCAATGCATTTATAATAATGTAATCTGTAGCATTGTGCTTCAGTGCCTATAATTTCCCCAGCCAGCTTTCATGCAGTTTGTACTCCACAGCCAATACTGGTTCCCTCCTGGGGTGTAGTGATGGGGATATGTGCATTTGTCTGACAGCACAGAGGTGAAACTTGTTGCATTGTGTGTTATCAGAAGATAAGGCCAAAGCATCCTACAGCTGTTCACAAGCGAATTAATGATTCAGGATTCCAGAAATAATTAGTGGCTTTTTGTGCCTTGGTTGCACAACAACTTGCAAAACTGCTGGCTATGCCAGTCAGGAAAGGAACAGATTGCACAAGTACAGTTCACATAATGCTGTGGAAATTGCTGCATGTCATGGGAGCTTCACCACTCCAGGAACAGCCAGTGTGGTGATTATTGCCCGTTTTCTAGTGTTGTGTGGTATGCAGTGCTGCCTTGAGCTAACTGAGAGCTCTGAGGTGATAATAGCTCGAGCTTCCTCAAGGAATCAGGGAGCATCAGACCAGGTGCTAGACACTAGTATAGCCAGATCATATTTAATAACAGTTCCTAAACTGAATTTGATGGTCACAGTAGTGGGAGCCTTTATTTAAGGCAAAGAGAATACAGCTATTCAGCTTCTATGCCTAACTTTTTGTAACTGCAGGCTTCCCACATACAGGGGGTGGCCTTGCAGCTCCAGTATGAACATCAGAGGAATGTACTGGTCCTAAAAATTGCAAACCGAGGGGCCTAAACTAGGCTCCTCCGCCTTTCTTTCCAGTCCTAAATAAGTGACCAGATTTTCAAATATGGTGCACCCAGCAGCTCCCTTCTTCAGTGGGAGCAAGTGTGGAAATCAGATCACTTAGGTGCCCAAACATTTATTTTGGAGCTTTAGACTCCTATTTTTTTAAAAAAAATCTTGGCTAGTGTCTGTGTTCTATAGGTGTGTGTGGATGTACTGTACACATTGGGCCAAATTTTGCTCTCAGCTTTGACTTAATCGGGTTACGTCAGTTTAAGGGAGCACAGAATTTTCCCATTATGTCTAATATTTTGAAAGTTATGTGACCTAACAAAAATATGTTCTCTGTTTACCTGAAGTTAATCTTCATGACTCCCATTCCCCTTGCTTAATCAATCAGTTTTCTCTTTGCCTCAGTAGGAGCAAATGTTGGTCTTAATTTAGCATTAGCAACCATGAAGATGCTGGGGAAAGTTTTCAATAGCACAAATGGCAGTTAGGCACCTAACTCAGTGGGAGTCAGGTGTCTAAATGTCATGTATGCCTTTAAAAATCTCCCCTGCTGCAAATAAGATCAAAATGTTGTTAGGACCTAATTTTCAAACTGTGAAGTCTGTTAGGCACCTAAATCCATGTTAGTGACCTGGATACCAGAGAGCAGCTGAAGTCAATTGGAGTTCAGAACCTCCAAAAATTAGGCCATATAGATAGATGCCTCAGCAAAAACATAGGTACCTATCTTTAGGCACCTATGCTTGAAAATGTGGCTGGATATGCTCCTTAGAATACAGTGCGGCAAATAAGCATTTCTCCTTTTGGTTACATGCATTTTGGTTCTTGAAGGCTATTAGCTCAGCTTATGGATTCTTTAAGTTAATTATTTTATCTTTTGCACTGCATATAATTTCTATTTGTGACCTTTTCATCTCTTCTTTGTTTCCCCAGTCACCCCTTTGCTCCCTTATTTACATGCATTGCACTGTGAATCCTTTTTCATAAGTGTCCTGCACAGCCTAGGAACCATTTCTCCGATTAATCATCTGGGGAGCACTTCTCTAACACACACATACTACTCCGAGAGGGAAGGTACTTACTTTTAGTACTTCCTTTCATTGCTCTAGGATTTGTGTGTCATCTCTGAGTGGAGCATGCCTGTTCAAGTCTAGTTTATTTATGAGCACTGTTCATCTTTTAAAAATACACTGTCAAAATACTATGCAGAATTTTAAAAATATTTTATCTCACTGTTCAGACTAAGCCCTTCAAAGCTTGGAACTATCTATGTTCCCTAAGCAATGTAGTTTTTCCTCCTCCATGTTTCTGGTTTGCTATTGTGAGGTTGCTTGTGAATCTTAAGTTGCTGGAACAGATTTTACATATAGCAGCAAAACAAAATTGAAGCATTTGTTTTGGGAAAACAATTTCTATGGATAAAGGCTTTCTTGAGCTTTGCAAAAGGAAAGAAAGAGAGAGTCCCCAGTGGTGACATTTGGAATCGGGAAATGTGGAGATGGATTCAGTGCTGGATTTCAAATCCCCCAAAGTTCAGGGGTCTTTTGGATCTGAGGCTCTTTTATAGGCCCATATCAACTCTTTAACCACAGAAGGATCCATGCCATGAAGTCTCAATCTGGATCCAAACTTTTCCTAAATTTGAAAATATTCTGAGCCTGGTCCAATGATGGGTCCATATTGCAAATATCAGATCTGGATGCACTTCAGACATCCTCATACTGAGGGTGTTTAATTTGAGGCTGCAGTTTTGGGCCTGTCCTTAGCGCCTATTTTAGTTCTTAATAAACCTGGTGTAGCAGATGCATCTTGCACATCTGAAAAACAAATCCAAATGAATTACTATTGTTTCCTATTTATATTATGATAGCACACAAAGAATCCAGTCATCTCAGTGCCCCATTGAGTTAAATGTTGTGCAAACACACAGGAAGATATGATCCCTGCCTTATAATCCAAGGCCTCGATCATGCAGTGAGAACTGTGTGGCCAGAACTCTGGACCTACAAGATGTTCCATTGCACCCATATGGTTCCCCTTGCAGGAATGGAGCCTATGAGGATAAGCAACATAGATAAGGCAGAGTAGAGGAATGCAGACAAATATATACAATTTTACATATATTTGCAAATTTTAAAAAACATCTAGAGAGAAACTCTCCCCATCTGCCCCTTGAGCTAATACTAATTGGCTAAATTTGTGTAAGCACATCATGGCCGAAATGGGTCCTGAGTAATCTTTTTAAACTTTTGTTTAGATATACAAGGACTAATTTTAAGCCAAGAACTATAGTATTAATTCTGATAAGACTTAATTGGAAAGCTAGCTGTGGAACTGTGGTATTAGAGTAACCACATAGTATCATAGCTGCACTGCAGTACTGTGAAGTTACCCGAAGGCAATTGGCCATTTCTAAAGTGAACAACAAACAACATTCAAAGAGAGACTCTGCCTGTCAGGACAGCACCGATGAAATATTTCCAACGTTCATGCTAATCTCCATATGTCTAAACATCTGAGTTTTTTCTTTAGTACTTTTCGCAGTGGGGGTATAATTTATATTATAGATTCATGGTCATTTATATTCAGAAGAGAATCTCTAATCCAGAAAGTATATAAATAATTCCTTTGTCCTTTTACCTGTATTTGAGACATTCATGCATATCTCAACAGTAAATCACACTGAGACTAGTGATGTAAAGATTAGTTAGGACACTCGTGCTATTTTTCATAGTTTTAAAATTTTTTTAACTCGGTTATGATAACCGATTTGAAGCTTTGACACTGAAGTCTGTTTCCATTCTGATTTTTTCCCTGCATAACAGATGCATGGAGTTGCTCACAAATGAATAAAACTGATTTGCTTTTTAAGCTTTATTATTGTTTTGAATCAGAGCCCTCTTGTGACCACTATACAAATATAGCAAGGAATAGTCCCTTTCCTGAAGTATAGTATAACTGGGCAAGACAGGCAAGAGAAAGTAAGTCTTACTATCCCCACTTTTCAAATGGAGAACTGAGGCACAGAGAAATAAATGTCACACAGTCACACAATGTGTGACATGGTCCCACAGTCACACAAATGGAAAACTGCGGCACAGAGAAACAAATGTCACACACAAATTCTGAAGCAGCGGGGAACTGAATCCAGATCTTTTGAGACCCAGTCCAACTATTCAAACTCCGAATTAGAGGTGATTGAAAATGGTCAATGTATTCAGTGAAGTTTTGACAAGATACAAGAAAAAAATATATAAAAAAATAAAATATATTTATAATGCATAAAAATATATTAGGTGACATTTTAAGCTCACAGACCTGCCAAATGTGTACGAGTTTTCAGACTTGTGGGGTAGAAAGGTGTAATTTTAAATCATGCCAGGTAATTTATTTTAAAAATTACTCAATTATTTAGTTTAGAGAAACAAGAAATTAGCTCTTATTAACTGTTTCTCTTATTGCCAATTCAGGGATGTGACTCCCACTACTGTAGTCACTGAAGCTCATTTATATATCGTAGGGGACTCCGTGATTATAACCAAGTAAAATAATCACAATTATTAACTATGGTATTTCATTATTAAAGACAAGAAAAGACAACATTAAATAAAACAACATAAATGATACGCAGTGCTTCTTTTCGTTAGTCTCCTGTCCGTTTCTCTGTGGAATGCTTTTAACAGAGAATTATCTCTTGATAGTGAACTGCATCTGGGGGGGGCATTCTTCATGTGTTAAATTCAGACCAAAGCATACTGTTTCCCCAAATTATTGTGAATTCAGTCTTAGTATCTTATTAGATAACTAAATTGTTCATGGTTGAGCAAAATAATGTATTTAAGGGCAGGTGAACCTCATTGGTTATTATTAATAACCAGACAATTTGTAATTGGGCAAAGAAAACAATCTTAATTTAAAGATTGTCTTTGATTTCAGAGGATTTAATGAGTTACTTAGAAGATGCCATTTAAGGAGCTGTCATAAAAAAGGCCAATTTACAAATATTAAGAATCTTTAATCTTCTTAAATCCCACCATTTCTCTATTTGCCAATATTTAGCCCTCTCCAGATATAAATGGATCTCATCATTTGGTAATTAACTGAAGAAACTGTTAATATTTTAAATTACAACAGCATTTCCATATACCAGTACAATCATTACAATAATTTTAAAATCTAATTCCTTGTAAGTGATTTAGTTAACTTGATCTCATTAATCCACGTTAAAGTCTTGGGGAAGTTTTCCTTGGGTTGGTTTCTTTTTGCATCTTCCTACTATCTGTGGCAGCTTGTTTATAGAGCAGTACAGGATGGACTGTGAAGTGCTTGCTGTCTGAACAGGCAGGGTAGCAGAGGGTGCAGGTGTGAGGGATACTTGCCTCAGAGTTTTAGACCCTTCTCCTTTCTAATTTCTTTGAATTTAAGGAGAACGCACCATTTTGGGGCTTGTTTAGAATCAAATTTCGTTGCTGTCATCCTTCCGTTGTTGTCTTTATGAGCCCATATCTTATGAATATGTGATTTGTTAATGCATAAGTGCATTAGAGATGTAATTCTTTCTTGACAGTTCTGTTCAGTTCTGTTTCCTTTGTCTTTGTGGTAGGATATTCTCAGAACATCTTTAAATTGAGAGTTTTAACTTTTTTCTTTTTATTCAGTCCATTTTTAAGATATTTCTTTCATTTTGTTAGAGTTTAACAAGAAATGAAGTTTGGCTTTTAAAAAAATCCAAGCACTTCTGTTCTTTTATATAAAGGGTTTTTGAGTTCTCAAAACAGGATTTTAAGATTGAATAATTCTTGGAGAGTCTTTAGCTTCAATAGTTATTAAAGAAGGTGGTGATTTTAATTACAATTTTTGAAGAGATGATTCTTGTCTTCCTGAGCGAGCTGAGGGAGCTGTTTGAGCACTGTCAGTAATTAATTATTTCCCCATTAATATAAATATTCTATACTTAAATGGCATCATACATTAGTAATTAGTTCAGTAAGATCATAAGACTCCATCCATGTTGGTACATGTGGCATTTTACCATTTAGCAATGATATTAGGAAATTATATTAGATGCTTTGCATTTAATTTGAATACTTGCAAATATGCCATTCCAAATAGTTTGCCATGTCAACACTTAAGAAATAAACCCAGGTTTTGTACAGAATGTTTCCCAACTCTGCGTTTTCTATGAAGTTTTAAAAACACAAGCAGAGGGATTTCGTGCAAAAGAATGGAGCAGGGTGGAGGCCCCCTTTACTTCTAGAGTTGGTGGTTGGATAAGGATCTTGGGTGTTACTGCTCTTTCTTGTCCTTTTGGCCACATTGTGTTTATCTGGTGCAGGCGTTACAATTAAAGCACTAGTCAAATATTAAGGTTCCCAAACTATGGGATGCTCCCGCCTGGGGGGCACAAGATTCTTAGGGGAGCAAGAGAACCTGAGGAGACCAGGGTCAGGATGGGGCTGTGGCTAGCAGGGGAAGCGGATGGGTCTCTGTGCAGGCAGTCTCAACTGTCGGGCTTGGGCTCCCTGCCCGTCTCACTCCCCTGCATCTGCCAACCAGCAAGTAGGCAAGTTCTCTACCCGGCTTTGCAAGCCCACCCAGGAATACTGACCTGCTGGACAGAGCCCCCTCCTGACTGTGCCCCAGGGCACAGAACCCCAGCCGCTTCCCCTGTGTGGGGGGAGTGGATGGGGCTGCGCTAAAGGACAGGGGTCAGGAGGGGGCAGTGTCTGGTAGGGGAGCCTGCACCTATCTCTTGTGGTGCAGCCTTCCGTTCCCCTCCCCATGTGGGCCGTCAGCACAGCCGCGCTCTCCTGCATGAGAGGGAGCGAGGTGGGCAGGGTCCTGGCAGCCCAGCTGTTGCAGGGAGGCTTCCTTGAATGCCACATGGTGAGTATCCCCCCACGTTCCCCATGGGTACCAGGCAGCCCTCCCTCCTGCCCCTGTGGGTGCTGGGTGCACCCCCTCCTGTCTCTGCCTTCTGTATGTATCAGGCATCCTCTCCTGTCCCAGACCCCAGTGGGTACCAGGCTCCCCGCCTGCCACCACCCCCTGTGGGCATCACCCACCCTCTCCTGCCACCACCCCTTCTGGGTACCAGGCACCCCTTCCTCTCCAGCCTCATGCATACCAGGCACCCGTCCTACTTCCCATGGATACTGGGCACCTCCTTCTTCAGAATCCCCTCTGGGAACAGGGCACCTCTCACTGCCCCCTGTGGGTACCGGGCAGTGCCCCCACCTGCTCCAGGTACCCATGGGTACCGTGCCCCCTGCTCCCTGGTGGGGATCGTGCATGGGGCGTGAATCTCCAAAGGAGGATTCAGCAAAAAATGTTTGGGAACCTCTGGGTCTAAGGTTCAGTAAAGGCACAGGCAAGCTCACTGACCTAGCATTAACAAATATAACAATTGTATTAATTTCATAATACTAATTCACAGTATCACAGTGATGCATTGAACGCCCCAGGTACCAACTCCTGTGCACACAGGCAGGACTGAACTTCCTGCTAACACCACCCCCTCATCCCCTCACCTGAGCTGATCAGCAACATAGTAACTTATGAGACAACTGGCCTCAGGATCTCCAATTCACTCATTCCCACTGTATGCATATTAGATTCAAATAGGTTTTCTTGCTGTCCAACGTTGGCAGGTTTGGTCTCAGCCTTGCCAGTGTCCCTTTAAAAATTTTCATTTCAATTCCAAAAGGAACTCTTGGAAGCAGACATGTTCAGTAATTTAATAATTAGGCACTTGTATATTAAACTCAGTGACGGATTTCTGTGAAGTGGGAGTTTGTTTTAAGCACTGATATAGTACCATGCTAATTTCACTTGTATGTAGTTCTTTCTTTGGGCCTTAATAGCTAGTGTATTGCCAAAATAATGTGTGTGCGCACGCGCGTGTGTTATATGGTACTATATGATAATGATAGTTATAAAAATGCATGACTATCTTGTAAAGAATGCAGGAGGATTCAAAAGAAGCTCTTCACAGAGAGCAGTTATAACATTAGCTTTGAACATTGTCTACACAGGGCTGAAGACCAATTTAAGAAACTGTTTTAACTTAATTTAAACACAGTTCTAGCTGAATCACTTTCTAACATGGGGCTTAATCCTGAAATCATTTATAATGGTACGGTTTTGCCAAAGTCAATGGACTATAATCAATAATAAAAGCTATCCCTTGTAGGGGTCACATGATCAGACCCAGGGTTTTGTGTGCCACCGTGGGTAAGGTGAAATGGTATGAAATCCCTTGTAATATCATGTTCTCGCCCTTGTCCCTGTCTAGGCTAGAACCTGTGTTTTTGTTGACAGTTCTAACACCATTTGGTGTCAGTCCAACCATTTTAGAAAATGTTCCAGTTGCAACAGAGTTGAAACACGGCTCCTTAACTGTCTATACGGGACTTTTTCTGTAAAATGTTGCACCATTGCATTTCTGCCAGTGGTAATAATAGAGAGTAAAACAATGTGGACAAGCTACAGACAGTTGCTGGCATTTTAACCACTGTCATCTAACCCTGCTCAGAGAAGATCTACGTGACATAGCAGTTAAAATGCAGGTGCTTGCTGAGACCTGCTCTACACTTTTATTTAATTGTCGTATCACTGAGTACCGCAGTGCTGGGCACGGTGCACATATGTAATAAAGAAACTGTCCCTAGCCTGAAGAGCTTACAATCTAAGCAAGCACTAGTGCTGATTGCAATGGTGGGAAATTTCAGGGTAAAGACAGCCTCTTCAGCTCCTGGCCGAGCATGCACAGGGTTATGGTCTCTCACATTCTGTCTATCCTCTGTGCCAAGAAAACACAGCCTTGAACTACATGAAGAGATGAAAATGTGATCCTTGCTGGCATGCTGGCCATTTTGAACCCATAATGCCTTCATCTCAGGATGCATTTCTGAACTGGTTGTGTGATTTGAGACTTTTAAAACAACTGTTTAAAAAGAATGATGCAAACACGAGAACATTGAAAATATTATTGGGATTCAAACATACAGCCCTATTGACATTTGGTTCAAAGCACACTTCCATTTCACCCTGCAGTCTGATCAATGGCTTTCCAAGTGTAATCTATTAGCATCTCTGGTAAGCTTCACTTTGCAGCCTGTGGTGCAAGCAGAGCACAAAGAAGTTGAGGGAGCAACTGCAAAGTGGATGTCTGACCCTGGTCAGGTGAAGAGAGAAGTGGACTAGGGATGATATATTCTGTGAGACTCATGAGTCTTCTATTGCTGCTGACCATGAATATTAGAACGGCCGAATGTCCGAGATCAAGATGAAGGACCAGTGGACCACGAATGGAGAGAGCAATTGCAGCAGGAGAGGCAAAGGGACAGAGGTGTAGTAGGAAGTGCACCAGGACATTATGGCTTTAGTCTGGCAAAAAACCTCAAATGTTGCAGAATATTACTGAGCTACATGCCCGAAGACCCTGGACACAACAACTTGCATGTTTGGATGACCGTTTGGATGACAGTTACTGTAATGGATGGCCATTACTATGGATTTGTTGACTCTGAACTGATTGCTATTGGTCAGTCAATGGGCAATCTGTATTGCAAACTTCCAGAGTGCAATCGCCACTTGTTTTGCCACTATGAAAGCAACTCTCATTTAGTGTCCCTTCACTGAAGGGCTGAGGACAGGCTCAGCATACAGATCCAGGAACATGGCCTTTCACCTCCAAAAGCTCTGTGTTTACTTTTCAGTAACTGAAATCAGTACTGTAATTTATCTTGGGAAATAGCTTTGGCTTGCTAAGGTAAAAAAAACCAACCATTGTTCAGAGCAGATGGAATGGCAGCTGGCAAAGTGGTAACACCCAATCTGGCAAATATATCTGGGCGGTGCAAGTAAAAGACTTCACTGCATGGTTCCAAAATGATTCTGATAGTTGCGCGGGGAGAAACACATAACAAAAAGGAAGCATATGCATTAGGGACTATTATCCTCTTATTGAAAATGGATAGATCATAATTATACATCCATTCCTATTAATGGCTTACTTCCAACATCTGGGATTGAAGTAGAGTTAAATGTCAGTTCAGTACCCTGCCCCCTTTGAACATTAATATTCCTCAGAAAACAGCTCAAATTTTTGTGGATGGGAGGAATCAAGCTTGCTCAAAGTGGCATAGCTCTTCCAGAATTATTAATGTACAAATATCCACATTCTACAGAGAGACAGTAAGCAAGCACCTATCCTAGCATACAGATCGTTTCAGCTTAAATATTATGCTGTAAGTATACAAAGAGATCTTCAAAAGTAGAACTACCCACATTTAAAGATGAGAAAGCTAGTGCAAAGAGAGATTCAGGCCAAATTTTTGAGGGAAAGATTGCTACATTTCTCCCACTGCCACTGGCTGATTTTCTTAAAAACGGTAGCTGCTTGAAGTTGCTCAGAGGGTTGGAATGTTAAAAGTAGTCATGGATGTTCTCTTTTTGGTCCCTCCTTAAGAATCATTTCTTCCGCAATGTCCACAAGAAGTGAGTTAAAAATAAACAGTACTTTTGATTTATGTATTTAAATTGTGGTAGTGCCTGTGGGCCCCATTGTACTAATTTTCATGCCATTTTTAATATTGCCGCAGGTGGTCCTGGCCACAGAAGCCAAATCTTTTTTTTAAAAAAACAGCTTTAGGGAACTGAAAGATATGCAGTTACCTACATCAGATGTGATCTTTTTACTGTAACCCTTGTCCTCTTGTTCTTCATCCTACCCCTCCCAGTTGCTTGTTATCCTACTTTGTTAGGCCACTACTAAGTTATAAACACTTCTATATATTTCAGGTGTGGTTTTTGTGTTGAATATTTGCACCTAATAGAAATTCTTCACTGGGTGAAACAGCAAGATGGATTGCAAATGCCATGGCTGGGGTTAAACAAACCTCTTTTTTAGAAGCATTGGAATTTCCCCCCAGGCATTTAGGTCAGCTTTTCATACATTGTCTGAATGAAATGAACCCTATATAATTTTCTACTATTAAGGCCCAGTCCTGTAATGCTTATTCACATGAGTAATCTGATTGCCATCAATAAAAAGGTTTGCATAGCCAGGTTCTATATAGTTGAGTTTCAAACTGAAAATGTATCATATATGCTGTGTTTTGTGTAAGTAGGTTCTCTACAAAATTTTAACTTCTAACTATACTATAACCCTTAGCTGTGGCAAATTCTGTGTAGAATTTATAGGCTCTCACTATAAGTAATTATGCCATCACATTTTATGCACACTACATCTACAAGTGTAACCATGAAGTTCATAGTAAAAGATTATTGTATCTGTATGATACTTATTCGTGTATTAAAACAGTAACAAATAATTTTATATGTGGTAAACATGCAATTCCTGAATAGCTGCAAAAATAACTATGCTGTAAATCAAACTGACATGGTAGCTAGGTAACAAAGAGCAAAAGATAGTAGTATATGATTCCCTTTTTTCACACTTCAACACTCTGCTTTCCATGTCATGTTGTGTAGGCTCAGATATTTAGGACCAAAGCAAAGGTTGTCAAAGCGTATACTCACTAGTTAATCATAGTATGCAGCGTGTGACTTCGATTCTTTTTAGAGGCACTGTAATTTTATTTATTGCCTAATTTAGACATTAAAAAGTCTTACTTCATGAAGCAACCTTCTAAATGAGGGTACCACAAACTTTGTGGTCTAATAAATAGCCAATTAAATATAAACAATCACAGTTCCCACTGAAGCACATACTCGTTAGAGACACAGTGCTTGTAAAGAAAAAAATGACTCAAAGAATTTTGGGGGAGGTCAATCAAAATGTTGTGTGTTGACAAAATCAAAATGTTTTGATTTAGATATTTATGATGTTATTTTATATGTGTATATTATAATACAAAAATAAATAAAATTTGAAACACAAATTCATTTCAAAACAAAAAAACAAAAGATTTTGTTCCGAAAATGTCAGAATTAGATATTTTTACATTGTCAGAACCCTTTTTCATAATTTTCTTCCAAAATGAAATTCTGGTGAAATATGAGCCAATTTTAGGAAGCATCCATGCAAAGTTCTCTGACCAGCTCTACTTATTAGTCCTGAATCCTCCCTTATTGCCTTTAGCCCCCACTGCTGAAATCACCGCCATCTCACTTTGAAGTTTGTCTGTGTTTTAGTTACTCTCTGTTGAGGAACCGAAACTCAGGGTCTTACTTACACATCCATTGCCCAGCGGATGGTCCAAATTAGCCAGACAGCAGGTTAGCAAAGTCAAAGTTTATTCTTTACGTAAAGAAGGTGGCCCAATGGTTGGGGCGACTCTAAGCATACATTTCTTAAAGCTTATATAGTCTTACACGTCACAGTTTCCATGGCAATACTTACTAAAAACTCCTTATCTAAGGAATTCCTTAGTTTCCCAATTTCAACTCCCCCTATCTAAGTTGCAAGGTCTTTCTCCTCATTCTGTACTTACTGGCGCCTTCGGCCTCAAAACTATCTTATTAATGCTACACATAAATTAAACATCTGCTAGAAAGGCACTTTTCATCTCATGCTTTGTCAGCCATTTAGTCAGACTGGTTCCCTTGGAAAAGAGAGAATCCATCTTCTTTTCCCTCAACACCTCTGATTGTTGGTGGGTCCTCCACAATTTCAGACACAGCTGAGTTTACATTTTTACCCCAAAGAAACACATTGCAAAAAAAGATAGGACGCAGCCAAAAGGAGTGTAGAGAGATGTATGAGTTTTATTTAGCAAGTCAAAAATGTATGTAGTCATCATATAAAATTCCTGAACCGTTCTGCAACTAGCAGCAGACATACCTACTGGAAAATTGTTCCAAGCATCAGAGGTAGCAGAGATGGAAGCACAAAAATGAGACTGGGAGACCAGTACGAAGAGGCTGATTATGCAGGAAGCCTGATTGGTTTAAGAAGCAAGGCTGTTGGAGAGGGAGTAATGGAGATATGGAAATGAAACCTATCCATTCCTGACAAAAGTTTTCAGTTGAGCTCAGCCTGGGGATTCAGGCCATTTTCAAACTGATTTGGTTATCACTAGGTGCTATAAGAGCAGGGTGCTTTTCTTAAGACATTCATCCAAATCAGACAAGGCAGTGGTAGTGGAAGGACACCCTACCATTCTGTGACGCACTCTTTAAGAAATGACAGCACAGACTCTCCGTGATTCATTGGCCTATTAAGTTTAAACAAACCTGAGTTTCACTGGGCAATTAAGTTTAAACAGGCACATCTCATTATGGAGATTGACCATTGAACAAATCATTAAGAGATTACCTGAGGAAATGTCTCATCATTATATTGTGTACTGAATATATATTTTTAAACTCCTTAACAGTAACAAATGATTTTATTCTTTCTAGGGACCTGGGTCACGTTTGGAGGTCAAATTTCAGATGATGTAAGTAATGTTTGTTTAAAGTAAAACTCATAAAGCTGAATAAATGTTTTGTAAAAGTCAAGTTATAGATATCAGGATAAGCAGAGTATATTTCTGTAACGGGAAATGAGAGAGAATTATTGCATGGGAATAGAAATTTTGCATTTCACAAAGTCTTAGTGATTATGACCTTTCCAAAGTGTGAGTTTAATAAAAAAAACACCTTTCCATTAAAAAAAAATTCCAAACAGCTATGAAAAGAAGGATCAACATTTACCACTGGCAGTTGTAATGAGAATCTGATTGTTCCCGCAGTAGAAGTATGGACTTTTTTTTACAGAATGTAAGTAATCCAGGACAGTCATAGATATAGGAACAGTGTCAGCTTACAATGAGGTGCTGGATGATTTTCGACATGAAAAGTGTAGATGAAACAACTGAAAATGTCCTTGGGCTTTACAATGACAACACTGACTCTTGGCTGTAACAGATGGTTCTCAATCTCTGCTAATAACCGTTTGAAGGCGCTGCATAGCTCATGTATTTTACCAAGCTTTGGGGACTTCGTGGACATTAGTCATCCATAACAAAAACTTGCAGCAGCCTCATTTGAAGTACCAGGACAGAGAAAGTGGAAACAACTTTAGTAGAAGGAGAGCGATGTTGTGGTTTAAGACGTAGAGGATATTTTTAAAAGAAAGAGAAACCATTTTATCTTACAAATGGTGTGTAAGGGAATGATGAAAATATACAATAGTACAACAAAGGGGATTCTTCTTTATATTGCAGCATTGTAAATACAGAGGCTGAATGGTAAAAATCCCATTAACTTCAGTGGGCCAGGATTTTAACCTGAGCAAGTATTTGTAGGATCTGGGCTTTAGTCATCACTGATATCGATCATTTTAAATCTCCTCGTGACTTCTGGTGTTTGTCTGTTCTCATACTGAGCCTATCAGCTAAAACTAGAAGTGGGCCCAGAACAAAATCCAAGATCTGAACCTCTGCCCCTCCTCTCCCAAAAAGTTCAGATCTGAATTTGGCAGATCAGCTCCATGTCTAGTTAAAAAGCAAATCTAAGTAAAACAGCTTTAATAATTGGTGTTGTCAGTTTTATAGAACACCTGCCTTGGAATTCTGTGATTCACTCAGTGTAGTCTTTCACATTGTCAGGGGACAATGCATCTCTTGTTTAAGTGCTTGGACTTCAGTAGGCTTACTTCAGGGATGAATCTGGACTAAAAAGTCTTGTGCTCTCACTTATCTAAACATGGTCATTTAAAAACATTTTAATATGGGGGGGAGGAACTGTTTTAAAATGCTAATGTGAAATTAGTTCAGCTCTATCCCAGATTGGTACCAACCCAAAGTTATTATCTGATAGTTTCTCAGGGGCCATTGTGAAGTGGGTGGGTGGTCTTGGTCCATCTCCTCTCTAGCAGTCTCCATGTCAGTCACCAATATATTGGACACGAAATCACACCGTTGCCGGCATTCTCTGCCAAGGACTGAATGAGACACGGACTGATCTCCTCTGTCATCCCTAGAGGCACTCCTTCCAAGTGGGAGTTGTCATAGTGGCAGGACCATATGGCGAAGCTCACATTGCTGTGACCTGTGCTGGACCTCTCTTGTGGATCAATAGAAGACTTCAGTCTCCAAGGCTGACAACCCAGCATATTTCATAAGTGATAAATTCTCTAAAATCAACACAAATGGAAACTGCACTCCAATAAATGTTAGGAATCTGATAGTTTAATGCAAAATTATGGATTTTTAAGCATCCTGTGAAATTTATTGGAGAATTATATCCTGCTATAAAATTCTATAGGAAGGTTAAAAAGCTTAAGAATTGTATCCTTTCTATATTACACTCCATAGATTTACAAATTAGTATCTATAGGACGCCATTAAATTTCTATTGGTTTCCATCACTATTAACTGTAAAAAGACTTTTTCTTCAAGAAAGAGTAATTCCCCTTAATGTGGGCCAAAGGGGGGGTGTTATAAACCTATATTCTGTCTTTTCTTGGACTAATGCACAGATATATGCATATTACTCCGGCTTGCATTACTGTGATTTGTAGCAGTTGAATGGGACTAGGTCAGGTCAGGATGTCTAACACAAATGGGCCATGTCCTTATCTCCTAAGCAATCACCCGTAATGCTCCTCCCTACAAAGCATCATGTCAGAGGGTTTGTAGGACAGCCAGAATTGACGTGGACTGCGGTTCTGTTGGGCCTACAGATTTACCCTAATATGCCACAATAATCTATGCCTGCCTGACTTTTTGCCTACCTGAGAATCATCCATGAACAATAGGCAATGTTTTTCAATAAATGGATGTTATAAATGGGTGCAAGAAAAATTGAATTAGCCCAAACAAAAATGGCCTGTTGATGATGGTAAAGGACTATGGTGAGATCATACCTGGTGAACAAGAAAATTTGGGAACGAAGTTGCCTATGCCAAGTTTGGCCTTATGGAAATGGATTTAATTTGTGGATAAAATAATGCAGATAAAATATGCCACCCACTTTTACTCCTTTTTGGGGTTCTTAAAAAAAGACATTGGGGAACAAAAGAACCATCTTCCCCTACAGCTCATCCCCCAGCTCATCAGCATTGCAGCTCATCATCTCAGCTTCCTCAACCTCATCAGGAGGAGCAGACCAGGCCAAAGGATTTTCTTCCTCAGAAGAATGCTGGCTGGCTTTGCTTTTGTTCAGGGAACTTTGTTTTCAACTGTGAGTGCTGAAAGTCATCACGTTATCCAGGGACCGGCATGGCTACAACACTGCGTATCACATTATCAGGGCATCCAGTCCTCAGCCCACCCGTGCGGATTCCTAATAGCCTGCAGAGCAGAGGCACATAAGGTCCTTTATCGTTTTCCTTTCCTTTCCCTTTATCGTTTCCCACTGCCCTCCTTCCCCATTTCTGCCTGTCCTCTCTCTGTCTGTGGGCTTGTCATCGAATCCTGACATCAGCTATGCTGTATTCATCCACGCCTGTCTTGGCTCATGAGAAAGGACCCAAACAGATGTCCTTGACCAGGATGTGAACCAGGGTCCAAGCAGCAGGTGTTGTGGTCAGCCTGCCAACCCAAGCATTGACGCCAGGAATCCACTGTTACAAAACCATCAATAGCAGCCATATTTCACCCACCTTTTCTATTCTGTCTCTCCTCCATCTTGTGTCTGTGTTAAAACCAGGATAAGTTAAGGCCCTTCACACATCAGGACTGAGAATAAAATTGACTCCTCCTCCTGCATCAAAGAAAGGTTGTTCATAAAAATAAGAGACTGATATTTTAACTCCAAAAGGAGAGAGACTATAATAGGGTCTAACTATATTTGTTTTGCATAATCACTCAATCAGTTTCAATATAAATGCTTGTTTTAATTCCTTACTACTTTTTTGTGTGTTTAATCAATAAACATTCAACTTGAATGAATGTTTTTCGTGTCTGCAAAGTAATCGAGTAAAGCCAAGCCTCTGTAGAAAATAACCATGACCCTACCACTGTTAAATGTTACAGGGAAGGCGTTTATAAATACCTTTAATTCTGTAGGCCTTTGAGATTAATATCTGTTCTCCACCTGCCTATTGATTTTCAGCTGTGCATTTATGTGCAGCCCCAGCCGGATCTTGGCCCTATATAGCGTGTGTTGGACCAGTATTTCCTCTCTGCAAAGTGTGTGATTTGACTTCCACAAATCTAGGGAGCAAGGTCAAAAGGGCACGCCAAAACCTGGACCCCAACGTGCTGTGCAAGAGCTTACAGTTCTGCAGAAAATGTTGCCATTGGCTTCACTAGGACTACCCCGGCGCGTGAGGTTATTTGTGCAAGGTTGGGCCTGTGATTGCTACTTGCTAGCCATCCAGTTTTCAGCTGACACTCCAGGCTTTTAAAACATGTGTAGTGGTGTGTTTGGTATCAGGTTGGAAGCAATGTTGTGACAGGTTTGAGTCTGTTTTGAATAAGTTGAGGAAAACACCCCGTCCTGAGAAGTTCTGCTGCCCCAACACTCCTATCCTGCTCCATTTGTGATTTTAATTTTCCATTGCTTAGGAATTCATCCTGAGCCTCGGAAGTTTGTTCTTCTGGGAGCACATTTTCTGATCTCTCAATTTAAAAACAAAATCAAATCAAGTTTATATTGGAGATAGATACTATCTTTTATATCTTTTATATATTATATACTCAGTTCAGGACATACTGAAATGGTAGATGCACTTTACTTCCTCTCATGTTCTGATTCAGGGTGGACAGGAATAAATGGCCAATATTTCCAAAAGGTGAGGAGTGATTTGGGAGGCCCAACCAGAGACTCCATACGGGACGAGAAGTGCTCAGCACTTTCTGAAAATCAGGTCTCTTTAAGGTGTCACAGGCTGGGCACTGAAAAAAGAAGGCACCCAAAATCACTACTCCCTTTTTAAGGTTTTGTCCATGTATTCTTTGGGGATCCTACCACATTGACTTCTGGGCAGTACACTTTGTGAGACAAAATTAATTTTCTAGGAGAGGGGTGCCATGTTATGGAGCAGAAGAAATTGGATTTCTTCAGAAAATGGACAGCTCTTTTAGCTGGATCATTGAGCCAGCCTACTTTACATTTCACAGTCCATTTCGGTCATAAACCAATTGACCATATAACCAGCTGGGGCTGGCTGTGATGGTGTGAACTACTTGTGTTCAAACAATTTTTTTTCCTTTAGAAAACTGGGAGGGTTTGAACTTCTAGTCCCTCTCCCTCCCTCTTTTTTTGCTGGCTAAGGCTTTGTGTTTAGTTGCAGCTGCTCTCCATTGAAGCACTTGATGCTTTCAGAGGACTGCAGCAGTGATTTGGAAATGCTGCACTGTATTTTAGTAATCAGTTAAAATTACTATCAAAATAAAGCAGTGCACAGTAAATTCACTACTGCAATGCTGCATAAGATGTTTTTCATTGGAAATGCATTCCCTGGAAAGTGCCATTCACTTGAGCTGAAAAGCAGCCAAAACTAAGCAATTACCTTAAAATCAGTCCATAGTTTGTCCTCCAACCTCCTGCACAAAGAGAAAAAGAATAGCACAGACATGTGCAAAAGTCAAATGTGCTCCTAAATCTCCCTCATTAAACGATTTTCAGGTCCAGGGGATGTTGAAAGCAGCTGTAGTTCATTTCACACCACCATATTCTGTCTCCTTTAGGAACTGCAAAATGTATTTCAAAGTCCAGTGTCAGCACAGTGTATTTTGCAGGAAAAAAAACGGACACTGCAGAAGACATGTTGTACAAACATGTACGCCACACAAACGTACGCCACACAATAGCTGCTGTTATTGCTTTATACACTAATGGTAAGAACAGGATTATAAAATTATATTTTTTACTTGAAGCGGAAGGGATCACGTGACCTTCCTAGCTGCCTTTATCAGAGCTAGGCTTCTCAGCCGCCCCAATGACTGAGGGAAAGGAAAGAACAAAGCAGGGCTTGTGGAATTGTTGGTTTTATTAGATGCTGCAGTCCAGCTGTTGTTGAACACACACACAATCGCCATATTTAGGCAACATCACTGTGATTGAAACCAACAATGGCAATCAAACTCAGTACTAAGCCGTCCTGGCCTAAATATTGTATTGCAACACAGCTGGGAGCCATTCTCTGCTCAGTTTATATGTGTAACTCCTATATATGCCCATGGGAAATATATGTTTGCATTGAGGGGAGACTATAAGCCAAATTCTGCTCTCAGGGGTAATGCCTACCCTTCCTCCATGCATACTGGGGTTCTAGATAGAGTGCAGCCCATGTGCTTCCGCTGCGCAAGGGATGGGATAGCTGGACAAGGGTGCACCTCAAGTGGGGAACAGAAGTCTGCAGCCTGTAGGGAAGAATTCTTTTCCCCACTTCCTTCAGAGAATCTGCGCACACAGCTGGGTATTTGGGCTGAATGCTGCCTGCCAGTCCCTCAGTTACTCTGGTGAAAATCCAGGGACATTTCGTTGCCTTCCACAGAATTATACTGGATTTATACCTGTGAAACTGAGAATAGAATTTAGCCCTGTGCTTTTTTGCCTGTAACAACTTATATTGACTTAAGAGCAGTGGCCAGGCACAATGGGACAATTTAAGGACACGACCTTAATCAGCCTGGATTCATTGGTTTTTGGTATGTGCTGCACTGCTTAAAAATTAACCCATTTTTAATGTATTAATGCATCTGTAAAACAAACAGACAAAACTTTTGATTAGCTAGCTTGAGCCTCGTGCTGCTAGAAATGGGCATGTTACAAAAAGTGGAGTTTGTATAATTGAAATGCAGATGCCACTGGGTGTTACAATAATCAATCCCATAGAAAAATTAATCATAACTTTGTGACATCCGTAATTATCACTGTGACCATTAACACCTGATTTTCAGATGCTTCATAGTGGTCAGAAATGATCTGGCTTCCACCAACACACCATTAAATACCTATAGTTTATGCCAATTTCCATGACACCATTTTATGGTCACTCCAGGGACCAGATTTACTCAGGGGGTAATTACATTGGCTTCAATGGGGATACAGCAAGGCTATGCTGCAATGTTTTACAAAAATCCAACGTGACATTTAGATGATTTGTGCAAATTCTATGCCACCATCGGGGAAGATATCCAGGGTGAACAAAATGGGTCCATCCATTTGCATGTCTAGTGCCTGCAGCCAAGCATTTTGTGCTGTGCTCCTGTCAGATCTCTCAATCTCAGGTGGGTGAGGCGAAATCAGTACTTTTATGGGGGGACATTCAGGGAACATGTAGGTACTGCAGAGACTGATGTTAGTGAATTAGGGGGCACGCTTCCCCCTAATTTTATCTGTCTTTTAAATGAAATTTTAAACCAAGAAGTATGGAAATATCCTTGCATTTAGGGCCAGATTGAGCCTGTGGCCTGTGTTGTGTGCAGTGCGGAGCTGTATCACTCCGGAGAGGAGCCAAGTGGGCATTATGCTCCCACACCAGGCTTCCCTAGCACCTAAGGCGGGGGTGTGCAAAAACCTTCCTACTTAGTTACGAGTGCAATTCAGGGTGTTCAGACTGTTCTGTAAAGCCATGTTTGGTTCACGTCCCAGCAACCCGAGACTGCCTCTCCACTCAAGTGCTTCTGTCGCTTTTGAAATCCGCTGAGATGCTCCTTCAGCCTGGAGATTTGAATATCTGTGGAATGGAGTCAGGGCACTGTGGATGTTGGGCCTTTGGCCCTGGAACTTGCTTCCCCTACTGTCTGTCACAGCCTAAGTCTTCTGGCCTTTTTTTGGCTAAACGGAGTTGGGGGATCTCTGGGGTTGCATTCTGCTTTCTGTGAGAGTCAGCAAATTCTGTGAAATTTGTACATGCACTGAGTGACTCTGATTAGAGCACTGTATAGCTAAAAATAAATAAAAATACTCGGGGATGTAGCTGACCATCGGATAATAGGGTTTAATTAACTCTGGTTCAGATAATCACGTTTTGACTATGACACATGGAGAAGTTCCAAAACTATCAGTAAAGTAGTCGAATATTGCCACAGATGTGCATATCTTGGAACAGCTACATTAACTGCACTGCTCCTGGGTGTGACTTTGGGCCAAGATGCACCAGTTGCCCTAATTGGCATGGTTGGGAGTGGGGAGTTATAATGAACATGTTGTGTCAGACTGGCTTCCAAGGTCCACAGCCATGCTCTCTGGGTCAGAGGGGGAGCAACATGTCAGTTAAGCTGAGGATTGTTTCTGCATCCACCTGACTAATTGTATGTCTCTGGCTTCCCAAAGGTTGCTGAACAGCTAATGACAATCGCTTATGAGAGTGGAGTAAATCTGTTCGATACAGCGGAGGTGTACGCAGCCGGAAAGTGAGTGTATGTGTGGCTCAATGTGTTGGAGTGTTTCACCAAGCCAAGTTCCACTTCAACTAGCTGTTAATTCACTGCCAACCTAATTCCGCCTTTAAACAAAGGCAACTACAGAAGTGTATTGGATTCTATTTTCAGTTACCTTGGTGTAAATATGGAGTAATTCTATTGACTTTTAATGACTCTAAATGAAATATCCTTGCGAACAGGAGCAAATCACCCAGCGTGGGGCCTTAGTTGTAATGATCTGATGTCATACGGTTTTGCCAGTGCGAGAGATGGGCTTCAGATACACATAAACCCTGATGTTATATATTCCACTTCTTTGAAACTCAGTGTGATCCCTAGTGCCTATTGTACCCCCAGCCTGTTAGGAGGCCATTGAATTTCATTCCAGTTTTATCACCCTAGAGGTTTTTAACTGTTTTGGGTGTCCTCCAAGAATTTTGTAAAATTGGGGTTTAGCTTATACCCAGGATAACGATGTGCCAGCAACAGTATGAAAATCAGGATTTATCTTTCATGATGCTTCATGTGAAATGGTTTTTCCTTTCCAGTTTTCAGGAGTTCACTGAGTGCTTTTAAGGTTTAAACACATCATACAATATAATGAGCAAAGCTCAGCTTTCCAGACTTTGACCAAGTCTTTCAGCAAACCTGGCCCAAGCTACTGATTTGGCGATTGGGTGTGAAAATTTGACATTTCCCCTCATGCCACTGGGATGAGTTCTGATCTACTCTGTAGCATGCCCATGTCCTATAATGTCACCTTAATAAACTCCATTTTTCTAAAAAAAATCCAGCGCTACCTTTGTGGAACCTCAGATTTCCTGTGAGAAAAACTGGGACATCTGTGTTCTTTTTTTCCTCTTCCACCTCTCAGGGAGGCACCTGTCCTCTTGCCAGGAATGTAGGGTACTTGGCTGCATTTTTCCCTGTCTCAGCTGTAGCAGGGATCAGAGAGGGCTCCGTGTGCAGGGCCACCTCCTAAAGAGTGTATGAATCACTTCTGCAAAGCCGACAGCCATTGCCGTCCTTAAGATGGGGGGGAGAGGGAGTCTTTGTCCAGTGTCAGTTATGTGTAGTTACATAAATGCCATTGTGTAAAGGCCAGATCCTCATCTGGGTAAATCATCATAGCTCCATTAACTTCTGTGTCAATTTACACAAGCCAGGGTTCCGGCTTAGTATCCACAATGAGGAAATAAATAAAGAGAACCTATTTTGGGGTTCCATTCTTGAAGGAGAGAACTGGATTAGGCTAAAAAGTCTAAATGCATTGCTTGTATTTCACATGTCACCAACTCTGTGCATTTCACTATTGATGTATGGAGAAAAATGCCCAGAATAAATAAAAAGTCAGCACGCTTCTTAATGATGATTAACAGCACATGATGCTGACCTTGTCGAAATCCTGATCCAAAATGTCCGGGAATGGCTTTTCTAGAAGGAGGACTAAGGCACTTAATGCCATGGCTTAATTAAAAGAGAAAGGAGAAGAAAGTTTCTATACAAATATTGATCTCTCACTTTATTCATCTGGGCTAGATTGTGACATCACCGCCTGCCCTGGGTAAGGAGCAGTGTGCAGCTTAGCTGCCCCGGCTGCAGAGCAGGGGATGGATTGTGACTGAAAGTCACAGTTCGTTACCTGGTCAACCTGCTGGCTCTGGGGAAGGGAAAGTAAATTGCTGTTGCTTTGCAATTTACTTCCCTCTCCGTGCCAGCTCAGCTCAACTAGCCAGCAATGCCCTGCCCTTGTACTGCAGAGGCTCTTCTTCCTTCTCTCCTCTGACATCCCACATAATACATGCAAGGGAGTAAGGGAGCGTCTTATGCCCCCTTACTCCCCTGCATCAGTGCAGTTACACCGGTGTGACTTTCTTCCGTAGACAAGTCCTAAGAGACTGGAAGCAAATACGTTAGAGCAGGAGCATTTCGCTGCATTCTCCATTACAAATACAGCCTCAGTCTGTTCTCTTCCCTCATGCTGTCCCTGATTTTTCCAGAAAAAACAGTACTTAAAAGTGCTTTCCTCCCCCTGGTTTGCTGTTCAGTACTTCCTCCCCTTCACTTGCTGTACATTCAGCTCTGTGTCTTGCCTGGACAAACAATAAAATGACTTTGAGCTGACTTTGTGTACACACCCAAAATGTCATGGGCCAGACTCTGGCCTTCATTATGACAGCTTTGCTCCATCAGCCTTAAAACTGACTTTACGTTAAACAGCACAAAGCCCTACTCAAAGGGCTGTGTTTTGGATGAACATGCCTTGATGCACACTGGGGCTGAAGGAAGAAAACCCTAACATCAACACATGCTCCAGGACAGTGTAGTCTGTGCCAGCCATTCTCCCATTTGTGGGTAACAGGCCAACTTCCCTCCTTCACGTTCCCCTGTGTAGACTCACTATAAATGTCACTTTAGCAAGACACACTCAGGCTGATCGCGGTTTCTCTGCTGCATGGGTCACCCGCCCAACAGAATGGCATTTCTGCAGCATTTGGCCCAGATGGGCCTGTGCAAGACAGTTAAGGATTTGGCTTATAATTTTCCACAACCCGTTTAGGAGACATGCTAAACGGAAACTGCTGTGTGTTTCTGGTCAATCACCCTTTGACTCTTTGCTGACATTTGGAGAGGGGAGAAATGCCACAATTAAAAACAAATCCATTTGACTTTACAAGTGTGACATTTACATTGATTCTGTTAAGCACAGACACTGAATTATTAAATTACAACTCTCTGCCTCATAAAGACAGTGCAAAAAGGCACATTCAGGTCAGCCATTTTTCAGTGTGTCAAGCAGAAAAAAAAAAGGTTGAATCTGAGCAGATTTTCTATGTTACATCTGGGTGCTTATAGCAGAAAGTCCCAATGCATAATGGGTTTCATGATTTACTTAATGTTCAATGCATTCTTGTCTTTCAAGTGTTTTATACTCAAGCGCATTTTTTTTCCTCCCCAGGGCTGAGGTGATTCTGGGAAGCATAATCAAAAAGAAGGGCTGGAGGTACTGTATAGACTTTAGGGCCTGACCATTATTGCAGTTGAAATCAATGGTAAAACTCCCTTTTACTTCAGTGGTACAAGATCAGGACCACAGAATATATCTGAATTCTTTAGTTTTAAAAAATAGTAGTTCTTTTAATATGTGCTGGGTGGAAAAGCTGACATAAAAATCATAGGCAGACCTGGTAGCACTTCCTATTATTAGGATTGCCTAGTGCTTCCCATTATGAACCCCAGTTTTCAGTTGTTGTTTATAATTTTGTCAAACTTTAACTGTTTGGGCTGAAATTTTCCATGCCAGGTGTCTGCCTCAGGCTGAATTTTTATTTATTTTATTTTTTTTAAAGATTCAGCCATTTTTGAGAACCGGATTGGGGGAAAATATGTTGTTGTACCATGTTAGGAAAAATTAGAAAATACCAGAATTAAGATTGTCTGTTCAACCTTCATTCAGCTCCCTTGTGTGTTGCATGGTTTTAATCTTTAATTACATCATCATCACACCATTTTGTTCCATAGCACCCCTGCCTCCTTCAATACACAGTATGGACTGCACAGGTGACCAATCAGGTTGTAGTGAAGGAGGCTTTTGTCGGAGGATCCTTTTCCTCATTTGTTCTAGAAGCTGGAATATGTAGTGAATGAGACAGGGGGTTGCAGGAAAAGAAAGGATGATCTCGTGATTAAAGCAGTTGCATACTGCTTTGGAGAACTATGTTTTATCCTTGCCTCTTCCACAGAGTTTCTACGCATTGCGGGGCAAGTCACTTAAACCAAACTTTTCATAGGTGGTATCTAATTGTGTGTTCCTCGTTTTCTGGGTGCCTGGCATGAGACTTTGCAAGTCTCCTTCCTTTAATTTTTAAAGCAGCTTAAATAAAAATGGGGAAATCTGCTAAAAGAATGCATAAGCTGTACACACTGCTACATATTTTTGCCCCTTTGAATATATTGTGTGTTCACAACATAGGCACCCAGGGGTGAATTTTTAAAGGTATTTAGGTGCCTACCTCCCAGGGGAGTTAAAAAATCCATCTCCTAGTGTTAAGGTCAGAACCTGTTCTTTCTAATTTAATGACAGAATTCTCATTGACTTTACCAGAAGTAAACCCCTGTTTTTTGACAACTTACCCCCAAATGTTCAAGCTTGTGGGGTTGTTTTGTTCAACCATACATTGTGTGTATGCATATTTGATGGAATTGACGGTCAGCAAGTGCATCTAATACTTGCTGTGTTATTTTCTTTAGTATTTTAAATTATGACACATGTTTTATTTAATTTTCCTCACTGCAGTCCTGCAGCTGATTAAAGACAGGAGAAAATACTGGGCCCTGTTCAATGCTCATTTAAGTCATCGGGAGCCTTTCTATTGACTATAGCCTTGGGTCAGGTTCTTGTACAGGGGTTGGCAAAGATTCTGTAGTATACAGCTAAGTATTTTCCAGCCAATAGATCTTTGTTTTAATAAGACATTGGAATGTATAGACAATCCTAGCAAACAGATAATTCTTTTGGTTTTAATATCTCAAGGTCACTATATAACAATATTCACACTGCTATTCATTTCATAACAGTAACTTACATCAGCTGCTGTTGGTGACATTTTCTACACTTTTCTCTTGACACAGCAGCATTATTGAAATTGCCAGTATAGTTTGTTGCTCATCATTAATCAGTGTGGATTCTTGTGATACTGTAAGCCTAACAGCAGCTACAGCAGGGCATGTGATTCATAAATCCCTTATTTGTGGGCTCTAGAATTTAGCCTTTAAAACAATGACTCATATGTTTTGTTTTGTTTTGCTGGAAGAGTTAAATGTTGAACTGAGCAGGTCTGATTTTCCTCTCACTAACATTAGTTTCACACTAGTGTAACTCCATTCATTTCAGTGGAGTCACAGCTGATTTACACAGTTGTGAGAAGAGAATTCGCCCCTAAATCTGCAGGAAAATACTAACTTTGCTAATATCTCAGAGTACAGAAGCTACTTGATTTATTTATGTTATGGTCCATACTTTGTTTACAATGTAACAAAACTGTATTGCACCATAGTGAAAGTTTGATCATCTGCACTTGGACTGGTATAAGAAAGTGTATAGTTGCTCATAAGAAGCAAACAGAAATGTAGGGACATAGTTATGCATTATCCTGTACACTAAAGATAAGAACCTTGAATTGAGGGTCACCTTTAAAGATAGATCGTATGACTGGTTTAGCTGTAAATAGAAATTGCCACTTTTGGAGTGGTACAACATCTAAAAAGGGTGGCTTTTTGTTTTTGTTTTTTACTCAATATGCCTGTTAAAAACAAAATTGCAAGATGCTTTTTCTTTTTTATGTATAGGAGATCCAGTCTGGTCATAACAACAAAACTCTACTGGGGTGGAAAGTAAGTTTTATAACTGTATTTTTACAGATAATACAGTTTAATTCTGCATGGCTTTATCGCCTTAAGGCAATCAAGTTATATAAGGGTAAGTGAAATCTTGGGGCTGATTTGTTCTCATTTGAAGATGACTTTTAAAAAAGTCAGTGCTCAACAAAGATATTGACCTGGCATTAGATCCTAACAAATGGCACCAAAAGGAATAGCCCCACTGCACTCTTTTGATGCAAGATAATTCGTTTAGATTGTTCAAGTCTTGTAAATTCCAATTTCCAAAATGTGGATGAAATCAGAAGGAGCGCAAACAGCATAATACTCCACATGAGAAAAGCTGTCCAATCCTGCAAACATGATAGCATTTTATGTAACATGGTATTAAAAATATCCGCCTGACCCATGGATTTGTGTTAAGATCACTCCCTGCAGAGAGCTCTGATAAAAAAGATCATCTTGTTTGAGATAAAATGGGCCATCTCTCTCTTAGTGTTGAGCTAAATGAAAGAGAGTTCACCCTCTGTTGGGGGCTTGCAGTACAAATTTTACTGGCTGAATTTACTTCTGATGTGCTACCAGTGTTTGAATTATTGGTTAAATTATTCAAAAGGGTTTAACAGGTTTTGCTTTTCAAACTCGGTACAACCTTTCTGTCTGCCTGCCTTCCTTCCAATCTGGTCTGCCAGTGTATTTTGTGGCCCCAGCATGAAACACACTGAACTTCACAGCTATCTGTGTGTCTAAGAAAATATGTAGTTTACTCCTGATCATAATTTATAAAAACTGCAATATCTGTAAGGTTTTCTTTGGACACATGTAAAAGAATAAAATGATTGTCATTTTATTGACGTTATTTACCGTAAATTCTGAAACTGGAGAGATGGGATATAGGTTTTAGCTTCTCCAGCAGACTCTGGATATAAATAAGAGAATACCATGCATTTGAGTACTGTAGAGTTATAGCTGTCAAAAGGTGGTGTGAACAAGAAAGTTTCAATAAGGTTGGTCTGAGGAGACCAGTTTAGGACAGGGGTTTGGATCAAATCTTACTCCATCAAACCTAATTGAAGTTTGTACTGGTTTTTGCTTCCTCTTCCAATGAAATTTAACCATTGCATTCTCCTACTTATTAAAAAAAAAAGATAAATTGCGTGTCAGGTTGTACTTTAACATAAGCAGGATGAATATTACTGAGTTGTTATTAATATGAATGTTGTTCCTTCTAGATGCTATTGTCTCTGGGACTTGATTGTTTCTTCCCCAATGAAGGATAGCTCTATTATTTGAGTTCTAACTTTCTCATTTCTCAAACATTCAAAGCTTGTTCTGACTGGAATATAAAATTAGCAAATCTACGAACATCAGTTCTTTAGTAGTCTTAGAATAATAACACCACCCACACTAATAGTCATTTACCTGTTTTATCTTTGCAGAGCTGAAACAGAAAGGGGGCTTTCAAGAAAACACATTATTGAAGGTATGTGCTGTAGAACAGCCTTATCCATTCCAAGAATCTATCTGGCTTAAGGAACATGCTTGAATAAGGGGGGGAAAAAAACCAAACCCCAAAGCTGAGATTCACTCCATGAAGCCCAGGTATTTGAGCTCAGTGCAGATGGAGTTTGAGGATGATGAGAGGTGAAATTAATGTCACAACCTGGGCCGGTGTGCACAGCTGCTTCTCCGAACTGTGGAGTCCCTCCATGCTGGTTTTTCAGGCGTTGGGACATGAATGTGGATCCACAGCCCCTCCCCTGTCCTGGCCTACCCCCCAATTGATCTTCCATGCCAATTCCCTTTTATGATGTGGAGATCAGTTTATGGCACACTGGGGCTGCTCAGCCAATCTCTTGTGCAGTCCCTGTGTGGTGGCCTCTGTGGAGCAGAGGGCTTCAGGCTGGGTCTCTACATGAGGGGTGAAAAAGTGCAACGCATACAAGAAACTTAAAATACTTCACATCTACAACATCTGTTTTTCAATCTTTGAATTGTTACACAAATCCATTCAGCAGTCTGTTACATATATTATTATCCATTGTTTTTTCAATTACACCACCTATCTTCCAATATTGCTTGCTTGTGCAGACTGCTGAGGTTTAAAACATTGCTCTTGAAAATATGCCTGATCCTACTCTTTATCAAATCAGTGGGTTCAGTCCCAATATTTGCAGTAGTGAAGTCTGTCTGGTTTTTTTTTTTTTTTTTAATTATCCTGTTGTCACCTCTTGTTTGCTCTTTACTGGCTGGGGATTTTGATTGTGCTAGATGCATTTCCTTTTACCTGGTCTGTTCAATAAAATGACAAAAATGGATGGAAGTGGGAAAAAAAGGATGGAAAGAATAAAAGCATAAAAGGGAGAGAGAACTTGAGAGAGGCATGACCTGAGCGCACAAACCAAACCAAAACTCATGATTTTGTGTATTCAAAAAAGTTTAAACTGTTTAAAATCTGTGGGCAAGATCCCAGTTGGTGAATGTCAGCACAGCTCCATTGACATCTCTGGAGCCCTGCCGATTTATACCCACTGAGGATCTGACCCATCATCTCTTTTGAAATCTTCCTTTTATTCTGCTTTGTTCTTATTATTTGTTCCATTTCTGATTTGTGTATTCTTCCAGTTTCTCCTCTGTATTTGGTACTTCACCTCCTTTTGAATGCCTCTATTATCTTTGATTAATTAGTGCTTTTCCTTCTTTACCCATGCTATTTTTAACAATCCAGGTATTTGTTAGACTGAATGTATAATCTTTTGGACCTATTTTATCTTTGAACATTTTCAGTTTTCTCTTGTACGGCATTTTCCTCCATTGCACTCTCCCGACCAGTTTCGTTCAACACTGTTATCGTCTAAAAATTTTCTCTGCTAAAATTCTAATACTTTAACTTCTTCCTCCAATGAAATTATATATATATACCGTGTTTCTCCGAAAATAAGACAGGGTCTTATATTATTTTTTGCTCTGAAAGATGGGTTAGGGCTTATTTTCAGGGGATGTCTTATTTTTTTCCATGAGTGTAAAGTGTATGGGGACCTTTACTTGTGAACCGCTTGTAAACTGTAACTAGGGCTTATTTTTGGAGTAGGGCTTATATTTCAAGCATACTCCAAAAATCCTGAAAAATCATGCTAGGGCTTATTTTCAGGGTAGGTCTTATTTTCGGGGAAACAGGGTATATGCCTACATTTGGCTTATGGATAAAATCCTGCTTAGTTGTAGTGTACTTATGAGTTGTCACATATTAGTGTTACCTATGCAAACCTATTTCGGCCCCTTTGTACATATACATGATGATCCAATCTTATATGCTCACCTATTATTGTTTCCACAGGCTCACTGCCTCATTCAGAGCACAGGATAGACATTGCTCAGGGAATTCATTGGGTTGTGCAGTGAATGAGATTATTTTCTGTAGCACCCCTGCCTCATTTGTAGCAGAGATAATGAATGAGGTAGGGGATTGCTGGAAGAGAAAGATGGTCTCATGATTCAGACATTTGAATGCCACTGTAGATTATTGGATTCTATCCCTGCATCTGCATCAGAGCTCCTATGTGAAGCTGGGCAAGTCACTGAAACCAAACTTGTCACAGGTTGACCACTATTTGTGTGTTCCTCATTTAATGGGACCACAGATTGAGACATCTTGAGCCAGACTTCCAGAAGTCCTGAGAGCTCACATCTGCAAGTGAAGTCAATTTAAGCTGTGCTTGGAACATATAAAGAAAAATGCCACATCCACAGAAAAATCAGCCCATCTGGCGTGTCTGTTTGGGCACTCGAAATTAGTGGACATTTTCAGTCTTAATTCCTCTGTGCCTCATTTCCCCATCTGTAAAATGGGGACAGTAATATGACTTCTATGGGATGTTGTGTAGATGAGTGCTTCACAAACATTAATTTTCCTACTGTGGTGATGAGCACTGTAGAAATGTCCAGGGAATAATTAATAACTTGGCGTTTAGTGCAAGATGTGGATGGAGTCCAGTAAATAAGTCCTGGGGCAAAACGTTGAACAATGAAGATAAAAAGATATACTGAATAGCAGGGCCTTACTAGATCTGGCTCTGGGCTCTGTGATTGCTTCAGACAGTTTACTCTTCTTGAGTTCCTCAGTAACCATCCAAATGCTCTCATGTGTCAAATAAACATCCTTTCTGAGGTCCTGCTTTATTACCATAAAAGTAACACTAAGTTCAATGACAATTTAAATCAAAACCAGTCTTCCCCCAACTCTACAGTTCATTCAGCCCTTGGCTGGGCTCAGTAGTTTCTTTCTAAATCCCAGGTTTTCATGCTTGGTGTTTCCTCAATCCTCTATTTCTGTCCCTGCCACCGGGCATGTAGCCCTAGCCATGCCATGTTTTCCATCTGGCTGGTGTGGCAAGCCGCTATAAGCGCCACCTCTCATCTGAAGACTAAATGGACACTCAGGGATCATCTGATTCCTAGCTTCAAAACCATCTTCAGAGGCTCTAGCACAAGAGAGACTGACTCCTAGCCCCCTTAAAGGGCTAGCTCATCCTGTGACAGGGCATAACTTTACTGAATAAACAATAGAAATAGAAATAAAGGAGGATGAGTGTAGCCTTTACATCAGAGGATGGCCGTAGCCACTTAGACAGACCAAAAGCCCCCCTTTGTCCTGATTGGCACACCCCAGGATCAAAATGGCTGCCCAACCAGAGATAACATCCAGCCTCCTAGCTTGCATCATATCATATTGCACCCCCTTGGACAGGGGATGAGAGCTAGAGCCCTGCAATACAGCCTGAGCCTGATGGGACCTGACTCCAGGTCTTGGCTCCGGGTTGGATGGGAAAACAACTGAACCCTCTCAGGCTCGGGTTGGGCTTCCTTTCTCCTCCTGCCCATGAGGTTAGTGAGGCGTGGCTGCATGCTCCCTTCCTGCCAGCCACTACCACCTTGCTGCACCGTATGTGCTGCAGGCCAGAGTGAGGGCACTGAGGGGTGGTGGCAGCATGCACACAGCACTGCAAAGTGAGAGGGAAGGCAGAAGCAGGGCTCGCAGCTGCGCACCAACCCCACAGGCAGCAGGGAGAGAGCTGAGCCCAAGAGCAAGAGGTGGCGGCGGCAGCAGCGATTTAGGGTCGGTGTCAGGCTGGAAACAGCTTGATCCTCTTGGGTTTGTGTCGGGTGGGCTTGGGTCCAGATCAGGGCTGGGTCTGAACTGGACTGGGCCTAAAATGTAAACCTGAGTAGACCTCTAATGAGAGCTGCCTGCCACTGAGACAGATTCCCGGCTGCCTCTGCTGATGAGTCTCTCTGTCCCAGCTAAACATCAGACCACACAATTCTCATAGCTCTTTACCCTTCCCTCCCTATCATTCCAGCCCAAACAGCCACATGAGTTAACCATCCCTAAGATCATGAGATAACCCACTGAAACCTAGACCTGCCTCCCCTCCCACCATCCCAGTGCATGGGGCTGCGTGGGACGGAAATCCATACTACAGCAGGAGCAGAGTTGGAATTGCCTTTTGCTCTTCCCCCATTCAGCCTAAAAGCAGGGGGCAGCTCTTCCCTCCCTTCCAGGCTTCTGACCACCAGCAGAGCTACCTTTGGCCCAGCACAACACCAAACTGAACTATAATTAATCAGGAGAGGCAAGAAGTCCCTGGCATACATCCTGAGAAACCCACACAAACCTAGCACAGCCAGTCAGACCTTTTGAGTCTCTCTGGATGTTAGGTGACCTAAGGGGGTGGGACCAACAGCCGATCTGAACGTATTTAATGTAGTTTTTTGTATGTAATGTACATGTAGAACACAAGAGAATCTAGACTCCATTGAATCTTTTTAGGTGTCAGCAATCTCAGCTGCAAATTTATTGTAGGGAGAATGCAGCTTCTTGGAAAGGTTTTTGATTTCATCCAAAATTGACATCTTAAAAGCATTCTTGAAGCAATATTGGAAGCCCTTTGATTTGAAACCCTGTGGGCAGATCATAAAAGGAAAATAAATAAGTTAGTGAAAAGAAAGAAGATAGAAGAAGAGAGAGATTGAGGTAGTACCAATAGTTCAGAAGGGTCCGAATCACGGAGAGGAGGAGGTGATAGTTTTGCTCTGAATCAGCTGAATGAAGACTGTTGGAGGGTCATGCAGAAAAGGAGCTGAAACATGAAATAGACCAAATGGGTTTGATCTTATGGGAACGAAATGTGAGAGGTGAGAGAGAGCGTAGAAGCCAAAATAAAGCCAACCATTTGAATGCCCAGAATGATGTGGGCAGGTTTTTGAGCACCCCAGGCTTGCATGCCTCATCCCTGGGATACAGGCACATGTCAGGACAGTGCCTCACACACGGGCAGCCCAGCTGGCTTCTCTGTGCTATAGCAATATAAATGTTGAATAATAATAAATATTTGTATGTACAAAATCAAGTTTGGACAAATACTTGGGCAGTACACATTTGTGGGTGCTCAGGCTGGTTGAAGTTTCCACAGACTTGACTCTTGAGATCTTCACATACTGTACCAAAATATTAAGGATCGGATTATGCCAGACAAGCTCAGCCCCATGTTAAGTTCGGTGAGCCTTCTTGCCGCTGTAGGCAGAATTTGTGAGAGGACAGAACTTCAAGAGGTGCATTTTTGTTATAGAGTTTGATATTGAAATTAAGCAAAAACAACACAGGAGAGTTTGACTGCTTAACAGTCCATGCCAAAAACAACCGATTATATTTACCACACAGCACATGGTGTTCTTGTGCTTTAGGGTAAGCGGATAGGTCTATAGCATGTAATTTCTTAGCAGTGTAAAGAACATATAGTATAAATTCCATTCACAAGAGAAGACAGAAGCAGGTTGAATAGCTAGGAGAGACGGGTGGACTGAAATCCCTCTGGCTAGTTTATGAACACAGGGGGTAGTGCAATGTGTACACTTCTGCTGCATGCTGAGGTGTTCCCAATGCAGCCTGCTCCCTCATCTCTGCAAATTATTGCAGGGGATGGTACTAGTGTCAGAGCTCCACATTTCTCTGTTCCCTTATGAGTATTAAAGACACTAGGAGGGAGCAGTCTCCATACTTCCCAGAGCACAGAGCTGCTATAGCATTTGGGGCCTTCATGGAGGAGAGGGAGCCTACGGGAAGGAAGTTTCCTTCTGCACTACAGCAAGACAGAATCTACCCTTGTATCTGTGTTCATAAACTACACGTAGGGATTTCAAACCACCCACTTCTTGTGGCTATTTGACCTGCTTCTGTCTTCTGTTCTTAAAGGGTTTTGTATGATATGTTCTTTATGCTGCTAAAGAATTATGCGCTATATGCCAACCTGCTTATTCATAAGCTAAGAACTTCATGTGCTATGTGCTAAAATAAAATCTTGCAGATTCCCACAGAGAAATGTTTGGTGCATCGTTACACAACCAAGCTCTTAACTAAGTGATATGGTCCCTGTTAAATTTCAATATTGAACTCCATATGAAAAAAACACCCCTTGAACAGATTTTATTTTGCAATAATTGAAATTACAGGCACAGTGAAAAATGAAATACTTTTTCTTGAGTAGTGAATCTTGGAAGTGATTAGTCTTACCTCTCACATATGAGAGAAAACCCAATTACATCTAGAAGCTATAGAAAAAGCTTTTAAAATGTATGCTCCAGTCTTCTAGGTGTATTCACATTTGATCCAGAACATTACTACATTAAAGCAAGTTAGAAAAAGAAAAGTTCAGACCTACAAATATTCATTATTCATAGTCACCATATGCTGTACATTAGAGATGGGCTCAAGCCTCAACATCTGGATCTGGAATGCTCAAGAGTTAGGGTGTAGCTGGATCTAGGGTTTTGTTTTGGCTTGTTACACACAGCATGCATAGCAAATTATGAGGAGAAAACATGAAGTAGTAGTTGTGACAATTTGTGACTAATGTGCAAGCTGGAATATGTTTGTGTGAATAATTCTTCCAATAACCCTGTTTGCAGATAACTCACAAGCAGAAAAAGTCTAAATTCATTGAATGAATTATTCACTGCAAATCTTTTGCCTTGTTCCAGTTAAGATACTGGTCATTTTAGACTCAAAAGAAAAGAGAAAGAAAAAGGACTTCTAACCTTCATGTAGAATTAAAATTAACAAAGCAGCAAACTCCCAGGGCTGTATAATTCAAGTTCTTTTTGAACATTGTAGAGCTGTACATTCCATGATACGCTATATCAGCAATAGTCAGTGATAATTATACATTAATTAGAGGTACAGACCAGTGTGTCTGTATGAGGTATCACGGACAATTTTTTCTATGAAGCTTGAAAGAGGACTTCACTGTACAACTACCTGAAAGATTCCTAAAACATTTTCAAACAAGACAAGTGCTGTGATTCATAGCAAAGGGATGCAGTTTGCTCAGGTGCTTACAAAAATGATGGTTCACTTTTTATAACTAATTTAAATGAGTCAGGTTCTCCATTAAAGAATATAATACACTAGTTCTCTGGAAATGTGTATTTTGTCTGTTTTCTGAATCATCAGCTTGGTCATTATAAACACCCCTGAATTTCTGTTTATCGCTGATGTAGCTGATTTACACCAACTGGGGATATGGTCCTATGGAAATAAACCAATTTAGAGTAACTGAGGTTCTAATCCTCTTTTTTGGGGGGGGAGGGAGCGGGGGGAGTTGGCAATTAATCAATTTTAAATAAATTTAGCATTATAGTACACTCTGCAGGAGCTGTCAAACCTCTTGTGTGTTCATCTTACTGCTATGAAAACACCACATAGAACTTTGCATTCCTATAGCACGATCCAACTGTAGATATCAAAGCGCTTATATATATAATGAATGAAGTCTCACAACATTCCTGTGAAGTCAGTAAGCATTATTATTCCTATTTTATAGATGAGGGAATTGAGATACAGAAAGTGACTTTGTCCTGACAAACAATCAATCTGTCGGAGTCAGGAACAGAACCCAGCTCTTCTGGCTCCCAGGACTAAGTGACTACAAGCCCATGCTCTTTCACCTTATGTAGCCTGGCTTTCTGGGCAAAATTATGAGTTTAGCTTGTTGCCGTTTGCTGGATAACTTTTGCAATCCATTACTAGAGAAGGAGAAATTCTGTTTAACTGGGTAGAGGTGACATTTGAAGGACCCTGTTCGGCATCATATCTTCTTGTGTTTGTTAGTCCTGGTAATCCTAAATATATAACAGAATGTCATGATTCATCTCCTCTAGGTTTTCATTTCAGGAAAGGCCCCTGAGTGGCAGGGCTTAATTATGTGGAACCGCACCAATATAATTTGCCACGAGGTTATGCAAAAATACTCTATGACAGGATTTTCATTAGATTAACTCTGAAACAACATCAGTACTCTGAACTCTGTCCCTGGAGGCTACCATTTGACAGGCTTACCAGGATGCATACCTTTTCCAATCCAAATTTGACTGTAATTATAAAATTCTTACGGAGGGCCATGAATTCTGCATGAAGCCAAACTCTAATATTTTTTTAATGTGGCTGAGTAGACATGAGACACCACTGTCCATCACAAGTGTACATTTTAGGATAGATCACTACAGTAACGTGTCAAAACAGTCATCTCTTTTGTGATGTGTTCCAAACTTCAATCTGGTTATTTTTAATGTACGGATTCTCTCTTTTTTTTTCCTTTCTTGCTGCTTCTAGGATTAAAGGCTTCTCTCCAGAGACTGCAGCTTGAGTATGTGGATGTTGTCTTTGCAAATCGACCAGACAATAATACTCCCATGGAAGGTTAGTGAGAGCTTCAATAAAAGATTTTAATGTGTTTGATTCTGGCTCAAAGGTTTATACCAATCATGGTAGACAATGAACATCTATTAAATATTCAGGTGAAGTAAATTAAATAGAAAACACTTCACTCTAGAGACCTTGGAGACCTTAACATTTACACTTATTCTAAATGCATTCGTCTCTCTTAAAAAGGAAAGTATTGAGAATTCTTTTATATCCCTGTGGTAGCTTTAATGCTGTTTATTTCTTTTTTCTGATTTCATTGAACACATCTGAAATGAATTTGTGTTTGAACCTTGTGCCGAACCTCTTCATGCCAAATGAAATCTGCCTGTCCCCTCCTGTATTCTAATAAATCTTCTGCCCTACTTATGTTTTCAGGATGTGCCTGTGTTATTGTTTTAAATGATTTCTGAGGTGCTAATGAACATGTTTTTAAAGTCTAATGTGTCCAAGGCTCCCTCTCTTCAGTGCTAAGGAAAATCTTAGTTTTGACTTCACCAGTTTAGCATGTGTTAAAGGCAGTGTGCCTTGTCTATGCTAGACTTTTACAACATGTTAGTTAACGTGTGTTAGTTGATGCAAGCTAACATCACACTTTTAAATCCTTGTCTCAACAAGTCCATAGTTGACACAGTCACCGTTACATTCAGTGGGGAAAAATTACTCTGGCCACTGCTATTCCTGGCAGTTGTCCATTTGCATTGCATTCAGTTGTCCATTTGCATAGTGAGTTGTCTGATTTGCATGCACAAATATTTTAATTAGATATGTATATGTAGGAACACAGTCTTCTGAAAATATGGCCTTTAATTATAATTAAGCTAGTGTTAGCACCCTATTGTGTGGGGACAGTTAGCACTTCTCTTAGATGTCAGGTGTTTTTCAAGCTAATGTGGCCCTACACAGATACAAATTCAGAATATTATCTTCTTAACCTTTAGAACTAAAACTTAATTTAAAGAACCAAACAAAACGTGCAGTCTGCAGAATCTGAATCTGTCATGTGTGGTAGAATAACTACTTCAAACAGCCCAGGAATTTGACAACCCTGTTCTAAACTGTTAGCTTGGATTTTGGAGGTTTTGATGCCCATTTGCTAACCAAGACAGGATCTAGTTTGAACTCTAGGCGGATTACATTAGTGTTACACTGACTGACAACTCCCTGCAGCTATAGGCTTAGGAGACTGGCCTGAGATTTTAAGACCATTGGAAATTTACTAATAGGTGATAAAGTCAAAGAATATGACATGTTGTATCTTGGAGGCAGAAATAACCTTTTTGCTCAGTCAATTGTAATATAATACACAAGAGGATTAGAGAATATTTTATGTGTAAATGTGTTTTGGCTGCTCTCAGTTATGGCCTTCATATTCTTTATTGAACAGAAAAAGAAGAACCCACAAGTGACTTCCTGAGTCACTGTTGTTTTTGTCAGCTGAAATTAGAAAGTGTCTGGGCCTAACTCAGAAAAGAACCTGTTCTTTTAAGAACAATTTACCAATTTACCCTTCAGCAGAATTGAATATCCTGTGTTGTCTATATTAGAGCACAGTAGACAGAGGCAAATATTGCAAAACTTTGCCATGAATATTGGTTCCATCTTCTAAATAAATTCACTTTGACTACATTTATGCTTCTTTTGTGTTCGCTTTCTGGGAATATTGTAAGAAATGAGTTTACTGGTCATGATGTTCATGCAAACAGCAAATTTTAAGTGATTATTGACCTTATTTGTGAGTAGTGAATTCTGAAGTTGTAAACGTGATGAGTCAGAAACCTGATTCTAAGAGTTATATTCATTCGGCATAGGCACAGGGACTGTCTTTTTGTCATGTGTTTCCACAGCATCTAACACAGTATGGTCTTGGTCCATGACTGGAACTGATGGGTACCACTTGAATAGAAACAATAAATAATAATGAAACATTATATAGTCTATGTATCCAAACAAAACTAACCAACTCAACTAAAATTTTGAATATTTACAATGTACTGTTTGAATGGGCTTCAGATAAAAATTTCAGCAAGTAATTCTGAATAATTATTGAATTTGAGAGTCGTGAGCTATTTGACAACAACTTACAAACAGAAAATAGATGAATAGACAAGATGTTCACTGTGAATTCTTTATCCAACTCTGCTCCAGAGTGCAAAACCTCTACAACCAAATTGGAAATTCATCCATTTAACAGCTCTGTAAGAGAAGTCAGTGAGTTTTTCCATAGATTCTTAGATTCCAAAGCCAGAAGGGACCATTGTGATCATCTAGTCTGATCTCCTATATAAGAGAGGACATAGAACTTCCCCAAAATAATTCCGAGAGCAGATCTTTTAGAAAAACAACCAATCTTGATTTAAAAATGGTCAGTGATAGAGAATCCACTTGAACCTTATTCCAATGATTAGTTATTCTCACTGTTAAAAAGTTACCCCCTATTTCCAATCTGAATTTGTCTAGGTTCAACTTCCAGCCATGGGGTCATATTATACCTTTCTCTCCTATATGAAAGAACCCATTATCTAATATTTGTTTCCCATGTAGGCAATTATAGACTGTAATCAGGTCACCCCTTAACCTTTTTGTTAAGCTAAATAGATGGAGATCCTTGGGTCTATCACTGTAAAGCACGTTTTCTAACCCTTTAATCAGTCTTGTGACTCTTCTGTGAACGCTCTCCAATTTATGAACATCTTTCTTGAAATGTGGACACTGGAACTAGACACAGTATTCCAGCAGCTGTCACACCAGTGCCAAATCTAGAGGTAAAATAACCTCTCTATTCCAACTTGAGATTCCTCTGTTTATACATTCAAGAATTGCATTAACCCCTTTGACCACAACATCATATTGGGAGCTCCTGTTCAGCTGATTTTTCTACCATGACCCCCAAATCTTTTTCAGAGTCACTGCTTCCCAGGACAGAATCCCCCATCCTGTAAGTATGGCCTACATTCTTTGTTCCTAGATGTACACATTTACATTTAGCCATGTTAAAACATTAATGCATTAGCATCCCTTAGTGGACAGGTTTAGTCTCTACTTAGATGGATTATAGCTACCTGACACCTGAACTGGAATAAGAGACCAGTGGAGCTGCAGAAGTTTGAATGCTGATACGAATGATCTCAAGGCTCCACTTCCTCAGTTATATTCTGCCTCACAGGATGAACTGAATGAGTATTTAGTTCATTGTTGTGTACCAGAATTTTCCTTAAGCTAATTGTACCCCCTCAACTTCATTTAATCCTCCCATGGGGATGTAAAAAGTGGTTGAAAACCAAAGTCTAAGAGGAAAACACATAAATGCTGCTTTTGTAGTGAGGTCACACCGTCCATTCTGACTGTGTGTGCTTGCCTCTCATGCCAAACTTCTCATGATGATTATCTCATGTAATCTGCACCCCCAGCCTCAACTGTCAGAAGCAGAGCTCAGCTGCTAGAAAAGCCAGAATCTGATCAGTCTTGTAACCCCCTGGGACTTCAAAACAGTTCCTTAGGGATTTAACTCTTCCCCTTTCCTTCCTGGTGGACTTAACCTTCACTGAAAACCAAGGGCTTCCTGGTGGCCAGAATGTAGCTGGAAAGTTATCCTTCCTCCTGCCATATCTAAGAAAACACATACCCTTAAAAGAAAAAGATCCATTGTTAATGCCACTTCATCCCTGTCAGACACCTAGGCCCGGTCTACACTTACCTTTGCGACTCGGCGGCAGTCGACGGGAGATACGCAAGTGACGTAAATCACTTGTGTATCTTCCGTCGACTTTGCGGCATCTCCTCTGCGCGGCGTCCACACTGCGCTGCGTCGAAGGGAACAGCGCTCCCTTCGACACAGCATTCCCTTCGACACAGCATTCCCTTCGACACAGCGCATTCCCTACTCCGCTTACCGGGGTGGTTTTCCTGAGTCACTTCCTGGATCGGCTGAGCACATCTATACAGACCGCTCAGTCGATCCAGAGCAATCGATGTGACGGCGGTGAATTTGCCGCTGTCAATGTAGACCCAGCCAGAGTCTACTGCTCCATCTGACAATGTCTCGTTAAAGTGCATGAGTCACTCTCCCACTAAGCCAGTTAAGCTTGCCTGCCTTTCACCTGGATCTTTCTACTACTCTGCAATGTCGCCAATGACCTCTCATAGTACAGACCTAAGTAACCAGACTTATCTGATGAGGACAGGCTCAGAGAGGAAGTTCCTGATCCGCCTGTGTTATGTCCTCTAAGACCTGCCTGTCTCAAGCCAAAATACCACTGAGCTGCTGCCCTCAGTGGATCCCAAGTTATTTCATGCAATGCAGTCAGGCAATTGTGCAGTGCCAGTCAAGCAGTGGAAGGAATTCCTTCCTGAACCCACAAATTGATCCTCTAGATGGAACAACCATAGAGCAGATTAACTACATGGTAAGGATTGCTAGTGTAGTCTGCACTAGAATGTGTCACAACCCCTCTCTTGGCTCTAATGACAGCTTATATTCATCTATTGATAGAAAAGTAAATTATTCTATTTGAATCATTAAAGACAATCTGCAATATTAGTGTCCACTGAATTATAGTTCCTCTTCAGCATTCTATAACCCTAGGTTATAAGGCAGGATTTCCGGAGAGGGGGAGCTTGGGGGAGGGATTTGACAATGAATGGTGTAGTGTTTACTCTTTTCATGTATTTTTTTTTAATTGTTCACCTAGTAAGCTTTGTCCCACAGCATCTGTCGAGCCATCTGTCATATCTGCAATATCTGGCATGCACAATGCATGTTAAACTTCCTTGAAAAAAAATATAAACCCACTGTCATTCCTGATTCATACTCCTTATTTATTCCTGTTTTTCCCAATATTCCAAATGTTAGTACCCAAGTAAATAAAATTATCCTTTGGTTGCTCATTTCCATAATACAGAGCACAGTGAAACAAACCTTTGAAACAAATGATTATCCATTCACAATAGTGATAAAAAATGCCTTCTATCACGCACAGTTCTATAGGATCAAGAGAATGGCAGGATATGCAGCTAGAATTTAACTGTAAGGACACACTAGTTTTTTTAAGGAAGTCAGTGGTTTCAAAGTTCCATGCCCATTCTTCAGTTATTGTTCTTTTCATTAAAGCTGTAATGGTTTTCCTAGGGTGCTGCTTTGGTTCCAATGGAAAGTGGTTTATAGACTGTAAAAGAGTGTGTGCATACCATCAGGCTGAGGTAAATTCAGAGATCTTAAGGCATTCATTGTTTACAGTACCAGTGGCCAAAATGTCAGGAAAGTACATGCAAATGAACAACATTATAATGTAGTTGCTTTACAGATGGCCAAAATGTAGGGAATTTTATCTGTCAATAAATGGTAAATTTAAAAAATGCCTTAAAACTATTGAATTTCTCCCTTAGCCTGCATTATTTTGCACCCTATCAAAAGAATAAATCCAGAAATCCAACTCCAGTATGCTGTATTCTTGAACTAGGGCCAGATGAATTGGGTCAGGAATAAGTATCAACCTTCTATATTAGAACTCAATCGAAAAGTGCTGAAATTTTAACTTTTATTTTCCCTACCCTCTTCTTTAACCATAACTTCCAAAATGCTGCAGGTCATTCCTGGGATAATTCCAGACTGATTGGAAACAGGAATCTTCAGAAATCCTGAGTTAAAATCAATTCTCATAAGATTCTGAACCATATTTTTGTTGATGCAGAAGGTTCTGGTAGTTCAGAGGAATGAGCCAAAATTCTGAATCTGAACGCCAAACCTTTTTGAGATTTGCCAATCATTCAAACACCTCCCTTTGCCTCAGTTTTCCCTTCTGCAAAATGGAAATAGTGATGTTTGCCTCCTTTCTAAAGTACTTTGAAATCTTCTGACAAAAAGTTCTATAACCTCTTATCTCACTACTCTAAGATATTTTTTCTTTTGTTTTGGATTGTTTATAAATATTTGTTGTTCAGGATGACAAAATGAGAATATAAAACTGATTAGAAAAGCAAAGTGTTGGCAAATGCCACACAAATAATGTCAGAATTCACTTTAATTCTCCTCATCTGTGCTACCTTTGCTATTCATCCACATGATCTCTCTGGACAAGAGAATTTTATGTAGGGTATATGGTCTTGTGAAATAAACACATTTTTTTGAGAGAGAAAGAGATTGGAATAAAATAATCTAATTCAATGTGCCTTGACCTAGAACAGGTTTGAACCTTTGGAACACTCCAGAGTTTCTCATTGAATCATACAAATTAGAGAGGAAAATATCTGAGTCATCTAGTCCATCCTTTGCCAAAGTTGGATTGTTCCCAATGTGTTCAATCAGTTTAAATTCTTATGTTAGGAGGCGTTGGACAGCTCAATCTTACATTTTTTATCAGAAGACTAATTAATTTACATTCAGAAAATCAGCTGGTGCAGATGATTGTAGTCTCCAAGGAGACAGACAAAACTTTGTTAATCTAAAAAGCTGAGACTCATGGTTACTGTTATTAACTCATTTTCCTGTACCTGTGAAGGGGTGTACTAGGCCCAGAGGCCCCTGCTGGAGGCCTCAGGATCCTGTCACACTCGTCACAGGGAAGGAGCAGTGGAGAAGTCCTCCAAGCAGCAGCTAGTGGCTGCAGGGGAAGAAGCCAATCAGAGAGGCTGCAGGGAGCAGCCAGTCAGGAACTAGGAGGGTCATATAAAAGGAGTTGCTGAGCCAGAGACAGTCAGTTCTATGCTGGAGCTGGAGGAGTGCACTTGGTGCTCCTGGCTGAACAAAAGGAACTGCAGCACCATGGACAGCTCAGTGCTAGCAGGGAATGGGGGAGTGAGGACGAGTCCTGGCTGGCTGCTGGACCTGAATGTAAAAGAGCCCTGAGGTAAGGGTGAAGTATCAGGGAAGGCTGGGGCTGTGGGGAAGTGGCCCGGGAAAGTGAGCACAGTTAGCTAAAGGGACACAGTGGCATATGGCTGCTATTCTTAGGGTCCTTGGGTTGTGCTCTGGAGTAGTAGGCGGGCCCAAGTCATCCTGGCGCAATAGGCCCCCCCTCGGCGCAATAGGCCACTGTGGAAGTGGCCTACTCTCAGACAGGGATAAAGTCCTGGAGGGGGAACAGAACTGTCAAGAGACCCAACTGGAGAGCTGAGGCTTGCACAGACTGGAGAGGAAGAAATCACTGCCTCCAGGGAAGAAGCCCTGTGGGTACAGCCAGGACTACTTAAAGACTGCAGACACAGCATTGATCAGTTTAGGGGGTGCTTGTGAGAGGTGGGTGCCATGCTGTTACAGTATCAAAAGCAAATACTAGAACCTGTTTGTAATGAAAGTAATTCCATATCAGGTGCTGTACTCAACCCGCATTTATTTATGAAAGGCTCAAATTAGTTCGGATAATAACTAGTCCTCTCGTTTCCCTTCTTCTCAATCCCCAAATATGGTCATTGCTCCATTCCCCACATCCCTCTGTGACTCTCCAAAGTGTCAGGTCCTCTTTTTACCTTTCCCTACAGCCGTCTAACTTCCTTCCCTCCCTCCTCCTCTCCCTCTCTGACTAAAATATATACAATGGGGATAGGCCATGTGTCATGTGAATTACAGCTACTAAGTTTGCTAGTGCAGACAGTGTCCAATGGGCTCTTCATTTTGGTAAGTGATCTCTACAAATGCAGATCCCACAATGTTCAATTCAGGCAGCCCCTTTGTTTGGCTCTCTGGTCCCAGTTAAGATCGCAGGAGTTCTGTAATGACAAGTAGTGTGTGTCAGAATTAAAATAAAATAGTAGCATAACGTTTTAGAAGAACCTAGAAATCTCTATCTGATTTTACAGAAATATCTAAATAAGTAGAGAGAGGCCCTGGCCAAAACCCCAAGTCAAGATCTGGAGCTGAATTTGCAGCTCAGAACTATCTATATAGTGATCTGATGTTGCGTACTAAACATAAACACTCCAAAATTTGGTAAAGTTCAGTACAAATCCAAGACTCCTTGCCAGAGAGCATTTTTCTCTTTTGTAAAATGATTTTTCTTTTTTTAATGATTGTTATAATTCCTTTTGAAAAGGAAACAATTCCTTGATGACAAAAACAAGTACCTAGGCTTCTGGATGGGTAAATGCATTTTTGAAGCTCCAGGCATCATTAACCAGGTTTGGTTTATTATCTTATAACTCTGTAGTGTATAATTTTAAACAAGAGGCCTTTTAGGAGGCTAGCACTTCAGTTAAGCATGTTCTAACACAGGGATTTAGCAATTTACAGTTTTAAGCAGCAATAACCAAACTAAAGAACTTACTAGCTCTTTACATTGAAAATAATTGTAAAAACCTACAAAAATGAATCTTGGGAATCTGCATTTCTTTTTTGAAAATAAAGTATTTCTGGATTTCCATGGAGGCAGCTCCTCCTCTGTAGAAGAACCTATGGAAGGTGCACTGAAAGAGGAAATCCCTCTAAGGGTCCCTTTGCGGAGTTAATTCTCTGCCATTCCTTCGGAAGGAGCCAGGAGAGCGAGGGTCAGACTGGAGAGCCAGTCCCCAGCTCATAAGGATTTACAGGAGGCCTGAGCCATCTTTGTGGAAGTGCTTTGCCTCTGCACCAGCTCTGGCTTCCTGAAGCCACTACTCCATTGGAGCCATGCTACCAGGGATTTCAACATCTGTGGTTGCCTCCATGAAAAGGGGTGCGCTCCCAAAAAGGTAATACAATACAACCCTCAGGTGTATTATTTTTACTGCTTAAGATTCATAGAGCTTCCCAAGGGAAAGGGTTGGTTGCCCAGAAGTAGCTGAGCCCTGCTTCCACACATGAGTGAGATGATCAGTGTAGAATACATCCTCCCTTTTCAGAGAGAGGGAGGCTGGGCCTTGGGAAGGAAAATATAATGGAGACCATGCCTTCTCTTCTTTCATGTCTCAGGGAGACAGGCAGGGGTGAGGACATCTCCTGTAACTAATAAGACAAAAGAAGCAACAAAGAACGCTACATGGTTTTTATATTTGTTATGCTCCTCGTGTCATGGGATTTTTTAAAACACAGTTTTTTGTAGCAGGGGTTACAGAAATGGAGGGGGAAAAGAATCTTTATCTAGCTAAAAAACAAAGCACTTTTGTTCATATTTATCAAGTGGAAAGTTATGTTGCTATTATTCTGGGACAATGGGTTTCAGACTCGCTGCCCAAGCTTTGGAATGAGTTATTACTCTCTACTGTGCAAGAAAAGCTTCATGGAATCGGAATTAACTTTGAACAGCCCACCTGTACCACAGTGTTACCTATAATATTTGTTGTTAGCTGTAGAAGAATCAAAAGGCACCCACTTGCAATTTCTTAGCAGTATGCTTGTATTCAGCAGAGAAGGAGAGATTCCAGGAGTGTAAAATTAGAACAGTAGCTTAGCAGCCAACACCGTTCTCTGCAGCTGAGAATAAACAGGTTAATAATAAGACAGGTGCAAGCAGATAAACAACTTTCACTGTTGAAGCCTAGTCACCTCTAGTCAACTGGAAAATAGCAGCTCACATGAGTTCCAGTTTAGCCCATGTCTATTCATTCTGAGAATTAAGGCCCTGGCCCATCATTTGACAATGCCCAGGGGATTGCTGCACTCAAATAGAGCTTTATTGAAGTCAGTGAGGCTCTGTACAAGTGCAGCAGCCTGCCCACACGTGGCAGGATCAGGACTAACGCTTTAGGCGCTAGATTGAAATATTGTGCAAAGCGCATGCTAGCAATGCTTTTATTTCTAATACATCACAGGATTCAGGGATTAATAACATGGATTCCAAAATGTATAGCAATTGCTTGTGTGCTGTGTACACAACAGCAATTATTTATGAAAGGGGAGGACATTTTTACATGATTTGTGGTATAAGTATCTGGGGCTCATTTTCATACTTTAAGTAGTAGGATTAAGTAAATTATTTCCATTAATTATAAAGTAATTACTTTTGCCTTCATTTCATCTCCTGCCTCTCTCACGTCCTATAATATACTGCTTATTTTGGGCTAATTTTTGCTTAATAAATAATATTAATATAATAAATTAATAACAAAAATAGAAGCACTTTCATTTGGCCTTTCATCTGACATATCAAAGCAGTTCACAAACATATTCACAAAACAGTTCACAAACACATAACCTCTGTAGTAGCAGAGGCACAGGGAGCAAGATTTGACCCATAGGAAATAACTTTAATCAAATTCAAAATTACTGCAGTCTGGAGCGGACTCTATTCCACATTCTAAATAATCATTTATTTACAAGTGATCAACAAGTTCCACCCCAAAACCTGATAGCCTCTGTTTATGTAGGACCCTGGCATGTTTATGGTCTCCTGTGCAGGCAGCCATCTTGCTAACAGAGGATGCAAAGGTTGCATCACTGAGGTTGTATTTGTTAGACAAGAATATACACTTTGCCATGCTGACTTGTGTTCTGTTGTTTTAAAGGCTAGGAAGGAATAAAAATTATCATTCACCAAAGAGGGTGTGAGAGAGAGGTTAGAAAATAAAATGTTATCCTTAAACTTCCAAGAAGATATTTGCAATAAGAATAAACAAAACCATCATTTAAAAGCAGGCACTCTTTGAATGATTATTTATCATATAACCTACTGTTTGAACATATTCAAAACTCTTTCGCCATTCAGTGCCAAGTGAGTTACCCATTCATCATGCTCTTTACTGGAGCAAAGTATGCTCACAAATAAATTTAATTAGGCCTTTAAAATGATAACACGTTACCGATGAAAAAATAAGCTGTATGTAAAGAAACAGAAATATGGCTGAGGTGACAAAGGGTTAAAAAACTTTTTAGTTCATCTATTTTCCATGCCTGAGATGGGTAGGGGGCTTGGAGGAGAGAGGGAGAAAGGTGTTTTTTTTAATCTTATCTACTTTCACTAATTTATGACTCTGTGTCAGTTTTACAACTTGAAATGGGACTTTCTATTCCTTCCTTAAGACAGTGGGTTTTCTAAAGGGATTAATTCTTAAGACGCACACTTACAAGCACACATTTATACAATTTAGGCTTGACTTATTGAGGAATCCGCACCGTTTCAATTTCAACTCGTAATACTGCCGAGGTGAATGAATCCGATAACGGAACACTTATTTAGCGGGAGGGGGGTGGAAAGGTACAGACACACATAGGGTGTTGGTCCCCTGCTGTCGCAGCTCTTCTGAGCAACGGAGCTGCAGGGGCTCATGTTTGGAGGGAAAAGGAATTAACCTTTCGGTCCACACACTTCACCTGCCCGTTGGGTCACTAGTTTCAGACAGGCCCCCCTTTTTATTCACCCAACCAACTTGTGGGTGGCTGGAACCTGTCTTAGTCTAAGACCTAGTCAACAGTTCATAAATCTATCATTCATTTATACAATAACACACATTCTATATCCAGTCTAAATCCACTATTTATTGAGGGATTTTACCTTACCACAAATTATCTTCTCTTATTCTTTTACAAATTCTTAACACACAAATAAAACTTAAAAAACAACTGATTACAACAACACAAGTACACAAGACAGTTACCCAAAGAGTTACAGCAACAATTACCCCTGGAATACAAGTAGATTTATTACTGGTTTTACATTCGCAATCACCACTCAGCACATATATGAATGAACTCAGCTGCAGCTAAAAAAACCAGACATACCATGGCCAGGTTACTTTTATACTATATTTTCATCCAGGTGGAACCTCTATCGTATTCACACCCAGGTTATCATCCACAGAACAAAAGCCCCACAGGTTATCAGCTCTGACACCCTACCCGATTATTTTGAGCGATGAGCTGGAGAGAGGCGAGACGGTTGATCAGACTCTCTGTGCAGTGCGATTCTGGTGCACTCCTTGATTCGTGGTTCCCCAATTTGCTATTATCTGGCAACCCTTATATCTCTCCTACGGCTAATACATCAGCCAAGCCAATTGTGGACACTTCCTTTAGCATCTCATTAGCAAGCCCCCTAGCCAAAAGTCTATTGCCGACCTGCAAAGCTGATTTTGCAGTGACTGCAAGTTTCCATATTTGGGCCTAGAAATGCTGTGCTTGCAAGGTCTGTCATCTTGGGTCTACCTCAGTTCAGATAACTGGGTTTACTTCAGTTTGGCCAACTTTTGGTCAAGGTCTTTTGCTGTCTCTGAGTTCCTCACACATGTGTCTGTAACTTCTCTCAAAATGGCCTCGGGGCATACACTGTTCTGTACAAACATGCTTTTATCCTGTTACAACAATGGCAAGAGGGATAATTTCTAGTTCTGAGAGATTTCTTCTAGGAGTACAGATGAGGACTTCATGTTCATCTGCTTCTCAGTACCAGCAGAAGAAATTCATAACTTCAAGATTTTAAGAGCAATCTACCGTCTGCCAAGCTCCTTTGCTTGATCCCTTTACAAAGAGAATGAGACTGCTTGTGATATAAAAGTATATATATCTTCAAGAACTGATACTCTAGACAGTTATATATGCATCTGCAAATACGGTGTATGGCTTCTTATTAAATGATACACTAGGCTTTCTCAATCCATTCCAAATGATCAATAGCAATGATGACATAATAACTTGATTGCAAATTTAATAGGTCAAAAATCCATCACATAGATTTAAACTCCAGTCTGTTTCTTGCAGCTTTCTTCCTGGCAAAAGAAAGCTCCTGCTGGTTGCAAGACACTCTGTGCTCTACTGATAATATGCTACTAAATATTAGAGACAGTTGCTTATGCCTCCCAGACATCTTCTGGCTTATTTTTGTCAGGTATCATTTAAATGATAGGCTATCAGAGTGGGTAAAAAAATCATTCATTAGGATAAATATTTTGCTACATAAAAAAAGAAATAAACCCATTAATACTGAGATGTTGTTGGATGGATTGGGTTTCTGGCAAGAGACTTAATGTATCACTAAGTTTGTAGATTCTTTTAGAATAGAAATGATAAGCAAGGAAAGTGGTTAATTACTGGGCCTTGTGCTTCAGAGGATTAAGCTCTAATAGGAAGTTTAAAGTTGTCAGACATCCTGCAGGATAGTGGGCAGTATGAGTCTCTTGATATTTGGTGTGGTTTTTTTAAAAGCCCTAGCTCCTGGAGTCATGTGAACACATAAACATCTCAGTTCAAAATAAGGCTTAAGTGAGATCAAAGTGATGCGTAGACAGTGTGAGGGTCCTCTATGCAGTGGGGAATTTCACCCTCAGTGAGCAGTTATGGTACCCGTGGTCTGTGTGTCTAACTGCTCATTTGCATGTACACAATTCTGAATATGTGGACCCAAAGACCAAATTTGCCTTTGTTTTTTCCTAAATTAACAATAGTGGTTCTGAAAGAGTGACATATTTCAGCCAGAAAAGCTGTTATGCCCAAGCTCAGCAACAGACAGAATTATTAAAGGTGGCCAGAATAGTGATTTTACTACCATTATTCATGAAAATAACCAACCTCTTGGGAGCCTGCATTGGAACAGAGCAAGAATGGAGATAGGGTAAATTTGGTTTTCTATGAGGCCAAGTCATTGGGCACCAGCCACGTGCGGGTGTTTAGTTGTATTGTAGCCATACTCCTTGACCCTGGGAAACCCAGTCATCAGTACTTGTGGTGTGCACTGATTGGATTTCCAGTGTCACCAAATAAAGTAGCACTCCCAGAGTGTGAAATTCATCCCAGTGGAAAGGGTCAGCAGTATTGCTGGCCCCAAGTGTTGAAAAATCATGAGCCAAGGCCTCAAAAAACGAGGGTGTTTTAAAAAACAACAGAGTTGTGTGTGGGGGTGTCTTTGTTCCTTGGCCTTTAGGGTACACTCAGGTAACATTGTCTAGCTTTTCTATGCAACCAGGTGGCCTAGAAACTTTTTTTGTGGTGAAAGTTGTGATTTTTATGCAATCGCTTGACTCCAGTAGCTGATGCTTTAAAAAAGCCAAAACTCTGAGTGGTCAGTAGAAGGCCTAAACACTATTTAAGTCTTACTTAATTTCCTTAAATGATGCACAGACCTTGTGCTGGCCTTTGCACATGGGTGAATTTCACCCTGATTTAATATATTGCCCCATCCTATGTGATGTAGTGGATGTCACACTCAAGGAGCTTTGAAATGCAGCGTGTAAGCTCAAGAACAGCTATACTACCAGCGTTTGTGATATAGCTGCTGAGCTGATCAAGCATGGCCAAGATTCTATCTTGATGTGGCAGACCAATATTATCAGCAAAGTATGGATTCATGAGAAACTACCTGATGACTGGCGCCAGGGGATTGTTCTCCCATTTTTGAAAGGGAAAGGTGATGTTCTGGTGCGCTTTAATCACTATGGCATCACTTTGCTTTCCATTCCAAGCAAACTGTTCATGCTGGTACTTCTTGAGCATGTTAAGCCCACCATAAGGAATTTATGGCATTTACATCAAGCTGAGTTTATGCCCAGCCAAGCTGCCATGGAGCAGATTTTTACCATTACACAAATTATTTAAAAAGTCCAGAATTTTTGGCGCAAGAAGGCTGAGGTGTATATATAGCTTTTATTGATTTAAAAGCTGCCTTTGACTTTGTTGATTGTCACTCCCTTTGTCTCTCTCTGCAAGCTGCGGGCGTGCCTGGCAAGCTCCTCAACATTCTCATAAAAATGCACCATCAAAGTGAGAGCTGTGTCTACTGAGATAGACGTATGTCCAATTCATTTGAGTACAACAGCAGTGTCTGTCAAAGGTGCATGACTGCCCCTGATCAGTTCAATGCTCTTATTGACCAAATGATGGAAACCCATCACATACTGTGGGTGATATTGCATGATCTTTGCATAACAGATCTGGAACATGCAGATGACATGGCTATATTCCCATTCTCACAAACTAATCTCATTAATGCCCTGGATATATTGACAGAAGAAGCGAGTAAGCTTGGTCTCCAAGTCAGTTGGAAGGAGATCAAACAAGTGAAAATGGCTGATGGACCTCTACTCCTACCCATCATAAATGATGGACAAGAATTGTATTTGTCGACTCATTTGAGTATCTTGGTGCTGTTGTCACCAAGAGGGAGGTTGCCTTGCTGACGTGAAACATTGACTTAACCAGCTATGGGTGTTAGGCCTGCTTTTTGACGTCAACATCAAAAGCAACTTGAACTGTGCTGTATATCTATCAAGCAGCAGTGGCTTCTGTCCTTCTGTATGGCTCTAAAACCTGGGCCACCACAGAGACACACATGCACTGGTAGGACACTTTCAACATGAAACAACGATATATTAAAGGTATATGGTGGTTTTATCACATTATGATTAAGGATGTCAGGCATTGGATCCCCCTGCCTCCAATGTCTTTCCAAGTGACTCAACGTTGGCTCAGGTGGCTTGGCCATCTGCTCCATGTTCCAGAGGCCATACTAGCACACCAGCTTTATGCATTTGACCCAACAAAAGTTGGATGGAGAAGGCTTCATTGATAGCCTTGCACACTCTTGTGGGATGTCTTGGCTTTCTACCTCATCCACCTCAATCTTAGTACAGAACAGGCCACAACTTTGGCAGGAGACCGGGATCTCTGAAAAGAGGTGATCTGAAGTATGCACTCTATGCTCCATGAGGAGAATTATTGAATGAATACATTACAGTCAGTGAGCTGGAGGTACCTGACATGAATCTCTTGATTATATTTCCTGATGTGGTTCTCCATGACTGGATTTCCCAATGCAGGAGCAGACTAGGAGGCATCCAGTTCAGTGAAACTGACCTCAGTAACCCATTTTTACCAACCCCAGGATCTCATGAAATTCAATGGAAAAACATGGTGCTCAATGCACTTTTTGAGAATTCAAAGCATCAAGACAGAAAAAAATGACCATATTTCCCATATCAGTTTCTGCTTTTAAAGTATTGGAGGGAAGATACTGGTTTTCAAGTTATAAAGTTTATTGTCAAACAAAGATAGATATGTGGGATGAATCATATTCAAGTGTCCACTCTTTACACCGCTAATTGAGCTGAATCTTCATGTTCAATACAAACTATATTCATGAAAGTAAACATTTTGTTTGTGTTTTTATTTCCAGAAACAACAATAGTTTATTAAAAAATTGGACCTATAAAATTAAGCGCCAGTGAAAGATGCTTGGGGCACAAATATCCTGGAGCATTTAGAAACTCTAGTGCAATCATCCTTTATTCTCTCTGTCTGTCAATTTCAGTTTATTCCCCTTAGCACAGTAAAAAAAAAAAGACAGTGTTGGAATTCTGTTAATCTTTTGGCTCCCCAATCCTGTGGAAGTTAATTATACAGTATGATTACATAGGTAGTTATAAACTGTAGGGACTAGACCAGCTAGTGTAATTTGGCAATGTTATATTAAATCACTGGAGCTACAGAGATGATTTACAGCAGCTAAGGATCTCACTCTAGAAATGCTAATATTACACATCCCAGCCTTCTCCATTCTTCTACAGTTCTTTCCTTTTATTAGAATGAAATTCAGCACCCACCTTCATTTTTAAGGTCAATGCAACTTAACAATTGCAAATTAAACTAGGTGGCTGTTTATGCATAGAGATATACATAGCTCTAAATACCATGAAGGGGGAAAAAAAGCTTCTTGAGGCCCCTAACTTCCCAAACACAAAAATTGGAACCACAAGATGCATGCTAAACATCAACATTAGCTGAGATTTGCTTATTTGCATCCCAGTACATAAATGTCTTGCTGCTCATTGTCCAGATAATGTGTTTATTTGTAATGTACCTAGTACGCTTTGGGCAGTTTAAAAACAATAGACCAAGATTTTAGAAAATTGTCTCAGAGTATATCTACACTGCAAAACAGTTGTGTTCTGAACTCAGATTAGCTAATTAGGTAATTCAGATGAAAATAGCTGTGAAGACATGACAATTCTGCTTTTAACTCTGGTTAGCAGCTTGAGTTCAAGCCTATAGGACAGCCTGTGGTTGAACTCAAGCAGCTAACCTAAATTAAAAGCCTCGTTGCCAAGTCTTCACTGCTATTTTAACCCAAGTCAGCTAATGCTGGTTAGCTAATCTGAATTAAGAACGTGTGTGTGTGTGTGTGTGTGTGTGTGTGTGTGTGTGTGTGTGTGTG